>CM061544.1:283832326-285032326 GCA_030864215.1 Capsicum pubescens | reverse complement strand
GACTGTTTGAGGTCATTCGAATGCCTCAAAGGAAATCTAATTGAAGCTCCTATCATTGTAACACCAGATTGGTCTCTACCGTTTGAAGTCATGTGTGATGCTAGCGGGGTAGATTTGGGTGTTGTACTTGTCTAGAGAAGGGAAAAGTTATTCCACCCAATCTACTACATAAGCAAGGTCCTGAACAAATCCCAGAAGAACTACTCTGTCACAGAATAAGATCTTCTAGCGGTTGTGTATGCTTTTGAAAGGTTCTGTGCTTATTTGTTGGGAACCAAAGTGGTAGTTCATACTGATCATGCAGCTCTGAGATATCTAATGACAAAGAAGGATGCGAAACCAAGGCTAATTCGATGGGTATTATTGCTGCAAGAATTTGATTTCGAGGTAAAAGATAGAAGAGGTTCCGAGAACCAAGTGGCTGATCATCTATATAGACTCGAGAACGAGCATATAGCGCATCCTGATCTTGAGATTGATGATGCATTCCCTGACGAAGAGATCTTAGCCACAATAATGGAAGAGTTACCATGGTATGCAGACTTTGTGAACTTTGTGGTGAGTAATGTGATGCCTGCAAATCTATCTTTCCATCAAAAGAGGAAATCCATGCATGATGTAAAACACTACTTTTGGGATGAGCCATATTTGTTTCGACGATGCGCGGATGGTGTTATCAGGCGATGCATATCCCATGTAGAGGTGCCGAATATATTGGAGGCATGTCACACTTCCCAAGTTGGGGGACATCACACAGGTAATCGGACAGCAAGGAAGGTATTGCAAAGTGGATATTATTGGCCATCGATATTTAGAGATGCCTACGACTTTGTTAGAAGATGCGACCAATGTAAGAGACAAGGTGCTATTTCAAAACACCATGAGATGCCTATGTCAAAAATTCTTGAAGTAGAGCTCTTTGATGTATGGGGTATTGATTTCATAGGTCCATTCATAAATTCGTTTGGAATGAAATATATCCTAGTTGCTATAGACTATGTTTCAAAATGGGTTAAAGCAGTAGCATTGGCCGACAATGAGGGAAAGCGTGCTGTAGCATTCTTGAAGAGGAATATCTTCTCTCGCTTTGGAGTACCACGTACTATTATAAGCGATGGAGGATCTCACTTTTGCAACAAGCTATTCAAATCCGTATTGGCCAAATATGGTGTCAAGCAACATAAGGTAGCCACACCTTATCACCCACAAACTAGTGGACAGGTAGAGGTTTCCAATCGAGAGATCAAGCAAATCCTTGCTAAGACTGTAAATGCTAATAGGAAGGATTGGTCTCGGAAGATGGACGATGCACTATGGGCTTATAGGACTGCATTCAAAACGCCAATTGGCATGTCCCCGTACCAACTAGTTTATGGGAAGGCTTGTCACTTGCCCATTGAGCTCGATCATAAAGCATTGTGGGCGTTAAAGCAACTTAATTTGAATTGGGATGATGCCATGAATCTGAGATTGGAGCAGCTGAATGAGATGGATGAATTCCGTCTACATGCATACGAAAGAGCAGACCTCTACAAGGAACGAATGAAAAAGTATCATGATCAGCGGATTGTTCAACGAAACTTTCAAAAGGATGATATGGTACTTCTTTTCAATTCCAGACTGAAGCTATTCCCAGGTAAGTTAAAGTCCAAATGGTCTGGTCCGTACAAAGTTACCCAAGTCTACTCGACTGGAGTAGTTGAGCTAGAAGACGATAATGGTGTTGTCTTCAAGGTGAATGGCCAACGAGTAAAACCATATATCGGTCCTCTTGACTCGATAAACTATATGGCCACCATCTATCTCGATGAAGTCTAAGTACTCGAGGTAACTATGTCGTGCCGCGACAATAAATCAAGCGCTAGATGGGAGGCAACCCATCGTTTATCATTTTTTTTGTTTACGTGTTTGCTTTTGATAAATAAAAATCCAAAAATAAGAGTCGTGCCATGACCAAAACTAAGGCGCTTGATGGGAGGCAACCCATCGTTCTAATTATTTTTGTTGTCTTTGAGCAAGTGTAGGTGCAAGAGGCGTAAACGAGGAGATTGGTTTCAAATTTTGATTTAGACGTATTGCATGTAAAAGGTGGTAAGTTAGTGATGAAGAAGCAAAAGGCTATGGATTGGGCATTGCTTATGAAAATATAGGCAACGAACAAGGCTAGGCCTATATAAAACTAGGCCACGAACAAGGCAAGGCCTATACTATGGCCTAAGCTCTCGGAATCTAGTGTGCCATAGCATAGGCGTCGCCCATGCCCAAGTGTGCCATAGCATAGGCACCGCCTATGCCAATGCCTTTTGTTTCTGAATCTCATATGCTATGGCATAGGCGCCGCCTATGCCCAAGAATTCCATGGCATAGGCGCCACCTATGCTCAACAATGCTATGCAAAAGGCGCCGCCTATGCCAAGCATAGGCAAAGCAAAAGGCGCCGCCTATGGTCATTTCTTGTCTCCAAATCCAATTTTAAATGGGTCAAAACCCGACCCAACCTTCTCCTATAAATATGAGACTTAGTCTTGAACCAAAAACACATTGGAAACCTAGCATAAGCGCCGCCTATAGTCCCCAAATCCACTCCAAAATTTTCCTTTTGCTCTTCTTCTTCACAAGAACATCATCCAAAGTCATCAATCAAGTAAGTGCTACTTTGTTCTTCATTTATATTCCGTAAGTACTACACTACTACGCCTATTATGAATTGCTAAATCTTGAAGTAGTATTGGTGATTTGAAAGTGATTGAATTGTTGTGATACAACCAAGTGAGTGAACGTATACGTAAGAATGATCTTAACTTGTTCCCAACTTGTATTTGATTTTGATGCACTGTCATACTTTTGCGGAATTAATATGGTCACAAAAATTGCATAATCTTGTCACTTGAATACTTACATGTTGGAATGACTTGTTCATCGGGATAAGAATTATAGTTGCCTACCGACATAGGAGGTTGTGATTATTTAGATACTATACCTTGATTCAATCCCTATGTAGTAGTCTTGATATATCAAACATGAAAGTATTGCCAAGATTACAAGAAGTATGACTGCTCTGATTTTATTGTTAGAATATAGCACCTAAAACGTATGTCGATGAAGTCTGACTAGTCGACCACTTTCACTTCACTAGTCTGTAACAACAAACTAAGTGTGGGGTGGTGCCCCTACTGCTCGTTTATAGATTGTATCCATCGAGATGATGCTAACATGAACATTATTTTAGTCTCAGGTACAATGGTACCCAAAGCAAGACAAGGCAAAGATAAGGCTACCACTTCACAAAAAGGCAAGAAAAGAGGCCGAAAAGAGCAAGGAGAATCATCCTCGATGCAATTACCACGCCGCATGTTCGGAATAAAATGGGTTCTTGAGGAGAAAGGAAAGGAATGGTATAGGAACAATAAAGAGAAGAAATATGTTCACATGGAGTTGATACACAAGGAGAGCCTAGCAAAGAAAGAACCTCGCATGTTGGCTAAAATAATGGCGTTACATCTTGATTTCATCTTCCGAGATATGGGAGAGTGCAATCTCGATTTAACATGAGAAT
The DNA here is from genome assembly GCA_030864215.1 of Capsicum pubescens. Classification (NCBI taxonomy): domain Eukaryota; kingdom Viridiplantae; phylum Streptophyta; class Magnoliopsida; order Solanales; family Solanaceae; genus Capsicum; species Capsicum pubescens. Next base: position 285,028,770 of record CM061544.1, on the reverse strand, counting down.
TCTATGCCAACTGGTCACCAAAAACTACAGGGAGTGAAGTTAAGATTCGGGGCCAAGTTCTGCAACTAAATGCGGAGTTTTTTAACTCCTTTCTAGGCTTGCCATCTGTTAATCCCGCACCATTCAAGGAGCTTTATCGCAGACCTCCATACAGGGCAATCAGACACACACTATGCGGAACAAGATCAATGGCATGGTGGAGTCGTCACAAGGATACCGGTCGGCATAATACCTTCCTGTATGCCTCCTTGAACAGAGAAGCTAGGATATGGCTGTGAATAGTCAACTTTTGCCTCATTCCAGGGACACAGTACACAAAGATAACATGAGATAGAGTGTTCTTAGTGTACGCATTGATGACGAATGTCCCTATCAACATTGGGGCAATTATTCGATCTACAATGCGGAAAGCTAGGCTACATAAGAGGTCCCACTTCAGCTTTGGCAACCTGTTGACTGCAATATAGAGGAAGAAAGACATCGAAGAGGAACCAGCTGATCATAAGCTTCCACACAACCCGAAGAAGGTTGACCTCACAAAGGTTAAAGATGTTGAAACCATGCATGGCGTTAACCTAACCACTGCAGAAAGACATGCTCGTGACGAAAGCTTCTCCCGCTATTTATATGGCATGATGAAGTTTACCATGATGAGCGGGGGTCGTGTTCCAACTGCTGCAGAGCTCCAACAGTTGGATTATGACTACCCAATGAATGATCATGCGAGGGCGATGTGTGGAGTAGGTGTATATTTTGAGGAACCTCTTGATGACGACATGCCAATCGATGATGATCGACGAATGCCAGACTCCGACGTGGAAGAGAACTCTGATGACGACGACTCTGATGACGATTCCGATGCAGGGGGTATGACCCCAGACATAGAGGATGAGTCCGACTAATCAGGTTCTTCTTATTTATTTTTCACTGAGGGCAGTGTGTCCCGTCTAAGTGTGGGGTGCTGGTATTTGCATGATATACTTCTTTATCTGCATTTGCATTTATTTATGTTATTTATGTTTGGTTGTTTGAATTAATTAGTAGTCGTAGATTTTTTTTATTTTGATGCATGAAATTGTTCTGATAGACGGCATGGTGTTATGACAAGAGTTTGTGCTAGAATCATTACTATTGAGACACTTAGGCTCTAAGTGTGACTCACTGTGTGATAATTGTGTGGTTTAATTCATTCATCTGTTGGATCAAGAGTCTATAATACTCCCAATAAAATTGACCATGTGCCTTGTGTGTGAGAGCGCCTATCATCAACACCCCACACTTAGAGCTTTGTTCGTCCTCGAACAACATATCATGTCCTTCTAAGCATCAACTTAAGGTTTTTACAGAATCAACACAAAACATTTATTAAGACAAGCACAACGATTATCAACCAAGAGTAGCTTTCCGATTATAAGTAGAAACAATTTAACCTCAAGTATAGACTCGTGATGGTGATCAACTCGCATGCAAACGTTAAGGTACAAGGAATCATATATAACTACCCAAAACTCATCAACCATGTGTGTCTCACCATATAGTACCCATAATTACTCACAAATGTAGCATATTTTTCAAACATGGGTATCAAAATGTCCTTGCTCTCACTCTCACAAAGAATTCATATGTAGCAACTGATGACCATAGGCTTGCCCTTAATGTAATACTCTACTAAATGTTGGAATGTTAAGATTAGGATCAAGTAGGTCTTTTGATGGTTGTAATGTAGGCTAAGGGACGGGTAGGACTATTTTGGCCAAGAATAGTGACTAGGTTCCTAAGCGCTTTAATACATCACTTTGTATCATTGACACTTTTTTCTTTCAACCTTTCTTCTTTCTTTTTTGTTTTTACCACCCTTGTTCTCCTCTTTTTTCAATTTTAAGCACAACTCACTTTTCAGCTTTTTTTTCCTTTTTCTTTTCACAACATACCTCTTATGATAGCATTTTTTTTTTCTTTTTCATAACACATTCAAGAACCATTCCAATTTATAGCATTATACTCACCCAATTTCCTTTTATGTTGTCACATGACTTTTTCACTTTAAAGCACTTAGGGATTTTGGGATCAAATTACGGTCTTGAAAGAAATGGATTAGGCTTTCATACAAGGTTGTCAAAGAAAATAGGCTAAAGGCTCAAAAGGGTTTAACTAGGATGATGTCCATGGGTAGGTAAAACTGAAGGTAAACAAATATGGGTTGCCAAAGAAATGCCTAAATCATATCCTAAACTTACACTCCTTATTTTCGCTTTGCATACATACCAGGCAAGTTCTAGCATCAACCACAAACATAGAATATACTATTATCTCACACACACAAGGCACATGGTCGACTTGCTTGGAAGTAATATAGACTCTCGACCCAACAAGTGAAGGAATTAAACCACACAATATCACATAATGAGTCACAACTAGAGCCTAAACGTCTCAATAGTCACAATTTTAGCACATACTCTTGTTATAATCTCATGCTGCCTATCAAAATAATTTCATGCGAAGCTAGAAAAAATTTACTACTAAAAAATGAAACAAAAACAAAGAAAACAAACATAGATGCGAGTAGAGAAGTATAGCATGCAATACCACCACCCCACACTTAGTCGGGACACTGTCCTCAGTGGAGAATAAATACGAAGAACCTGGTCAGTCGGACTCGTCCTCAATGTCGGGGGTCATACCCTTTGCATCGGAATCATCATCAGAGTCGTCATCCTCAGAAGTTCCTCATAAGTATCCCACTTAATTCCAAGCGTGAGTCGAGGTATTTGCAGCGAGGAGGGTTCTCCTTGGTCCTTGCGACTTCTCTTTTTGCCCTTTTTAGGAGGTGGTAGCCTTCTCCTTGCCTTGTCTCGCTTTAGGTGCCATTGTACCTGAGACTAGAAATAGTGTTAGTGGTAGCACAATATCAATGGATACAATCTATGCACAAGCAGTAGGGGTACCACCCCACACTTAGTTTTGTTGACACAAATCAGTGAAGTGAAAGTGGTCGATTACTCAGGTTTCGTCGACATACGTTTTAGGAGTTGTATTCCGGCAAGAAAATCAGTGATGTATCACTACTTGTATCCATTGCATTACTTTCATGTTAGATATAACAACACTACTACATAGGGGTTACCACATAATATAGTTACTTTCAACAATCACAACCTCCTATGTCGGCAGGCACTATAAGTCTTATCCCGATGAACGGGATAGCCTAACATGTAAGTATCCAAGTAGCAATTTTAAGCAATGTTCAAGACTATAGAAATTCCGCAAATAGTATGACAATGCTATTAAAACCAAATTCAAGTCGGAAACAAGTCAAGATGATTCTAACGTATACGTTCACTCACATGATTTTGCATTAACATTCCAAACACATGAACTTCACCAACAATATTTCAATATGTAGCAATTTATAATAGACATAGCAACGTAGTACTTACGAGAAATAAATGAAGAATAAGAGAGTAATTACTTGCTTGAAGCTTTTGGAGGTGGTTTTGTGAATTGGAAGAGCAAAAAAAAGAAAATTTTGAGAGGATTTGGATGAATATGCGGCACCTTTAGGTCACTTTGCAATGTGTTGTGTTATAAAACTAAGTCCCCTTTATATATGAAGAGAATGGGTCGGGTTATGACCCATTTACAATCGGTTTTGGAGACAAAAATCCCACATATGCGGCGCATAATGCTTGGCATAGATATTACATATGCGGCGCATTGTCTATGGCATAATGGGACATATGCGCCGCATAGTCTATGGCATTTGTAGACATATGCGCCGCATAGTCTATGGCATATGAGATACTGAGACCAAATGCCATAGCATAGGCGACGCATAGTCAAAAGCATACCTAGGAATAGGCGGCGCATAGTGTATAGCACACTAGATTCCGAGACCTTAGGCTATAGGATAGGTTGTGCATCGTTCGTGGCCTAGTTTTACCAAGGCCTAGCCTTCCTCGAAGCCTATTTTGGCGTGAGAAAGGCTCAATCCATAGCCTTATGCATCACCATTCCTAACTTACCAACTTTACCATACAATGCGTCCAAATCGTCAATTGAAATCAATCTCCTCGTTGACTACTTCTTGCACCTATATTCGCTCAAAAAAATGAAAATGATTAGTACGATGGGTTGCCTCCCACCAAGCGCCTTAGTTTTGGTCGTGGCACGACTCTTATTTTTGGATTTTTCATTTATCAAAATCAAAACAAGTACTAGAAGAAACGATAAAACGATAAAACGATGGGTTGCCTCCCATCTAGCGCCTTATTTATTGTCGCGGCACGACATAGTTACCTCGAGTACTCAGACTTCGTCGGGATAAATGGTGGATCGTTTTCTGAATGGATTCAGACGACAATGAGGCTTACTTGTAGGAGGGGTACCAATTATATCATCAATAGTCCAACCCATAGCTCTCATGTATCTCTTCAGAGTAGAGATGAGAGCGTCTACGTGCTGTTTACTTAAATCATCCGCACTCACCGGAAGTATCTTTATACTTTCCAAGAACACATACCTTAGATAATTGGGGAGCTTTTTCGATTCTAGCATTGGTGTCTCTTCAAGGAAAGTCTTCGCTGTTGGTGACGGTTGATTCTTAAGATCACGGTCCGGTTGCTTAGGATTATGGGAATAGGACTCTATTTCTGTTAGAGCACCCATAAGTTCTTCATATTCTTTAGCATCCTCATGCTCAACATTCAGCAGCGCAGCAGACAATGGCTCAACAGTAGGCTGTTTCTCTACAGATAATGCTTTCTTACCTTCATAATGAACATCAGCTACAGAGAATACATCCATATCTCTTTGCTGCTTCATCGCTTTGCACAAATCAAAACGAATCACTTCGTCATTCATTCGAAATAAAAGCTCATTATCTCTCATGTCAATAAGCACACTTCCTGTTGCAAGGAAAGGATGTCCCAAGATTATGGGAACTTCAGAATCCACCTCGCAATCCAAAATCACAAAGTCTGCAGGAAAGATGAAGGAAGAAACCTTCACCAACACATCATTCAAGATACCCCCAGGTCATTTTACCGACCTATCAGCCATCACGAGCCTCATATTGGTTGGTGTCGGATCGCCTAACCCCAGCTTCTTGTAGACGGATAGTGGCATCAAATTGATGCTAGCACCCAGATCGCACAATGCCTTAGCAAAATTCATAGATCCAACCGTGCAAGGAATAGTGAAAGCACCAGGGTCTGCCTTCTTCTGTACTAAGGACCTTGTGGCAATTGCACTGCAATGATGAATATTATCTGCCGGCTCATAGCTTACTGCCCGCTTCTTTGTCAACAGGTCCTTCATGAATTTAGCGTACCCAGGCATCTTTTCTAGCGCCTCTACCAACGGAACATTAATGGTCAGCTGCTTCAACATGGTCATGAATTTGCTGAACTTTGTATCATCTGCCACCTTCTTCAATCTTTGAGGAAAAGGTGGTGGTGGGTATGGAATTGTTCTCTCCATGGCTTTCTTCTCCTCTTGCTTCCGTTTTTCAGCTTTTCCAGGCTGCACGTTATGAGGAGTGATGTTAAGGATGTTAGGATCGGCTGTTGTGGCATCTTCCCCTTTCGCCTTATCATCAATTTCCGCTTCTTCGTCAACCACTTGCTTGCCTTTTTCTGAAGTTTCCAGCACCTTACCACTTCGGGTAGTGATGGCCATGCATGACCCATCATTCCTTGGGTTTTGCACAGTATTGCTAGGTAAAGTGCCAGCCTTTCTTTGATTGAGTGCTGCTGAAAGTTGGCTCAGTTGCTGCTCTATTTGCTTGATTGAAGTGGAATGAGAATCAACTAGTTGTTTCATGGAGGACAAATCATTGATTACCTCAGTAACTCCCGCGCTCGTTGCTTCCAATTCTTTCAATAATTTAGCCATCATGTCTTCCATACTTCCAGAATTAGATGTGGTGATATCACGTCTACCAGGGGGAACATATACACCACTCTTTTCATTGTTTTTTCTCCAACTACCTTGGTCCTTGTTTCCAGAATTATCATAATAGTTCCGACCTTGGTTTCCTTGGGTATTCCCACGGAAACCCCCCTGATTGTTCAAGTAGTTGGCCTCCTCTTCCGAATCAGATTCGTCTCTTCCTTTTAGCGCCACAACTTTCACTTTTTCGGTCTTCCCTGATAATAAATGCTTGGTCAGAAGATCCATCTGTGTTTTCATGTGCGCCATATCTTGATCACGTTCTTCTTGTCTTCTTCTTTGGTCTGCAGTCATGCCTATAGATAAAGTGGGGCTTGCTACCTCGGAATCCCTGGTATGCCAAGCTCTACTTTGTTTCGTTATGCGATCTAGCATATTGCTTGCTTGACCAAAGGTGAGGTCCATAAAAGATCCTCCAGCTGCGTTATCCACCACTGGCTTAGTTATTGAATTCAAGGCTCTATACAATATCTCCATGAGGTGAACATTAGTCATGTGATGGTTTGGGCATCTCGCTAGCTTTGTCTTGAACCTCTCCCATGTTTCATGAAGAGCTTCAGTGGGAAGCTGACGAAAGTTGCTGATTTCATCTCTCAATTGTGCCCTTTTGGACGGCGGAAAGAATCTTTCTAGGAAAACGTCTCTCAATTGCCTCCAATTTGTAATAGAATCAGGAGTCAGCCCATTCAACCATAGTGTTGCCTCCCCAGACAGAGACAATGGAAATAAGCGTAACCGAATTGCATTCTGACCAACTCCAGGATTGTCAAATGACTTGCATGTAGAAATAAAGTTGATGAGATGCATATTCGGATCATCGCCTGCTAGTCCACCAAATAATCCCTTGAGTTGCAATAACTGAATCATGGTGCTTGTGATGTTGAACTTGGCTCCGGGCGCTAATGGTGGTGGAATTATAGCTCCAGTGGCTCCGGCACCATCAAGATCATCATCATCATCATCGAACTGTATCTCACGTTGTGCATCCATTGATGCACTGAACAAAAACCTGCAGTAAAAAAACAAAAACTAAAAGTAAAAGTACGAGAGTCTTCGACCAAAGGGTCTAGTAATTATTACGAACTTAATTGACACTTGTATTCCCCGGCAACGGCGCCAATTTTTGATAACGCTCAATCTACAGCTCTCGTAGGAGTGTAAAGCGGTCGTTAGCAAATATAGAACCCAACTGGGTTGGGTATCGATCCCACAGGGAATAGCTTGGTCAACAAGTAAGTAAAGATTACTAGACTTTTAGTGCAAGTCTCGTAAAAAAAGGGGGGAGTCTTGTCGTGCAAGTAATGTAACCAAAATAAGATCTAAAAACGGCAATAGCAAAGTAAAAAGAGAAAGAATGTTTTGGTGAGATGTAAACAATGAGAATTGAAACGTTGGGGTTATGTCCACCTTCTGAGGTATACGTCTCTATTGGCTATGAGTGTGTAGAATTCTGACATGCAATTGCTTATAGAGGATTGTAGTCGATGGTAAATCCAAGCGTCTCTCGACCTAAACAAGGACTATTTCACTTTAACTCTCTCGAGCTTAAAGCGTATCTAACGGTACGAATTCTCCAAGAGGTTAGTCCAGTTACGGCACTAGCTTTTTAATAGGAAAGGGTGTCCTACTACCTTGACATTATCTCTTTTCCAGACAAATAACTTTTCTCTCGAACAAGTTAAATGTTAGACTGGCGTATTCTAGCGTTTGCAACCGCAAAGAATGTAGATTAAGATGAAGAGAATAATGATATAAGCAATATACGTGCCTTGAACTCACAAACTCACAGCAATAGATAGTAACTCATTCGGCTTCCATAACCCCAACAGAGAAGTTTAGTTACCCATGAATGCGAAGGATATCACGCTTGACATTGTTGTTATACCACAAGATTGATTAATTTCGTGTAGCGTAAGTGGTAGGTGTGAGGCGTGAATTCCTTAGCAAAGTAACGATTCTCTTGTTGCGGAAATTAAGAATAGAAGAGTAGAAGAAGAAAAATAGAATTAATGGAAAGATTAGAAGAGTTGTAGAATTGTTTGTAGTGTAGAATAATAGAGGAATAGAAGATGTTAGAAGATGTGAGGGATGGAAGAAAGTATTGTGTTCTCCCTCCTTCCTCCCTCCTTGTTTAAAATCTCTAGCATGATAGGGTATTTATAATACCCATATCCTACTCCTACTAGATAAATAAAATATCTAACCAAATCCTACTAGGCTAATGTAATACTTAACCCAATTGTACTAGGTTAATGTAACATTATCATAATCCAAATAAAATAATGAAATACATAACCTAATTGTACTAGGTTAATGTATCATTGTCAAAATCCAGCTTTGTGTCTGTAAGTCCCCAAAGTCTTCAGAATTGCTGTTTTAGCCCGGGACAGATTTTTCATGCAGCAGTTTTGGTCCCCCAAAGTCTTCAGGAATGTTGTTTTAGCCCGGGACAGATTTTCCATGCAGCAATTTTGGTCCTTAGGCGTGTAAACTCCCTTCCCTTTCTTCGTGAGCTTTCTTTAGCGTCAAGTAAGCCATAAAATGCTGAATTATGCATCATTTATACCTGAAACTTTACTAATCATGTTCGTTAGCTCACTTACAGGAAAAAGGACTAAAAGTGCATGAAATATATAATTTGTTCTCAAAACTAGGCTAAAATATGGGCAAAATATATTGATATAGGTGCGTAAATTCACCTATCATCAGCTGATAGTATATTCTGTGTTTGTGACTGATGCTAGAACTTGCTTGGTGTGTGTGTAAAGCGAAATAAAGAGTGTGAGTTTAGGAGATGATTTAGGCATTTCTTTGGCAACCGATACTTGTTTACCTTCGTTTTACCTACCCGTGGACATTATCCTATCAACCCTTTTGAGCCTTTAAGCCATTTTCTTTGACAACCTCATATGTAAGACTAATCCATTTTTTGTTCAAGACCATAATTTGATCCAAATTCCTAAGTGCTTTAAATTGTGAAGTCATGTGACAAAATAAGAGGAAATTGGGTGAGAGTGATGCCTTAGAGTGTATTGGTACTTGAATTTGTTATGAAAAAGAGTGGCTATCATGGAGGTGTGTTATAAAAAAAAGAAAAAAAAAAAGAGAAAAGAAAAAGAAATAGAAAAACAAAAAGATAAATTGTGTTTATGATTAAATAAAAAGATTGTTATGCTTGAATGGCAAAATAGGTGAAAAAGGGTGATAGATGAAAGAAAGGTGGCAGGGTTGATTAAAAGAGAGTGTTAATGGCATAATGTGATGTATTAAAGCGCTTAGGAACATAGTCACTATTTCTGGCCAAAATAGTCCTACCCGTCCCTTAGCCTACATTACAACCTATAGAAGACCTATTTGATCCTAAGCTTAGCATTCTGATATTTAGTGGAGCATTACACTAAGGGAAAGCCTATGGTCATCAGTTGCAACATATGAATTCTTTGTGAGAGTGAGAGCAAGGATAATCTTACACCCATGTTCGAAATATATTCAATACTTGTAAGTGATTATGGGTGACATATTGTGAGACACACATGGTTGATGAATTTTGGGTGGTTGTGTATGATTCTTTGTACCTCAACTTGTGGACACGAATTAACCACTATCACGAGTCTATGTTGGAAGTTAAATTGTTTCTACTAATGAGCAGAAAACTACTCTTTGTTGATAATTGTTATGCTTGTCTTGACGAATATTTCGTGTTGTTACTATGAAACCCTAAGTAAATGTTTAGATGGACATGATAGTTTGTTCGAGGACGAACAAAGCTTTAAGTGTGGGGTGTTGATGATAGGCGAATTTACACGCCTATAGTACTATATTTTGCCCATATTTTAGCTAAGTTTTGAGGACAAATTACATAATTCATGCACTTTTAGTCCTTTTTCCTGTAAGTGAGCTAACGAACATGATTAGCAAGTTTCCAGGTATAAATGATTCAGAATTCAGCATTTTATGGATAACTTGACGCCAAAGAAAGCTTCACGAAAGGAGGAAAGCAAAGCTTGGACACCAAGGACCAAAAGTGGCGCATGGAAAATCTGTCCCGGGCAAAAACAGCAATTCTAAAGACTTTGGGGACTAGCAGTAACTTATTAGGATTAGGATAATAATGCAGTAATTTATTAGGATTAGGATAATGATGCAGTAACCCAGTAGGATTGGGTTAAGTAATGCAGTATTTTAGTAGGAATAGGATAGGAGTATTATAAATACCCTATTCTGCTAGAGATTTTTATCATTCGCCCATTACTTTTAACTCTGAAAACAATTCTTCTACTTTTTATTCATCTATTCAATTCTTAATTTCCACAACAAGAGAAACGTTACTCTGCAAGGGAGTTCACGCCTAAAACGCCATACCACACCTTACTACACGAGATTTTTATTGTGGTATATTAATAATGTCTATTGTGATTTCCTTCGCACTCATGGGTAACTAAACTTCTCTGTTGGGGTTATGGAAGCCATATGAGATACTATCTATTGCTATGAGTTTGTGAATTCGTGACACGTATGCTGCTTATATCATTATTCTCTTCATCTTAATCTAAATTCTTTGTGGTTGCAAACGCATAGAATACGCCAGTATAGCATTAACTTGTTTGAAAGAAAAGTTATATGTCTTGAAAAGAGATAATGTCAAGGTAATAGGGCACCAACCCCTGTTAAAAAGTTAGTTCCGTAACTGGATTAACCTCTTGGAGAATTCGTACTGTTAGATACGCTTTAAGCTCAAAAGAGTTAAAGTGAAATAGTCCTGGTCAAGGTCGAAAGACGCCTGGATTTACCATCGAATACAATTCTCTATAAGCACATGCATGTCTGAATTCCGCACAACTCATAGCCAATAGAGACGTACAACTCATAAAGTGGACATAACCCCAACTTCTTAATTCTCATTGATCAAAAACCAACCAAGCAAACTGTTTTTACTTCTTTATTTGCTATTTTTATTACTTTGTTTACATTACTTGCACATGAAAATCCCCCCTTTTTATGAGACTTGCTCCAAAAGTCTAGTAATCTTTGCCTACTCACTGACCGAATATTCCCTGTGGGATCGATACCCAACCCAGTTGGGTTATATAGTTGACAACGACCGTTTTACACTTTTATGAGAGCTGTAGATTGAGCGTTATCAGGGAGATGGTGTTTTGTATTGTTAGGGTCATCTTTGTGTGCCAAGTGTAGATGACTTGAGGTAGTGAATCCTCACAGAAGCACATGGTACGTGCTACTCTATTCATCCAGGGAACACTAAGATGTACCGTGACTTGCAGGAAATCAATTGGTGGAATGGGATGATGAGAGATATTGCAGAGTTTGTGGCTAAGTGCTCTATATGTCATTAGGTTAAGATGGAGCATCAGAAGCCTAGTGGGTCCACGAAAGAGTTCAGTATTCCTACTTGGAAGTGGGAAGAAGTGAACATGGACTTTGTGATGAGTTTTCCTTGTACCCGTCGCCAACATAATTCAGTTTGGGTCATTATAGATAGGATGACCAAATCAACCTATTTTCTCCCAGTCCATACCTCTTATTCAGCTGAGGATAACACTAAACTCTATATCAGGGAGTTGGTTAGATTACAAGGTGTTACATTGTCCATTATTTTAGACAGTGGTACCCAGTTCACCTCTCACTTCTGGAAAGCATTCCAAAAAGGTCTTGGTACCCAAGTTTATCTCAGTATAACTTTTCATCCCCAGACAGATGGTCAAGTAGAAAGGACCATTCAGACTTTAGAAGATATACTGCGAGTGTGTACAATTGATTTCAAGGATAGTTGGGATGATCACTTGCCTTTGATTGAATTTGCATACAACAACAACTATCATTCCAGTATTCAGATAGCTCCATTCGAAGCTCTCTACAGTAGGAGATGTAGTTCTCAAATCGGTTGATTCAAAGTTTAGTGAGGCCTCAGCTATAGGTCCTGAATTAGTATTTGATGCCTTAGGAAAAATCCAGTTGATCGAAGAAAGACTTCGGGCTGCTCAGAGCTGACAGAAGTCTTATGCAGATATCCGTAGAAAGGATCTCAATTTTAAGATTGGTGACTATGTTTACCTAAAGATCTCTCCCATGAAGGGAGTGAAGAGATTTGGCAAAAAATGAAAGCTCAGTCCCTGATATGTCGGTCCCTTCAAAATTCTCAGTCATTTCAGCATAGTATATTATGAGCTCGAATAACCTTTAGATCTAGCCTCGGTTCATCCAGTGTTCCATGTCTCTTTGCTCAATAAGTGCATAGGTGACCCATCAGTTGTAGTCCCTATAGAGGGTATTGATGTTCAGAAAAACCTCTCTTATGAAGAGATTCCAATCAAAATTCTTGACTACCAGAATCGTAGACTGAGGAACAAAGAAGTTCCTCTAGTCAAAGTTCTTTGGTGGAATCAGTCCGTTGAGGGAGCTACTTGGGAAGCAGAAGCAGATATGCAGACCAAGTATCCTCACCTCTTTTCCGTTAACTCAAACCCAACCTAGGGTAATAGTTTTCCTTAAGCTTACTCAGTTGTTATGTTCAGTTTCATTACTGACTTGGTATTCAGTTTCATGATCAGAATTCTATTATAAACTTGGTATCAAATACCATTGCATATTCAGTCATATGTTCATACATCATGTCAGTCACATATTCATGCATCAAATATGCATCCTCATTATGAGAAACTCAGCTTATCGGAAATCTCAGTCATGCATTCATGAATCAGTTACGCATGCATTAGATATGCATGTTTAGTATGATATATTAAGTTTATCAGTCATGTCAGTCATGAAATCATGCTTCAGTTATTTATGTCCTATATATACTTAAGTTTGTATTTTCCCCATCTTAGTCAGTATCATTCGAGGATGAATATTCTCAAGGGAGATATATTGTAAGACCCCATAAAATTTCTTAGATTTAATCAGTCCTTTAACCTTGTCAAGGGGGTCCCATGCTTAGAAAATCCAAACTAAGCTTCTAGACTTGTTTTATTTTAGCCTTCGAAAGTTGGCAATCTCATTTCATGACCCTAACATCCTTAAATGGTCTATATTTTTGTTGATTCATGACCAGGAAGGTCAAGAGGTGTTCCCAGACAAGTTTCAGATTGTTTGGACCTCGTTTAAACCATGTTTGGTGTCCCAAAATAGTGGACCAATGCGATATTGGCAAACTGTGTCTCCTATCGCATTGGTTAACATTTTTGCAGGGACTGCCAGTAAAACTACTGAGGCTTGGCATGATCATGGCACAAAGCGTCGGGTATCGCATCGATGCATCGACGCGCCGCATCGCCAATCGCGTCGATGCCTAGATTTCAGTCATTAAATGTCCATTTTCGTAGGGCAAAAGGGTCAATTTCCACCCTTATATAAACCTATAACACAAGATTCAACCCTTATTTCACCAAAATATTGTTGTTACTCTCAAATACTCTCAAGAACAAGTCTAGGATTTTCATAGAAGCTTCAAATTCAAGAGATTCTACCATTAGTTTTCAAGGATTTTCCATCCAAGGTATTTCAAGTGTTCATTCATGGATTCCCTTAATCCATGAAGCCCAAGAATCCAATTTTAAATTATGAATTGTGATGTTTATGTTGTGGATTGGTTATGTTCATGTAGTTATTGTTGTAGGATTCCCAAGTTGGAATCTTTATGTTTTGTTCATGAAACTACGCTAGTAATTAGCTTGATATCATGCCTAAGCCCTAAGTTATGCATACTAGGTGTTTGATAAAATGCCTAAGAGAATAATACTTGTGCTTTATGACTGAACAGAACCTAAATCATGAATTCATGTTACCATTATGTTAAAAATGACTCCGATGCAATTGCTATGCCTTGTAATAGATTGATAAAATGCTCATGAGGTTAGGCTTAGGGAATTATGACATGTTTATATGCATTCTAATTCATGTGAAAGTTCGTGGTATGCAAATATTTCATGAAAATCCCCGATGATAGTACTATGAATTATTGACCATGGTTATGTGCTCAAAAAGTGTCATGTCTTGTCAGTTTCATGCTATCGAGTCCTAGGGGTACTTGTACCCGACAACTTAGATGTGTGCCTAGAGCCAGGGTCAATTTCATGATAAATCTCAGTCACGCCATGATTAGTAGTATTCTCAGTCAGTTTCAGAACTCAGTAGAATTCAGTCAGTTATATGACTCAGGAAAACTTAGTAATCTCAGTAATCTCAGTCAGTTATTAGATCTTTATAGTATTCCGTCAGTTAACAGACCTCAATGAACTCAGTCCAGTTTAGTTCAGTTAATCATTTTCAGTGTATAATTAGATGGGAGTAGGATTAAGCACCGACTGAGCCCAAGGATGGGAACTCACCTGTTAGTAAAGGGTGTGATTATTAAAAGCAATCCTTGCACTCCAAAACTACGTAGCCAGCGTAGGTTGAGACATCAAAACTGCAAGTTGAGGGTAGATGAGGTGGCTTAACCTACTATATGAGGGTCCCACTATTCTCCTTAGAATACCTGTTAGATGAGGGATTTCTCACAACTTGTCCTTACTAGTGGCGCGGTATTGACACCCTTCCAATTGGGGTTACAGGTTGTACCCCAAATATATTTTGAAAAAGGGGCATGTCGGTTAGATGAATTCTCCCAAAGTTTTAGTTATAGAATCTGGACTGTCAGATACAATTACGTAGTTCTACTAATAGGACTTAGATAGTTCTACAGAACCCAGGACTATCAGATACAGTCACTCAGCTCAGTACGAAACTCAGCTAGTTCCATCAGAACCTAGACTATCCGACACAGTCGCCCAGTATCAGTTATATCAGTTATCAGTAACTCATGTTTTCAGTATTCATACTCAGTAGTTAGTATTACTCACGAATCCAGTTACAGTTTCACATTCATGTATGTATACTCATGATCATGATATAAAGTCAGTTGACATTATTCATGCATATTAACCCTTTGCATTCAGCTTACCTAACTTGCATACCAGTACATTCAATCGTACTGATGAATTTGTGCTATGGTGTTTTATACCATAGGTTCAGAAGCACGAGTTCCAGAGCATCAGTAGCATTCCAGTTTCAGCAACTAGAGTCAGCAGTGAGTCCTCATCATTCGAGGATGTTATAATTTGATTATTTCATATCTTTAGTACTTATTTATTTTAGTATTTAGAGTTAGTTGGGGACATATCCCATCAACTCCTTATTCAGACAGTTCAGTCAGTTACAGGCTTTCAGACTAGATATTTACAGACAGTTTATTTCAATTTTGGGTATTCCTATACCCCTGATAACGCTCAAATTACACTCTTAAATGGGTGTAAGCGATCATTGTCAATAATAAACACAACAAGGTTGGGGTCAAATCCCACAGGAAATATAATGTGAACTCAAGTTGTTTGCGATTTAATCCACTGATAGTTTAATGTTTCCTAAAATGGGTGGTTTAGGTTTAACAAGTTGTTGTTTGTCATTTTACTTTCAGTGTTTGTAAATCAAGAGTTTATGAAATAACCAAAATTATGTTCACTAGGGCTTCCAGTACATGACAGATGCTAAAAGTGATTCGAGATTTTCACGATGGGTAGGATAATAGGCTATCTTTATCGATGTTATGCTTAAATATCTCTCGACCTACTTAAGCATTTAATTCCCTAATCCTCTCGGACTTAGGGAATTTCTATTTACTGCCCAGATTTAACTTCAGGTTAACCAACCTTGTTACAACGCTGATTATTAAATAAAGTATTTCTGAGTCCCTGTTGATAATTCACTTCCTACTATTTTTGATTTATTTATCAAGAAAATCAAAGTAGGTGTCTCTACTATTTCCAACCAACAGACGTTAATTAACACTTCAGAATTATCAAAAAATCCTACCACCTTTTGAATTTTGAATACATAACACCTCATCAAGACCTAACCCTAGATCCCATAATTTAGGTTAATGGAGTTTTACCACTCATGATGTAACGAACAAAACAAATAATTGAATTTATGATTTGAAAGATAAACTTACAGAGATGAATAATAACTAGTGAATCGCAGATTAGATCACAAAGGAAAAATCCCAAAATCCTGATAATAATCTCTCAAAATTAGTTGTGTTGTTCAAGTCAAGAAGTAAAGAGAGAAAATATCAAAATATGTTGTCCAAAACTCAAGGTGGATACCTTGAGCGGAATAATAATGATAATTCCAACAACAATAATGATAATAGTAGCTAGAAAACCCTAAAACAATGCTTTAAAAAGTTTACCCTAAATAAGGAAACAAAATCAAGGTTACAACTTTTTCTCGGAATAGACGATGACTATTGGTGATGCCTTATCAGGATCTTGACGACTTATCAAGAATGTCGTCAGGTCTTCTTCAAATCTGCACTAGTCCTATCTTAGGTTGACGACAACTTCTAACGTCTTATCAGGACTGTGATAACTTATCAGAAATGTCGTCACAATTTTGCTCTAATTCTCATGTCCTGCCTAAGTCTGACGACATTCCTGATGACTTATCACCATTATGATGGTCTATCACAAAATGTCGTTGATTCTACTAGCTGGAAATCATTCCCTGTTTAAGGCTGACGATAAACTTGATAACTTATCAGACCCTTGACGGCTTATCACAAAATGTCGTCACAACTTCCATTTTAGGCCAATTCTTTGTCTACTGATGACGACCAACTTGATAGCTTATCACAGGGCTGACGACTTATCACAAATGTTGTCAGTCACACTTGTCTTCAGATTTCTTCAAATTTTAACTTCTTTGCTTCATTTCATATTGGTTCTCTATCATATCAGCTTAAACTGCAAAATCAAACATAAACTAATAAAAAATAACTAAAGTTTCTCAAGACCTTGCAATTATTTAGAGTTAAAAGCCTCAAATGTGTTAGCATATGTTCACACATCAACACCCTCAACTTAAAACAATTGCTTGTCCTCAAGCAACCAAAACATAACTAAGAGAATACAAAGTACAATTTGGCAGCTAACTACTCATATTAGTTCAGAATAATATCACCATCTCCAAGGTCAGACAATTTAAAACTCACTATTGATGTTTTGAAGAACAATCATGAAACTCACAAGCATTGAGATATGGCAAAAAATCAGCAATAACAATCATGCCATACCAAGATCACACTATCTGAACAAGTCAGTGACTTAGCAATATACCCAATGTGCCCTCACAACAAAGAAATCCCTTTTTCTCTCATATCATAATTCACATACATAAACGTAGGGATGATCACAAGTCTCACTCTCAGAATGAAGTTCCAAACACTACATGTCAAATTCCATAGCCTTTCCCTTATAGTCAGTACCCAAATCTTCAGGTAGGTCGGTTAGGATCACTTTATGGCTTTTCTTAGGCTGGTAATGTAGGCTAGGGGCTGGTATGATATTCATGGATATTTTAAAGTGACTATGCCTCCTTGACACTACACTATACTCTTAGGGTTTCACTTCTCAACCTTCTTTTCTTCCTCTTCTTTTATTGATAACACATGCTCAAGATGGATGCGGTCTTTTCAATCATCATATTATCTTCTTATCATCTTTAACACAACTTTCTCTTTTCTTATTCCTTTTTCACCGCACCCAACTTTTTATTCTTTTCTCTTATTTTACCTCTCTTCATGCTTATTTTGCATCACACACCCCTATGATAGCCACTCTCAACTTAGGCTATTTGCCTAAGTCAAGGTGCACAGTGTCCAAGGAGGACTAGGGCCAAAACAGGTTCATTGTGAGGCAAATGGGAAGGTGAGAGGTTTCACAAAAAGAAACAGGCATATAGGCTCAAATTAGGGATCAAGGGATATTATTCAAATTGGGAAGGTCATTTAGACTGAAAGTGGGTTACAATAAAAAATGGCCTATGATCCTTTCCTAACCCCTATCCTACAACCTAGGAAGGACTAACAGGGCAAGTTCTAGATTCGGCACACAGCAGGAGTTGAGTAAGAACTCACACACACATGGCATACAAGTATATCGCATATCACTACTTATTCAATTCATGCAATTTGTTCAGTAAAAATCATCAAGTCGCCAGACTAATGCCATAAAAAGATGCACCACAGTCACAAATGAATGCAATTCACACAGTTATAAACTCAGATCAATGGAGAGGTGCTCAAAAGTCACAAAATAAGCTAACTTCCTCAAGTACCTATATTACTCCTAATTATCTACCAAAAATTGTTACAACAACATCCTACCATACACCCTCAACTTAAAATTGAAAATAAAGCTAAACTAAGGGTTAGAGTATAATAGAATGGATCAATCCCAGGGTTCATGGGTTTCCTCCCATGTAGTGCCCGATTTAATGTCGTGGCATGACTCAGGTATCTCGGTTACTTCAGACTTCATCGAGACAAATAATGGTGATACTTTTCATTAATTCTTTCGAAATGATGTAAAGCTTGACACATTTTCCATTTACCTTGAAGGTACTGCCGTCATCATTTTCAAGTTCCACTACTCCAGATGAGTAGACTTGGCTATTTTTAAAAGGGCCCGACTACTCAGATTTCAGCTTACCTGGGAACAATTTGAGTCTGGAATTAAAAAGTACCATGTCACCCTTTTGGAAGTCTCATTTCTCTATCCTCCAATTGTGGTATTTTTTCATCTTTTCATTATACAAATCTGCTCGTTCATATGCCCTAAGATAAAATTTATCCATGTCATTCAGTTACCCCAGTCTTAGCTCTGCTGCCTCCTTCTAATTTAAATTTAGCCTTTTGAGTGCCCATAAGGCTTTGTGCTCCAACTCTATTGATAGGTGGAAAGCTTTTCCATAGACCAGCTGAAACGATAACATGCTAATGGGTGTCTTAAATGCAGTCTGATATGCCCACAGGGCATCATCAAGCTTTTGAGACCAATCTTTCCTGCTAGCGTTCACCATTTTGGCTAGGATGGCTTTAATCTCTCGATTTGACACCTCCACTTGCCCACTGGTTTATGGGTGATATGGAGTAGCTACTCAATGCTGTTTCACCCCATATTTTGCTAAAGCGGCTGAAAATAGTTTGTTGCAAAAATGAGATTCTCCATAGCTTATAATAGTACGTGGTACTCCAAAGCGAGAGAAGACGTTCTTCTTGAGAAAAGTAACAACCCTCTTCCCTTCATTATCAAACAATGCTACAACTTTGACCCATTTCGAGATGTAGTCAACAAGAACTATATACTTCATCCCATACGAGCTTACAAAAGGACCCATGAAATCAATGCCCCAAACATCAAACAATTCTACTTCAAGCATCTTAGTCAAAGGCATGTCATGTCTTTTAGAGATTGACCCCTACCTCTGACATTGGTCACATTTCAGCACAAACTCGTGGGCATCCTTGAACAATGTAGGCCAGTAATAGCCACTCTACAACACCTTCCTATCCGTTTGGTCTCCTACATAGTGACCCCCAACTGGGGAAGCATGACATATTTCTAATATGTACAATACATCCACTTTTGGTACACATCTCCTTATAATATTGTCCGCACATTGCTAAAAAAGATATGGTTCATCCCAGAAATAATGAGTCACATCATGCAAGAATTTCTTTCTTTGATGAAAAGAAAGGTTTTCTGGGATGAACTCACTCACAACATAGTTTGCATAATCCGTATACCAAGGCAATTTTTCCACAGTGGTAGCCAGGATCTCCTCATCAGGGAATGCATCATTTACCTTAATTTCATCACTAATTTCCTGTTCATTTTCCATTCTAGACAGATGATCTGTAACCTGGTTTTCACAACCTTTCCTATCTTTGACCTCAACGTCAAATTCTTGTAGCAACAATACCCATCTAATCAGCCTTGGTTTTGCATCCTTCTTATCCATCAGATACTTCAAGGCAGCATGGTCGGTGTGGACCACCACTTTGGTCCCAAGAAGATAAGATCTGAACTTCTCAAAATCATACACTACGGCTAGAAGTTCCTGTTCAATGACGGTGTAATTCTTTTACGCTTTATTCAGTGCTTTGTTGGCGTAATATATCAGATGAAACACTTTGTCCCTTTTTTGTCCCAATACATCTCCAAGGTCAATATCACTGGCATCACACATGATCTCAAATGGTTTTGACCAGTCAGGTGCAACACTATAGGTGCCTCAACCAGATTCTTTTTAAGGCATTCAAATGCCTTCAAGCACTCATCATCGAAGAAAAACTTTACTTCTTTCTCCAAAGGATTGCAAAGTGTATTTGCAACCATCAAGAAGTCTTTTATAAATATCCGATAAAAGCCATCATGTCCAAGAAAACTACATACTCCCTTCACTGAAATGGGAGGTGGTAGTTTCTCAATAACTTCCATTTTTGCTCGATCAACTTCTATCCCTTTTTCAAAAATTTTATGGCCGAGAACGATGCCTTCCCTTACCTTGAAATGGCATTTTTCCTAGTTAAGCACCAAATTAAATTCAACACATCTCTACAAGGCTAGATTCCAATTTTCCAAACATATCTCGAATGAATCACCCACTACAGAGAAATCATCCATGAATACCTCTATGGTGTCCTCCACCATGTCTAAAAATATAGACATCATACACCGTTGAAAAGTGGCAGGTGCATTGCATAGTCCAAATAGCATCTTCTTAAATGCAAAGGTG
This sequence comes from Capsicum pubescens, assembly GCA_030864215.1. Lineage (NCBI taxonomy): Eukaryota > Viridiplantae > Streptophyta > Magnoliopsida > Solanales > Solanaceae > Capsicum > Capsicum pubescens. Next base: position 285,008,187 of record CM061544.1, on the reverse strand, counting down.
CCATATGGGCATGTGAATGTCATCTTTTCCTGATCTTCAGGAGTAATGCAGATTTGGTTGTATTCGAAATAACCATCCAAGAAGCAATACCACCCCCTTCCATCCAATCGATCAAGCATTTGGTCTATAAATGGCATCGGGAAGAGGTCTTTCAGAGTCCAAGAATTCATCTTATGGTAGTCCATGCAAACTCTCCACCTAGTTACAGGCCTGAGTGGAATCAACTCATTCCTTTGATTAGCAACCACCATCATGCCCTCTTTTTTGGGCACACATTGAACTGGGCTTACCTACTTGCTGTCAGAAATAGGGTAAATTACTCCTGCATTCAACCACTTAATGATCTCCTTCTTAACCACCTCTTGCATTGGTAGGTTAAGACGGCGTTGATGATCTATGGTTGGAATAAAATCTTCCTCAAGTTGAATTTTATGCGAGCAGATATGGTCTATGGATCATATCTCTTATGCCTCTGAAGTACTGAAATAAATGTGTTTACCTGTTGCTCATCCAAATCAGCCACAATAATAACAGGTAGAGTGTTCCCGTTTCCCAGAAACACGTACAGTAAGTGTCGAGGTAGTTCTTTCAATTTCAACACCGGAGGCTCCTCAATAAATGGCTTGGCTGGTGGTGTTGGTCGATTAGCAAGGTCAAGGTCTATCTTTTTTGGAGAATAAGGATATGAACCCATTCCTGTCAAAGCACAAATAGTCTCTTTATACTCCCCGATACCTTCACTATCATAATTTATTATTATTGCGGTCAAAGGTTCGATAACAAGTTTCTCAGTTATGGACACTTCCTGTTCATCCTCATAATACACAGCAACTACTGAGAACACACTTATTTCTTCATGTTGCTTCATTGACTTACCCACATCAAATCAGACAACTTCATCATTCATCCTGAATAAGATCTCATTCGCTCTGAATCAGTCAACACACTTCTGGTTGTAAGGAAAGGTCAACCCAAAATTATGGCCACCTTGAAGTCCACCTCGCAATCCAGAATGACGAAGTCTGCAGGGAATATAAAGTTTGACACCTTTACTAACACATCATATAGAATGCCAACAGGTCACTTTACTAACCTATCTGCCTTCACGAGTCGTATGTTGGTGGTGTGGAATTTCCCAGACCCAACTTTATATACAAAATCAGTGGAATCAAATTAATGCTTTCTCCCAGATCATATAATGGCTTGGCGAATTCCATAGTCCCAATTGTACAGGAAATAGTGAATGCACTCTGGCCTAGCTTCTTCTGCACCAAGGTCCTTGTAGAAATAACGCTGCAATGGTGGAGATTTTCCTTCAATTCATAGCTCACAACTTTTTTCGTAGTCACAAGGTCCTTCATGAATTTTGCATATCTTGGTATTTGCTTAAGTGCCTCAACCAAAGGCACATTTATTGTCAATTGTATGAGCATTTCCATGAATTTGCTATATTTTGCATCATCAAACTTCTTCTTCAATCGTTGAGAAAAGGGAGGTGGTGGTCTTGGGATAGTTTTCAATACCACTTCCTCTTCCTTCTCTCTTTCTTTCTCTGAAGCATTAACAAAACTATCCAGCTTCTCAGACTCCACTGATTGCTTTCTTCGAATTCATCAACAACTACCTCACCATCTACAAATTTGTCCACAGAAGGGACAGGTAATATCTTACCACTCCTAGTGGTAATCACCATACATGAGCCATCATTCTGTAGATTCTGAACCATATCACTTGGTAACGTTCTGCTCTTTCTCTGGTTAAATACAGTGAAAAGTTGGCTCATCTACTGCTCCAACTATTTTATGGTAGTGGAGTGTGAGTCTACCAACTGACTGATGGATGTCAAATCAGTCTTCATGGTGGTTACACCAGAGTTTATGGCCTCAACTCCCTTCAACAATTTCTCCTTCATGTCCTTCATGGACATCTTTTCAGAGCTAGTTACAGCAGCTTCCAAATTTCCAGGAGGAACATATAAACCTCTCCTGTCGTTATTGCTTCTCCAGTTTTCTTGTTCCCTGTCTTTGTAACCAAACTTGTCATAAACGTTCCGACCTTGATTACCTTGACTATTTCCTCAGAACCCCCTGATTATTAACATAATTGTCCTCTTCTTTAGGTTCCACATCCACTCGGTCTTGAGACGTTACAACTTTCACTTTCTCAGTATTCCATGACAATAAGTGCTTGGTGAGCAAGTCCATTTGAGTCTTTTGATGGGCTATGTCTTGATCCCACTTCTCATCTCTCCTGCATTGTTCAGCAGATATACCAATAGAAATAGTAGGGCTTGCTACCACAGACTCCCTGGTATGCCAAGCCCAACTCTGTTTGGTCATCCTATTTAGCATATCTAAGGCATCTTGAAAAGAAAGAACAACAAATGAACCACCAAAATCATTATCTACAATTGGCTTTGTTACAGAGTTGAGGGCCCTGTATAAAGTCTCCATCAAGTGTAGGTCCATCATATTCTGGTTCAGACACTGTGTTAGCTTCTTCTTGAATCTCTCCCAAGTCTCATGCAAAGCTTCAGTAGGAAGCTATCTAAAATTGTTGATCTCATCCCTCAACTGTACCCTCCTGAGGGTGGAAAAAACCATTCTAGGAACGCTTCTTTCAATTGCCTCTAGTGGGTAATGGAATTAGACGTAAGCTCATTCAGCCATAATGTTACCTCCCCAGACAGAGACAATGGGAACAACCTCAACCGGATAGCATTCTGGCCCACTCCTGGGTTATTAAAAGATTTGCAAATAGTGACGAAATTCACCAGATGTAGGTTTGGATCATCCCCAGGAGGGCCACTAAACAACCCCTTCAGATTGAGGAGTTAGATCATAGTACTCGTAATGTTGAACTTGTCTCCAGGTGCCAATGGTAGAGGAATAATTGCACCCATTGCACCTTCCCCGTCCATGCCATCATTATTATCATTCATATCATACTGGACCGTCTGGTACTGTTGTTTTCTTTGGAACAAACGGTTTCAGTTAACATTATGTGGAACTTGTGCAGCTATCTGCTCTGCACGCCTTGGGTTACCAGGGTTCAATAACTCCTCGTCCCCCTAATATTCATCCTCAGGGTTTGGATTTCATGTATGTTGCCCGACATTTTGCACATTCACCTCAGCTCTAGCTAAGGCTGGCAGTCTGTCAGCCTCTTACTGTTCTGACATTCTTCCTATTCGTTGCGGTTCAGGATTTAGTGGTAATAATGTTTCTCTAAAACTTCTGGTGTTTTTCATACACTATAAAGTCCTGCAAATAAAGAAAAATAACAAATAAACATAAATCTAGGAAACTTAACTAACAGTCAATTAGTGCATACAAACTTTAGCTTACAACCGTATTCCCTGGCAATGGCGCCATTTTTGATAACGCTCAAATTAAACTCTTGAATGGGTGTAAGCGATCGTTGTCAATATAAAGCCCAACTAGGTTGGGGTCGAATCCCACAGGGAATATGGTGTGAACTCAAACTGTTTGCGATTTAATCCACTGATAGTTTAATATTTCCTGAAATGGAGGGTTTAGATTTAACAACTTGTTGTTTGTCACTTTACTTTCAGTGTTTGTAAATCAAGAGTTTATGAAATAACCAGAATTATGTTCACTATGGCTTTCGGTACATGACAGATGCTAAAAGTGATTCAAATTTCTCACGATGGGTAGGATAACAAGCTATCTTTATCAATGTTTTTCTTAAATGTCTCTCGACCTACTTAAGCATTTAATTCCCTAATCCTCTCGAACTTAGGAAATTTCTATTTACTACCCAGATTCTACCTCAAGTTAACCAACCTTGTTACAGCGCTGATTATTAAATGAAGTATTTCCGAGTCCCTATTGATAATTCACTTCCTACTATATTTGATTTCTTTCTCAAGCAAATAAAAGCAAGTGTGTCTACTGTTTGCAACTAACAGACTTTAATTAAAGGTTCAGAATTATCAAGAAATCCTACCACCTTTTGAATCTTGAATACTTAACACCTCATCAAGACCTAACCCTAGATCCCATAACTCAGGTTAATGGAGTTTAGCCACTCATGATGTAACGAATGAAACATATAACTGAATTCATGATTTGAAAAATAAACTTACAGAGATGAATAATAACTAGTGAATCGCAGATTAGATGACAAAGGAAAAATCCCAAAATACTGATAATAATCTCTCAAAATTAGTTGTGTTGTTCAAGTGAAGAAGTAAAGAGAGAAAATATCAAAATATGTTGTCCAAAACTCAAGGTGTCAACCTTGTGTGGAATAATAATGATAATTCCAACAACAATAATGATAATAATAACTAGAAAACCCTAAAACAAAGCTTTAAATAGTTTACACTAAATAAGGAAACAAAATCAAGGTTACAACTTTTCTCAGAATAGACGATGACTATTAGTGATGCCTTATCAAGATCCTGATGACTTATCAAGAATGTCGTCAGGTCTTCTTCAAATTTGTACTAGTCCTGTCTTAGGTTGATGGCAACTTCTGACGGCTTATCTGGACTGTGACGACTTATCATAAATGTCGTCACACTTTTGCTCCAATTCTCATGTCCTGCCTAAGTCTGACGACATTCCTGACGACTTATCTCCATTATGACGGCCTATCACAAAATGTTGTTGATTCTACCAGCTAGAACTTATTCCTTGTTTAAGGCTAATGACAAACTTGATAACATATCAGATCCGGGATGGCTTATCATAAAATGTCGTCACAACTTCCACTTTAGGCCAATTTCTCTATATACTTATGATGACCAACTTGGTATCTTATAACAGGGCTGACGACTTATCATAAATGTCCTCAGCCACAGTTGTCTTCAGATTTATTCAAATATCAACTTCTCTGCTTCATTTCATGTTGGTTCTCTATCATATCAACTTAAACTGCAAAATCAAACATAAACTAATCAAAAATAACTAAAGTTGCTCAAGACCTTGCAATTATTTAGATTTAAAAGACTCAAATGTGTTAGCATATGCTCACACATCAACCCCATTCATATAATGTTTTATCAGACATGTTACAGTTTTGAAATTTACGACCTTACAACTTATATTTAGTATTTATATAGTATATCATGCAATGCTCAGGTACAGATATCGGTCATGGGTTAGCTCATGGTCCTTCAGGGTCATAGGCACCGTGTAACATTCTGGATACCAAATTTGGAGCGTTAAACCACCCATCCCTCAATAAATGGCTATACAACTAAACTAGCTTCTTTACACATAAGTTACCCTCATTCTGACTTCTAAGCTTGTGACCTCATATCACTAACTTTTAGACCATTTTACAGCTCGTAGGTTATCACTCTTTATCAGATACTTCTAATCAGATGGAAATATTGTTCCAATATTCTGCTACATCTCATAACCCTTAAGTATGACATCTGGAACACGAATTTTAGAAAAGGAACTGAATACACTTTATACCTCAGGATAAAAAGCATGATTTCATCAGGATAAAGTACACACTCGAATCAATACACCATGAAGCACTAACGAACTCCTCTCAAGTCTTGTACTTTCCATAATCTATTATGACTCAATTAGAAAGGACCACATCATTTAGACTCTAAGCTTCTACACTAGAATCAACTCGACATTGAGACATAGCTAATAAAATAATAGTAAAGAAGGTATTTGGATAACATCCAAATGGACAACACTATGGCATGATTTAGAACATGAAGAAAAGTGAAACATTGCTAAACGCCTAATAGCTTCCTACATATAAGTGTGGTACACGACACACCCATAAATAGGACTCTACCCGATGCAGCTTCAAAAACACCCTGAGACCATGATTTGTGCTTTGATACCAAGTTTGTCACGATCCAAACTGAGACCCTGGGCGTGACAGGCAACCCAGATAATGAAGGCCGAGATCTACCTCAACTTGTAATCATATGCAACATTCATCTATTATCAAAATGTAGAAAACAAATGAAAAATGGTTATTTTACTATTTCAACTGAGCAATGCATAAATAAGTTCAATAAAACCCAAACCATCTAATACAAGTTCGCAAAATCTCTACTACAATGGGAAACAACTGTCTGTTAGAAACTGGGATAGGCCCCTGGTCGGACCATGATATAAAACTAAATGAGATAAATATAAGTGAACAAGACACCTTCCGAAGTAAGGGAAGCTCACCAACTCTAAATGTCTAGAAGCACCGCTAGACTGGGTCTCAAAACTTGAAATATAGGGGGTTAATACCAATGTACTGGTATGTAGAACAATAAAAAAAAAATATTTATATACAACATAGATAGGAACATTTCATAAAAGCATGTCAGCATAAAATATTTGAAAATACCTGCGCATAATCAATAAGCTTCAAAACACTTCGGTAAATCACGACTAAACTCTTTTTCTTACTTTTAAGATAGGTGTACACCCTATAATTCAACAATTCCACAGGCTATATGGAATCCTCCCTTGACTCGGAGGCCAAGCCCCCATCCAAAGTTTATCGCAATGGTTGAAGTTTCTTATTCTTTTATGCCACATGGCACTAGGCCAACGTATAATCCTTCTTTGGGACCTAGTAAACCTGTATCGGCAAAATATAGTTTCCAACAATGAGCTCATACACTCAAACACCTTCTTTGGGTAACCACCTAACTCTCTTTATGCCCGGTTTTACTATTTTCTAAACTTGAATCTTTCTAAAATCAAATTCTAACTAATAGAGTAAAAATCTATATTTTGTTCTGTTCTAAGTTTGTCATGGCATTATCTATTTTGGTATCATCATACACAAATTTGCAAGTCATATGTCTAAGCCATATATCATTCTGCTTTATATTTTTCAATCAACTCAATCATTTGACCATCAAAATAATTTAAAAAATACAAGAGAGTTGTTATTTCAAAATATGTGTTAAACTTGGGAAATCTTCTCTCTTTTCTATACTTTAAAACATGATGATCAATTTTCTTTATAACAATCTATGCACTTCTTTCAATTATCACATTGAATATTTTAAACAATTAAACACCTTCTCTTCAATTCACAATCAATATCAAGTCCATAACAATAGTAAAATATTTATCTCATGCTTCAAAACATGCAATTTAAATACCCATAACATATGGAATCAAGAGGTATCATAACAAGAAAGGGGGTTCATCATTCATGCTCATGATTTAATCTTTGCAAAATAGAAAATGCATATATATACGTGATTATAGTTCAATTATTTAAAAAGGAGTTTAAGAAAAATGTTTACTTTCATCAAAAAAGTTCATAATACATACTATTCAAAACCATGTCGAAAACCCACTTTGTAAACATAATTGTATATCTTTAAACTTGATAAAAACCGTAAAACCTTATGCCCAATGAATTTAGATAGCCCCACGTACCTTAATGATGAATAAATTATGAAAATATTGACCAGTTAAGATTGAATGTGCAAACCCTAAGTAGGTTTTTCTGCTCTTGTGTTTTAGAAAATGAATTAGGGATTTGATTAAGTTAAAATGTGTTACACCCCGAATTTTCAGACTAGTCTTTCAACCATTGTTCTTATGTGTGATTCCTATGTGAATATAAGTTTCATAATATTTATCCTTATGTTTGATGTAATTTTTAGGTGAAAAATATTTATAGCAATGACTTAGAACAAAGTTGAGCTAAGATCATTTGATTCGTCCAAAATTTGGTATTTGATTCTACATGGATCTATATTAAACATGTATAACTTTTGATATACATCAAATTTTTCCCCTCAAGACCCACCAAATTATATATAATTGAATACGCTTTCAAATGATACTAATTTTGTTTAAATGCAATACTCGAGCAAAAAGTTACAGCCATTTTCGTCAGAGGCAGTAAGCCGAGGCAATATGCCTGCGCCGCTTGAGTTATTACACCAGGATAGGAGAGGCGCCGCGGGATCTACTTTCACGGTCTAAAGTGGGCGGCGCCTTTTCCATTCCCTAGCAATTTTAAACTCCTTAAGGGTCAAGGGGCACTTTGTCCCTTTCCCCTCAACCCCCAAATGTCCAAGGGACGATTTAAAGCATCCAATAGGGAATTATTTTCCCATCTTATCAAGATTTTCTCTCAAGAAACCCTCATACTTTCCCATAATAAGTTTTAAGCTTTTCTTCTAAATAACACAAGGATTCAAGCTTCAAATTCATAATTTCTTCAATAATCCGTAGAATTAAGGTATGTAGGAGTTCATCCATGGGTCCCCTTTCACCTATGGAGCCCAAAAATCCTTTTCTTTAAACTAAAGAATGAAATTTTATCATTATAATATTTTATATGCTCAAGAAGATTGAATTTCATGTTTCCAAGGTGATTTAAATTAAATTCAGCCCATGTATGATCCCATACAAGATTTGATTTTCTCATTCTATGGATTTTGTTTCCCATGTCATACTCAAGTAAATTTCATGTTGTTGAATTTAATGTTCATTTTTAGAATATCCCCATGCTTTATTCAAGTGAATTCCATGATAGATCCTAAGTTCGTGATTTTTAGAGAACATTTTCATATTTTAAATTCATGATTTCCACATGTTTGATGAAATTCCCATATTATGTTCAACTAGTTTAAAGATGAATCACCAAGATTTAAAATTTTCCATGTAACTCTATTGTTTCCTGATGTTTAAGACATTCTTATGTTTAAGCTATGATACTTACATGTTTTGATGAAAGGCCCATATCCTATTTCACATGAATTTCATGTAAGTTCCCCAATCCATGATTTTAGTTGTGTAATCATGCTATGCTCCCATATTTAAGATATTCCCATGTTAAAGTTCATAACCCCCATGCGTTTGACGAATTGCCCCATGTTAAAGTATTAATCTCCATGTGTTTGATGAAATGCCCAAGTGATGGTCTTCTTTAAATAATACTTTCTTATTATGGTTCCGAAGATTTAGCATGTCCCTATTGTTATTGCTATCGAGTCCTGGGGGTTATAATACCCTAAATTTAGCTGTTTACTTAGATTATAGTAATTATAGAAGGGTCTTAGTCATATCATGAGTGGTAGTATTCTGTCAGTTAACATGGTCAGCGCGAGTTCAGTCAAGATTAGCTCAGTTTAGTGATCAGTGTCAGTTCAGTTGGGAGTAGGATTCAGCCCCAAGTGAACCCCGGGATGGGGGCATTCCTTCCAGCATAGGGTTTGACCCTTAGTAGTAATCCCTGAGTTACAAAACTACGTAGTAAGCGTAGGTTTGAGATGTCTTCCTACTAACTTAGGGTTGACACATACCTCATGAGTTTCCTGCCAGTATAGGGATACTCTTTAGTCCTTTGGAACCTCACTTTAGTGGATCCACACAACCATTGTTAGTACCCATGGCATGATATTTACACCCTTCTAACTGGGGTTATAGGTTGGACCCCAATTAGCTTATTTGGGGTATGTCGGTTAGATGATACCCCCCACGGTCATAGTTACAGTACTCAGTATAGCATGCATACCAGTTTCGCTGGACCATAATAGTTAATTATACGTATTTCAGTATTTTAGTTTACAAACTATTTTAGAATCATGTTATATTCTTTGTCCTGCATTCTCAGATAATACAATTATCATGAATTCATGTTCGGTCATCTCATGTAGTTCAGTTAATCCTTATGTCATATGCATAGTACTCTACAGTTTCAGTACAGTTACTCAGACTAAGTACAGTCCAATCTTACATGACCAGTATTCAACAATCAGTCGTTCAGTTAATCAAATAAGTTTAGTATATGTTACGTTTGGTTCTGTATGTTTAGGTATTCATGCTCAGTGTAATTGTATATTCAAATCCCCGATGTTATTTCAGTTTCCATCACCTAGTTTCAGACTCAGTATTTATACAGTATCCATGTTTTATCATATCCCAACTTCTGGTCTACTTATTCTACAAAAGTAAGGATTTTAAGAAAACTAAGTGTAGTGATTCACCAGCTTACCAGCTTATGTTTGTTGCTCAAGATTTTAAGATATTTTATCTTTTAGTCTATTTCAGTCTCTTGGTGAGTCTACTTACACCTAGTAATGCATGTTCTAAGATTACGTATGAAACTAGCTTTACTTATTTCATTCTTAACTGCATACTCAGTACATTCCAGAAGTACTGATCCACAGATATGTCAATGTGCAACATTGTCTCATAATGTAGGTACCAGTTATAGCCTACGCATCATTATCAGACAGTTGCAGTTTCCAGCTAGCCGGTGATGAGTTCTTTTGTTTCGAGAACTCCAGACGGTTTTAGTTCAGGCATAGTTCTTTTATTTTTCATATCTATTGATTAGTGGTAGTTGGATGCATATCCCAACTATATATAGTCAGTATAGTAGAGGCTCTATAGATGTCAATTAGAGTCTGTAATACCCGTGCCTTTTCCTAGCAAGAAATCACCTCAAGAATGCTAGGACTAACTTTGAAATGCAAATCTGTTTCTTGTACATGGAGTATTTTTTATATTTTTACTTTCTATTACATGGGAAATTGAGTTGGCTTTCCAACTATACCAATTTCATCGAAATCCGACATCAGATGAAGGAGTTATGGACGTTTTACTCGGAACTGTCAGAATTGCCCAGGTGCGACGGCCTAGTTGGCGGACCGTCAAACTAGTGACGGACCACCACTTGGACCGTCACTTCTAAGGCAGAAGGGCCCCATTCTGGTTAAGGCTTCACGGCCAAGTTGACGGACCGTCAACTTAGTGATGGACCACCACTTAGACCTTCAAAGCCATGCCAGTTGAGCTACATTCTGGATAAGGTGTGACGGATGAGTTGACGGACCACCAGATATTTGACGGACCGTCACTCATACCATCAACCCTTATCCAGTGAAGCCCATTTCTGGTCTACGTCTGACGGGCTAAATGACGGTCCACCAAGAGTCTAACGGACCGTTAGTCGGACCGTCACATGCCACGTTCAATTTATTTCCAGTTCGTTTTAACAAGGGTATTTTGGTAACTTATCACTCATCTATATAGACCCAATTACACCCGATTTCATCCACTTTTCATCATTCTTTCACTACAAACAACTAGGGTTTCTCCCTAAATTAAATCTTCAAGACCAAGACTCAATCTTCTTCAAGAATCAAAGGATTTCAAATCCTTCCAGTTCAAAGACATCAAGAACCTTGAGTCAGGTATGTGTAGTGTTCATCTGTGGACCCCTTTCATTCATAGAGTTCAAGAACCATGATTTTAAATGAGAAACTTTGATTTTCTTATTGCTATGTGATGTTTTTCATGTCAATGACCGTTGTTTAAACTTTAGAATATTATTTTAAGATGATTTCCATGAAGTATGCATGTTTGTGGTTAAAACCCATGAAATTGGGTGGTTCAAGATGATTAACATTTGTTGAGAAAACCTATGCCCAAGGTGTGCATGCAAGGTGTTTGTTAAAATGCCTAAGATGCTAGAAGTCCATATTTACATGATTTTATGATACCTAAATGACAAGTCCATATTAGCTATACACTCAATATGAATTCCATGTTATTTATGTGTTGCTATTGTTGTGGTGTGAAGCATGTGTGATAATGGAATTATAGAACATGTACACGAAATGTATCCAGGCTTTCCCTACCATGTTTGAGATATAGAATAGACTCATGAAGTACACTATCCCTTACTTATGATATTATGAATTGTGGACTCAAATCTTGTGATCAAGTCATGTCATGGGTGTCAGTTTCATTCTATCGAGTCCTAGGGATATTCGTACCCAAAACTATAGCTGTGTGCCTAGATCCATGGCATGTTGTCATGATATCTTCAGTCAAGCCACATTTCATAGAATTCAGTCAGTCACGTGACTCAGGAAACCTCAGAAACCTCATGATCTCAGTCAGTTATCAGTATTATTCCGTCAGTCAACGGAAATTTAGTAAACCCAGTTCACGTATAGTCAGTTAAGTCATGTTCAGTCTCTTCATATGGGAGTAGGAGTTAGTACCGAGCGAACCCAAGGATGGGAACTCACCTGCTTCAGATGAAGGTGTGATTTTTAGAAGCAATCCTTGTGTTCCAGAACTATGTAGCCTGCATAGGTTGAGACATCAACACTGCCAGCTTGAGGGTTGATGGGGCGGACATCCGCCGTTCTCTTTTGGGGACACTGCCAGATTTGAGGGTCACTCATATCATGTCTTTACCCATGGCACGGTATTGACACCCTTCCAATCAGGGCAGCGATTGGGCCCCAGTTCAGCTACTTTAGCATACATGGGGCATGTCAGTTAAACAACTACCTCCCATAGTTTCAGACTCAGTCTCAGTAAAAGAACTCAGACAGTTCTTCAGATATTCGTATACCAGGACTGTTAGATACAGTCAAATCAACAGTCAAATCTCAGTTATAGTACGGAACTCAGACAATTCCATCAGATTTAGGACTGTAAGATACAGTCCCTCATGCTATCAGAACTATATTTTTAGCCATGTATTAGCGTACAGATTTAGCTATCACGTACTAACAATCTCAGTTACTATGTATGTATGTTTGCACTCTTATGTTCATATCAGTCAATCAGTTAGCATTATTCATGCATGTAAACCCTTCGCATTAGCCTACCTCACTCGTATACTCAGTACTCCAGTTGTACTGACGGATTTGTGCTATGGTGCTTTCTTTTCAGGTTACACCATAGGTTCAGAGACATGAGTTCCAAACCAGCAGTAGTAGTCGCATTCAGCACACAGAGTTGCAGTGATTCCTCTTCATTCGAGGACGATATTACTTGATTTATTCATTTAATAATTTAGTTAGTTTTTAGTTTACGGAGTTAGTTGGAGACATGTTCCTTCAACTCCTTATTCAGATAGTACTTAGAGGTTTTCAGATTTAGTATTCAGATTCAGTTCAAATTTACTTGTTTTGGGTATTTTCTACCCACATGGATGTCATGTTTTGACAGTTTCTTTATTTAGTTGAACCTTATGGACTATTGTTCATGTTTTCCGCATTTTACAAGTATATTATGCAGTGTATAGGTACAGATATCAGTCATGGGTTAGCTTGTGGTCCTTCGGGGTCATAAGCACCGTGTAGCATTCTGGTTCAGAAAATCAAGGCGTTATAGAGTCAGTCATGTAAATTTTATTTCTTTCTTCAGATTTATCAGATCATTATCACTTACATACTATTTCAGATTTTCAGTATGCTTATGTTTCCGCACAGTAGAACTTGTTATTTAATGTAATATATTTTAGTTGCTTATAGTATGCCAGTTCATGAGTTAGCTTGGGATTACTTATGGTTCCTTGCATCGTGTGGCGTACAGGGTGTACTCCCAGGGTGTTACAAAATGTATTTAGGGATATTAATCTTATGATAAGATATTTAGGGACGGTTATGGAACGTAAAGAGACTTGGTTGCCCTTGAAATAACTCAAAAATGGAGCCCCTAAGCTGCAAAACATCAATTGAACGGCGCCCAACCAATAGCCTATCCCAGGTTGAGCATCTCCTAACCCATTGCCTAACACAGATTGGGAAGTGTCTATCCCATGGCCTAACCCAAGTTGGGCGGTGCCTAAGCCACTGCCTAACCTTTCCAGTTAATGTAGGCGATGGCTATGTTATGCCTAGCCATTGCCTAATTTATGATTCCTATTTACTTATTGGGTCCAAAAACACCCCCAACACCTCCCATAATGTCAAAACAAGATCTACTATCACTACGGGGGTCCTAAAGGTCATTTTAGACATACCAAAAGAGAGTTACAACCATGGGGTGTTACATGATTCCTGGTAACAAGTTTCATTTCGAAAAAACTTACCACACTAGGATAAAGATCATGACACATGAATTCAAAAATAAATCATGGAATTATGGTTTACACATGTAAGAACGACGGTTCAATTTCTAGCTCAAAATATGCGGGGTGTTACATTATCACCCCCTTGGGATCATTCATCCCCGAATGATGGGTAGGGACTTGATGAAGATCTAAAATTATGGAATAAGAAACTTAACCTCTCATTGAACATTTTTCCTCAACAAAATAAGCAAAGGCATCAAAGAGGTTCATGTTAACCCCTACTGAAAAGTGTAAGAACGAAGCGTGTGATAATAAGAATTAACATAGAGATGACCTTGAACATGAGTTCTAGAGATCATAATCATCACAATATAAGGTATGAGTTTATTTAGTGATCATAGGCTTTATTTACACCAGTACTAATCATGAAATAAGCTTTCAAGGAAGATTCTATACCTTAAAAGATTCAACGAATAGACCTAAAACTTATAGACACTACTCAACTATGCCCTAAACAATAAATAACATACTTCATCATTTCCAACTTACAATTCTCCCATAACACTTCTAAGCACACGAGTTTGAGTCCCACTACATAGTGCTTTTATGTTGAATCCTATCTCAAAGTAAAAAAGTGCAAACTTAAACTACGGGATCCTGTACTCTACATCCCATTAAGAATATTACTTCACTTTATCACTACCATCAAACACACTAGAGTTTTTTTTAATGCAGAGAGTACTAACCACATAGCATATTGGTGTGAGTTTTCATCAATCACAACACTCAAGCCTACCATTTCCATACCCACTTCATGGATTCCCCCACTAAGACTAGAAAATTTCTATCACTCTCACAAATATTTTCACCACATCTCTTCTTCCTAACTATTTCACACAATGAGAGTTCATATCCTTCTTCCCCCTTCTCCTACAACCTTTAGCTCATGAAATCATATCAAACTTTTCACCTTCAAGAGCATCTATCACATGCATAAAATATTACTACGCTTCCACAACCACCATCATACTAACATACAGAGGGTCATTGAGGGACCCGAGCATAAGCATCATGAAAGGGAGTGCCAATACTCAATTATAACTTATACTTATTTCACTACTTAATATGAAACATGAGGTGAATATACGATACAATAGACACAAAGTGCTTTGTACATCAAGTGTCTGGATCATAAGTAGTGAGTAGTTCTGGCCTAAGCATAACACAACATGGATTCTTAGAAATGGATAGAGTATGAAAACATGAGTTCACATATCAAGAGTTGTATACAATAAGGAAAGAATTCATGAAGTCAATGATTGAGACACAGATTTATACTTGGAGCAATTGTTCCTCTTGTAAGGAACTGAAATTTGCCATGAGTTAGCATAAACTTTATCTCTTTAGGATAGACCCGACATAGCATGTATTGGTAACAATAGAAAGCATTATTCCTTGGTACCAAACATGATATAAGACATGGATTCTTTTATGGACCATGAACATCATAGCATAGAGCTTAAATACATGAAAGACTAAATTTACCGAGACATTATTGCTTCTAGTTTGGAGGTCAGATAATTAAATGAGTTACATATAGAACTCAAACCTTAGACATAGGTAGGACTTAAATACATAAGACAATTGTAGAATGACCTCTTAAACTGAAGTAGGAGGACTATGCTTGAATAAAAATAGGTTTATCATGACTCCTCCATGCAACTTGAAACCCTAAGAAAATTTGGGAACTACCTTAATTCACCATTTCACCCTTAGATCAAAGTCACAATCCTAGACCTGCAGACATATCCCCTTATAAAATCAATAACCAAAACTCTCAACACAATGGGGGGTCAGTATACACATGAACACAAATCCTCTCAATAGTTTTAATAAAAACATAAAAATTTGTTTCTAGGACCTCCCCTTTCAGGGATACTAATCATAACTTTCTCCAACCCCTAAAGTCCTCGACTTATGACTAATATTATCATGGGCCTCGATATCTATGCTTCTTAACTCTTATCGCTCTGTCTTTAACTTCTTAGGATACAAGCATCACACCTCTAATCATATAGCTTACAACTTAACAAAATTTGTAAAATAATTCCAAAGACGCATATTGTCTGCCCATATTTCCTCAATTCAACTCTAAATTTCCCTATACAATAACTCCCCAGACTTCTTCATACTAAAAGATTCGAGAATGAAATCTAGGTATATGTGACACTCATACACATCATAACTTTTCTAACAATATGCTACCTCGGGGTTCAACTTATTCTATTATAGTTACACCATCATCCACTTAATGACAACAACAATTCATCATTTTTAACACTATTCCTCATGACTATATATATATATATACATATCACAATTTCCCACTCCATATTCCACAAGTTGAAAACCTAGGCGATTTCACACCTCAAATCAAGCCCACTAATTCATTCCTACTAAACAAGCATCATTATTCTTAAGCTACTATTATCACCACCACAACACACATCTAAAGTTCAAGCCTATTGTCTAACAACACCAATGATATGGAGCATGCCATATACTATACCAATCAATTGAATAGAAATATAAACCTAAGTCTCGTATTTGACTAAACTATGGCCCATAAGTTCATCCTCTCCCCAACATTACTACTACACATCAAAATATACTACATACCTTATGACACGTAGTACTAGTTTACAACGACTAGAGGAAAGACATCCAAGGGGGTAAAGTCACATAATAGGGATAGTCGATCTTAATCTTATATTATATCCTATTACGATCTTATCAACATATTCCACTTTCTAACATCATATTTACTTACCCATGCATACATTCATACTACCTTGAAATTCCATTTACACCAATGAGTCTCTACACATAACTTATTGACTTAACTACCCCTTTCCATTCCCAGCCTATTAATGATTTGTACAACTGCCATAACTATCGATTATGATACTGTTCCTTATTTTTGAATAAATAATAATCATTGCCAGAAACTTCCTTCACCGACTACTGTACAATCTACAAATATTGCTACCACACTAGTCTATCACTATAAAATGGCAACCCATCCCTCAATCAATGGTTATACAACTAAACTAGCTTTTTTATGCATAAGTCACCCTCATTCTGACTTCTAAGCTTGTGACCTCATATCACTAACTTCTAGACCATTTTACAACTCATAGATTATGACACTTTATAACATTCTACTACTCGGGTGGAAATATTATTCCAACATTCTGCTACATCTCCTTACCCTTAAGCATGACTTCTGCAATACAGATTTTAGAAAAGGGATAGAATACACCTCTTACCTTAGGCTGAAAAGCGCGATTCTACAAAATGAAGCACTAACAGTCTTCTCTTAAGTCCTTGTACTATTCCATAATCATTGATGACCCAATTAGAAAGGATCACATCTTTTAGACTCTAAGCTTTTGCACTTGAATCAACTCAACAATGAAAAATAGCTTATATAATTAGAGTAAAGAAGGAATTTAGATAAACTCCAAATGGACTACACAATGGCATGATCTAGAACATGAAGAAAAATGAAACATTCCTAAATGCCTAGTAGTTTCTTACTTATAAGCGTGGTATACCACACACCTATAAATAGGAATCTACCCGATGCAACTTCACAGATACCCTAGGACCATGAATTGTGCTTTGATACTAAGTTTATCACGACTCGAACCGAGGCCCTAGCCATGACGGGCATCCCGAACCATGAAGGCCGAGAGCCATCTCAACTTGTAATCATAAGTAACATTCATCTATTATCAATATGTGGAAAACAAATAAAATCATGGTCATTTTACTATTTTAACTTAGCAATGCCAACATAAGTTCAGCAAAACCCAAAACATCTAATACAAGTCTGTGAAATCTCTATTACAACTGGAAACAACAATCTATTTGTAACCGAGACAAGTACCTCGATCGGACCATGAACTAAAATGAAAAGAGATCAATATAAGTGAACAAGATGACTTACGAGAGGCTCACCAACTCTGAATGTTTGACAACAATCTCTTGTTTAGTAGGACCGCTAGACTAGGACTCAGAACTTGAAATATAGGGGGTCAATACAAATGCATTGGTACGTAGAACAATTCAAAAATAAAATAAAATATATTTTTATACAACATAGATGAGAGCATTTCATAAAAACATGTCGACACAGCACATTTGAAAATACATGGGCATCATCAATAAGCTTCAAAATACTTCTGTAAATCATGAATCGACTCTTTGTCTTTCTTCTATGCTAGGTGGTACACCCTACAATTCTACAATCCCACGGGCTATATGGAATCCATCCTTGACTCGGCGGCCAAGTCCCCAACCTAAGTTTGTCGCAAAGGTTGGAGTTTTTGATTCTGATTTGCCAAAGGGCACTAGGCCAGTATATAATCCTTATTTGGGACATAATAAACCCGTATTAGCAAAATGCAGTTTCCAACGAAGAGCCCTTGCACTCAAAAACCTTCTCCGGGTAACACCTAACTCTCTTTAAGCCCATTTTTGTCTTTTCTAAACATGGATCTTTCCTAAATCAAATTCTAAAAAGCTTACTAAAAATTTGTATTATTGTAAGACCCCACAAATTTTCCTAGTCGTTAAAACTCTTTAAAACATGTCAAGGGAAGGTTCACACTTAGAAAATTTGGCTAAGTGTTGGAAATTCTTCATTTCATAAGCCTTCGAACTTTGATGATTTATTTCATGACCTTCCCGACCTTTGGTAGTTGATATTTTAGCTAATTCATGATCTAGAATGTCAATAGGGGTTCCTAGATAAGTTTTGGATAATTTGGACCTCGTTAAGACCTCATTTGGGGTCTCAAAATAGTAGACCAATGCGATCTTGGCGCGCCGCATCGCCTATCACGTTGGTTAACATTGTTGAAGGCTGCTAGAGTCAAAAGTACTATGGCTCGACACGATCATGACATGACGCATTGGGTATCACATAGATGCCATTGACGTACCGTGTCGACCAGCGTATCGGCACCTAATTTTCCAATCATTAAAATAGACGTGACCCTAGGGTTATTTCAGTATTTTTCCCACTCTTATATAACCCTAAAACACGTGATTCAACCATATTTCACCCAAACTATAGTGGTTTCTCTCAATTTCTCTCAAGAACAAGTTTAGGGTTTCCAATTATAGATCCAAATTCAAGGAAACTCCACCGTCAATCTTCGTAAAATCAAGAACTAAGGTATGTTAAATGTTGGTTCTTTGATTACTTTCACCCAAGAAGTTCAAGAATCCTTTTTAAATTCAAAGATTAGATATTTGTTAGTTTTCATGATTCATGTGAATTAAAATGGAAGTTCACGTGGTTATTTAGTTGTAATTCATGTTTTGTTTATAAAGTTCCAATATTTGATCCTTGTATGTGATATTTATGTTATGTTCATGATAAAACCCTTCAAGATGCATGTTGATTGATGTAACCATGTTAATTAGGTGTATTGAATACATTATGCTCCCCATACGTTTGATAAAATGCTTACGTAAAGGAAATAGAGTCATTATAACATGTTGACAAGAAATCCCCAATTGTTTATAAGTTAATGCATGCCAAGTGTTTGTTGAAAGGACTTAGTGAATGAATTATGATATATTGCATGCATTCCTACTCATGTGCATTCCTTATTGAATAAATTATAAGATAATAGTATGCACTCCATATACATTTACATGTTTAAAACTTCCAAGTGCTTGAAGAGATTCCTCATTGATTGTGTTGGGAATGATAGCCTATTGCCATGTTATGTATGAGTTGTCCTATCTTGTATTATTTATGTTATCGAGTCTTGAGGGTATTTAGACCCGAAAAATTAGCTGTTGTCTAGAGCCAGTGTCAGTTTCATGATAATCTTAGTCATGCCATGATTAGTAGTACTCTCTGTCAGTTACAAAACTCAGTAGAACACAAACAATTATAGAACTTAGGAAATCTTAGTAATCTCAGTATTAGTAGCATTCCAGCTTCAGTTCAGTAATTGATTCAGAACTCAGAAATATTTCATCATTCAATGGAACTCAGTGAATTTAGTTTAGCTCACAAACAAGTACAATAATTAACAGTTCATTCAAGCCTAGTATGAATTACTAATCAGTTCAATGTCTTTCAGTTGGGAGTAGGATTCAGCACTAAGCGAACCTAGGGATGGGGTTTCGCCCGCTAGATAGGACTGAGATCCCTAGAAGCAATCCGTAAGTTCTAGAACTACATAGATAGCATACGTATGAGATGTCACCCATTAGATAGGACTTACATACTCCGGGATCACCCGCTAGTACAGGACTGATCTCAAGGGTTACCCTCTAGATTAGGACTAACCCCATAATAGTTGTCTTTATTCGTGGCATGATACTGATGCCCTTCCAACTGAGGTTATAGGTTGGACCCTATTAGTTCATATTTGGGGCATGTCGGTTAGATGACTACCTCCCACAGTATCAGTTTTAGATTTAGTCTCTGTAATAGAACTTAGTATAGTACTACAGAAATTAGGATTGTTAGATATGGTCACTCATCTTAGTAAGGAACTTAGATAGTTCCATAGAATTTAGAGATCACCCGCTAGATATGACTGATCTCAAATACAGTCAATCATTTTCATCGTCCAGAGATTCAGAGATCACTCGCTAGATAGGACTGATCTCAGATACAATCAATCAAAATCAATATTATTAGATTCAGAGATCACCCGCTAGATAGGACTGATCTCAGATACAGTCAATTAGTATTAGAAAAACTTAAAGATCAATATCAATAAAATCAGTTATTCAGTAACCCAGTGTTAGTAAACTCAGATGTCAGTGAATTAGTATTTAGAATTCAGCATCAGTAAACCCAGTTATCAGTAATCCAGTTAGTTGAACTCAGTATTCAGTGCTACTATGATTTCAATTATAGTCTATACATTTATGCATGTAATTCATCATTCAGTATACTCATGTTATCCAGTCAGCTATAGTTCATGCATATGAGTCATTGCATTTACCCTTACCTCATCTAGAATACCAGTACATTCTCACATAATGACGTATACTTTCCTGCGCTATGGTCTTTTATAGCATAGGTTCAGAAGCACGAGATCCATATCACCCTTAGCAGTCAAGATTCAGTCGACAACAGTAAATAACAGTGAGTCCTCATCATTCGAGGCATGCTCGAGATGAGAGTTTCTTTCGCCATTTTTATGGAATGACTCGGTTTACAATGATGAGCGGGGGTCGTGCTCCAACTGCTGCAGAGCTCCAACAGCTGGATTATGACTACCCCATGAATGAGCATGCAAAGGCAATGTGTGGAGTAGGTACATACTTCGAGGAACCTCTTGATGATGATGTGCCAACCGATGATGATCGACGAATGCCAGACTCCAACGTGGAGGAGAATTCTGATGACGACGACTCCTATGATAATTCCGACGAAGGGGGTATGACCCCAGACATAGAGGAGAATTCCGACTAACCAGGTTCTTCTTATTTATTCTCCACTGAGGGCAGTGTGTCTCGTTTAAGTGTGGGGTGCTGGTTCTTGCATGCTATACTTCTTTATCCGCATTTGCATTTATTTATGTTTGTTTGTTTTGTTTGTTTTTTTTAGTTAAATTTTTTTACTTCGCATGAAATTGTTCTAATAGGCAGCATGGTATTATAACAAGAGTCTGTGCTAAAATCATGACTATTGAGACGTTTAGGCTCTAATTGTGACTCACTATGTGGTAATTGTGTGGTTTGATTCCTTCATCTGTTGGGTCAAGAGTCTATGATACTCCCAATAAAGTCGACCATGTGCCTTGTGTGTGTGAGGATATAGTATATTCTGTGTTTGTGGCTGATGCTAGAACTTGTCTGGTGTGTGTGTGAAGCGAAATAAAGAGTGTGAGTTTAGGAGATGATTTAGGCATTTCTTTGGCAACCTGTAATTGTTTACCTTCGTTTTACCTACCCGTGGACATTATCCTAGTCAACCCTTTTGAGCCTTTAAGCCTATTTTCTTTGACAGCCTCATATGTAAGCCGAATCCATTTTTTTTCAAGACCATAATTTGATCCAAATTCCTAAGTGCTTTAAGTTGTGAAGTCATGTGACAAAATAAGAGGAAATTGGGTGAGAGTGATGCCTTAAAGTGAATTGGTACTTGAATTTGTTATGAAAAAAAAAAAGTGGCTATCATAGAGGTGTGTTATAAAAAAAAAAGAAATAGAAAAATAAAAAGATAAATTGTATTTATGATTAAATAAAAAGATAGTTATGCTTGAATGACAAAATAGGTGAAAAGGGGTGATAGATGAAAGAAAGGTAGCAGGGTTGATTAAAACAGAGTGTTAATGGAATAATGTGATGTATTAAAGCGCTTAGGAACATAGTCACTATTTCTGGCCAAAATAGTCCTACCCGTCCCTTAGCCTACATTACAACCTGTAAAAGACCTATTTGATCCTAAGCTTAGCATTCTGATATTTAGTGGAGCATTACACTAAGGGCAAGCCTATGGTCATCAGTTGCAACATATGAATTCTTTGTGAGAGTGAGAGCAAGGATAATCTTATACCCGTGTTCGAAATATATTCAATACTTGTGAGTGATTATGGGTGACATATTGTGAGACACACATGGTTGATGAGTTTTGGGTGGTTGTGTATGATTCTTTGTACCTCAACTTGTGGACACGAATTAACCACCATCACGAGTCTATGTTGGAAGTTAAATTGTTTCTACTAATGATCAGAAAACTACTCTTTGTTGATAATTGTTATGCTTGTCTTGACGAATATTTCGTGTTGTTGCTGTGAAACCCTAAGTAAATGTTGAGATGGACATGATAGTTTGTTCGAGGAAGAACAAAGCTTTAAGTGTGGGGTGTTGATGATAGGCGAATTTACACGCCTATAGTGCTATATTTTGCCTATATTTCAGCTATGTTTTGAGGACAAATTATATATTTCATGCACTTTTAGTCCTTTTTCCTGTAAGTGAGCTAACGAATATGATTAGCAAGTTTTCAGGTATAAATGATGCAGAATTCAGCATTTTATGGATAACTTGACGCCAAAGAAAGCTTCACGAAAGGAGGAAAGCAAAACTTGGACGCCAAGGACCAAAGGTGGCGCATAGAAAATCTATCCCGGGCAAAAACAGCAATTCTAAAGACTTTGGGGACTAGCAGTAACTTATTAGGAGTAGGATAATGATGCAGTAACCTAGTAGGACTAGGATAAGTAATGCAATAGCTTAGTAGGAATAGGATGTGGGTGTTATAAATACCCTATTTTGTTAGAGATTTTAAGCATTCTACTTCTAGTTCCGAATCATTCTAATTCTTCCATCAATTAGAACTCTCCCATTACTTTTAACTCTGAAAATAATTCTTCTACTTTTAATTCTACTTTTTATTCATCTATTCAATTCTTAATTTCCACAACAAGAGAAACGTTACTCTGCAAGGGAGTTCACGCCTAAAACGCCACACCACACCTTACTACACGAGATTTTTATTGTGGTATATTAATAATGTCTATTATGATTTCCTTCGTACTCATGGGTAACTAAACTTCTCGGTTGGGGTTATGGAAGCCATATGAGATACTATCTATTGCTATGAGTTTGTGAATTCGTGACACGTATGCTGCTTATATCATTATTCTCTTCATCTTAATCTAAATTCTTTGTGGTTGCAAACACATAGAATACGCCAGTATAGCATTAACTTGTTCAAAAGAAAAGTTATATGTCTTGAAAAGAGATAATGTCAAGGTAATAGGGCACCAACCCCTGTTAAAAAGTTAGTGTCGTAACTGGATTAACCTCTTGGAGAATTCGTACTGTTAGATACGCTTTAAGCTCGAAAGAGTTAAAGTGAAATAGTCCTGGTTAAGGTCGAAAAATGCCTGGATTTACCATCGAATACAATTCTCTATAAGCACATGCATGTCTGAATTCCGCACAACTCATAGCCAATAGAGACGTACAACTCATAAGGTGGACATAACCCCAACTTCTCAATTCTCATTGATCAAAAACCAACCAAGCAAATCGTTTTTACTCCTTTATTTTCTGTTTTTATTACTTTGTTTACATTACTTGCACGTTAAAATCCCCCCTTTTATGAGACTTGCTCCAAAAGTCTAGTAATCTTTGTTTACTCATTGACCGGCTATTCCCTGTGGGATCGATACCCAACCCAGTTGGGTTATATATTTGACAACGACCGCTTTACACTTTTATGAGAGCTGTAGATTGAGCGTTATCCACTTCCTTCTCCTTGGATGACTACTTCATGATCTTCCCAAATGAACTTTAATAATTGATGAAGGGGTGATGAAACTGCCTTTGCACCGTGTATCCATGGTCTTCCGAAGAGCAGGTTGTAGCTAGGATAGATATCCATAACATGAAACTTAGTCTTGAACTCAGCAGGTCCTATTTGGATGTGTAAATCAATCTCTCCTATGGTATCTCTCTGCCCACCATCGAATGCTCTCACATTTACGTGGCTTGGACAAATTTTTCCTAAATCATAGACCATTTGAACCAACGTAGAGAGGGGATAAATATTCACGCCAGATCTATCATCTATTAATACCTGATTAATTGTATAATCGCGGCAAATGACGGTGACATGCATGGCTTTGTTGTGCATCGCTCCTTCAAACGGCAACTCTTCATCACTGAATGATAGGCGATGATTCCCCACAATGTTCCCTATCATCGCAGCCAGACTCTCAACACTCGTTCCTGCGGGAACATATGTTTCCTCCAAGACCTTCGATAAAGCCTGTCGGTGGTATTACGAACTCATTAATAGTGCCAAGACAGAGATTTGGGCTGGCGTTTTCTTCAAGTGTTTGACAATTGAGTAATCCTTTGGTTGCATACGCCTCCAAAATTCCTCAGCCTCTCCTTCAGTGATTGGTCTTTTCTGTGAATCTTTTTTGTTGGTTAATTCCTCAGGGATGTAACACCATCCCGATCGCGTCATCCCTTGGGCAGCAGCGGTTTGCACAATAAATTCCTTTCTTGGCGGGGGAGCATACCCTTGAGTCGGGGTCATCATCACTATAAATGGGGATTTCTTGTTGATACTTAAGGCAGCCACAACCTTCTCTATCTTTCCTACCTCTTTCGCTCTTTTACGTTTTTTGGAGTTCACTTGGGTAATGGTCTTGCCAGGTGCCCATTCACCTTCTACTTCAATTATGTTAACTGTAGATCCCTCATGGTTGGGCAATGGATTTTTCTTAACATTTGGAGTAGGCGCCTGGAGCGTGAGGACCTTTTGATCGATTAAATCCTGAATGTTGTGTTTCAAGTAGACACAATCCTCTGTACTGTGCCTCGCTTCCCCCGAATGATAAGCACAATATTGACTTGCATTAAAAAATTGAGAGTTGGGATTGATATTCCTTGGCTTATTGGTTGCAAATGACCAGCGTTCTTCAATCTTTCAAATAATTGGGTGCGACTTTCAGCTAGTGGGGTGAAGCTTCGGGGAGGTTTCTTTTCGTGGTTTGGATGTTGGGGGTTATATGGGCTTAGGTATGTAGGAGGGGGTACTTGGTGATAATTTGGAGGCGTTTTGAAATTTGTTCGGTTATTTGGAGGAGTGGTTTGGAAATGAGACTGATAATTTGGAGGTGGAACTGGGTATTGAGGAAAGATATTTGGTTGTAGAGCTTGGTATGAGGATTGGATGTTTGGGAGTGGAGTTTGGTACTGAGGTTGGGCATTTGAGAGTGGAGCTTGGTATTGGGGGTGGGCGTAGAACGTGTGCGAAAGGTTAGGTAACGGCGGAGAAGATAAAATATTTCTAGAATTAAACCACTTTTTCATTTTCGTAACAAGATTAGCAGAAATCACACCTATATCTTCCTTTTTCTTCTTCGAGAACATGACAGTCCTAGACGACGCCAGGGTTTTGGCAATCTTCCCTGTTCGAATACCTTCTTCCAATGATTCTCCTATTTTTACCAAATCCGCAAAAGTTGCCCTGACAGCGGACACCATCCTGGTATAATATTCTCCTTCTTGAGCGCAGGAGAACACGGATACCATTTCCTCCTCGAACATGGGGGGTTGCACTTTGGCGGCTTCTTTCCTACAACAAAAAGCATAGTCTCGAAAACTCTCAACATTCCTCTGTTTGATCCGATCTAGTGAATATCGGTCAGGGACTATTTCAATGTTGAATGCAAACCGGTCAAGGAAACCCTTGGCCAATGCTTTCCAACCAGTCCACTTTTTCGGCTCCTGAGACATGAACCACTCCAAGGCTTCGCCACTTAAACTTCGACTGAATAGGCGCATCAAGAATACCTTATTTTTCCCTATCCCTACCAAGTGCTCACAGTACCTTCTCAGATGGGCCATTGGATTTCCGGTACCGTCAAACATCTCAAACTTAGGGACTTTGTACCCATCTGGTAGGTCTACTCCTGGGTGAACACATAAATTGTCATACCCCAAACCATCGTGGTCCCTTGATCCATGAGACTCTTTGATCCTCATGATATCTTCCATCATAGCTAGCGAATTCCTTTCATGTTGGGTCCTCCACTCTTTCTCTCTTCCCTCACAATGGTCTATCTCGGGGTTAGTAAGGGTTTCATAAATATCAGGGGATATGATGGCTTGAGGGGGATTTGGAAGGGAGGCTTGATTTTGCGGAAGAAAGGAACTTGGTTGGTAAGTGGAGAGGATGTTTTGGAAATTGAAAAGGTTCTGTGGACTTTGTGAGTAGTTTGGCAGAATATGAGAAGGATTTTGCAGATTTGGGAATGAATTTGGCGGATTCAAAGGTAGGTTTGACGTATTTTTTGGATTTGGGAGTGAATTTTGCAGATTTGGGAATGCGTCTTATTGATTTGAGAATGTGTTTTGAGGATTTGGAAATGGATTCGAAGAAGGGTTCTGTGGGGTTATAGATGGATTTTGCGGATGGTAGACATCTGGGTTATTTTCACGATTAGTATTTTGGACAAATGGAGGAGTGAAGACGGATGATACGTTATTTGGCTGATCCCTGAGAATAGGTGTGCTGAGGGTGGAAATTTGGAGTGAAGTCCCGTGTCCTTCCGAAGTAGGGGCATTGACGGTTATAGTTAAGTTAGCCAAATCCCGAGTGCGATATATTTCTTCCTGAAGCATTTCTAACTTTCTTGCAAGTTTTGCAATCATCTCATTCTGTTCCGCTATCACATTATCCCTGATAGTCAGTGCGTTTTCTTCGTCATTTCCCATCATTTTTTAATGATGGTCAGAGGATGGGATTTTTTGCGCTTTCGATCGGGTAAAGTAGGGATGTTCTGCCAGTTTATCAACATGGAGTAATTTCTATTATTTGTAAAGTAAAACAACTCAAAGGCAGATGTGTTAGTTTCCGTATATGATAAGTAATGCAAAATATTTGACATGAAATAACCACATAGAGTTGTTTGAGTCGTAGCCAAGTTCGTCCATAGGACATAGTGGATAAACTTGCCTTTGATCCAAACAAATGCACATAAGCACATAAAACAGTTATATCACACACAAACATTATAATGACGCGTATCCTAGCTGGGGTGACCCTTTTTGAGCCAAGGGTTCAGGCCTAACGATTTTTGAAGAAAATATATGCTTCCTCAAAGTCAATCCATTAACCCCCAACTCATATAGACACGAAAAGGGCGTAAATGCCTACAAAAGATAATGAAAAAAGGATACAATCTTTAGGGAAAAAGGAAAACAACATGAAAGAAGATAAGTTCCCGCGCAGGGGAAATAGAAAAACTAGCTACTAGAGGCTCTTTCATCTGCTTTTGGCTTATTTACCTCCTATGGAATTTGATACCTATTGATGATAAGATGACTCCCGTATAATTGTGCCTTGCAGTCGTAAGTCATTTTCCCTATACTATCGAGCTGGGAGGCGATACTATCATCCAAATCGATTAGACATTGCCTGGCATCATCAGCGTCTTGCCTAGCTCTTTTCAACTCTTCCCTCAACATATGTATGGTTAAAGCGTCCTCCATATGTATCCGTCGGTGCGCGATTTCACTTTTCTGGAACTAAGCTTGTAGCCTGTGGAGCTGAATTTGATGCTCGGATTCTACATCCACAACCCGAGTGGGCATATTTGGTCCCGGAATCAATGCTTCGGAGAGACTCTTTTTCAACCACTCCTTGTAAGTATCGCTGACTTAAGGGTTATGCTCTATACAAAAAGACACTTCCGTCCACCTTCTTCTTCTCCATCCATTTATCATGCCGTCTTTGAGTGGAGACTCATTTTTATCGTATTTGGTGAAAAACCTAAGCATAGAATCTATTTGCGGTGCCTCCTGTTTGATCTCGAATTGCCTAAGAACTCTGCCAGGATTGTAGGAACGGGTCCCCCTGAGACCGGAAAGCACTAGAAAAGGCACTCGCCTCCTCAAATGGTGTATTTCCCTGAATGAAGAGAGTTAATGGACCATTGCACATCGTCATCTCTCAATTCCCCAAAAGTCTTAAACCAAAAGTCGTGAGATGCTTCCCTTTTGAACTTGTGTCAAAACAACCACATGTCGCGTGAAGCGAGCATATCCACCCTTGTTTTATGATCAGGTTGTACTGTTCTCGAATCCTTTACCAAATACTTCATCATCCACTATTGTAATATGAGGTTGCAACCTTGGAAGAAATCATTTTTGACTTGACACCTTGCCAAGGCTCGATATATGTCGGCGACAATCATGGGAGCTAAATTGTGGAATACCTTGGTAGAATCGTAATCTACTCCAAACAAAAGTGCATGAGCCACCGTAACAACCCTTGGGTGAATTGTGCCATTTTCCCTTTGTGGGAACACCATGGTTCCGAGTAGACCTACCACAAACGCAAAGGCTCTCATCTTTTTCCATTTTGCTTCGGACTCAAATTTATGTCCAAATTTGTGTGGAAGGAATTAAATATTCCAAACCGATGATACAACTCCCAAAAAGTGATATTTGCTCCATCACGTTCCCCTAGCCAGGTGTCGTCGTCAGTTAAAAATGCCTCTTTGATTGTTTGACGGTCCCACGCGGTAGGAACTAAAATGTTCTTATCAAGTTTTTCCTTTCTCTTGAAACACATTTCAATACTCTCATAGCAAATTAACACTTCTTCGATGGTAGGAGTGAATTCCACATCCCCGAAGCGAAACACCATAGTTTGATCATCCCAAAAAGTCGGAAGAACGTGGATAATTTCAGGCCAAACGTCCATTTCGATCAACGAAGGCAGGTGCCCAATGTGTATCCTAACAATTTTTCTCTCATCTGGACCCATGTAATCCCACCACAATTTCAGGTAATCGTCAGGTTAGGTAACCATCTTGAACTTTTCACGGGAATGAAATTGAGTTATATCTACATAAAAGAAGACAAAGATAAGCCCTTCCCCGACCCCAAAGGGTAATGGATTGAATTTAGACAAGCATATATTTCTCCAACACATAAGTATGATCCGTCTGTGATTGACTCGGGTCAATAGACATAGGGCAAGTTTTCTAATGGGCCCAATACCCTGCTCGGATATTGGGTCGTCCTAGGCTCATACCTAAAATAGGGTTTTGGTTTCATTCTATCCTCGGTGTCTAGAGTGGGTTTGAACACTGGTTCTCAAGCGGACAACTTGAGTTTGAAAATACAAACAGCCATCAAACAACTCACGTGCTAATAAACTGTTTGTATTTCCAACACATTTTTGGAATTGATCAATAGGGGTCGGGATACCCACGAAACCCCAAAACAATTTAAATAATATAGGAATATGCCATGCGATGCGATAATTAAACTCTACAGAATCGAAACACATGAACACATAAATAGTTAATCAAGAGATGAAATAAAACATTTGGTTAGAACCTAATTAGATGTCCCCAGCAGAGTCGTCATTTCTGTTTTGATGAGAAATTTTGACTTTTGAAAGAATCGCCACTTAATTTTGAAAAGGAATTAAGAAACCTTTATAAAATTTACTTCAAACGATTCAAAATAGAAAAATCGTTTTAAGTTAGAGATTCCGAGTAAGTGGTTCTTATTAACGTTTTAGGAAGGTGTTAGGCACCTAAAACATCCGCTAACTTGCGGTTATCCGGATTGTTTGAAAACATTCTTTTGATTAACATCGAAAATTATTTTGTTGGAAAAATAGTTTATTATGAAAAAAAAAATTAGCAAAATTAATTTTTTAGCGACTTAGTTAGGGATTTAACTAGGTTCGCAAAGAGATAAGTAAACAAATAAAGGGGGAAAGGGAAAGAAGGGAGAAGTAGTGATTTAGGCTTTTAAGCCCAAACTATCGGCCCTGTCCTAATCTAGATGGGTTCTCAACCCATTTTTCTTTTCACCTGTCCTAATTCTATTTTTCGAGCCCTTGGCTCGAGTTTTGATTCACCTGTATTAGTTTACAACTTTGGCTTCGAGGTCCAAATAAATGAATAACTTAAACAAATGACCAAATAAATAAATGAATACAATAAGAAATAAAATAATAAGGGAATGAAACTTTTAAGCGTCTTTGTCGCTTCAACAATGAGACTTTAACCATTTTCCTTCATCTTTTGACTCCTCGATTTCGGTATGCCACGGGATAGCTTTGGATTTAGAACTTCGAGCCGGACTCAAAGAGGTGGGCCTCATGGGCCCATTAGGGAATGCAAAGGGAAAGAGTCCATTTGGGACTCCAAGGTGGATTCATGCAAAGTAAAAATAAAAAATATATTAATATGAGGTCAACTGAGAAAGAAAAGAAGGAAAATTAACATACGTAAATACAAAAGTCAAGTTACGGAGATAAGGAAGTAAAATATATAATGCACAACCATCTGAAGTAAAGAAAACAGAGAGTGCACTAACTCATGCTCGGTCCCAAAAGAGAGAAAAATATAGAAAAGGTTAGTAAGCAAGAATGAGGGTAGATTCAGAGTCAAGCAGCATACTAAGCAAATGATGTCTTGGTGTATACTTTGTTTGCACCTAAGTGTAAATGACATTCTTAATACCCAAGAACGTATGATGAGTGGCAATATAGCTGGTACACGAACATACTATTAATTCATTTGAAAAATATCCGTGGTCAAAATACAACTTGCTTCATGTTCAATTAATACAAACAATCACAAATAAAGCTTAGGCAAGATTCTATCGAGCTAAAAATATGATTGGAATATGGAGGAGGATTTGAATACTCACCGAGACATCAAAACATAATGCTTATATGTTATCCAATTTCATTAAAAAGGACAAACACCGAGAAGCTGAAGCCTAAGTCATGCAACAATAGCATTAAGAACGAGTGAGGTGTCCAGTACAAAACAATTTCCCTTCTGATTTTTGAGCTTTCCAGTCACAAAAAGCAATAACTTTGAAAATTATAACACGTTAATTGCACCCGACCCCGAGACAAACAATATGTAAATCTAGAACAGTGCTTAAGCAATTTGCAGTATTAAGTTTGGCAGTAGGCATTTGAGGATAGAAGCAAACGATTGAGACGCGTTATTCCATCCTTAATCCTATTTTTGAAAGTAAAATGAATAGAACTTCATCCCTACCTTCTTGATATTATTGATCAAGAAAGATCCTTGGGAATCCTTAGCCTGAGTATAAACTATACACAACGTGATGACGATAAAATTAAACTAATTTCTCTGAACAAACACACTCAAATGGTTAGCATCTCAAAACACAATTATATTTGTCCTTCTAATATGTTTTCATTCTGAAGGTGAACTTAAAGAAAAGAATAAAAAACTAAATTCTGTTTTTTGAGACAAAAGAAAAGGCATACTCTGCAGACTAAAAGGGGAATGTGGCAGGGTATACAATCCTCATCCTCACTCTCCCTCCGACAAACTCAAAGGAAGTAGTCATCTAGAAATCCTAGAATTTTCTAGCATATTTTCAGACTCTACTCATTGTCTTTTTGGAACCTAAGAAGCCAATGAAACTTGAGAGTTAGCTCTGCTAGCGACTGCTAGTTCGACAATTGTGACACCAGCTAATAGAAACGGCAGACAAAGAGCCATCCAGTAACAACTACGATTTAAATCACATCAGGTTAAAACTACTACTCACAGAAAAAAAACTTTGACCGAAAAATTAGCTATTCGAGCCACAAGCCATATGCAAAGATGAGGCATTAGGTTGAAAATTATTCAGTAACGCCAAGAGGGGATGATAGATTTACGAAGCCAAGATAAAATAACAACGAGAAATGGAGAAAAACAATCAGAACAGTGATCACTCTTAACATAGCAAATATATCAAAACATCTTGCACTAAACAGCAACTTATGGTCTTTAAGACCTCTACAGCAGACAACCCAGCCTCATTCATTTCAAACAGATAACTACTTCTACGAAGAAAGAGGGATGAAGCAGGAAACAACGAAATTAAAAGGGACGAGCGTGCGTTTACCTCCTTCGAGGCAGCAAAATGGGAAGACGAGCTATCAGCAGAACAGTTACCTTCGGGAGTTAATGTTGTCGATCAGGGAATTCCCAATTGGTCGACCAGCTTTCAGAAAACTTTCTCCCAAACTAATATTTTCAACCTGGATTCAGAAAATCCAAAAAATTTCCTTTCTCTGTTTTCAAAATCAGAAACTTATTCAGAAGATTTCCCTCTTTTTGAAACCTTAATTTTTTTGACCCAGAATTTCTTATCCAAAAGAAAAGAAAAAGCCCTCAATTTTTATATACTCTCCTTCTTCAAACCACCCTCTCTCTTTTTTCAAGAAACAAAGGCCCTCCTATATATAAAAGGTAGAAGAAAGGGTCATCTAGGATTTCAAATTCAAAATCCCTTTTCCAGATTGGCGTTTTATCAGTATGTACCAATTTTGGAATGGTGGACCATTTAAAATCGCACCAAACGGATTCCAATCCGAAACCAATAGAAACATCCAAATGTGTACCTGATTCATACCATTATCCCAAAATTTACGGAGCTGAACGTTAGGGGAGACACCTATGCGCGTTCTAGAACATCCTCGAGTCTCGTTCATATAATTTTGCGTGATTCACATGAAGGGAGCCATAGACGGGTTGGTTATGAGTTGTTGATTGGATGATATCCGATTGTGGCTAAGAAATGGGTCGGTAGATCACCGGCGTCTTTGGAGCTGAAGGGATCAGGTATTTAGAGCTGAAGGGATTGGGTATTTGGAGCCGCTTTTTGGTCGATGTTGAAGGTTATTCTTGTTTTATTTGCTGATTAAGAGGAAATGAATGGGCATGGGCCGGTTCAAGTTGCAGATTAGGCTGTTATGAAAGGTGTTTTGGGCTTGTTAAGGCTGTTGTTTATTAGTTGGGAGGGATTGGGCTAGTAGTGTTAGTTAAGGGATCATTTAGGCTTTAAAGAAAGGCTAAAAATTAATTAAGTGGGTTGTTGGGTAATTAAATGGAGGCAAAAATTGGGCTGAAAATTTTGGGTCAATGTGAGTAGAAGGGTTTCGATAATTAGGATTCTGATTTTGATTTACAAATTTAGGCAGTCAAATTTAAATTCTAGCCAAATTGAATACCAATTAGTCAATTGCATTGCAATTGGGGCCAATTTGATTTCCATTATGGCCAAATCTAATAGATTGGCTAAATTAAATTGAATTTTGATACAAATTAATACTTCTTTTAATCCCGAGCTTCTTTATTTAATAAAAATCAAACACATATTCGTCCAAACAGATTATTTTCAAGACCAAATTATATTCAAATCCAGATTTTAATCGTCTGAAATCATTTCCAAGGTAATATTTGACTAAAATTCGATATTTTGTAAAAAATGAAAATTTTAAGTAACAAAATTGTAAAATTTTGTATGATTGAACGCGAACATATATAATCACCACTTAAGATGGCAATTCTACCCAAATAAATATTTTTAAAATACTTTGTTCAGATGAAATAAATGTTGTAATTTTATTTGAAAATCGAAGAAGCTCTGAATTAAACTGAGTTATGGAGGGCAAAAATTAGGTGTCAACACATTGTACAATCTTTATTGAATTTCAGAAAGAAAAGAAAATCACTTTAAAATAAATCTAAAAGATGCGTAATCTATTGCAAAATACATTATATCTGTTGGATAATTTACAAAATATTAAAACTGTTGCAACAGATGCATATACCTGTTTGATATTTCAAATAGATAAGTCCTATGTCGTAATAGATTGATCATTTGTCGTAACAGATTTATTAATTGTTTGATAATTTAAATAGATGTGGCATCTGTTGCAACTTGTTAGTCATCTATTTATTCAATTTAAGTCATAGATAGGCTAGAAAGAATAAGGTGCCTGCAGATAGATGGATCGACTTTCATGTGTGGGGGTTAAGTATAACTGATAAGGTTATCGGGACAACACACACAAAGTACAATATTTTTGTGAATGCAGCTTTTAACCGATTAGGCACTGGGCATTCAAACAAGATCCTGCATTATACAGTTAAGTTTGATGGGCTCAAATTGATAAGGTTAAGAACCCCATGAAGATGGTGAAGATACCCAACTATGAATTACTGGCGGTTGATGCTCGTGTTTATGCGTGTTAAGTTTTGAAAAGGGGTCAATATTTGGTGTCGTTGAAGAAATCCAATAGCGATTGGACTTAACTTTAAGTGTGAATTGGACTCTGAGAAGGCCTTCGAAGCCTCGCACTGCATCAAACAAGAACAAAAAACCAATAAAAATTCCCCTGGCTCAAATTTATATAGAAGGGTTGCTCGAGAAGATGATTATACGCCAAAAGAAGCCGAAGGAGAATGCCTGCGAAGGAAAGAGGAGTTGATGAAAGACTATATCATTTGAGAGCTAATTGGAGAAGAGACATAGGGTAGAAAGTAACTTCTGGCGAATCTGGCCGATGAAATTATCTTAAAATATGAGAAATCTGAATCAAGTGCAACTATGAAAGTGTATTCGATAATGTAAACTCATCTATTGTCTTTCTGAAAGAAAAATAATGCAGATGGACACTTTGATAGGAAGATGCGACTAGGTAGCGTGGTTGGAATTATCACCTAAATTCTAGAAAATTGCAAAAGAACAAAAAAGCAGCTTTACGGGCATCGAGGGTTGAAATGATGTACAGTAAGTCTAGAAAATTTGCACCAACAGCAATTACAGTTAAAGTAAGGAATCTAAGCAAAGGCGGCAATTTCTGAATTTTAAATTGCATCCCATGCCCTCTTGTTTGTGGTTCCGATTAGGTCCATTGCTATTGACTTAATTAGAACCTCAAATGAGATTGAAAGACAGATTGAGTGTCATTACTTCCTTAGCAATATGGATTAATTGATTGTGTTTTCTTGCCTTAGCATGCTTTCAACATTCCTTGGAGAAGATCAGAGGCTTATTGTAGTATGTGAATTTCTATAATTTTCAAGCTTGCCTCCAGCTTGCCGATTTGATATTTAAGCTTGTCATTATCGTCTTTGAAGTTGGTATAGAGTTCCTAATCTCTTGTGAGCTCGATCAGGAATAGTTTCTCCTTCAAAGTTGTGGCATTGAAGGCCTTCAGAACACTTTCTTCAGAAGCCTTAAAGAATACATGGAGGGTCGTTGTGTTTGTTTTAGGTCAAAAGGTGTTGATGCACTTTGAAGATGTGGTCCCAACAGTTGAATAGCTCACCTTTATCGAACGTTGCTCAATGCAACTTGCTCAACCAATCTTCAAGGGATTTGATAAATTAATAAGCAAGGAGTTACGTAACATTTAATCTAAACTGACTCAACCAAGCCTATCAAACGTTACATAACTCCAGGCTCATTACCCTATCAAAAAACTTTGCCCGAGTTAGTAGACAAATCAAACGAGATTAATCTCTCAGCCATTCTACTGATCACTCTTCTCCAATATAGGTGACAAGATATTTGTCATGCAAAAGTCTACACCGTCAGCAGAAATACTTGCCAGAGCAAAAGTGGCATTATCAACTCCTCTGTATTGCTCAAGAATCTGAAAAAGAAAAATTTCAAATCCTCTGTCTTGCACTGTTGAGCAATGTACAAGGGCCACAGAAGAACAACATGAGTTGAAAAAGATGAGAAGATAAAAAGAAGAGGAATAGGAAGGGCAAATTGAATGCTAGATTTAGTTTATCTTTGTTTCGTTTGTTAAACAAATAAAATGCGAATGCAAATAAAAATATTTCTGCCTTTTCTCGTTCAAAAGAAAAGGCAGAAATATTTTTATTTACATTCACATTTTATTTGTTTAACAAACCAAACAAAGATGAACTAAATCTAGCATTCAGTCTGTGTTTCTTATTCCTCCCTTTTTTATCTTCTCACCTTTTTCAGCTCATGTTGTTCCTCTGTGGCCCTTGTACATTGATCAACAGTCCAAGACAGAGGAATTGAAATTTTTCTTTTTCAGATACTTGAGCAAGACAGAGGAGTTGATAATGCCACTTTTTCTCTGGCAAGTATTTCTGCTGACGGTGTAGACTTTTGCATGACAAATATCTTGTCATCTATATTGGAGAAGAGCGATCAGCAGAAATACTGAGAGATTGAGCTCATTTGATTTGTCCACTAACTCGAGCAAAGTTTTTTAATAGGGTAATGAGCCTGGAGTTACGTAATGTTTGATAGGCTTGGTAGAGTCAATTTAGATCAAATGTTACATAACTCCTTGCTTATTGATTTATCAAATCCCTTGAAGGTTGGTTGAGCAATCTGCATTGAGCAACGCTCGATAAAAGTGAGTTATTCAGCGGTTGGGGCCACATCTTCAGTGTGCATCAACACATTTTGACCTAAAACAAACACAGCGACCCGACGTGTATCCTTTAAGGCTTCTGAAGAAAGTGTTTTGAAGGGCTTCTCCAATGCCAAAACTTCAAAAATAGTGTTCCTGATCGAGCTCACAAGAGATCAGAAACTCTATACCAACTTCAAAGACGGCAATGATAAACTTAAAGACCAAATCGGCAAGCTAGAGGCAAGCTTGAAAATTATCGAAATTCACATACTACAGTAAGCCTCTGATCTTCTCCAAGAAATGTTGAAAGAATTCTAAGGCAAGAAAACACAATCAATTAATCCATATTGCTAAGGAAGTAATGACACTCAATCTATTTTTCAATCTCGTTTGCGGTTCCAATCAGGTCAACAGCAATGGACCTAATCGGAACCACAATAAGAAGGCATGG
Organism: Capsicum pubescens; assembly: GCA_030864215.1. Taxonomy (NCBI): domain Eukaryota; kingdom Viridiplantae; phylum Streptophyta; class Magnoliopsida; order Solanales; family Solanaceae; genus Capsicum; species Capsicum pubescens. Next base: position 284,971,177 of record CM061544.1, on the reverse strand, counting down.
GATGCAATTTAAAATTCAGAAATTGTCGCCTTCGCTTAGATTCCTTACTTTAACTGCAGTTGTTGTTGGCGTAAGTTTTATAAACTTATTGTACATCATTTCAACCCTCAATACCCGTAAGACTGCTTTCTTGGTCTTCTACTATTATCTAGAATCTAGGTGATAATCCCGACAATGCTACCTAGACGCAACTCCCTAGAAAAATAATCATCTGCACTATTTTTCTCTTAGAGAAACAACAGACAGATTTTTCATTACCGGATATAATTTCATATTTACAGTTGATACAAATTTCTCATGTTTTAAGATAATTTCATCATCCAGATTCACTAGAAGTTACTTTTTACCCTATATATCCTCTTCAATTAGCTCTCACATGAAATAGTCTTTCATCAACCACCTATTTTCCCTTGAAGGCATTCTCCTACCGCACCTTCTGGCATATAATCATCACCCCGAGCAACCCAACCATATAAATTTGGGCTAGGGCAAAAACTATATTGGTTTTTCATTCTTTTTAGATGCAGCACTATGCTTTGAAGGCCTTATCAGAGTTCAATGCACCCTAAAAGTTAGTCCAATCACTATTGAATCTCTTTATAATGACACTAAAACTAGATCCCTTCACGATTCTTGACATATAAACATGAGCAACAACCGACATTAAATCTTAACAGGGTATCAGAACCATATTCATGGTCCCTCAGCCTTATCAGTTTGGACCTACTAAACTTAACTATAAAATTTCAGGTATCTTATTTGAATGATTAATGACTAATCGGTAAAAACAACATTCACAAAATCAGTGTACTCTATGTGTGTTTCCATGATAACATTATCAGTAATAAATACCTCTCATATATGAAGTGGTTCCATCTGCATGCAACATATCCCTCTGAACCCATTTTTACTGCAGTCTTTTGTGTTGGTCGGGTAAAAGTTGATCAACTTTCAGTTTCTTATATCTACAAAGAAGAGAAAACAATAATGTCAAATAAAGAACTTTATCCATCTGTTGGAATAAATGTGGAGTCTGTTGCATCAGATGAAAAGTCTATTGCAACAGATGTGGAGTCTGTTGCAACAGATGTGGAGTCTGTTGCAATAGATATAGAGTCTGTTACAAAAGATATGAAGTATGTTGGAATACATCAAACCAGCCTTGCTGGTGGTTTGATTTGTTCCAACAATTGCTCCGTTGGTTGCAACATCAACAACAGCATAAGCTACAAAGAAATAATAAAAGAAACATCAACAACAAAGAAAGAAACAACAACATTTGTTCCAACACCATCAACAACATTATCAACAACAAAGAAGTAACATCCTTTGTTCCAACACCATCAACAACACCATACCACAAGTTCCAACAACGCCAACCCCACCAACAACATCAATAATAACATCAACAACAAATAAATACAATAAAAAATATAAAAAAAAATGCTACTACCAACAAGTCTTTTAAACTTCTCCCAACAGATGACTTTTTTCGCATATTGTAATAAAAATTCTCGATTCGTTTATTCAACACTTAAAAGTTCCTTCAAATTTTTTAAATAAATATGATATGGGTTAATGGTAATTAAATAAAAAGTAGATGTAAATAACTTGCAATGAAGAAGACGAGAATGAAAGAGCAATAGTGAACCATACCTTAATGTCAAAAGGGGATCAAAACAGCAATTTCAGTTGAGGAAAGATATGGATCGATTTAGATCCAAAAGGATCTTTATGAGAAAGAGAAGAGAAAAGAGAGAAAAAATATTGTGATAACCCTAAAGAAGAGAGAAAGAAAAAGATAAGAGATGAATAAAATAAATTTAGGGTTGAAGCTAAAGAAGAGATGAGATAATTCTAGATGTATTGTGTACGTAGATGTGGGTTTCAATATTAATTAATTAATAAAATTAATATTCATCAATAATTGTAGGGGCACGAGGAAGACTAGTGACATTGAAAATACAAGATAAGACTACTCAATAAACTCATTTTTGAGTTATCCAAGAAACATTTTTACCACATTTTGTAGTACTACTTTATCTACTCGGAAAGAAGCTTGCTTTAAAATTAAAAGAAAAAAAAAGATTTTCAAACAGATATGTCATCTATTGTAACATATAGCAATATCTATTTAAAAATTCCAACAACACAGTCATCTGTTACAACAAATACAAATATCTGTTTAAAAATCCCAACAGCTCAATTATTGTGACAACAGATGCAAATGTCCATTTGATAATTAAATTAGATATGTCATTTGTTACAACAGATATCAATATCTATTTATATATCCCAACAGCTCAATCAACTGTGACAATAGATGCAAATGTCCATTTAATAAATAAATCAGATATGTCATCTATTACAACAATATCAATATCTATTTGAAAATTTCCAACAACTCAGTCATCTGTCACAACAGATACAAATGTCTATTTAATAATTAAATTAGATATGTCATCTGTTACAATAGATATGAATATCTGTTAGAAATTTCCAACAGCTCAGTCGTTTGTTCCAATAGATTTCATTGCAATCGATTTAGGTGGAACTAGGGATGAATGAATGAGTTCATAGGATCAACTACAACTTCAATTGAGTCTTTGCAATTGCATGGTGTTGGTATTGCGTTCATCTTGACCCGAGTCATCGATCGATCACTCTGAGTTAAAAGATTCTCATTAACTTAATGTTAAGCTAGTACCTAAATTGATTTAGGTGGTACTAGGGATGAATAAGTTCTCATTAATTTAATGTTAAGATAGAACCTTAATTGATTTAGGTGGAACTAGGGATGAATGAGTTCATAGGATCAACAACAACTTTTATTGAGTCTTTACAATTGCATGGTGTTGGTATTACGTTCATCCCGACCCAAATCGCCGATCGATCACTCTGAGTTGAAATGAGTTCTCATTAACTTAATTTTAAGCTAGTACCTAAATTTATTTAGGTGGAAATAAGGATGAATAAGCTCATAGGGTCAGCAACAACTTCAATTGAGTCTTTGCAATTGCATGGTGTTGGTATTATATTCATCCCGACCCGAGTCATCGATCGATCACTTTGAGTTGAAATGAGTTCTCATTAACTTAATGTTAATATAGTACCTAAATTGATGTAGGTGGAACTAGGAAATAATGAGCTCATAGGGTCAACTAAAACTTTAATTGAGTCGTTGCAATTGCATAGTATTGGTATTGTGTTCCTCCCGACCCGAGACGTCGATCGATCACTCTAAGTTGAAATGAGTTCTCATTAACTTAATGTTAAGATAGAACCTTAATTAATTTAGGTGAAACTAGGGATGAATGAGTTCATAGGGTCAACAACAATTTTAATTGAGTCATTGCAATTGCATGGTGTTGGTATTGCGTTCATCCCGACCTGAGTCGTCAATCGATCACTCTGAGTTGAAATGAGTTCTCATTAACTTAATATTAAGATAGTACCTAAATTGATTTAGGTTTAACTAGGGATGAATGAGCTCATAGGGTTAACAACGACTTCAATTGAGTCGATGCAATTGCATGGTGTTAGTATTGCGTTTATCACGACCTGAGTCATCGATCCATCACTCTGAGTTGAAATGAGTTCTCATTAACTTAATGTTAATATTAATAGTACCTAAATTGATTTAGGTGGAACTAGGAATAAATGAGCTCATAGTCTCAACTACAACTTCAATTGAGTCGTTGCAATTGCATGGTGTTGGTATTGCGTTCATCCTGACCCGAGTCGTCGATCGATCACTCTGAGTTGAAATGAGTTCTCATTAACTTAATATTTTAAAAACTATATCTTTTGAAATTTTAAAAATTAAATAAGATCAATTTGGACCAAATTAACAATTTCAAAACTTGTCATTCTTTTCCAAAATTACAAATCAACCCATACAAATCATCCATTTGCGAAAAAAACTTCTTCTCATTTCAAAACATAAGTTCTCCCTCCTCTCTCTCTTTATTTCTCTCTCTCTCTGTCTCTCTCAACAATACATACAACAACTACTCAATATATTGCTCAACCCTTCAAAATAGGTCGATTTTTTTACCATTTCTGACCACATAGTTGTTATTTTCGACTTCATTCTCGCTTGTATCCATCATTTTCTGTCTTCATAGGTAAAATAGTTCGAGAAGAGTTCTACATTTATTCTTTATTCTAAAAATTAGGGATTTTTAGTTAATGATGAAAAAGAAGACTTTTAGTTGTATTATCTTCGAGAATGGGTTAACAATTTTGTATTTTGATGCTAAAAAGGTAGGAAGCACTCAAGAAAACCCTATTTTTTGTATTATTGTTTTGTTGACTGTCGTGGTATTGTTGGATGGTATTTCTGGTTTTGTTGGTGGATGTTGTTGGTGGTGTAGGTAGTTGTATTTTTGGTGGTGGTGTCGGTGGTCTTGGTGTTGGTATTGGTGGCATTGGGGGTGGTCTTGGTGGCATTGAGGGTGGCATTAGTTATGGTGTTGGTGGTCCATCTATTGCAATAGGTGAAAGATCTGTTGGGAGATATTAAATAGGTCTTCAAACAGATTCCCCATCTGTTCTAACTGATGGGTTATCCATTGGAGTATTTTTTTATAATGTGGCGTAGAATAATTTATTGAAATTTGTCTTACGTTAAATAATTATGCAGACATCAAATGCAATGTATTTTTTATTTTTCTATTATTTGTAGTTAAAATATGTCTCCCAAAAAAAAAGAAACTGAAAGTGGATCAACTTCTGACTACCCAACCAAAAAGGCTAAAGTAAATAGATTCGGAGAAACTTCCTGAACAATCACAGTCAGGGGAAAATGAAGCTGAGGAAACTGATAACTCCTTCTCACCAATGGGGCATGAATTAATATAAAAATCCCAGCATTATCCTATCAAAACCATTAGTATTGACTGATTTCGAGTTGCGATGCCGATAAATAACCCTGACAAAGTAACTGGTGATTTTGTACTTAAATGTCAGTTGAGGAAATATTTTGATGAACTTAGGAGTATTATGAAGAATGAAAACATAGACGAACTTTTTAACAAGAGCTGCTTTGCATACTTTCTTGAGCTGCCTGTGGACCGCACTCTCCATTTCCCAATGAGCATAGTATATGTCTTCTCAAGCACAGGATCAAGTACGCGGGGGATGATAAAAATTCAAAAGAGGGCAAAAAAAGGTGGATGAAATCTGGATCAACTACTGTGGCATGCCGGTTTATTTAGGATTGAAAGAGTTTGTCATAGTGACGGGCTTGAGATACGATCGTCCAGAAGAACCTCTCATCAAGGAAACACCCCACAAAGGGTCCAACAAACGCAAGGAAAAAAAATGGGTTGTTGGGCATTATTGGACGTAGCAACAAAGCGGATGATTTAGAGGCAGATCTCGGAGATAAAAACATACCAAATCACTACAGGGAGAAATTGTGCTTAGTTTGGTTTGTCCATTCCATTTTATTGGCAAGAGACGTCAGGAAAGTCATAGAAGATGATTTGTTGGTGCTTTCTGATGATTTTGAGAAATTTAACGATCATCCCTGGGGATATGATAGCTACTACTTGACTGTCAAATATTTACTGACACAGCTATCCCCAAAGAAGACCACATTATACGGCTTTCCTTGTGCTTTCATGGTAAAATTGATCACTATTTTTACTCATCCATTAATTTATATAAAATATAGTTATTATGACTTTTTTTGCTTGCTTCCTATTTACATTTTTTAGGCTTGGGTATGTGAAGTCATTCCTCCCCTTTGAAAGTAGTTCAAGGTTTACCCGGATGAGGGTTCTCATCCAAGGATCCTTAGGTGGTTGGCTGCAAATGGCAGTAATAATATTAAGGAGGTTGATCTTTTTAACCCTCTGGATGATGTAGTACATCTTCTTTCAACTAAAATAATTTCCCTCAAAGAAAGATATTAAAATATATGTGTCATCTGTTGCGACAGATGGGTCATCCATTACAACAGATTACCCATCAACTGCAACTGGTGCAACAGATGGGTAATCTGTTGTGACAGATGATCCATATTTCATAATAGATTAACCATTTGTTGCTCTGGTTCTCTTAACCCGACTCAACAGATTACCCATATACTACAAATTATGCAATAAATGGGTAATCTGATGCAACATATTGTCAATCTGTTGTGACATACAGATCATCTATTGTGGCAGCTAGATCGTCTATTGCATAAGTTAGTTGTGTTAACATGTGACCTAACTGACTGTAAATTATTATTATATGATTTAAATGCCTCCTATTTTTTATAGGTTGTGCATCCTTGGATTGTGCCTACTGTTGATGGGTTGGGGATGACTTCTTTTCTTATAGGTCTTGTTGATACAAAAGAAGACCCAACGGTGGAGTTAATAAGGAAGGAATTGGCTAGAGCAACATCCATATGAAGAGTAGTTAGGCAAGGCCAGCCTAATGTTGAAGCTCTTCACGACCAACCTACTGCAACAAATCCTAGTTCTTCTTCTAGGGGTGTTGCTGGTGGAGTTGTTGATGATGGTAGAAAGATGTTGCTGCTGCTGCCAGTCATGATTATGAGTATGTTGGTGCTCAGGAAAAAATGATACATTTGAAAACACCCCTTGCACAGTTCCCTCTCACCCCTACACCGGTCCCTCCTACCCTTACAGTGGTCCCTCTCACCCCTCTTCACCCTCGTGTTCTCATTGTAAATGCAAAGTTTGCAAGGACAGAGAGGATAAACTCCTTGAAAAGTTAGAGACTATTACTAAAGCTGCCGAGGAGTTTAAAATTTAAATCCAAGAGGGGTGTCATATCATTCAAGAAGCTCATGGAGCCATACACTCTTACAGTGGAGGTTAGAAGGAAGACAAGAAATAATAGACAAATACTCTTCATTGTGAAAACAAAAAAAATTACAGCTCTTCCCTCTCCAAGAGTTGTTGAAGTTCAGGGGCCGCTGAAGAAGGTGGACATATACGCGGAACTTGGCTAAAATAAGAAGAAGGAACTGTAAGAAATCATGAATGACATGATGAAGGTTCCAGAAGAATACACCATGCATTCATTTGCCGCCAAAGATTTCACGAATATGACAAATATGCATGAGTGGTACGTGGACTATGTAAGTTTACTTTTGCTAACCTAGCCTTCCTATCTACTCCATGAAGAAGAAGCTACGCAACAGATGTGTAATCCATTACAACATCTGGGTATTCTATTGCAACAAAATACACATCTGTTGCATAAGTTGTATTAGCTGGGTAATCTGTGAACTGATTCAGAGAACCCTCTGCAACAGAATCTTTCCACTGTGTTTTTATTCTTTATAATTACTAACCTATTTAAAAATTATCTTCTTATACCACAGTATGTTGATGAAATTCTCTGCCACATGAGGGGCAGGTAATTAGCGTACCCAAATGCTTATGATGTTGCCGATAGGATAATGGACCTCAACTTCTACAATAATTTCAAGAATAGGTACGATGATCTCCGCAAATGATCTGGTTCCGGTTGCCGTATATTTGATAAGTTAGTTTCTACGTTCAAATGGGATAAAGAAATTATTAAATATGTTAGAGGGAAGAGGCCATATCCACACGGTAAGAGCTGGACCAAAGCAAAGAGAATCCTTGCAGTCATGAATGTGAAAGTCAAACATTTTCTCATTGTTGAGATACTACTCGAGGAGGGAAAGATTAAGGTTTATGAATGCAACTTACCTATCTTCAACGAAGACACGTTTTTAACCCACGTGCAGCCACTCTTAAAGTTATTAACGCAGAGTAAGTTGATGGATCATTTGCCAGCGAAAGTCTTGATGAAGGAATCATGGGTTTTTAATGGTCGAACTAAGAACATCCAACTCCCAAAAAATAAAATCGGTGCAGCGTGAGGGCCGTACTTGCTTGCATACATCGAGTGTTTATTGACCGGCACAGAAATGACCGGTATGTGCGACGCCGTTATGGGAAAGATGCAAGAGGTATGGGCTTATAAGATACTAACTAAATGGTTGGAGCCCGTGTATAAAGAAGAATATGTACGAAGACAGAGACGTGCACGATAATAATTTTTTATTTCAAGCCACTTCACTTTACATGTAGTGGCAATAATTTTTATGTATGACGAATGTTGAATTTTTTTAATGCAACAGATTGTCTATCCGTTGTAATAGATATAATACCTGTTGTGACAGATTGATTATCTGTTGGAATAGGTTGGTCATTTGTTGCATTATGCGGATGTATTCATCTGTTTGTCGCAATAGATATATAATCTATCTGTTGCAACATATAATCTATCTGTTGCAACATATAATCTATCTGATGCAACATATAATCTATTTGTTGCAACTGATAGGTTATCTGTTGGAACAAATCAAAAAGGTAGGAAGACCTGTTTATATAATTTTCAGCAGATGACCTAACTAAATGGTTGGAGCCTATGTATAAAGGAGAATATGTACAAAGACAAAAATGAACACGATAACAATTTTTTATTTCAAGCCACTTCACTTTACATGTAGTGGCAATAATCTTTATGTCTGGTGAAAGTTGAATTTTTATAATACAACAATTGTCTATTTGTTGTAACAGATATAATACCTGTTGTGACAGATTGATTATCTGTTGGAATCTGTTTGTCACAACAAATATACAATCTATTGCAACATATAATCTATCTATTGCAACTGATAGGTAATCTGTTGTAACAAATCAAAAAAAGTAGGAAGACCTGTTTATATAATTTTTGGCAGATGACCTATATGTTGCAACATATGTCTAAATCTATTTGATAAGATAAGTCGTCTATTGCAGCAGATGTATTATCTGTTGTGATATTTGAATCTAGTATTCCATTTTAATTAATATGTTCAAAACTAAGGATTAAATTATATTCATAGATAGCATAAAATAAATTAAAGCCTTCGGAAATTACATGAAATAACTCAACAAATAAATAAAATGTAAAAAAATATTATGGGTACAAATGATCTACTCTACAAATAAATCAACAAGTTAAACCAAGGAGGATAGGTTATTACATTGACGGACTCAAGCTAGAAATATCTAATCAATATGGACAAGATGTTCTTCATCCGGTGCTATGGACGGCTTCTGAGCTTTCGCTTCTCCATATTTCCATAAAAGAGCAGCATATCTTTTGCGGAGTAATCCGACATCAGGTCTATCATTTGGTACTTGTAATACATCGCTCAAATACTCGACGTAAGCGGCAACAAAAGGACCACAATCCCTACATTTAAAAAAAATAGATAATACATATCTTACAGTTAATGTAAGCGTTATGAAATAAAACTAAATCATGATATTTATACTTACAGGCTATCAATGGTTTGTTGAGCAATTCCTTCAATATATTGTACATCAAATGGATTATCCATTTTATCCCGGTATGCTTCAATCGTCGACCAATCAGTACGAACATTGTGGTCCAAAAATCCACTCATATCAAGGTAAGTAGACAATATTTTGGCCAGCTTTTGTATCTCAAACGACGGCCCAGAACGTCTCCTTCGCGACATCGAGTCATAAACTCGGATGCGCCTCTCATTTAGAATGATGAGAGCCAACACCCAATGAAATTCATCACCACAATTGATTGGGATGTACACTTCATCGATCAAATGCCAAGGTAAGCTAGCTGAAATGCTAAAACCTTTGATGGTGTTGATTAAGCATTCCTCATTTTCGAAAACTTCCAACTGTTGTTGACAATACCTATCGTAGGCATTATTGATGTAAACTTTGTACAAATAATTGTCTATCGTGTATTTGTATTGTTCTGGTGTTTGCAACTTGGCCTTCTTTCGGAGGTAGTAAAAAATGACATCGATGTGTTGCACATATTATCAAATATTTTAGATTACGTGACAAAAACATTAATACGCAGATACAATTAAATAAAGTATTAATTAATAGTAATATGTATGGCAGTTAAACCTTATCATTCCAGCAAGTTTGGGGCTGTGACATCAAATAGAACCAATTCTTTATTCCGAAATATGCAACAACAAAGTCGAACATATCAAAACCAAGACTCGATTCGTTCACTTTATAGTGTTCGTTATTTTGTTTTCTACATGATTTATATGTGTAAATGTCATGTCTTTACAACAAGAATTGTATAAATCAATATCTTTAAAGTTGATTTATGTACCTGCCGGCATGATGCTTTAACAGCCCATCGGCAATACATTCTGAATAGTTGTTGATTAACTTAATTAGTTTTTTTGAAGCCTCGTCTGAGATGTTGAACTCTTCAAATAGGTAATTCTTTCATTCTCCCGAACTGACAGGCTCTACTTTTTTTTTGGAAGAAGTTGATGGATTATCAACTGTGATATTATGCTCTTCAACAGTAGCTTCTGTTGTGACATCCACCTGGAAATCTAGAATCGTCAATGCTAATTACAAATATACAACAGATTGTCCATCTATTGCAACAGATGAGTCTTATGTTGCAACAGATAGATCATCTGTTGGGACAAATTTGAACAGGTAAAATAGAACAGTACGATAGTTTCGGTGCAAGACAAAGACAGAGGCGTTGCAATTTTGCTTTTTTTATGCTTGGTGATGCCTTACAAATATCTTTCCTTCTCCTCTTAGCCACCTTGATCTCTAGTGGAGTGTATGGATATGAAATCCTCTTTGATAGAATGACACCCCTGTTATATGTCATTTCCTTTACAGAAGAAGTTAGTGTATTAATAGCATTAATCACTCCATCATGCTTCGTCTTGCAGTCTTGACATTTGCATGCAAAATATTCGCTAGATGTGGCAAAAGCTGGAGAAAAATCTGTACAACCAGTATGATCATAATCATAATGGCTTGTTGTTTCAAAAACTGTAAGAGGAGCATCATTAGCCCCAACAGCAGTACCACTATGACTACCATCATCAACAGCAACAAGCCCACCCTCCAAAATTGTTTTTTTTGTGATGGTTGTTGCTCCAAACAATTCCATTTTTACTTCATCAACGACGTTAGGGTCCGATAAAGTTTGCACAGACCGTAAAGTAAGAAAAAATGGCATCTTCAACTCTCGATTGGTCGGAAAAAGCCACGGATGGACAATCTAAAATAAATCAGAACATATATTAGAATGATGATGAAATCATTTAAAATAATCATTAATTAAAATAAAAACTTGCTTAGAATTAGACTTACTGCTTCCTTCGGGGGATTGAAAAGATCAAGAAATTTTACATTTTATTAGTTTTAGTCGACAACCATCTCAAGATTTTTGGACAGGAAACTTCTTCCTGGTAGTTCACTTGTTGTATCAAATAAGGAATGGCTTCAAATGCCCAAGCCTATAACATAACGCCAATAAATCAAAAGCATTATTGAATAAAAAAAATGATGAATCACATTATGATAAAAGAAATATTTACCATGAAAACCCATGGAAAGCCATATAATTGACAATCTTTGGCGTTAACGGAGTTTACAAATATTTGACAGTCATTTTGAAACTTTCATAACCCCAAGGATAGTTGTTAAATACCTCAAGATCCTCAGAGAGATTTATTAAACCGAGACTTATGTTGTTGTTAACGTCTCTCGCCCAAAGAATATTATGTACAAACCAAATCAACCACAATGGTTGTTTGTGTTTCTTTGAAATTCCTTTACCTTTCAACGTTTCTATCAAATTTTAATTTTTGAAGCTTGGACCAACAATGGAAACCAGGTCATCATGATCACTCGACTTGTCTTTGCCTTTTTGGGGTGTGCAGGGTGTTTTTTTGGGGTTAGAGTAGGTATAACTTGAGAAGGAGAAGGAGGATAACATTTTAGTCCAGTAACTATGGCAAACTCCTTCAAAAAAAAAAACAGGCATGCCACAATAATTTATCCACACCTCATTCATCTTATCTTTGTTTTCATACATAAACCTGCGCTTGAGAAGATCACATACCATTTTTATCTGGAAACGAGCATTGTTGTCCTCCGGCAAATCAAGATATTGCCCAAAGCAGCTTTCCCTAAAATAAGAATTCAATTTTTGTTCTCGAATTATTTTTCTGAAGGCGTCGAAATATTTTCCCATGGCAGACTTAACCACGAAATCACCCGTTAAATTTGTGGCACCATCGCACTGTATTCTCACAGGATAACGATCAATGCTGAAGATTTTGACCAACTCTTCAGCGGAAGGGCTATTAGCATTTGGATCATCTCTTTTGAATCATTCCTCCTTACGGTGTTCATTATCTTCTGCTCCTGATTGAGATAACGCTTGTAAAGCAAGATCATAGAGTGGTGGATGTAGCCGAGCTGCTGCACTTGTTCCTTTACTTGGACTTGATTTGATTTCTTTTCTTTTGAGAGCCATATTATCTTAAATTAACAGGAACATAAAATAGATTATAATTAATTAATACATCATTAAAAAGGGATAACAGTAAATCTAACATGCACAACAGTAAAATAATAGTTTCAATAGACCACACATCTATTGCACCAGGTATGTTATATGTTGTAACATATAACCGACCTGTTGCAATGGATGAGTAAATCGTTGGAAACAATAAAAACAGATCACTAATCTGTTGCACCAGGTATTTTATTTGATGTAATATATAACCAACTGTTGCAACGGATGAGTAAATTGGTGAAAACCATAAAAAAATCACTAATCTGCTGCATCGGGTAGTTTATCTATTGCATCATATAACCAACTTGTTGCAACGGATGAGTAATCCATTGGAAACAGTAAAAATAAATCACTCATCTGTTGCACCAGGAAGGTTATCTGTTGCAACATATAACAAACCTGTTGCAAAGATGAGTAATCCATTAGAAACAGTAAAAACATATCATTAATCTGTTACACCAGATAGTTTATCTTTTGCAACATATAACCAACCTGCTGCAACGGATGAGTAATCCATTAGAAACCATAAAATAGATCACTAATTTGTTGCATCAGGTAGTTTATCTGTTGTAACATATAACCAACCTATTGCAACGGATGAGTAATCCGTTGGAAACCATAAAAACAGATCACTAATTTATTGCACCGGGTATTTTATCTGATGCAACATATAACCAACCTGTTGCAAGGATGAGTAATCCGTTGGAAATAATAAAAATAGATCACTAATCTGTTACACCAGGTAGTTTATCTGTTGCAACATATAACCAACCTATTACAATGGATGAGTAATCTGTTGAAAACCATAAAACAAATCACTAATCTATTTTACCAGGTAGTTTATCTGTTGCAACATATAACAAACCTATTGCAACGGATGAGTAATCTGTTGGAAATCATAAAAACAGATCACTAATCTATTGCACCAGGTATTTTATTTGATGCAACATATAACCAATTGTTGCAACGGATGAGTAAACCGTTAGAAACTATAAAAATAGATCACTAATCTATTGCACCAGGTAGTTTATCTGTTGTAACATATAACCAATTTGTTGCAACGGATGAGTAATTCGTTGGAAACGGTAAAAATAGATCACTCATCTGTTGAACCAGGAAGGTTATTTGTTGCAATATATAACCAACTTGTTACAATGAATGATTAATCCATTGGAAATAATAAAATAAATCACTGATCTGTTGAACTATATCACTCATCTGTTGCAAAATGAGTTATCTGTTAGATCAATATTGTTTAGATTTCTTCTAAACAGAAGAGTCGTCCGTCACAATAGATGAATGATCTGTTAGATTGTTCATCTGTTGCATCAGATTTTCATAGTTGCAGAAGATTTTCATCTGTTGTGTTAGATGTTTTCATCTGTTGCATCAGATATTTTCATCTATCGTATCAGATGTTTCATCTGTTGCAACACTATTTTTACCAAGACAAATAATAAATCAACCCAGCAACACCAACACATCACACACACATACTAAGAACATCAACTGTGACCAAAAATCACCAACAAATCTGAATAAACAGTTCGACAACAAGAAGAAGAAATATCAGAAATTAGAATTTTATTCAATCCATATTTTAAATTTAAGCTAGAAATATTGAAATTATTAATCAATACTAGAAGAGTAGTTGGCTCAAGTTCCTCTGTTTCTTCATTTTTTTTACCTATGAAAAAAGAAATGAGACGACGAAGAACTCGAAGTTGTTGTCGCCGGAGAAGTCTTCACATTGATTGACGGTTGAAAGTCGAAAGGGAACTCTCCCAACTATTTGTCACCGGAGGTTGAAGTCGACGGGGATTGAAGAGAGAATTTTGCAGAACTGTTGGTTGGGAAAGAGTTGAGAGAAGTTGTCGAGAGATAGAGGAGTGAGACGATTGATTTGGATTGAAGGGGGGTGTAGGTTGATTTATTTTTTTTGAAAAGATTAGAAAGTTTGAAAATATTAATCAAGTCCACAATTAACTTAATCAAGTTTCCTAATGATGTTTGACCCTTTAAGTTGGTCAATATCACAAATCCTTCATTCAAGACTTAAAAGACACCTTTCCTTCAATTTTCTCAACTTTTTGGGAGTTGTCAGGTCCAAATAACAAACATTGACTACAACTTTCCTAAGCAAGCTAATATAGGAAAATGACTGAAAGCTCAAAAGTATCCTTCTATTTGAATTTATTGACATTTAATAGACATGTTAATACCACTATTTCACTCACTCTTTTAATATAGTAGAATACTCATATTGAATATTGATAAAAGAATGGAACAAATGTAATTTTCTTTCTAATTATTCAACTAAAAGGAAATGCAACATGTGACCATTAGGTCACCGAAGAAAATGAAAATTAAAAGACTATCACTGATGTGACACTTTGGCATCAAACAAACATACATTGACGTCACAAAAACTTTGATTATTTTTTAGGATCAAATTTATTTCTCAATTATGTAAAATGATATAATTTGCTTTTCATTAGTAGTTGACGCCAATCATTTTTTCTTCTCTCTGTGCCACTACCTCTATCACCAATCACCCCTTCTTCCTCCTTTGACCCCTATAAGAATATACATCTATATTAAAATAGTATTATATATATACTGCATGTTTAAGTTGTTTAGCACATTTCCTCTTAGTGGTGTAGGTGGTGACCGATAACCGAGAGAGAGAAAGAAAAAAGGAAATACGAAAAGAAGATGGTGGTCGATGGAAGTGATGAATTGATGATGACTATGGTGGCAGGGAGAGACATGGAGGAAGGAGGAAGAAATGTTGATTGGTGGTAGTGATAGAAAGAGAGAAAGGAGGAGGTAAAAAAATTCAAAATTCAAAATTAAGGGAAAGAGTCAAATTTGATCTTTAATCTACGAGGAAAGGTTAAGTTTGCGCCAAAAACATGCGAAAGGCTCAGGTTTACTTTATGTTTTAAAACTATTTAAAAATAAGGGCAAATTTGTTGCTTTTTGCATGGTCCGCGGCCAAAATCTAACCCCAACTAATTACGACAAAGGCATATTTAACCCTAACTATTAACAGAGGATAGATTTGTTTTTCTTTTATATAGTTCAAAGACAAATTTGATTCTTTACCCTTTAATTAATATTATTTAAATGGACAAATTAAAATTTATACACGTAAGAAATACAAAATACAATTGGCAGAACACATCGTCAGGCCCCTCAGCTTGGCGTCATCTTTCACTTTGGCACCTCAAGTGGACGTTGTTCGCTTTTGGCACCTCAAGTAGCGTACGGGTGTGTCATTTTGATACCTTTTGCACGACCCAAAAAAATATATATTATAGGTGTATTACACGTGCTCTGACATGAAAAATGACTAATATGATGTGTAAAGTGACCAATAATAATACGACATTTGTCTTTTCTATCCAAATAATTTTTAACTAATTAATTTAAATAACCCCCCGCCAGTCCTCTTCTCCAAACACCCCGCCCCCACCCTACCCCCCAATCAACTTCTTCAAACACCCCATCCCTCCGCCCCGCCCCCAAATGTTCTTTCCCAAACGCTCCCAGCCCCACTTACCCACCTAAATCCAAATGCCTCCCTTAACCTCCTTCCACAGTCCCCACCCCCACCACTATCAATATCATCTTCTCCAAATGTCGCACCCCTCAAACCACAATCATCTTCACCAAACGACTCATTCTTCTCCCAACCCTCAAATTCAATCATCTTCTCCAAACATTTCAGCCTCCGTCCATAATAAACAAACTTGAAACTTGAAAAACTTTCTCTTCCAATTAAAAATGAGTAACTTTATCTCTTCTTTCATATTTCTAGAGAGAAAGCTATAGAGAGAGATGACGAAATTGGTAATGGTAACAAGGGGTGGTGATGTTTAAGGAGCAGCTCAGAGGTCGCTGATGATGATGAAATTGAGAATGAACAATAATTGTCTTTGGTGGTTAAGAGTAGGACAAATTTTTAAATTTTCTTAAACTAGTTAGATAATTTGTGACGAATTTTTTTCATAAAAGATCATTGAAATTCTGTGAAACAAATAAAACGTTTAAGCTGATTGATCAAGATTCAAGATTAAGTCTCGAATTTGATTTTCCATGTTCAAATGAAGAAGACCCATAAGCTATAAAAAAAAATTCATGGTGAATAATAATTAAATCTCTATGACTAGTTAAGAAAATTCATAGTGACTAATAATTAAATTCATGGTGAAAATCCATGGTGAATAAGGTCATTTAGCACATGAAATGTGGCGGCAGCAAGTTTGGTGGTGTTTTTCGTTTCAATTTATTTTAGATAAAAAAGTTTCTTACCATATTCGATACTAAATCAAACTAATGAATGACATGAGTAGATTTTTATAAATTATAGAGATAATACATCAAAAACCCCCTAAACTTGTCTCCCCAACTTACTTTAGCACTTCAATCAATCTTCTATTTATTTACCCCCTTAACATCTTTATAGTGAATTTATTTCCCCTTTATTCTGACATGGCATTTTCTTAAAAAAAAAAGTGTGAATAGTGTTTTTTTTAAAACTAATATATATATATATATATATATATATATATATATATATATATATATATATATATATATATATATATATATAAAGAAAAAGAATCTTCCTCTTCTTCACCCAACCCCGCCAACAGGGCCCCCCTTCTCTTTAGCCAACACCAACACTCCACTTCTCCTTCAATTATGAAAGTTTCCACCCCCATCTTTAATTTATCCTCCTTCGACCTCTTAGATCAATAAAAAAAATTGAATTTAAAAATTAAAAAATCTACATGGTTTGGATGTTTGGTTGTTGATTTTAGAGAATTTGGTGTTGATTTGATCGAATTTTGTATGTGAGTTGAGTTTTTTATCACTATTTTATGATATTTTTCGATGGTGGTAATTAATTTTTGGGAAAAGGGTCAAATATACCTCTTAACTTTGCGAAAAGGTCTAAATATACCCTCTGTTACAAGTTTGGTCCAAATATGCTCTCGTTGTTAAAGTTTAGAAGCAAATATACCCCTAAACTTTGGGAAAAGGTCCAAATATACCTTTTGTTACAAGTTTGGCCCAAATATACCCTCACTGTTAAAGTTTAGGAGCAAATATACCCCTTAACCTTGCGAAAAGGTCCAAATATACTCTCCGTTACAACCCATAACCCGACCCACCAATTTGGACCAACCCATAACCCGATCCAAATTTTATTTTCCATCATTGAGGGCCCTTTTTCCAGCAACAAGACAATATCTCTAGTAGTCATCTAAACGAGGATTATTCTTTCCATCTATCTAGCCTTCGGAGGAGAAATTATGAATCTGTTACGCGAACCTAACTATGTAACTTGAGGCATCAAATCTATATATTAAAGTGATTCTACTCTGCCCCTCGAGAAGTTTGTTGTAAAAATTATCGATATTACTTCCAAAGATTGAAACAAGGCCTATTTCTGGTATGACAATCCTTTTTTTAGGCGCGCGGGGGGGGGGGGGGGGGGGGGGTTGTCTCTCTCTTAGGAGTTGAAACAACTGGAGAAGTCATGACCCTGATTGTTCCACATTTTACAATTATTTTAAAATATTTCAGTAGATTAGAGTCCTTTGCGATAAAATTAAACAACATGGAAACAAACCAAAGTTTGAAAAATACAATATTAACACAATATTTGAAGTAAAACACACTGGTAATAAGAAAAACACAACATTAACATAATATTTGAATAGTCATTGAACTGATGAAATATTTTGATAACATTATAAGATTGAAATTTTGATAAACAAAATTTGGGTCGGGTTATGGGTTGGTCCAAATTGGTGGGTTGGGTTATGGGTTGTAACGGAGGGTATATTTGAACCTTTTCGCAAGGTTAAGGGGTATATTTGCTCAAAAACTTTAACAGTGAGGGCATATTTGGGTCAAACTTATAACGAAGGGTATATTTGAACCTTTTCGCAAAGTTTAGGGGTATATTTTCTCCTAAACTTTAACAGCGAGAGCATATTTGGATCAAACTTGTAACGGAGGGTATATTTAGACCTTTTCGCAAAGTTAAGGTGCATATTTGACCCTTTTCCCTTAATTTTTTCAAGTGGATTGAGTTTTCGCCGGAATTTTCGCCGGAAAACCTGGCAGGTGTGGTTGTGTGGGGGTGGACGGAGGTGGATGGGGGTATGTTTAGGTGTGGGAGTGTAGGGGTGGATGGAGGCGTATGTGCAGGTGGGGGTAGACGGGAGGGGGGGGAAGGAGTGGTGGTTATGAAGAAGATGAAAAATGGGGGGTGGGGTATTTTTTTAATTTAAAATATGTATATATATATATATAATATTTATATATATTTTATAAATATATAAAAATATTAAAAAAATACTTTATTTACGTGGCTATGACATGGCGGTGATCTGACGCTGACATGGCGCTAACGTGTCAGCGAGTGTGATGCATTCTCCCTCATGAGAGTGGTATTATATATTAAGGGGGGAAATTAATTCACTATAAAGATGTTAAGGGGGGTAAATAATTATTCGTAAAGTTTAAGTGCTAAACTAAGTTGTCGGGACAAGTTCAGGGGGGTTTTGATGTATTATCTCTAAATTATATGAGTAGTTAAATCTTTATTTTAGATTCAATTTAGTTATTATTTACCCAACTAAATTAATTAAATTGAATATTATTTGCAAACCTGATTCGTATGAGAGAGGGCGAATCCCTAAATGTGTATCTAATTTTTAGATCTCTCTTAATAATTTTCATCATTAAATAAGTTTAAGATTGACAAAAATGGTGGATAAAAATGAGGAAGAAGATATAAATTAATGGAGATGAGTTAATATATTGTTTGTGGGTCAACTTGGACGCCACATCAGCTGAAAAAGGGCTTTCACGCGCCTTCATGTAGGTGTAATACACACATCATGCCAACTCTATAAAAGATGTCCAAATGACATACAGGTATGCTACTTGAGGTGCCAAAAGTAAATAACATCCACTTGAAGTACCAAAATGAAAGATGGCGCAAAATTGAGAAGCCTGACGATGTATTAGGTCAATACAATTTGATTCATCCTTTCACATGAAACATCTGATAACAACTGTGTTGTTAACAACTATAGTAGTAAGTAGTCTATACTTACTTCTTAGAACTCTAGAATATAACTACAATCTTTCTAGTTGGGGTCATGTATATATTTTCATTTATATAGCTGGATTCAATTTTTTTGAGATTGAAAATACAATTTCTATAGATAATATTGTACTTAGTAGAACAATGATAATAACATATTCAGTATATTCTCACAGAGTGAGGTTTGAAGAGGGCGGATGTAATTTATATAAAATGAAAATTGAAGTTAAAATGTAATGTTTTAAGCTTTGAGACTACATTAATGGTTTGATAGTTTTTCTAATTAACATCATTCTTGAATCAAACACATTATATTCGTCAAGAACAAATAAAAACTGTACTTAACTAGCATAATTATATTCTCCAAGAAAAGAACAAGAAATAATATCATGTTTAAGAAGTAAAATGAGTAAATTAGGGTGTTTATTGGACAGTTCGATCAAATCTTTATATTTAACGATTATCAACTTTTAAATATATCAATTTTTTAGTTTAACAATTAGACTGTCCGTTGGATTTGGATGAAATAGCATTTGTTTGTCGATTTATCGATTATTACAATGTTAAAAACTATAATCAAATTTTGCCTCAAATGAAGCTAATGAAAAAAAAATTCAACAAATGGTAAAAAAAAAAAACTCAGCTTGGTGAAATTATATAATAAAGTCACTTATCTAATTTATGTATCAAAGTAATTGGTTTGTATTTTCGTTAATGAGTGGTAATGCAAAGTCAAAGATTTATTCTTTGAGAATAAATATTAGTCAAGGTTAATTCTTTTGAATTAATAAGGTTTATTCACTTAAATTTAATATTAGTCAAAGTTCATTTCTCTAAATTAATCAGATTTGTTCTCTAAATTAAAGTTAGTCAAAGTGCATTTTTCCAAATCAAACGACCTATACTACCTAAATCTTGTCAAAATAAAGAAATTCCTCTATTCAGCTTCTTCAAAGTTCTTATTTTCCTTTTATTTTTTGGACAATTGGTTTGTTCAAATTCCAAAAATTTCAGCTATGAGAGCACCTGATTCGAATTGATTGTATAATTTTGGGAAGCGATCAACTACAATGATTTGCATTCTTGCTGTACCAATAATGCTATTAAAATAGTGGCTTACCATAGCAATACTTATCATAATTTTATATTTAGGGAAAAGGCATCGTTTTCACCCCAAACCATAGTCTAAAAGTCGAATCCATATCTAAACTATATAAATGACCTATTACACACCTTAACTATAAAAAAGTGATATTTTT
Organism: Capsicum pubescens; assembly: GCA_030864215.1. Taxonomy (NCBI): domain Eukaryota; kingdom Viridiplantae; phylum Streptophyta; class Magnoliopsida; order Solanales; family Solanaceae; genus Capsicum; species Capsicum pubescens. Next base: position 284,950,393 of record CM061544.1, on the reverse strand, counting down.
TACACCCTGTCAGGCATTACACCACTTGCATGTGGTTTGGTGTTTTACACGCGCTGCCACGTCAGCACCACGTCAGCATAATCCGAAAAAATAAGGGAAAAGGCATCGTTTCCACCTCAAACTATAGTCAAAAAGTCGAATCTACACCTAAACTATATAACTGACCTATTACACACCTTAACTATAAAAAAATGATATTTTTTACTCCCTAGATCTGACGTGAAAAATACATAATTATTTAAATAAAAATTGGCGCATTTAAATTAAAAATTAATGCAAAAAAAATAAAAAATGGTCATTATTGTTTCAAAAAATGTCCACTCGACTGTTGGCCTCTGTGTTTTAAATGGTAATGACCAACACATTTTCGTATTTTTTCTATTTGTTTTTCAGCTATAATTTTAAAAGAAAAAAACTAATATGGTAGCAAGCTCCATTTTTGGATGGATTAATAATTAACAGACGGAGAGGAGAAAGTCGACGATGAATCCGACTTTTTCGACGAGAATTCACCGAAAAACATCCTTGCTACAAAATTTTATATATTTTTTTGTATAAAATTTGGTTTTGCCCGTTTGAACGTCAAATACAATTTGATTCTGTTCATTATGAAATTGACATTGATTCGATGAAGGTGGCGGATGAATTGTGTTATTTGGGGATGGGGTTGAAATTTGGAGGTAGGGTGATGAAGAAACTGTGTTGATTGGGGTGGGGGTGATGAAGAAGAAGATGGTTTGGGGTTGGGGTTGGAGTTTCGGAGTGGGGGTGATGAAGAAGATGATGGTTTTGGGGTGGGGGGGTGATGAAGAAGATGATTGTTTGGGGGCGAGGGTGTGGAGATGGATGCTGGGGATTGGGGGAGGATTATTTTAATTTTTTTTATTTTTTTGCATTAATTTTAATTTAAATGCGTCAATTTTTATTTAAATAATTATATATTTTTCACGTCAGATCTAGGGAGTAAAAAGTATCACTTTTTTATAGTTAAGGTGTGTAATAAGTCACTTATATAGTTTAGGTGTGGGTTCGACTTTTCGACTATAGTTTGGGGTGGAAACGATGTTTTTTCCCTTAATGTTTTTAGGTTATTTAATAAGTTGGACGCGCTTAAAATAAGTGTAACATGCGCGCCTTAGAATGGGGGTCGCGAGGAGGTAATAATATCACTTTTATATAGTTAAGATGTGTAATAGGTCACTTATATAGTTTAAATATGGCTTTGACTTTTCTTGTATAGTATGAGATGGAAATGATGCATTTTCCCTTTTATTTATTAGTTGAAAATTAAAATCCAAAAAACGTTTCTGATAGAATCTCATAATCTTATAGAAATTATAATAGTCAGGAAAATCAGATGGATGATTCAATTGGACTGAGGGACTACTTGGATAGTTCAGGTATTCTGCCGAAGCTTTTGATGCTAGAAAGTCCTCACCCATGCTATCTAGGATATGTTGGGTTTGAAATCGAAGAGGCGTAATGCGGAAGCTGTTAGTGCAAACCATGATAACTCAAATGATAAAAAAAAATATAATACTAAAAATATTTTATTAATATGGTTGGTCAAACGATCTACATATTAAAAACTAATATTAAAAAAACATAAAATTTATTGGGAGGAATCTCACCCGAAACAAGACTCACTACATTGTGGATATTGTTTTATGTTATGATATGAAAATGGGATCTTCTATTTATAAATGTCCAAAACTTTTCCTCCAAGAAAGAGGTTTGCAAGTATGAAAGAGTTTTATATTTTCGTTTTAGGAAAAGTAAAAAGTAATTGTGATTTTACTTTTATTTTCCTTTCGAGAAAAGTAAAAACTTAAATTTGGTAAGAAAATTAGGGCAAAAATCCCAACAAATCTCCCCATTTTGACTTGATTTTCTAAAAAAATAATCTTGATCTTCCTTTTTACACGATTTTCATATATCACTGTTGCTTACCATGATTAAAAGTTGATGTGTTAAAAATTGGAGCCCTATACGTTAAAAATAAAAGCATGAGTTGATATTATTGGAACCCTGTATTATAAGTGAACAGAATGAAGAGTGGAGCCTTGTGCATTGAAAGTGAAAGTGAAGCCTTGTGCATTGAAAGTGAAAGTGAAGTCTCGTGCATTGAAAGTGAGCACAGGTTAAAAGTGAAGCGCATGCATTAAAAGTATATATGCATGAGTTGAAAGTAGCACAAGCATAAAAGTTAGCCAGAGTTGAAAGTTGAAGCCCATAATCATGAGTTGAAAATTAATTTTGGTTTTAAAGATGAATTAGCAAGATTGTTGAAAATTAGTTTGAAACTTTTCTCTGCATCTAGCTAGATAAAGTTCTTCATTATCATCAAATAGATTGCAACTTTGATCTCAACATGTTCTCAATCTGAACCATCGGATCGTTGAACCATAACTTTGATATCACTTGTTGGGTTCGAAATCGAGGGGGCTTCATGCGGAAGCTGTCAGTGCAACAAACCATGATAACTCAGATGACAAAGAAAAATATAATAGTAAAAACATTTTATTAATACGATTGATCAAATAACCTACATATTAAAAACTAATATTGAAAAAACGTAAAATCTATTAGGAGGAATCTCCTCCTAAACAAGACTCTTTAATGACTACATTGTGGATGTTGTTTTGTGTTATGATATGAGAAGAGATCTTCTATTTATAAATATCGAAACCTTTACTTTAAGAAAGACGTTTGCTAAATATGAAAGAGTTTTATATTTTATTTTTAGAAAAAGTAAAAGTAATTATGATATTACTTTTATTTTCCTTTCAGAAAAACTAAAACTTAAATTTGGTAAGAAAATCAGAGCAAAATCCTAACAGGATGCCTAATTGGGGCATTCTTTTTTATAATCATGGTGTATGGGTTAGCTGTTGTGCACCTCAATTAAATCCATATGATATCTGTCATCTTTTACCAGCAAAAATGTCCAGCATTTGTGTATCTCGACTAAATCAATGTGATACCTACCACCTCCACCAACAACAATATCCGGATTAGTTTTCATTCACCTCGATTAAATTCACATGAAACCTATCACATTCCATTAACAATCATGCCTGTGTCAATTTTCACGCATCTCAACTAAAATCTACGAAATATCTGTCACCTCCCACCGAAAGGCATTTGACAATGAGGAAATGGAGAAATTGTTTCAAGAGGATGAAGAAATTTCTTGCGCTCGGCTCTAAAGGAGATAATGAGGGAAAATACCATCTAATTTTTTGTTCCAAAGGTACTATTATATCATTTGTAGAAAATAAAGTACAAGTCACTAAATTGAGCAGCCATTTAAAATTTTTTTGAAAGAAAATATAATGAGTAGCAAATGAGGTCATTTCTTTCTATGTTTGACAAAAAACATTAGGAGTGAAAAGGAACTTGTTCAATTCTTGCATGAGAAAGACAAAACTTTGTAATGATATCCGTACCATCTTTTCATATATTGAGCATGCCTTCTGCACAACAAACATCGTAGAAAAAGAAACTTATATGTTATTGGATGTGAGAAATATACATTTTTTACTCTTACTATCATTATTTGGATTCGGTTGCCGGAGGAAAAAAACATATTTCCCATTAGAGCGGAGCCAGGTACTATTGAACTCCTTTCTAAGAAAATTATAATATTATTTGTATATAGTTAAAGTTAAATTTACCATATTTATGATAGATAATGAATTTCTTTGGCATTTTTATTTGTTTATTTCTTCATATTTTAAATTAGAAGTAAATTCAGGTAGGGTGAAGGAGTTCGAAAAAATTACACAAATTATACATGATTTGTTATAAATGTATTTACATTATAGTGAATGTGTATCAAGATCTACTTTGATATCTATTAGGATTTGAAGCATTTGTCTTTTACTCAGACTAGGAGTAAATTTCCCCTATAAATAGAGGGATTTTGTTCATTGTATTCACAATCTTACGATCTCTCATCCATCAAGAAATTAAAGAAGTCCCCCTCTTCTCTCTCTATTTATTCTTCTTGTTTTTTCTTTATATTTCATAACACGTTATCAGCACGAGACTCTGTCAAACAAGGTGAGATTATGAATCTTAAGGATTTCAAGGTTTGAAATTTCATATGTTGTTTATCTTTTGCTACTAATAATATAATTATTGTTGGATTTGAGGAAAAATAATTGGTTTGGAACCATTTATGTTTTAAATTTATTCCTCAAGAACAATATTATCAAAATAGATGATAATATGTTGGGTTCAAGTCCCATCAATTTATGTCCGAGACGTCTTTATATGGATAAGACGTTGAGATTGGATCTCAATGCATGTATTGATAATTTATGATGGTTAAGGCAAAATAATAGGTATTTGATGAAAAGTCATGAAATATATTCCATTGATATGCTCTATTTCGTGAATTGAATGTGGTAGTAATAAATCATATGTATGCCTTAATTTGCTTTTGTAGTAGCTATCATAATTTGATACGCTTAAGGCATGATTATATTTCATTCCTGGGAAATGAGAAGCTTATTAATGCAAACGTGCACTTGATTGTGATGGTATCACAACTCACCTCCGAATGAGGCAGAATAACTGAGAAGATTTATTTCGAAATCTACTTCTAAAGTAGTAAATCTGAAATTTATTCATGTAATAGTAAATCTGAAATTTACTAAAGAAAAAAGTACATGTCATGGTAAACTTGGAGTTTACTAGCATAAAAGTTCATAAATTGACATGAACGATTGCGACATCTTAAAGATGTGCATATTAAGTATTAAACATATATTGAAAAATTCAAAAATTCTTCATGAACTTTAATGTTGTTTGTTCTCATGATACATTGGTTTGACCAACTAATTTTGGGATTGGATCCCTTAAAATCTGAAAAGTATAAAAGGTGAATATGAGCCCGTTCACCTATCATGCGATATGTTGAAAAGATGCATCAATAAGATGATCACATGTATATTCATTGTCAACCTACGTTTGACATTCATAAAGTTGCTTGCTCAATAAATTTGAGTTAAAAGCATAACTTTCAGATTGTGTAATCAAGATAATTCATCTTGATGATGATGGTTTAACATTGAATGCCTTTCATAAATAGCTAAATCATCGCTAATGGGAACAAAGTTGCATGTGTTGGTCTGGAATATGATATGTTGCATACAATAACACTTGTATGCATTAGACCAAAAAATTATGATTATTTCTTCCCCCTCAATTGGTTCAAGGTCATGAACCAACTATTCCATCTAATAGTTTTGATGTGTAGTATACGATTAATGAATATACCATGATGCACAAAAAATGGATTCTTCAAAGAAGATAAGGATGCATGTTAGTTTTCCTAACATAAGGGGGAGATTATAAGCAGCTATGAAACATGTTAGGAATTATCATAAGATCCTCATTCATAAGATAATTCAAGTCAAATGCCGAAAACATCTCATATTTAAGCTGCAAGTGCTCCTATTTTGTATCCTTGAAGGACAAAGTCTATGCATGCATGAAGCACGGTAGACTAATCGGTTCCAAATGAAACAAGGAGCGAATAATCATAATAAGAAGACAATGTACTCTTGAAGAGCCTACGACATAACACTTCATGAAATCTTATGAGAGGTTCAGGTACCTGAAAATAACGAAGTGATGAGATCTCAAAATGTTATGTCGCATTATGAACCGATACAAAATGATATATCATTAACGATATCTTTGATACGATATTGACGCAATGTTGTAAAAGATTATGAGGATCTGAATTCTACGTTTATTTAAGCATGCTGGCGTAGAATCATTTATCAAGTGACATGAAAGGATGCATTTTGGTAAGTATAAAACTTATTTGATTTGCAGTTCAGATATTTGAAGATGCCACTCATGAAATGTTGAATATTGTCACTTGACAAAACTTATGTGAAAAAAATTTAAGAATTCAAAATGCTTGAAGCATATAAAAGTTTATGGGAAACTTATTTATAATCCTTATATTGTATAAGCTTATAGCTTGAAAATCATTGGAACTCTTGGAGAGTTTTCAAAGAAATAGATTATTTGCTGAAATTCAAAATATATCGAATTGGATTGGTTATGAAGTACCATATCTTAGTGCAATTGATGCACTCATGTACCTTGCAAATAGTACAAGGCCTATAGCCTTTTCGGTTAATATGTTAGTAAGGTATATTTCTACTCTTACTAGGAGACATCGAAATGTGATAAGATACATGAGCTTATTTTATTCTAAAGATTGCAGTCCCGATCTTACTGGTCATGCTGATGTTGGGTACTCATCTAACCCGCATAAATCTCGGTCTCAAACATCCAATGTGTTCACATATGGGGACACGGTCATATCTTGGAGATATACAAAGCAGTTTATCATAGCTATCTCGAACCATGCGAGATTATAGCTATTCATGAAGCAAACCGACAATGTGTGTGGTTGAGGTCCACGAAACACCGCATAAAGCTCGATCTCAAATAGGTTATGTGTTCATATGTGGTGGTACTGTCATATCTTGGAGATATACAAAACAGTCTATCATAGCCACTTCATCGAATCATGGTGAGATAATAACTATTCATGAAGCAAGCTGAGAATGTGTATGGTTGAGGTTCATGATACATCTCATTCGAGAAAAATGTGGTATGAAATATGACAATTTACTTACAATTTTATATGGAGATAATGCATCATGCATAGCACATCTTAATGGAGGATTCATAAAAGGAGATAGAACGAAGTACACTTCCTCAAATCTTTTCTACATGCATGAGCTCCAAAAGAACGGTGATATCAACGTGCAATAGATTCGTTCAAGTGAAAATGTGGCTGATTTATTCACCAAGTTTTTCTCCAATTACAACTTTTAAGAAGATGGTGCACAAGATCGGGATGCAAAGGTTCAAGGATGTTCTCATTAGGGGGAGTTAATACGTGTTGTACTCTTTTTTCCTTATGAGGTTTTGTCCCACTGAGTTTTCCTTGTAAGATTTTTAATGAGGCAGCCGATATGCGTATTGTTAGAAATGTGTACTCTTTTTTCCTCACTAGATTTTTTTTTCTACTGGATTTTTTCTAGTAAGGTTTTAACGAGTCACATTATCTATCTAGACATTCAAGGGGGAGTGTTATAAATGTATTTACATTATAGTGAATGTCTATCAAAATCTATTTTGATATCTATTAGGATTTGAAACATCTGTCTTTTACTCAGACTAGGAGTAAATTTCACCTATAAATAGAGAAGTTTTGTTCATTGTATTCACAATCTGATGATCTTTCATCCCTCAAGAAAAGAAATAAGAATTACTCTCTCTTCTCTTGTTCTTTATTCTTTCTTACTTTATAACATGATTAAAATTTTATATATATACATTAGAGGTTGATTTTTTTTGACTTCTTCATATATTTATTTTTCATATTCTGACTCCAACACTATTTTAAATGCCTTAATAAAATTTTTGATTCTGCCATTATTTCTGATTTGTCTACACAAACAAATCTTACTTAGTTACTTATAATTTTGGGGAGCGCGGGAGCTAGATAATGAACTTTGGAACTCCCTCCTACTTGATACACATTTTTCCCTCCAAATTTAAGCATCAAATGACGTTTTTACCCTATGATCTTTACTATTTTTATTTTTCAAGATCTATATTGGCAAAATGACAAAAACACCCTTCTCTTTGTTTCAGAACCACAAATACCTACCCTCCGGGCAGCTGGGCAGTTTAAATTTTCACGCAAATGTATATGGTAGTAAGGTAGTTTCTCTTCAGTTAATTTGAAAATTGATCATTTTTGGATAGAATTCAGTTTTTTAATCTAATTATAAGTATTTCATCCGTCCCAAAATGAGATGATATATTGATTAAGAAGTAATTGATAATGTGAATAGTTTATCATAATATTTCTATTAAATGATGTTTACATTTTAATTTAAAGAAAAAATAATTAATATAAAAGGTAAAACATTTTTTTTTTGTCTTATCATGATTAATAAAAAAAGATAAATAAAATTAAAAAATTTAGGACGGAGGAAGTATTAAATTTATCACGATTAAATAAAAATTTAAAGGATATATATTAATTATAGTAGTATATGTCAATGCATATATTCACTGAACTAGAGTATAATATATTCTATACTTTTTAAAGAGGTCAATTGCCAAAAATTTTCTAGAATGCGTGGTTAATATTTTTACAATTTTTTTGTTTAAGAAGTTTTGGAAAAAATAAAAAGAAAATCCTTGTTTGTGCCATTGAGGACCCCAAAACATATAATAATCATTTGAATAATTTTTGGCAATGTTGAAAAAAGTATTTCAAAGTTGAAGTTACCAAAAAATCTATATTTAATAGATTTGAAAAAAATAGAGTAAAATTATTATTTTACTAAAAATCTTCCTTAAATATTTTTTTTTAGAATTTTAAACAAATAAATCCAATATATATAAATGGTGATGGAACATTAACTCGCGTTTGACCATAAATTTTGAATCTTAAATTTGGTTAAACTTTAAAAGAATTTCTTAAAAAATTATTTGATCAGTAAATTTGATCAGATTTTGAAAATTAAATCTTTAAATAATTTTAAGTTCTTAAAAACTAAAATTCTTTTAAAATTTTCACTCAAAAAGTTTTAATTTTTTTTTTTTCAAACACTCCCTTTATTCCATTTTTACTTTGTTACCTTTTGCCTCCCAAAGTCAAAATTTATGCTTGCCAAAACTGACTTTCACACAATATAAAATGTCCAAACTATAATTATTTATGATAACATATCTGCCCGCTGCCCAAGCCGTACGTCGACGACGAAGAAAAAAAATTACATTGCCAGTTCCAGTAGGAATTTGTTACCAGCTCCTTGTTAAGTTATACAAAGTTAAGGAAAAAAAAAAAAGGGGTAAATACAGGGATTAAGGGGTTTCCTTCTTTCTTCTCAGGCCAAAAGCCCACACCAATAAGCCCGAAGTACAAAATTCTCTTGAGGCAAAAAAAATAAAAATAAAGTATATATCTCTACACATAATATTTTATACAGAGAGAAATAAAAAACAAAGAGAAAGAAAGAAAGAGATTCGTTCTCTGCGAAATCAACAACAACAATCCATTCGATCTCGCCCGCGCTTCTTCCTACCTTTCAACTCTTCGATTCGACTCGGAGTTTGACTCAGCTGTCTTCTTCTTCGATCTCTTAACTCAGCTCCCTCAGAATTTCAACTGGTATGTATATAAACCCTAGAACTTTCAATTTTTTCGATTTCAATTTTGTTCTTCTTTTTCAAAACCCTACATTCGGTTTTTCTTGTTAATTTGATTGATTTACGTGTTTGTTGTTCGATTGTGTTGATTTATTTTCGTGTTTGTTGATTTTTCTAGGGTTTGCGGCTTTGCGGAGATTGGAATTGGACAAGCTGAATTTGTTTTGGAGAAGTATGAGCATAGACAACCCTGGCGAAGAAGGTGATTATTAGGGTTTGGTTCTGGCGACTGTGGTGCGGTTTTGGCGGTGGGGAAGAGTTTTGAGCTTTCCATGGGCGATGGAGGCGTTGCATGTGTGTCTGTACAGCATATTATGGAGCGTTTCTCAGTTTGTGGAGGCAAAAATATGAGCAGTAACACGTTCAGTACTACTACTTCGATGAATTCTACTACTAAAAAAACTACCGTGAAGAAGAAGATGAAGAAGGTGAATGGTAAGATGAAGGTTGTTAAGAAGGGGAAAGGAGTAAACTTGAGTTCGAAAAGCGGTGTTAAGGAAATTGAGTGTAATGGTGACGTTGGTAAAGATGAAGTTGAGGAAGGTGAATTGGGTACTTTACCTGTTGAGAATGGACAACTTGTTTCGGAGAAGGCTTTACCTCGGAGATACGAGATAAAGAGTGAAATTGAGAAGGCGGAGATTAAGTCTGAGGTTAAAAGGAGTGAGTTTGGTAAAGGAAGGTGGCGTAAGGTGGAATGTGAGAAGGGTGATTATATTTCTGATAAGTTTAATAGAAAAGGGGAGGTTGATAAGAATGTTCCTGGTTATGAACCGGGTGAATTCGTACCTGATAGGTGGCGGAAAGGTGAGGGGTCAGCAAGGGATGATTTTAATTATAACAGGACACGCAGGTATGATTTTGGTAAAGACAAGGGTTGGAAAGGGGACCTTGACTTGACGCCACCTTCTGCCAAGGACAAAGGATGGAGAAATGATCATGAATGGACGCCACCTTCTGCCAAGGACAAAGGGTGGAGAAATGATCGTGAATGGACACCTCCGTCGGCCAAGGACAAAGGGTGGAGAAATGACCATGAATGGACACCACCTACGGCCAAGGACAAAGGATGGAGAAATGACCGCGAGTGGACGCCACCTTCTTCAGGTAAGCATTCTGGGGAGAAAGATATTGGTAGAAGTGGTGGAATTCAGCATGTGAAGAGGTTATCTAGATATGAACCTAGCTTTCCTGAAAGGACCCCAAGGATTAGTTCCAAGATTGTTGGAGAAGAAGGTCCTTCCAAGAGTGAGCTGAGAAATGGCAATAATCCTTCAAGAGAATATTTCTCAGGTAATAGGTTGAAACGGCATGTTACTGATTCAGATAAAAGTGACCGAAAGTACCGAGGTGAGTATGATGACTTCTCAAGTTCAAAAAGCAGAAAACTTTCTGATGATGGAAGCCGAGCTGTATACGCAACAGAGCACGGTTTGCGGCGCTCTACTGAGAAGTTGCACAAGAATGTAAATCGGAACATTCCGCCTGATAGGTATTCTTCCAGGCATTATGAGACATTGAAAGTTTCTTATGACCGACTTAATAGCAGTCCTCGTCATTCGGAGAGGTCCCCACGTGACCGGGCCCGCCATCTTGAGAACTGGGATCGGAGCCCAGCCCGTCGTGAAAAGTCTCCCTATGATCGAGGCCGTCACTTTGATAACAGTAGGTCTCCTTATGACCGGAGCCGTCATTATGATAATAGAAGCCGGAGCCCAAGTTATTCAGAATGGTCCCCACAAGATCAAGGCCGCCACCATCATAGGAGGGACAGGACCCCAAACTTCATCGAGCAGCCCCAACGTGATCGGAGATGGAATGTTTATCGTCGAGACCCAGGTCAGAAAAGTGGACCAAATGATAAAAAGGAAAGTAATTTTGAAGGCAAAAAGCTTGAAGGGAAGTTCAGCAGCCAAAAGGATGTCAGTGGGAAAGATCAAATTGCTAAGGATTCTGAGGTTAGCAGCTGTCCTGAAAATAGTAACTGCTCAATTGTTAAAAGTGGCAACCATCCGGTAAACAATGAAGATTTGCCTCAATGTCCTGCAGTGAACGCCTTGGAGCCTTCAGAGGAAAATGGAGCTGTTGAGGAGGTAGCTTCAATGGAAGAAGACATGGATATATGCAATACCCCACCACATGTTTCAGTTGTAGCAGAAGGAACTATTGGAAAATGGTATTACCTCGATCAGTTTGGTGTGGAACAAGGACCTTCCAGATTATGCAAGCTGAAGTCGCTGGTGGAAGAGGGATATATTGTAGCTGACCATTTTGTCAAACACACGGATAGTGAAAGGTGGGTTACTGTTGAGAATGCAGTTTCCCCGATGGCAGCTGTAAATTTTCCATCAGTTGTTCCAGATGTAGTTACTCAGATGGTGAGCCCTCCGGAGGCTCCTGGTAATGTCTTGGAAGATAATTATGATCTAGCTCAACTTAATGACCGGGTGGCTGTGGATGCTTCTGCCCCTTCATCAGAGATTGTACCATGTCATGCAGATAGTTTGGATGCATCTGAACCTTTGGACGAACATCATATTGATGAGAGAGTAGGGGCACTATTAGAGGGGTTTTCTGTTACTCCCGGCAGGGAACTTAAGGTTATTGGCGGTGAGTAACTCATGACTTTTCCGAAAATTATCTCTTTTCATGGTAGTGTTCAGGTTTTTCTTACCACACTTAATATTTCCTGTTTGCAATTCTCTTGTGCAGAAGTGCTGCAAATGACCTTCGAGCATGTGGAGTGGGAGAAATGGGGAAGTGCTGAAGGTAAGTAGTTCTTTTTATTTCTATTTCAAGTCTGTATCTCCTAGTTGATCAACAAAGGTGTGTTGTTTTCCACTGCTCGGCCTATGCAATAAAGAAGTCATTGCCATCTTTTATCGAAGCGTAGGTGGAGAGTATTTAGCCCGTGGGGTATTACTGCTGATTTTGTTTTCTTACCTCTCTGCCTAAGATAATAATTGCTGAAAACCTTATCTTTCCTGTGGTAATCTGACTACTTAAGATCTGATTACTTAATATTGCTATACTTGTTTGGTAAATCTCTTGTTCGTCTAGTATACAGTTCTTTCTTCCCTCATTTAAGCTGTGGTTGTTTACTTTCTGCAAATTGGTAGCACTTAGCAGACATTTTGTTGAATGACAACTGTAGTTATCTCAAAGCAACATACAAGCAAGTCTATGAGATGAAATTGTAATATTTTTTTTAATTTTTGGATGAAGGAGTTGAGATTGTTTATTACTTTGCCTTTTTGAGTTTCAGCTAGATTTAAAAAAAAATTAAAAAAAATTGGATCAGTTTGAAGTTAGCCTGAGGTATCTGCTAATTGCATCCTAAGTCACACTCTATTAATTTTCTAATGATCTGTGATTGGAATAACTAATGACAGTCTATACCAATTATATTTGTTTATTCCTACTCATTTAAAAAGTGAAACTGTGTTTGTCCCCAGGTTGTTGGAGAGGGGAAAAAGTTTGGAGGCTTGATTGTACCAAAGTCTAACTTGATCTTGGTTTCCTATTTCTTTTTATTTTTTTTGGTTGGTAATTGTGTCGTCGAAGTGGTTGTCTAATCATGTCCATTACACCCAATTTCGGCATTGGCTATGATCAGCTTCTCTGATAACTTTTGAGACTTCAATGTTTGATATAGTCTCTTTTTTTTTTTTTTTTTTTTTTTTTTGGGGTGAGGGGAGGGGAGCTGAGGAAGAACCTAAATTACTCTTGAATGGAATTTTATGTGGTGGTGTAGGTAGAAGTACAGTGATAATATCCATATACTATACATGTCTTTTAGTATCTGTATCATAACTTTTGTTATGTGGTTGGTTGACTTTTCTTCTAACTGTGTAAAGTGATAATATCCATATACTATACATGTCTTTTAGTATCTGTATCATAACTTTTGTTATGTGGTTGGTTGACTTTTCTTCTAACTGTGTTTGTACTTGGATATATCCAGAGTTTGTTTTTTTAAGGAGTGGTCCCTTTAACAAGTCACTTTGTTTATATGCATTTGGATTGCGTTAACCTCTTAAGTTGTGTGCATATGATGTGTACACTTTTTTCCATCTTGTTGCTAAGGAGCTTTATGATCAAGTATGCATTGGTTTCTCTTATGTAGGGGAGCACTGTGGTCAAAGCTCTGATGAGTGCTTACTTAATTCAGAGGCACAGAAAGAACCCACAGAACCAAGGACCAGGGACAAGGAAAATGATTTCTTCTGCAGTGACTCAGCTGAATTGTTTTCTGGTCTCTGGTCATGCAAGGGTGGGGATTGGAAAAGAAATGATGAAGCTACACAAGATAGGCTGTGGAAAAAGAAGCTTGTTCTTAATGATGGTTATCCTCTATGCCTCATGTCAAAATCTGGGATTGAAGACCGAAGATGGCTGCAGAAAGATGAATCTAATTACCCGTCACACAGCAGAAGGCTTGATCTTCCATCATGGGCTTTTACTCCTGATGAGTGGAACGATAGTAGTGTTGTTGTAAGACCCAATCCATCTAAACCTCCAATGTTAAGGGGTACAAAAGGGATTATGCTTCCAGTGATCCGGATAAATGCATGTGTAGTTAACGAGCATGGGTCATTTGTGTCTGAGCCTCACACTAAAGTTAGAGCAAAGGATAGGCATCCTCAGAGATCATCACGACCGTATGTGGCGACCGGTGATACTAAGAGGTTGTCAGAAGAAGGTGCTTATCGCTCTCAAAGTAGGCAGGACCAAGTATCACACAGTTCCCGTAAGAGCAGCACACCCTTAAATATTCCAAAGGATCGTCTTTGCTCAGTGGATGAGTTACAATTACATTTAGGTGAGTGGTACTACCTTGATGGTGCTGGGCATGAAAGGGGGCCATTCTCGTTTATTGAGTTGCAGGTATTGGTTGATCAAGGTGTCATACCAGAAAATAGCAGTGCTTTCAGAAAGGTGGACAGGACTTGGGTCCCAGTTGCTTCAAGTTCAAAGACATCTGATATGTCAAAGGTGTGCCAAACGCCTAATGAGCCTCTTGGAGCTTCTATGTCAGAGTTGGAGAGTTCTCTACAAAGTGCTCCTAGTGGTGCTCCCTGCACATTTCATGGCATGCACCCTCAGTTTATTGGGTATACCCAAGGAAAGCTTCATGAGTTGGTCATGAAGTCATACAAGAGTAGGGAACTTGCTGCTGCTATTAATGAGGTCCTGGATCCCTGGATAAATGCAAGACAACCAAAGAAAGAGTGCAATCCAGGTACGTGCTCCTTGCTCCTGAAGATTCCCTTACTCGTTTTTGCTGTAAAGGGACTGGTTTTCTATGATGTCTAATTTATATCACCCTTTTCTGATACAACTTTGTTGCATATGATGAGTGAGTTGCTACTTTCCGTAAATTTCTTTGGACTTCTTACTCTCCTTCCTGTCCTTGTATCTATTTGTGATATAAAGAAATTTATCTTTGTTCAAATTACGCCAAAAAGGCACAACACCAACCTGGATTCAGAAAGAGACATGCCTGTGCCTGTTCCCAGTTCACCAATTATATTCTAATCTCGGTTATATATTCATTATGATGTGGCCTGTTATGTTACAAAGGACTCGCATTGCTCAACTGTTTTCTTCTTTCTGTCTGTCTTTGACTCGCATTGCTCAACTGTTTTCTTATTTGTCTGTCTTTATCACCCTTTGCGTCCTGGTTCTCATTCTCTAAAGTATCTCTCTCTGACAGATTTTCGTGCCAGCAAAAAGGCGAGGTGTCATGGAAGTGAAGAAGAGAGTGAAATGGAAGAGGACATAGCCGTATTTCCGAATGATGAATGCCAATTTGATGATCTATGTTGCGAGGAAGCTTTCAATAGAGAGGCCATTACTAAACCTGGAATCGAAAATGGAAGCTGGGGTCTACTGGATGATCATGTGCTTGCGCGCATCTTTCATTTCCTTAAAGCTGATGTTAAATCTCTTGTTTATGCTGCTTTGACTTGTACGCATTGGAGATCCATAGTAAAGATATATAAGGGTATCTCTCGTCAGGTTGACCTGTTATCTATTGCTTCCAGTTGCACTGATTCGGTGATGCAGAAAATAATGGTATGCTTTTGCTATGATGACATTCTGCCACTTATTTTCTCTCCTACTGGCTCGCAAATTGGAATAATTTTAAGAAGCAGAAAATTGTTGAGAAATTATGATACCTTCAACAGTAACACATTCTTTATTCATTTTTTTGCAGAGTGATTACAACAAAGAAAGGTTAACTTCCTTGGGTTTACGTGATTGTATCGGCATAACTCCCAGAATGCTTGAGGATGTTCTGCTTTCATTCTCTTGTTTATCCTCTATAGATATTAGAGGTTGCAGCCAACTTGAAGATGTTGCTGTTAAATTTCCAAATATTAATTGGATTAGGAGCAGGAGTTCGAATTTGAAAGTTAAGAGTCTCAAAAACGTTTCTGATAGAACCTCATCATCTTATAGAACTTATAGTAGTCAGGAAAATCAGACGGACGATTCAATTGGACTGAGGGACTACTTGGAAAGTTCAGACAAGAGAGAGTTTGCTAACCAGTTATTCCGCCGAAGCTTGTATAAACGTGCAAAGGTTTTCGATGCTAGAAAGTCCTCATCCATGCTATCTAGGGATGCTCAATTGAGGCATTTGGCAATGAGGAAATCGAGAAATTGTTTCAAGAGGATGAAGGAATTTCTTGCCTCAAGTCTAAGGGAGATAATGCAGGAGAATACCTTCGAATTTTTTGTTCCAAAGGTACTACTATATCCTCTTTGCTGAGTTGCTTTCTAAATACTGTTTACATGCTTCTAAACCTTGTCCCCTTTCCTTTAGGTTGGAGAGATTGAGGAGAAAATCAAAAGTGGATATTATGCTAGTCGTGGCTTGAACTCTGCCAAAGAGGATATAAGTCGAATGTGCCGGGATGCACTAAAGTAAGTTTTGCATTCCGTATTGTGTATGATTCTTTAGCATCACTGGATCTTTCCAACAGCTGAGTTGTGTGAAATTTCTGTTTTGGGAGAAAAGTGCAAACTATCTCTATTTGGCCTTGATTGTACCTTTAAATTTTTTTATTCAATCAATCAGCAAGTTTGATTCAACCACAAAGAAGCCCGAGTCAACTGTACAAATCCTCGGTCAATGTACCCAATTTTCTTCGAAGAACTTTACCAATTTAGGCCAATAATATACAAGACTAGCTGAATTCTAGCAACTTCGTCAACTTGTAATCGATAGTGTCGTGGTTGCCTTATCATAGAAGGCATTTTCATATTTAAGTTCATTTTTAAAGGGAAACAGTATGTTTCTAAAGAAATATAGATCTGATAAAGTTACTCTTCCCTATTGGAAATGATCCCTAAAACTGATGAATACTCTTTTAGGCAATGGCACACATTCGCCATGAGTCCTGGGCGTACAGAACTGTTAAAACCTATTTTCTTTAGGATTCAAGTCACTGCATTCTGGGGACTGAAGGTTAAAGGTGCAAAGAGGGACCCAAAGTGTGAATGAGGGATAGCAAACTGACCAAAACTGCAATTTTTGAAGTGAAATTTTGTTGATTGTACCAAGAAAGTGCTAGAGTATGCACAGAAAAGGACTTCTGTTTCATTCAAGCAAATAAGGAATCTAGAAAGTCAACAAAAGTATTTACGTCTCAGTCAACCGTGATGTTAGCAGAAGTACAAAAACCAGTAGGCTCTAAATTTAACAACCTTGATGCTTCTTTGTCCTCTGCCCATTCCACTGATTGTAGATTCTTAATATGTTGCTGGAGGTACCAGTGCACCCTAACACGTTAAGGAGCAGAGTCCATATGTTCCATTCTCTTGGGGATGTTTTTGTCTTCCCTGCTGCTTTCCAACACACAAATTGTTAATTTATATGGTGCAAATGGTTCTGGTATTTTTTTGGCGCTTCTGTTCTATCTAACATAATTTCTGAAAATTCTGATTGATATTCTATAAATGCTGTGGCTCAGGTCAAAAAAACGTGGTGATGCCAAAGACATGAATCGCATTATTGCATCATTTATTCGTCTTGCTACTAGGTTGGAGGAAGATCCCACCAAGTCAGCCTCTACAAGAGATGAGATGATGAACACTTGGAACGATGAGTCACCTCCAGGTTTCTCTTCTAGTACAACAAAGTACAAAAAGAATCCTGCTAGAATGTCTGAAAAGAAGTACTTCAACAGAAGCAATGGATCTTCCTATGCTAATGGTGTATCTGACTGTGGAGAGTTTGCAAGCGACAGAGAAATCAAAAGACGCTTATCCAAGTTGAGGTTGAAATCCTTAGATTCAGGAAGTGAAACATCTGATGATCTTGACAGATCTTCTGATGACACTTCGAGTGACAGTGAGAGTTCTGCTTCAGACACAGAAAGTGACTTGGATTTAAGACCGGAAAGTGGAGCTGCAGAATCAAAAGATTATTTTACTCCAGATGATGGGTTTGATTCTTTGGCTGATGATCGTGAATGGGGTGCTCGTATGACTAAGGCTAGCTTGGTTCCTCCGGTAACAAGAAAATATGAAGTCGTTGATCATTATGTTATTGTAGCTGATGAGAAAGAAGTGAAAAGAAAGATGCTGGTTTCTTTGCCTGAAGATTATGCTGAGAAGCTTAATGCACAGAAGAATGGAACGGAGGAGTCCGATATGGAAATTCCTGAGGTGAAGGATTATAAACCAAGGAAAACACTTGGAGAAGAGGTGATAGAGCAGGAAGTCTATGGTATTGATCCGTACACTCATAATCTTCTTCTCGATTCCATGCCAGATGAATCGGATTGGTCTCTGCTGGACAAGCATTTGTTTATTGAAGACGTGCTTCTTCGTACTCTTAACAAGCAAGTTAGGCGCTTCACGGGCAGTCACACACCAATGATATATTCTCTGAAACCTGTTTTCGAAGAGATTCTGGAAAATGCAGAAAAAGATCAGGAGAAAAGAACTGTGCGGTTATGCCAATTCATCCTAAAGGCCATTGATACTCGTCCGGAGGACAATTACGTTGCTTATAGAAAGGTGAGGATAATGAAAAATAGTTTATTACTGTGACCTACAAAAAATATTTATTGCTTGTGTGTTTGGGTAGTTTATTATATGCTCGTCCCTTTCGTCTAATATTTGATTGACGTCTGACGTGTCTGTCAGGGTCTTGGGGTTGTGTGCAACAAAGAAGGTGGCTTCAGCGAGGAGGATTTTGTCGTCGAATTCTTGGGGGAGGTAAGAATAAAATGTTTACTTCTGGATTATACCTATACATTCGTCCAGCTTTTCCGAGTATCCTTAATTTTGCATTTAGAGGTGTACATTCTGAAAGATGACTTAAATTCGTTTCTTTCCTAACGAGACATACAGGTTTATCCTGCTTGGAAGTGGTTTGAGAAGCAAGATGGAATTCGCTCCTTGCAAAGGAATAACAATGATCCTGCACCTGAGTTTTACAATATTTATCTTGAGAGACCAAAGGTATCCTATATTGATTTGGTTCAATCTAGTCTCCTTTTCCCTTCAACCTTTTCTCCTAAACCTATTTGTAATTCCTCTGGTTAGGGTGATGCTGATGGATATGATCTAGTTGTTGTTGATGCAATGCACAAAGCTAACTACGCCAGTCGAATTTGTCACTCGTGCCGTCCTAATTGTGAAGCAAAGTAAGTTTCCTCCTTCGCTCTAAAGTGATTTATAGTCCAGCTGATAGTAGAACCAGATTATGAACCATGTATCGTGCATAGAACCAGATTATGAACCATGTATCGTGCATTTTGGTAATTCCAAGAAGATACTA
Organism: Capsicum pubescens; assembly: GCA_030864215.1. Classification (NCBI taxonomy): domain Eukaryota; kingdom Viridiplantae; phylum Streptophyta; class Magnoliopsida; order Solanales; family Solanaceae; genus Capsicum; species Capsicum pubescens. Next base: position 284,931,330 of record CM061544.1, on the reverse strand, counting down.
AAAATGGAAAGGTGGGGTCATTCGACAGTGATGCATGCGGCCCTTAGCCAGCTTGTTCATTTAAACCTTGTATTTTCGGTGAACAGCATAAATATATATATATATTTTAAAACCCTGAAATTTCAACAAATATTACATATGAACCATAATTAGAAGTACAATAAAGATGGTGCTAAGAACCTCTTATAGTTTGAACCACACGGGATCTGTGTGTACTTGAAACAAATGGTTTGAAACCATTTGTTTCATTTTCTTGTGCCTTTTGCATTGATGTTTAACTGATATTTGCTCGTCCAGAGAAGAGGAAAGTATGTAAGACTTATTAGATTTTTGGGTGAAGTAGCTGAAATACAGTTTTATTGTCGGTGTTATTATGGTTTCCCTTGACCTTGAGAGATGTGTTGTGTTTTTTTTTAATGTATTATCCCCTCTTTAAAACTATAATGTTTCTCGTGACATTTGTATACTTCCTTTTGAGTAGAGTAACAGCTGTCGATGGTCAGTATCAGATTGGAATTTATAGTGTACGGCCGATTGCTTATGGTGAAGAGGTCACTTTCGATTACAATTCTGTTACCGAGGTGAGTTTATAGATAATGTTAGGGATCTGTTTAGCTTAAGGAGAGAGCCTTTCTCTTTTTCCTTTCTGTGGATAATTTTTGTTAAATGGTGATGTTTCATGCTGCAGAGTAAAGAAGAGTATGAAGCTTCTGTCTGTTTATGCGGTAGCCAGGTTTGCCGTGGAAGTTACCTGAATCTTACAGGTGAAGGGGCTTTCCTGAAGGTACATTCTCCATCTAAGTTTTGAAGAATTATCTCGGTCTTGGCAGCTCCTTAAGCTCTTTTGTCATTGAGGTTTTTTGGTGTTTTTGAATCGTCACATTTTGTGCTTAAAAGAAAATGCTTTAATCATTTGAATGGACACCTATTGTTCCAATGCTATCACCTTGAAATATTTTTTTCATGCCTTTCAGCAGTGTCATTTCTTGTCACCTGAACCGTTATTGGTTTCTGCAGGTGCTCCAGGAGTACCATGGGTTACTTGACCGACATCAGCTGATGCTAGAGGCTTCCGAACTGAATTCAGTTTCTGAAGAAGATTATATTGATCTTGGTAAAGCTGGACTTGGAAGTTGTTTACTCGCTGGTCTGCCACATTGGTTGATTGCTTATTCAGCTCGTTTGGTATGCTTTTGCTCTGAATTGATTATGGCTTACCATTGTATTATTTTATTTTTTCTAAAGCATTTTCTGAATTTTATAATGTGTTGAAGGTGAGATTTATCAATTTTGAGAGGACGAAGCTTCCTGATGAGATACTTAAGCATAATTTGGAAGAGAAGAAGAAGTACTTTTCAGATATTTGTCTGGAAGTTGAGAAAAACGAATCTGAGATTCAGGTAAGTATGCTGTCAGCTGGAGTTTTATACTTCCATTTCTATTCCCTCCACCTGCATTTTCAGAGTTTCTTTCTTATATGATCTTTTCTTGAATAATACAGGCTGAGGGTGTTTACAACCAAAGGCTTCAGAACTTGGCTCTGACTCTTGACAAGGTTTGACTCTCCTTTTTGACCAAGTCATATGTCTTATCTTTCCTTCCATTTTTCTTTCTTAAGAATTAGCTGCGAAGTCTTTATCTGATGTATTGAGAGATCAAGTAAAATCTAAGAGCTGCTGATGTGCCCTTGGCAGGTGCGTTATGTAATGAGATGCGTTTTTGGTGACCCAGAAAAGGCTCCTCCTCCTATTGAGAGGCTTAATCCTGAAGATGCTGTTTCTTTTATCTGGAGAGGAGAGGGGTCTCTTGTTGATGAACTTCTTCAATGCATGGCTCCTCATTTGGAAGATAGTATGCTAAGCGATCTCAAGGCCAAGATTCGAGCTCATGACCCATCCAGGTCTGAAGATCTTGAGACGGGCCTTCGGAAATCCTTATTATGGTGAGTAGTGTCAACCATGGTATCCTAGATTATATCATTCTTTTCAGAAGTCAATTTTCTTGACTTGCTCTTTCTTGTTCTAGGTTGAGAGATGAGGTCCGAGATCTTCCATGTACATATAAATCTCGACACGACGCAGCTGCTGACTTGATTCATTTATATGCTTACACAAAGTGTTTCTTTAGGATACGAGTATGTTAATTTATTCTGTCAAAACTTCTTTTTGGTGTCTTTTTCATTGGGAATTGTGTAGGTTTTGACTCGTATACTTTCTCTCTTTGCAGGAATACAAGACTGTAACTTCCCCCCCTGTATATATAAGTCCTTTAGACCTGGGACCCAAATATGCTGATAAGCTGGGGCCTGGTATTCACGAGTATCGCAAGACATATGGCGAGAATTATTGCTTAGGACAGCTGTTTTATTGGTATAACCAAGCGAATGCTGATCCGGAGAATTGTCTTTTCAAGGCGAGCAGGGGTTGCTTGTCTTTACCTGAAGCTGGCTCTTTTTATGCTAAAGTCCAGAAGCCGTCCCGCCAACGTGTTTATGGCCCAAGGACTGTGAAGTTCATGCTATCTAGAATGGTAAGCTTTATGTTAATTTCAGAAGAGCATCCTCTATTTAGTGTTGTCTATTGTAGAATAAGCCGACAGCTAGATGCATTGTGTTCTAGTAGAGTAATGCCTTCTAAGCAGAACATGCTGAACGTCCTTTAGGAGTAATACTAGTACTAGAATATCAGTGTGGCTTAGTTATTGGTGGCAGTGCTGTAATTGGTTGTGCTCTTCTTTTCGTGGTCTGAATTTCTTTTTCTCAAAGTATCTCTCATTGTTATCATGGCAAAAGTCGACATCCCACCAATGAATATTGTGAATCATGTAGGAGGCTGTTAATTAGTACTGTTTTACTCGCTTTCCAAACAAATATGATACACTTGACGTATAGCTTCAGTTAAGTTCAGCAATTCAATTATTATACTGGGAAGCATCCACTTAAAGCAAGTTCTTTTTCTTCTTCCAGGAGAAGCAGCCCCAGAGAGCATGGCCAAAAGATAGGATATGGTCATTTAAGAGTAGTCCCAAAGTTTTTGGCAGTCCTATGCTGGATGGTATTCTAAACAAGGCTCCATTAGAAAAGGAGATGGTACATTGGCTGAAGCATAGACCTGCAATCTTTCAAGCCAAATGGGATAGATGAAATTTTGCAGGCATCAGCGGAGCAGCATTAGTAGGACGCTGCTTGTAGGATATTGATTGCTTAGATTAGTCTAAGGCGTGCGAAAGCTGGCCCGGACACTACGGTCATTAAAAAAGGGGGATATTGATTGCTTAGAAGAAAGGGTGTTCGATGTTAGAATCGAAGCCCTCTCACTAGTGGAAGGAGGGAGAAATAGTTGATGGCTCTAAGTCTTTGATTTCATTATGGCTGCTTCCTCACTTAATTCTTGTGTATAGTTTTTATTTGTTTTTCAATTCTTGAGCAGTTTTGTAATATGTAATTCATTGTCATGGAAAAGAAAATTAGTGAAGGTGTTCCTAATCTTAATTTAGATGTAAATGGATAAATTAGATTATATTTCCAGTTACACATACAAAGAGCTTCTATTCTCAACTTTATACTAGACCTTTCTTTTTGAAATAATTTGCTGTTTTTGAGTTCTCAAATGTTTATTCTCACTGAAATACCTAAGAGGTGACAGGTTTCATAATCCGTTTCAGCAAATCCAGGTACTGTAAACCAGTACTTTTGTACAGTGACGGATACCCAAATCCCAACATTATCATTACCTTTTTATCTTTCTGTTACACTTAAATTTCTCTTTTAACCCTCCATTTTTGTAAATAATCCCCTTCATTTTTGTCCTTATCCAGATCACTACATTTCCACCGTTTGATCAAAATCCAATCAACGGTCTTAAATCAACCCGCGAAAGAAAATGAATTTCGAATGGAACGGCATAGTACAAAAAAATAGAGACAGAATCAACAGTAGCCACAGCTACTTGTCTGTTATATACCTCTATTCATATCTCGCCACGTGGTCCTTAACCCCCTTCGTAACAAATATATGTACATACACGCCAGCGTATCCTATAGAATTATATCTTTCCATTTTTTCTGCATGTTGTGTTGTGTTTGAGAGCTATGGAGAGAAAATCTCTTGTTCCACAGGCCGTCGGTGAATCGTTACTGCCGTTGATGGAGACCGATGAAGCTGCTGCTTTCATCAACGGCATGTACGCCGGTATGAGTTATTCGTCTTTGTTGAGTTTGAGCATCGATAACAACCGCAACTATGAGCCTCCGCTCGTTAATGATCATATGGTTTGTGCAACTGCTGCTGCTTCTGAAATCCAGCATAGTTCGGAGACGGAGAATTTCAATGCTGATCAAAAACTGAAATTCCCTAAGCTAGAAGTACCAGTAGTAAATGATACTCCTCCTCCTTTTCAGTTGTATCCATACAACAATGAGTATTTTTTGAATGAGCCGTTTAACAACGAAGGTTTTGGATACCAGAATCTTCCAGATCTCCGTTGCCTTGAACAGACAAACTATTTTGATTTTCATTACGGTGGCTCATCGTCATCGCTGGTTAGTAACCGAGTCGAACCGAGTAATTTTCCAAAAAGGAAGCAGCCTTCTAGTTCATCTACAGCTCGATTACAAAGACAGAAGCTAAGCGAGAAAACTCGGTGTTTGGAGAAGCTATTGCCATGGGACAAAAAAATGGACACAGCGACGATGCTAGAAGAGGCGTACAAATACGTGAAGTTTCTACAGGCGCAAGTTAGCGTTCTCCAGAACATGCCTTTGTTAAGCGAAGGAGGTGCTTCGTCGTCCTCTTCCGAGGACAAAAATGGAAAAAGTACCAGCGTTTTTGGGAAACTAGGGAGGCTGAATAGGCAGCAGCTTTTAGAGGTGGTACTAAACTCACCAGTTGCTCAGACGTACCTGTATTCCAAAGGCTGCTGTGTTTACTCAGTAGAACAGCTGGTTCAGTACAGGAAAATTGCTCAGAGAAACGCTTTGTACCGCCAAATGTTGTTTTACGCCGGTATGCCGTCTTGAACTAGACGATTCCAATTCAATACTCAGGTGAATGCTCTTAGCTAATATGGAAATTCCTCTCTTTTTTGCTTTGTTTTTTGGTTGAAAAGAAGTGAAAGCTTAGGCTTATAGGAGTAAATGGAAAATCTGTAGATGTGGGTGAAATTGGGAACTAGAAGTAGTGTTAATATCATGATCAGTAGATGAATATCTTTTTGCTAATCATTACATGTAAGCATGTGATGTGAATATCTTTTTGCAACTTCTTCATATCTATCTTCAATTTTTGATGCGACTGATAGTTTGATGGTACGTACTTAGTTTAATTCGATATTTTTTTTAATTAACATTCAAAAATTAATGTCTAGATTTACACCAAAGTTTAATCGCGCACACTCGTGTTCTATGAATTTTGTCATCTTTTGAATGCATTATATTGTATGAATTTTGTCATTTCCAGTCCATCTGGTCAGTATTTTCCACGTGGTTTTCCTTCTATCCACCCATGGTGGATGGGTGAGAGTCTAGCAGGAAATAAATGGAAATGAAAAAAATATGTAAAAAAATTGAACACCTTGCCATCATTGTTAGTAGCATGAAAATTGCGAAAATGATCTTTTATGACTACTTGCAATTGAACTAAAAAAATGACTTTTTTTCAAATGTCAAGTAAAAGTGATAATCTTTGATAAAAAGGATGTAAAACTCAAAACAAGTTTGTATAGGGCTACAAAACAAATTCTCCCGCAAAATTGCCCTACGAACCTCAATGGCTATATGAATGCTCAATTGCTCCATATTCAACAACACCAGAGGATGTAGAGCTCTTAGGAAGGCCACTTGCCCGGCCGCTCTATTTATTCAAAGGTTAAACCATTGAGGCAAATATATAACCTAATGTTTCAGTAGTATTTGCGAAATTCGACATCTCTGTTCTGCACTGTGCTCCTGAAATATACAATCTACAAAATTGAATTGGATGCCAAGAGAAGATTCATCGTCTTGTACTAATGGTTACTATATTCATCTGTCCGGTGAACACCTTGGAGCAATAAGAGGTAGCAATCGCAACAGCTGAAAAGAAATCCATGTTCACTTGTCGAACTCCCAAATGACGCCTCCATCCTCTGTCATCATCAGAGAGCAAATTAATTTACAAGAACCAAACAACAAATGAACATCACAGTATAAATTCGAAAATACAAGATAAATCAAACCAATGATTGATGTGTTGGAAATTGGAATATGTTTCTCAGAGTCCACAGAACTCAATTGAGTGTCTTAATGTCTTCTCTAGCATTTGTCAGATAGTTAAGCATCAACATACCATAAAAATGGAGTAGGCTTTTGGGAAAGGCTTAACCAACATGTTTTCCTTGACTTTCAAACTAGGATATGCACCTAATCACCACAAATATTAGCTCCTAAACGCGTGAAGGGTCCATTTCAATCTTTTGAGAAGTGTTCAAGCAAGAATGGGCTATGAAAAAAATGGATTAAATGATGGATGAAGCAGAAAATATAATAAGCAAGAGAACAACTATCAAGGAACCAATACACTTCAAGGAAAAAAAACGTAAGCAACAAAAAATTACAAGATGTATGTCAGCTACAATGTTCTTTCGTTGGAAGTAAGATTACGGATTATAGGGGGGAAAAAGCAAGGGTAATTTGTGCAAGAGATCAGTTGCTGAGGAACTCTCCGAGCTCAGGAATATGTTTTATACGTTATCCTTCTGCCTTTGGCGCACCAAAAGGGCTTCCTGAGGGATATTATATCCATGTAGTCGACATGAATTATTCTCAATTGGAAAAGATGAAAAATACAAAGTAGAAATCTTATGACATAAGCATTTACTGTGCCCTAACAATATAGAGAACTATCCTCAATTACTTTGTTATCAATAAGGATAGACTTAGAAGCATTACAACATAGTACACCATTTTTTGAGACCCTGAAATATCTCGTTAATAGGAATTATGTGCTGTTTATAATGAATGAACAAAAAGCACCTTACAACTGCCTTCAAAAGCTTGTAAACAAAGATAAAGAATTTACATGCTACTGATTTAAACTTAAAGCGTAAAAGTGGAAACAGATGATATTTACACGATTCAATCTGCTTTAAAATAGAGAAGATCCACAATGATTACCTTTGATCTTCTTGTTAATCCATCCTTCGAGTACCATTCCTGCACCAATACCTGCAGCAATAAACGACCCATAAAAGGCGATGGAGTATGGTAAGGATCTTCGTGGAAGAAAATAATACTCAGGAACTTGTCGAATCTTTCTTGGAAGCCGTTTCTTCACGGATGGTCCAGCATTAGGCTCACTACTTTCTGTTCCACCCAGAGTTTTCCAGTCCATCTCTTTCAGTTGGTCTTTTTGTTGTTCCACACCCATTATAGGACCCTAGCCAGGTAGCCTGTTTATTAATGAAAAACAAAATGATTGAGATGGATCAGATACTGAATCTCAAATTGAGGGAAGTCTTGGAACGCTAATACATTACATCATTCACTCATACAACAACACATATATGGCCGACATCTTGTTTTTTCATTTGGAAAATGGCTAAGAACAATATAACACCCAGGGCAATTCCTTACCCCTACCTCGTGGAAGTAGAGAGGCTGTTTCCAAGAGACCCTCGGCTCAAGTGCAGCAAATTGAAGCAGTTATGAAAAGGTAATATGGCAGCCATTTCAAGGATGGCTGAACATTAAAAATAGTCTTTAAGCTAACTTTCTGCAATAACAGAATGTACTCCCAACTAATCAGTACCTATGAATGATGCAATTCGAAGATGGCTGAACATCAAAAATAGTTTTTAAGCTAACTTACTGCAACTATGGAATGTACTCCCAACTATTCAGTACATATGAATGATGGCAAGAAACTCCTCATGTAAATGAAATTATCTTCCTAAATGATATGTTTAGCTTCTCTTTAATAACCGAGAAATGCATCTAGAGACAACTGTTTGGACCAACCACAGACTTCGAAACTCAATAAGATGGGCTCCCCCTCTACCCTTCTCCAATTAAATACTAGACTTAGTTCGCTTGGTGCAGGGCTCAAACTTGTAACCTAGACACAAGTCCCTCAAGCCTTTGCCAGTTGAACTAATACACGCGTCCTTCAATGGAGGCTACATTATAAGAGTATGTATAGCTTGGCAGTAAGCAAGTATTGGATTGTTAAGCTTCTCTTTTAATTATTTTAAGCTAAATTGATTCAGATTAGGGAATCAGTTTTAGCCAAAACCCTGGATCTTCCAAGCCACAAGACAAAATTGAACAAAAAACATAGTAGAGCAACTTCATTAATCAACACATAACCTTCTCTCCTAACATGAATGGATAAAGAAAAATATGAAAGGCATAAATGGAGTTTCCTATTCACAGGGAATCTTAGTCGCTTAGTTGGTTGGCTACCTAATCTTTCAACTTGACGGTGAGAGTTCGATTCGCCACCTTTCAATTCCCTCCCCCAACATTTTTTTTTAAAACTCTAATCTTATTAAATATTTCAAATGTTGAAAATCAAGAAGTAACAAATGGACAAATGATATGACAGGGACAGTGAGGACTGAGGAGGACTACAACAACATACCCAGTAAAATTCCACTAAGTGAAGTCTGGGGAAGATAAAGTGTACGCAGACCTTACCAGTTACCACTACCCCGGGAGGTAGAGAGGTTGTTTTCGAAAGACTCTCGGCTCAAATGTAGCAAATCGCGGTACAAAGAAGAGGAAAATCGTGAATAAAATATGACAACTTACACGGGAACAATGCAAAATATACTAGAAAAACAATAATCAACCACAACTATAATGCGATAATAGAAACACAACCCACAACAGCAATGATAGATATCTAGCTGCTAAACCCTAAGCTACCACACTACGAATAGTGCAAGACAACACTCCTTGCGACTGGTGAAGAGGACTAATTATGTGAATCCATGGCACAAATAAGATTTTGGATCGCAACATACGCAAAGAACGAAATCTCGAGAGACAAATATTAAATACTCCCTCAGTCCAAAATAAGTGAATTCTTATCTCAATGCGCACTTATTAAGGAAAAGAAATTGGGACATAAATTGTACTTTACTTTTCACTTCAACATATTACTAAACTACTCTAAAAATTTCAGCCACATTAAAATAAAATTATCTCTTGAAACTGATAACGTAAAGTATAAATGAAGGGTAAAATTAGCAACATGTTCTTGAATAATGAACAATTCACTTATTTTGGACTAAAGAAAGTAGTAACAACTTACAGCTTGATTTCAATGAAAGACAGAAATTGCGGGGAGAAAGAACAAATTCAGCGCAGTTTGTTCGCGAGGTCGACTCTGGCGGCACTGGAAATTGTCGGGTCAAAATCATACAGATTTTGGGTCCGAATTTGGCACTTATTTCCCCCTTTATTCTTACTTACTAATTAGTGTAATGTTTATTTAAAGATGACTTACATTTTAAATAACTTAATTGCAAATCAATGCTTCTAACGTAATCTCTATTTTAAATACTAACTCCATCTATCTTTATCTCTTCATATCTTTATCTATCTAACGTAATTTCTATTTTAAATACCAACTCCATCTATCTTTATCCGTTCATATTTGATGATTTACACTCTTATTAAGTTCTAATGATTAATCTTATAAGTGATCTAAATATTAAAAATAAATAGTATTTAGTAGCAAAAATAAAATAGAGTTAATTATCTCTTATTATTTAAATTAAAGGAATAAAGTTAAACAACTATTTTTAATATTCTCAATAAAATTGGACAGAGGAATTATCTTTCTATTCTGTAGGGATTTGGCCTCCTGCTATGTTTGATGCAACAAAGACGGAACAATGTGAATAAATAATTGGCGGATGGATTATGAGTAAGGAATATTGTATTTATTTGTGCTAAAGATGATAAATTAAATTCATTAAATGAAAGTATATGTTTAATTTAGCTAGTGAATCATTTCCAATTGCTTGATACAGTTGGAAAGGAAGTAAAATTGATATCTTTCTCTTGTTTAGCCAATTTTTGGACTGATTGAAAAACCTTGCCGTGTAGTTATTGAATTTGGAGTCGATTCGGATCAATTTGAAGCAAAAAGTGTTAAGGAAATTTTTTTAAAAACTTTTGGTGATCTCTCACGAATCGTGAATTTTGTTGCAAATTTAAGATATTTGTACTAAAGTTCTGACAATACGTCAAGACTTATGGCAATTCATCCATCAAAAACTCTTGCAGATTCATCAGGACTTATGACAAGTTCATCCATCAGAATCTCCTTTTGATTCTCTTGAAAAATTTTTGTTAAACTCTTAGTGATCTGTCATAGTCGCAAGACAATTCTTTTGGTGATCTGTCAAAAATTGAACACTTAACTTTTGCTTTATTGCAGATCAATAATTAAAGAGAAAATGGTCTATTACCTCTAATCTTTAGTCGAAATTCCAACTACACACTCAATTTTTAAAGGTGACCTATTACCCTCTTGAACTATTTTAAAATGAAATTATTACCCCCCGAACTATTTTAAAGTGAAATTATTACCCCCTCCGAAAACTGACAACCAGTCATTTGGAATGTGAGTGTGATGCACGCGCTGCCACGTGTCATGCCATGCAATTCCACGTCATATTACTTTTTTCTACTATAAAAATTTAATTCCACGTCATATGCCTTCTTCTTCTTCTTCTTCAATGGCATAATGAATCATATGAAATTCACACGATAGGTAATCTTATCAAAATCAAATCAACAATTAATGTTCGAAAAAATATTTGATTTTCACAAAATGTCGCCGCCTTCAATGGTGAAACACCGTTGGACAGTGACGGCGCCGAAAAATTCAAAATTCCGACAACGTTATTTTTTTTGATGAATTTCAACATTCTCAATGTCAATCAATTTTTGGGGAGCTAAGGAATGATTCTAACATAGAAATTAATTCGAATTTCCCAATTTAAATTGATTCAACAGTCTCACGTAATTCGAGTTCTTAGATGCCATTGAAGAAGAAGAAGAAGAAGAAGAAGAAGAAGAAGAAGGCATATGACGTGGAATTAAATTTTTATAGTAAAAAAAAGTAATATGACGTGGAATTGCGTGGCATGGCACGTGGAAGAAGAAGAAGAAGAAGAAGAAGAAGAAGAAGAAGAAGAAGAAGAAGAAGAAGAAGAAGAAGAAGAAGAAGAAGAAGAAGAAGAAGAAGAAAAAATGTCATTAATGAGTTTTTGGATGCCGTTGAAGAAGAAGAAGAAATGTCATTGATGAGTTCTTGGATGCCATTGAAGAAGAAGAAGAAGAAGAAGAAGAAGAAGAAGAAGAAGAAGAAGAATGAAAGAAGAAGAACAAAGAAAAAAATAATTAAAATTATATATATTTATTTAAAGAGCTATTAAAAATAAATTTTTAATAAAATATTTTCGTTCTCACTCTCTTTAAAAGAGAGTGAAACACACTCTCTTGCCATGTCAGCGTTGGTTGGGGGGTTTAATAATTTTATTTTAAAATAGTTCAGGAAGGTAATAGGTCACCTTTAAAGGTGGAGTGTGTAGTTGAGATTTCGACTAAAGATTGGGGGTAATAGACTATTTTCTCATAATTAAACAATAGCATGAGAATAAACCCATTTGCGTTCCCCTACAAATGGTTTGGTTACTCATTTTTGAAGCCTTGTGACTATGGCTCATATCCCTTTGAATGAAAATTTTTATGATGGGTGAGACTCAACTAACAAAAGTTGTGTGAGTCTCCGTCCTTTGTTTGACAAGGGGAAATATGGATCCCACGTGGACTTTGTTCCTACACTTTGTCTTTCTTTATTCATTCTTGTTGGTCATTTTCTCTCCCATCCTATTCGTCCAATAATATTTGTTCACTGTTGACTTGACACATAAGTTAAGAAATAATAAAAATTTAGGATGATTTTACTATATCATTCTTTGAATATAATAAATTTAGTTCTTTAGTAATGAAATTGAGTAATGAATAAGGCCTAATAGCAAAACAAAATGGACAAAAATAATTCATTAGTTTTTTAAATTAGACAAACACCATTGGATATTTATTTTTATTAATATGGATAAATATTATTGTTCAAAGGGAGTAATAAATGTCACAAAAATGCTAAAGCTTTTTCTTTCTATGAAAAATAAAAAATGCTAATTACTCTAAAAATATTTCTTACATGTTTTTATCTATATGTGTAACCAAAACACATATAGGGTTTTGCAGATTTTATAAAAACTGAAAAATAAAAACTTTTTTTTTGAAATCTTTTTTCACTTTATTTAAAAATCAGTATTTAACTTCTAATCCAACTGGGAGAGGTATCCAAATTTGAAAAATAGGTTACGACATTTTTTTCAGTTCATTTTTACTTTTTATGTTTTATTTAAGTAAATTTATTTATTAATATTATTTTAAATATTTTTTGTAAAGAGTACATCAAACACAACTCCAACCTCATATATATATATATATATATATATATATGAAATCTATGTAAAATGCCTACTAAAGACCCATTTGGCCATGAATTATATTCACCTTATTCTGAAATATGTATTTACTTTATTGAAATTCTTGTTTGGCCATAAAAATACCAAACACAATATGAAAATGTATTTGAGATTTTGAAAATCTGTTTATTTGTTTTTTCTTTTTTTTTTATTTTTACTTTTAAATTTTCTTTCAATTTTTTTTAAATTTTTTAATTTTATAAAATAACCCCATTTAAATTATATTTCAAGTTCAAGTCATATTTATATTTTTTATAAAACTAGTTTAGGCGCACGTGCCCCGCACGTGTAACTTTAGATTATTTAAAATTATATGATTTTATCTATTACGATGGTTTATAATGAAGTGCAAAAAGTTCAAAACATATATTTTATCGTAAGTACATATATATTTTACCATTAGAAGTTTCAAATGGTTAATGGATTTAATAGATGTAAATTTGTAGACTTTTTAAATCTTCTTAAATCAAATTTAGTTCCTTTAGAATTCTTAAACTAATAAAAAAAATATTAGTTGTCGTTAATTTTGATGACTTTTAATAAGAAAAGGTTTATCATACATATATTTAATTAATTTTCAACTATTAAATATTAAAAAAATAGTAAAATGACGATTTTGTCTAAAGCAAAGACTTTTAATGAAGAGAAAAAAGTTCAAACGATATTTCTAAGGCCCTTCATACTTGTAATATATTATATATATATATATATATATATATATATCCTCGCGCGTGTACCTCACTTTATTGAATTCAAACGTTACACTAAATAAGATATTTGTTTAACTAATAAAGATGAATACAATAATTAAATTCAACATCTTTTGGAGAATTTATTTAATTAAACGTAACTTTTATCAAAGAAAAAATCTCAAAGTCGATTGTTATCCATCTATCACCTGTAAACTGCAATAAAACAATATGATGATAGAGACATCAAAGCAATATTATTAAATCTAACTTTTACACAATTTTTTTCAATGTCGTCCGACACTCATCTACCACCTGTAAACTATAACAAAATAATACAATAATAGAGATATCAAAATAATACAACTAAACTTTACCTTTACACAAAAAAAATTCTCAAAATAAAGATATAAAAATAATACAATTAAACCTAAACTTTACCTAAAAAAATTTCTCAAAACCGACCGACATTCGTCTACCACCTGCAAATTCATCTACAACCTGTAAACTACAACAAAAAAATATAATAGTAATCACAAAACTTCAATTTTGATGAAAATAATTCTTGTCTGAGTGAAAATTTTGACACTAAAAAATAACTTAAATAAAAATAAAGAAGATATATATATACACACACGTTCAATAATTCTATTATGTTGACAAAAATAGTGAAGAAGATGAGGGCTAGAAAATTAAGAATCCATCAATCTAGACATGCAACCGAATCAAGTTAGATGAGCATCAATCATATTTTCACAATAAGTAAATCAGTTTTGTTCTCTAGTTTAGCGTGTATCTCAAAATTTATAAAAGTATTTTCTTAATAGAGTCCTATTTTAGAAGTATTTTTCTAACTTATTTTATGAGTATTTTTCTAATTGATTAGTACAAAGAAAAATATTAATTGATTCTCCTTCCATATATTTTAGGAGTCCCATATATTTTAGGAATCTAGTTAATATACTAAAAATAATTAAATAATAAATTAAAGAAAATAGTGAAAAGACAGAAAAATACTTAGTTTCCCGTGATATTTATATCAAATTAAAAAAATTTAATAGTAAGAATTAAAAATTGAAGTAAAAATTACACATACCATTTAACGTGTTTAAGCTATAAAAGTTTACACTAAAAAAACATTATTGAACTATTTATTTATTTTGCTGTAAAAAAGATAAGATTTCTTTTTCTTTAAGGACCAATTAGTCAAGATTGATATTTGTCAATGGGGTTCACCTTATTTCTTTCGTGTTATTTTTTTTTTCCATAAATAAAGGGATAAGAAGAAATACATTTTCAGTTGATACTCTAAAGAAGGCAACGTCAATAATTAAATTATTATATTATTCTACTACTGCTTGTTAACTTTAGCAACTGTCCCAAAATAGGATAAATTTATTATTTTAATGTATATGGTAAATTCTATTTCAAATAAGTTGTATCGTTTTAAACTAATAAAGTAATTTTGTTTTACTTCTATAATTGTATTTATTTGCCGAATATAAGGTACTATAATTAGGACTCTTTTAATAATGGTGATTTTTTATTTTTTCAAAAATATATATTGTTAATATTTATGTATAATTATAATTTTAAAAAAATATTAAAAGGACGATTTTGTCTAAAGGAGAGTGTTTTAATGATGGGTAAAAAGTTCAAATCACTTTTCTAAGGGTTTTCACACTTTTAATATATTGTAGATATGTTTGAATTCTAAATTATTAGCTCCAATTATTATGATCAAACACAACTCCAATTTTAAATCCAAAAATTTCAAATAAAGTAAATATGTTTTTAATTTTCATGGCCAAATTCCAACTAAATATCCATAGATTGAATTATAGAATTTTACTGCTCAGTTTAGAAAAAAAATATAAAATTAAATAATTTTATACCGTTGTAATTTTTTTCTCTTGCTATTTTGAATTGGGTAGAAGAGAAATAATAAAAGTGAGTAAAAAGAGTGAAAGAGGGAGAAAATGTGAGGAAATAAAGGTACTGGTAGGACCCACATTCCACTTGTCAAGTAAAGGGTACAGACACTCACAACTTTTGTTGGTTGAGTCTCGCCCATCATAAAATTTTTCCCTTTGAATAAGTAATATGTTGTATGTCCTTTGGACATGGTTTGTCCGGATTCTAGCCTTTGAACTACTACTGGTGGAAATTATCCTAAATAAATTTATTAGATTGTTTATTATAAGTTATATCAACACTTTTTAATAATTACTAGACTAAAGAAATAATTGCAAATTATAGCAACTTTTTAGAAAAATCTTTTTTACTTATATATCTGAAAACTATTTTTTTAATATTTAATATTCATATTATTTCCTTATTTTTAGTATTTAATAATTATCACTCTTTATTAAATCTTTTGATAATTATGACAAGTTATATTATTGGTATCAATGATTTTTTTTTAATAAGGAAAAAGGGTCAAACGTGCTCCTAAACTTTGCGAAAAGGTCTAAATATATCCTCCATTACAAGTTTGGTCCATATATGCCCTCGCTGTTAAAGTTTAAGAGCATATATACCCATTTGAAAGTTAAATGATGTGCTGGAAATTTACAAGCTCCTTTTTTCTTTTTTTTTTAATTTTAATTGCCACATAAGCAAAATAATTGCCACATCACAAGAAATAAACCCACCCAACTCTTCTACAATCTAAATCCAACCCATCAATTTGAGTCAACCCATGATCCGACCTAAGATCCACACCCCCTTTTAACCGTTGTAATACCCTAATCTATTTTAGTGTATCTTCTCAATCATCTAGTCAAATAAGTGCGCTGCTGCTAGGAGAATAAGCTGGTGTTGTTCACCATCTCAGCTGTTCAGAAGAAAGTGAAGGTGAAGAAATTAAGTCAGAAGAGATAATGGAGAACACCCTTGATGATGCTGATCAAGAGATGAAAACAATGCAAGCCTGAATA
Organism: Capsicum pubescens; assembly: GCA_030864215.1. Classification (NCBI taxonomy): domain Eukaryota; kingdom Viridiplantae; phylum Streptophyta; class Magnoliopsida; order Solanales; family Solanaceae; genus Capsicum; species Capsicum pubescens. The sequence continues at coordinate 284,915,154 of CM061544.1, read as the reverse complement.
CTATAACAGCATTGCAATCAGCCAATCTTGCCATTCTGCATCAAATAAATCTTTATTTTCTTCTCTTTTGAACATTTGACAGTGAAAAATGTTAGGGCCAATGCTCAAACGAGCTAAAGGGGGTGTGGATCTTGGGTCGAATCATGGGCTGATTCAAATTGATGGGTCGAGTTTAGATTATAGAAGTGTTGGGTGGGTTTATTTTTTGTGATGTGGTAATTAAAATTTAAAAAGAAAAAGAAAAAAAAGGTCTTGTAAATTTCCAGCACATCATTTAACTTTCAAAGAGGTATATATGCTCCTAAACTTTAACAGCGAGGGCATGTATGGACCAAACTTGTAACGAAGGGTATATTTAGACCTTTTCGCAAAGTTTAGGGGTATATTTGACCCTTTTCCCTTTTAATAATTACTAAGTTTCAAAGTCTGTTCACAATTTTAAGGAGTCAAATATGGTAAATATATATTTTTTACATTGATATTTGATTTTTTACTTTTTATTAACTTTAATAATTAACTTACTTTCTACACTTTATTATGTTTTACCGTGTTTTTTTACTGATAAAAGTCTTCACTCTACCATATATTTTTTCTTCATCTTCTTTTTCACTTCTTTTGAGTTTCATGCGTATGAAACTTGGGTTTCCCAACATAGTCTGATTATTCTATCTAGACTCTCGTTTGATTTGAAGTATTTTACCCGATCTCTATTATCAAAGAACATGAAGGTGGTAATTGAAGGTGAGTCTATATCGCATAATCAAAGCAAAATTTTGCCGGTTAAAATTAATTATGCAATTAATTTACTGAAATAATATCGTGTAGAAAAAAAAAATATATCAAGATGAAAACTCTTAACGGACGCATTAAAATAAGAGATAAAAAGTTAAAAATGGTTAGAGAGAATTGGGGGTGAAATTGTTATCAATTATTAAGGTTAACTATATTTAAGGAAGGAATATTGTAGATTAGTTATATTAAATCTATAGTTTTGGAGAATTATTGGTTGTAGCAGTGTGTTTCCTCTTCTTCAACATCTTTTTTTTTTTTTCATTCTTGTTCTTGCGACATATCAACAAACATCTATTGTTTTCAATCAAAATCTTTCATAAAATTTTGGTATTTTTAGTCGAGATTGTATTCCTTTAAATTGCTATGAAATAACAATTTAAGTATTTTACGTGAAATTGATCAAAAAAGACTTTTTATCAATTTCTATGGAGGAATTTGATTGATTTTGAGGAAATCGTATACAAATTGATATCGGGTGATTATTGTATCATTTTACATGAGATTGTATGATTGATCTTGATTCAAAGAAATAAGTACATAATGTATGGAATGGATATATAAATTGGTATCACCTATATTGAATATCACAATCTATAATATCTGTTTATATATCTATTTCATACACATTTCATACAAATGTGACCTGTAAGAAATCGCTTTATATACTGATTTCATTCAATTTATAATCTTAAGTATATCGTCTTAATTGAATATCACAATCACATTATATTCATTTCATATAAATATAAAATGTAAGAAACTATTTTATAAACCTTGAATGGAATATTGATATTTCATATTGATTTTATACAGGTTTCATACACGAAATATTTTAAAAAAATACAAGTATGTATATTTATTTCATACTCTAAAATAAATAATAGCGTATACTATTTGGTGAAAGTCGATTTCTATACCAGCTTCTGCAATCATTACACTCATTCCATATAAATATAACATGTAAGAAACTATTTTATAAACCTTGAACGGAATATTGATATTTCATACTGATTTTATACAGATTTCATACATGAAATAATCTAATAAGTATATACAAGATAATTTTCACTATATTATGCTTATGAAAGATTTCGATCTACATTCAAATCCTTATTTATATTATTACCAATACAAATAACGAATTGTTCAGTATTTTTCTTATGTATTCGTATGTATTTGATTACTGAACTATTGATTTTTTCAATAGAATAAAAAAATCAAAAGATTAATTGACTTTAACAAATAAAATATCATTAACATCTCATCTTATTCCATGCATTATAAGTAGAGAATGTAACCTATCACCATTCATTAGATCGAATTAAGAAAAAATTATACTTATATCAATTTTTTTTTTTGAAGAACAAAGAAAGAATTAGAAGAAAGAGAATTTCTGATGAAGAAAAAGAAATTGCTGATTGAATAATAATTTTGAAAGTATGAAATCGTTTAGATGTTAATGAAATTGGAGTAACACTGTTTCAGAGAATTCTTTTTTCATCTTCTTTTCTCTTCTTTTGAGTTTCATGCGTATGAAATTTGGGTTTTTCAACATTCACTCGTACGCTTGGATTAAGAGTTCTTCACTTTAGTTTTTCTTTTCTTGAGACAGATCAGAAAAATACAAATTTAATTCTACTTCTAATAGAAAAAGTCCTAGATTAATACAAGAAAATAGTCCGATTATTCTATCTAGACCCTCGTTTGATTTTGGGCGTTTTCTACACAATCTCCATTATCAAAGAGCAAGTAAAAGGTAATTGAAGGTGAGTCTATATCGCATAATCAAAGCAAAATTTTATCGGTCAAAATTGATTATGAGATTGATTTACTGGAACAATATAATCGTGTAGAAAAAAGAAGAAAGTTTATGAAGATGCAAACTCTTAACGGACACATTAAAATAGGAGAAATAAAAACGGTTTGAGAAAATTAAGGGTGGGATTGATATCAATTATTAAGGTTAACTATATTTAAAGAAGGAATATTGTAGATTAGTTATATTAAATCTATATTTTCCTTTTTTGAAATATATGTTTTTTTGAAAAAATAAAAAATATATTTTAAAGCTTTTTTTAAATGAAAGTTGCTATAACTTAAAAACCAAAAAGAGTTGCTATAACTTGTAATAAACAATCTAATAAATTTATTTAGTTAATTTTTCCTTTGCAGACTAGCACAAATTAAGGCCCAATCTGATATCCTAATCCCACCCAATTTGGTTCCCAAAGTTGATGTAATTAATTGCTAATACCTGGAAAATTCATTACTTAAGCAAAGGTGGAATAGGAATTTTGAGTTTATGATTCTAACTTGCCTTCAAACTCATATAGTCTCCAGAGCCATTGAGTATGTAAATAGATTCCTTAATATAGATACAATGTTCAAACAAAAGTTACTTATTCGATCTCCCTCCGCCACTAATTATAAGCTTATACTAAAGAAAACTATGAAACATAGTCACAATGGAAAGTGTAAATATCACATCACAAAGTTAATCCTTTTCAGTCATTAAATAGAATAGGATTAAAAAAGTGGATTCTTCAACATTCTAGTCTTGTGAGAAACTGGCTTTTTAGTTGTATGGAATGACTAGAGATTCTTGCTCCTAGCTCAAGGAACACTGATGCTAGCTTTTGCAAACTAATAAATATATTCTTGTAGATCTTATATCTTTTCTCCCTTTCGATCCTTTCCTTTTCTTTAGCATCATGATCGTACAATATTCTATTAATAAAGCTCATGAAATTGAGAAATTGAAAAGAAAAAACATAATGTAAATTTTAGAAGTCTAGGATTAAAAAAAAAAACAAAAGAACTCTATTTCAATTAGTAGTATCATTTAAAATGAATATTTATTGTCGGTTTCAACATTCTATTCCACACATAATTGCTTATTTAATAATAAAATATTCATAGTGTGATGGATATAACATTTCCTCATCCTTAATTAAAAATCTCATATTCAAGTTAGGTATGAAAAATTCTTCACACAGGATGTTCCCCACCCTCTTTAATAGACCTTATATGTCGAACTCGAAATAGTCCAAAGATTAATTAATGTAAGTATCTAACACTGAATATATTTATACACATAAATATTATTTTATCTTGTTTCCATTTTTCTCTAGGAAGAACTGAATTCAGCGAGCTTGGTAGGAACAGTTAGATAAATTACCAATTTTGAGTTGCGAATGGTAAAGTAATTCGTATGTACCTTAATTTCAAAGTCAAAAAGGCAATGGGAACTCACCGATTTACTAGTTTTTTTTTTTTTTTATTTTAATGTGATTGATAGATGCCTAAGCCACATTATTATTCTTTACTCCTTAGCTGGTTTATACCCAACTTTTCTTAAATGCAATTTAGGGAATCAAACACAAGGAAAAAGTAGACAAAAGAGCACTAACAAAGCTAGCATTGTAAGGACAAAAGAAGCTTTTCTTAAAAGCTACAGATACTATTAGTACGTATAATTTTTTATATTATCAATAAAAACCCATTGCATTAGAGTTCACTATTTATACTATGGTATATCTAATGTAAATATATTGTTTTTCTTGTATCAATTTTTTTCTCTCTTTCCACATCCAGAGCTAAAGAGAGAGGCCCTATATATAAACAACCTAAGAATATATACACATTGTTGGTGTTGAAGTTGATGAGAAAATGGCAAAGTTGTTTGGTATATTTGCATGCTTGTTGATTGTGGCCTTAGATGCCACTGCTGGCATTCTTGGAATCAAAGCAGAAGCTGCTCAAAACCAGGTACAATTACCTCTTTCAGACGTATATATAGGCAACATGTCCTCCAATTCATTGGCAGAGGCAGGGTTTTCACGAGAGGTTCAACATTTAACCTTAAATATGTAGTGTGATTCTCCGGTGAAGGGGATCTAGATGAACCCTCTTCTACTCGCTAGCTCCGCCCCTGTTCAAGCCCGGTCTGTCGTCTCAAATTATGTAACGCCATTTGACTTGACAAAAAGTTTAAGAAAAAAGACGTTTACAATTTGTGTGGTTATATAAATCATTTCATTAAGGTAAAAAGGTATTTTAAAGTTAAATCATCTGAAAGATGGCACTCTTTTTCGGAAGGATTAAAAAGAGAAAGTGTGCCACATAAATTGAGATGGAGGAGTAGTTGATAGCTAGCGCTACATAAACTTAGAGTATATACTATTACTTAGAGCATATGTTAAAGTAAAATTAGTAGCCTGAAAAATAAGGCAAATTACTAGCTATAACAAAATCAAATTTACTCCTAGTAGTGTACGTGAAAGTTTGTTAAACTGTCAACACATAGAATTTAAATCTTAAATCTTCAAAAAAAATAAATGAAATCCTAGTATATTTGATTTTGTGTTTGTTTTGGGGGATTAATATGGAACAGGAAAAGCACCTTCGGTTGTGGTTGTTCGAGTGTAAAGAACCAAGCCATGATGCATTTGTACTAGGTGTGGCTGCAGCATGTTTTCTTGCAATTGCTCATGTTCTTGCCAACCTTCTAGGAGGCTGCAGTGTCTGTGCTACTGATGACATTAAGCAAGCATCCCCTAGTAGAAAACTATCCATGGCTTGCCTTGTTTTTACATGGTATCTCTTGATCAACTCCTCCATTTATCAAAGCATATTAATTCCAATTTTATTGCTTTTTTCCTCCTTTTGTTGTTAAGTATTTACTTTGTTTCTTCTCACAATGAAAAGTTGGAGGGGGTTAACTGTTAGGTTGTGGACCCTGATTAATATGTGACGTACTGTTATAAATATAAATAGCCCGTCCGCTGTGGAGTTTATTCACGGGGTGTTACCACGTAATTCATTCTCACTTATCTCTCTCTCAAGAACTTTCTCTCTAGATTTTCTTTACCCTCTCCATAGATTTAGTGTGTGTGCACGAAAATCGATCCAAACATTAACCATTGTTAAGAAAATGGATGTTAGATCTAACTTTACCTTAAAAGTAGTTCACGGGGTGATCGAAGATTGTCAATATATAAGATATATGATCTTACACAATTTGCACGTGAACGAAGCGGAGCTATAATTTTAACTTTAATTTGTGCATTTTTAAATTTTAGAACGACTACTCCAAGTGTTAATAACTGAGTTCTAAAATTTAATTTCTAATACAAATACACTATTTAAGCAAAAATTATCAGATTCGGATCGTATCTAGGACTTCTGCCTACAATATATAACACTCAAGACTCGACATCTGAAGTACCAACAACATAACATATGGGCCCAAGATTGAATAAACCAAAAACATGAATACATCTAGTTCTCCATATTAAGAAAATGAACTTTAATCTAATTAACCTAAAAAGCTAACTCATAAGGGATCGATATAAAAATAATATATAAGAAGATCATATATTGCTCTACTATTTATGATTTTGCTAATTAATTTATTTTATTGGTGTAGAATCTCGAAGAGTTTGTTATAAACCAAACGGGAGAGCCCAACCCAAAAAATTAGTCTAATAGGCAAGAGAACCCATTTGACTTATAATCCCCTTAATATTTCTCTATTTTTCCAATGTGGAATAATTGGTTCATAACAGAGTTCCTCGTTGGGATGAGGTAAAGTGAGTAGATTCCATCAGAAATAATGTCCGTGATTTGAGACTAACATGTTCCCATGTAAGCAGAAGGGCAAAATGTAGAAAAATAAATGAATCCTATACTTTTTTTGACTAAACTACTGAGCAAAAAGACTTAAAAGAGACAAGAAGGTGTCCCTACATTTTTGATAAAATGCTTTATTGCTGTGGGTTTTACAGGATCATAATGGCAGTAGGAATGGGACTGCTGGTGATAGGGACAATGGCAAACAACAAGTCAAGAGCTTCTTGTGGATTTTCACATCATCACTTTTTCTCTATTGGTGGAATCTTGTGTTTCATCCATGCCATCATTTCTGTTGCATACTATACTACTGCCTCAATGCTACTTGCTCCATAGTCCCAAAATAGGAGTGGCAAACGGGTTACAAAACGGATCATGATCCGTCCATATTTAACACCAACTAAAAATAGACTTCTTTCCCATGGCAAATTGTGCCCTTCTAATTAGATTGCAAATTCATGCATGCTTATCTACGTAGATCGTTACTGCATTTCCTTTTTGTTTCTTGGGATTGTAATGCAATGAAGATGTTTGTTTTGGTAGAGTAGCCTAGGATTGTGTAACAAAACTTTAAGGGAGTGTAGTAGACAATATTATTCATGGTGATTGATGTTCGTGTTTTTAACTAAGTATGTTGCTACATTAGCCGTAATCATTTGTGCAGCACTTTCACTTGTCTTATAGATTATAGAAGTATATACTTTTAAAGTCTGATTAGTTTTCCCAGAGGCACTTTAGAGCATCAACTTATGAAAGACAAAGATGAACATAAGTTTTGCAATTAATATTATTTAAATAAATACCATGAGATTTTAATGAAGTTCTCTAATTCTATTTAATTTAGTAAAGTAAAAAAGAAAAAGAAAATCTAATTCCAAAATAAAGAATTTGTAACACCCCGAGTGTTTTGACACGTAAATAGAACTAAGAACAAGCCCACGTGACTCCTAGATCGAGAATAAACAACTTTAGGATAGGTTCAGATAGATTGGGAGTAAGATTGGAGGAGAAAATGATCCGTGCCACGCGAGAAAGACCCCGCACCGCGTGGGCCACTGTCTCACCTACGGGGAGGGCCCCACACTAAGGATTATGCCACGTGGCTGCCTCCCCATGCCGGGGGTCGCACGACAACCCCTCCTTTCGTTGATAGGGCATCATGTTTAATATTATTTCAGGGGAATTTAGGTCTTTTACACCATTAGGACAGTTCTAATTCCCCATCACGCTAATAGACTCCTACTGAAAATCCACTTAGAAACATTCACAGAGCAATAAGGAGGAGAACTACCTAGGGTTCAAAGCTAATCAACTTTAAAGATCATTGCATAAGATTTTCTCAACTAAAAGGTATGTAGAACGATCCCAACCCCCACGGACTTAATTATGATATTTAATAAACTCTAAATTTGTATATATGTATATATGATATGGGTTTTAAAATTATTTGAAGAGCATGAATTGTGACCCTTTTTATGATGAGAATCATGCACTTAACTAGTATTGTGGATTTCTTTAATGATTGACGAAAATGTTGAGTTTCAAATGATTTCTCCGTCAATTTATACGTTGTTTAATTTTACGGATTCAAAGGGTGTTTCTTCTAGTTAAATGCACTTGTGTTCTCATGGAGATTGTATAAAATTATGAAAAGATGACCACCTTTTTCGAGTTATAGAGATGTCTTGAAAGAATGTTGTTTTACCTAAATTTGCTCATGCATTTCACAAGAAAAATCTTATTTGATATTTGAATCATTTTGGGGGGTCAATGATATGTTTTTGAATAAAGAGATAAAGAGTAAAGATGATATGATTTATAAGACTTGCAAGTCTAGGTATGTCGATACCTTTTTAGAGGATTCCCTTAAAGAGAAAGAGATGAATTTTATAAGAATGATGAATGTTTTTAAGAGGCTAAAAATGAGCTTAAAGAGATAGATGATTAACTGAGAAGGCACAAATTTAAATGACTCATTGTTGAAAATCGTATTTTACCAAATGCAGATTGATTTGTCTTATGGATAATCATTATGTGCTTACTTTGTTCTTTTGACGTATCAGAGCGTAGAGACTCCGACCCTTTGTGTTAGGAGCTTGCCCGATGAGTTAATATCGAACCCATATAGCCCATCGGTAAATAGAATATGGGAAATATGATACGAATACGACTACGAAGATGGACATATGTGAGATGTATTGAACCCGAGGCTTGGAGTGTGCAAGTAAAGTGCAAAGGAGGACCTAAAAGCTCTCAAAAACCGTCCAAACTCTACACTCCAAGGGGGCATATTGAAGCATTTGACTAAAGGGTCATTTTGGATATTTCACACTTTATTTTGTAACCTACTATAAATAGAACAATGTAGGGTTTTATTCATTTAGTTTTTGTTGAATATGACAGTATAACACTTAGAAACATCTCTCTTGAGAGAATGACCCCCCTGGCCGAAATTGTAACTAGGAAAATCAACTTGAGTGTGGAATCACTCGTGTTGGATTCAAGCATGGAAACATTGGATGCTTGGGAGATCGAGGTCCCTCTTGTTCCAACGTAAGAGATAGGTGAATTGTTATGCGTAGTGTTAAGGTTCCAAGAGTGGAATAGGCTCTTGGGGTTCTTAAGATTATGACTTCATGTAGTCTATCTCTATCCTTTGTTTTCATTGTAATCTTGTAGTTTGTATTCTTGTTGTAACCGTTTGTAGTTTGTCATGTGATAGTGAACCCGTGACTTCTTGTTGTTATCATATTTTTCTTGTTTCTTCATCTTAATGTTGTAACTTAGTTTGTTTGGCTATTTTTAGTGTGAAATCATACCTTTGTTATCTCGTTTATTGGTGTATTTGTTGAATCCGAGTGTGGTCTCCAATCGGTCCAAGAATCCCTTTGATTAGTGGACTGATTTGGAGTGTGTTTTGTGTCCTTCCTTGTTATTCTTGTATCATTTGGTATCAGAGCATGACTTGATCTTGTTCATACAATATCAATCTTGGGCTTGCTTGTTAGAAAAATAAAAAAAAGTTGTGTTCTTGAGTTTGTTCTTGGCCGAGACTTGTGTCTTGTTGTTGTCTTGGCCGAGACTTGTTCTTGTATGTCTAGATTTAGGAGTCCTTGTACTTTTCTTGTGTGTTTATGGTGTTAGTATTGTTCTTCACGAACACTTTGAGTCTAGATCTAGATTTGAGCTTGAATTGTTGATCTTGTTGTTGTGAACATAAGGCTTGGCTGAATTGTTGTTGAAACATTGTTGTGGTGGAATGTTTTGGACTTGTGGTCTTCATATTGTTATTGTTCTAAGCTTGGCCACATGATATTGTTATTCATTGGTGGCCTAAGAACCATTTTGTTGAAGTTGTAGTTGTCTTGGCCAAGTGTTGAAGATATTGTAATGTGAAAATTGAAAGTTGGCCGTGTGAAAATTGTTGGTGTTCTTAGAGATTGTTGTTGGTTGTACTTGGTGATTGTTGATGTTGTTCTTGAAGTTCTTCACAACTTTCATAGCTTGTTAAAATAAAGTGAACATTAGATCTATAAAGGTGAAGGGAAAAAGATGAAGCTAGAGTTGTCAATACGGGTCGGCCCAGCCCATCCGAACTAGCCCACACGGGCTTTGAGTTTGACGGGCCAGGACGGGCTGGCCCATCAAAATGATGGGCCAAAAAACACCAAGCCCACACCATTACTCTCTGGGTTGCGGGCCTCACGGGCTAGCCCACTTTTAAAAAAATAATATTTTATAATTTAATTTTAGAATATTAATAAACATAAATATTACCAGATAATATTACATAGTGTTAATAATTGTTAATCAAGTCTCCAACACCCCAAAAAATACTCCTAACAGCGAAATTAAATAACTTTTGACATGATATCCTTTGAACCAAACAAAAATACTAATGAGCAATCTAAATAGTTGCATGTATTTGACTTACGGACCAGTCCACGGGCTAGCCCAACCTATATTTCTCAAGCCCCACGGGCTACGGGCTTATAGGGGCCGGGCTAAAAAGCCATGTTCTTAAATGGGCTGCAAAAATTGAAGCCCAACTCCATCAAATTATAGGCCAGGTCGGGCCGGCCCTACGGGCCGACCCATATTGACGTCTCTAGGTGAAGCTTTGTTAGTCTGTAAAGACTTACCATCACTCAGCAACTAGTCAATCATATCTCAACCACTTTTCAATAACTTTCCATGATTCAAGGACCCATGTTTTAAGTAGAAGTACAAGTCAAAGTCTTAAAACTTGCAATTGAAAAGGGCACCAAGACTTGTTTGAATTTCCCTCCTTAAACAAATTCCATCAAAGTCCAAATTAAAAAATTTACCAAGACTTGAAATTGGACAACAAAGTTGTGTGGGACCGTGACCAATTACATGGCTGCCATGTCATCACGTTTTACTGTTCACGCAACATAATTAAGCTCAAATTTTAGAATTCTTTGTTTCATTTTATTATTTCTTAGTTTTGTTTGTTGGTTCAAACACTAATTGACAAGCTAGTAAACTCCTACTAGATTGTAAATTAGTTTTGTGTCCGTTTGTTCGTGTTAACGTTCTTTGTGTACTTTTCTCTTTTGTGAATTCGTTGTTAGTTCTTGACTCAAGTCCTACAAGATTTTTTTTGAGTTTCAAACAAAAATCTAATTTGGACAAGAGTAGACTCGACCCTCAATCACTCACAAAGTACAAGCCGACTTTCAACACTTGTGAAAGCAAGTGTGAGGTAAAACCGAGAGTGAGAGCGTGTTGAGGCATTTTTTTGAGCTAACTAGTTTTTTTTATGTCTTCTCTTTTAGGTACCATGGCTACCAATAATTTTGATGCCATATTTGATCGCACCAATGACAATATTGAAGACATGAAATGGCACGTTGAAAGGCTACACCAATTGGTATCCATACTCATCCCAACAAATCCAAAACCTAAGGTCCAAACACCTTGCGATGAGAACTTACCGAAGAAAGAAGTGGGCTTCCATGACCAATACCAAGGCGACGATCGTAGCTCATGTGAGCTATGAGGTAAAAACTCTATCCCCTACACTCCTATAATCTTAGAATATTGTGATGTGGCTAGTAGTGGCCAATTGGATGTAGCTGCAGATTTACCTAGAGTAGAGGTGTTTGAGTCTTCCTATTGTGATACTCTTGGTAATGTTAGGTCACGTGAGGACCAAGCTTTTGTTGTAAGTATGCAAGCTCTAGTTGATCCTTTAGATGTCAAAATTTATTCTTCTTGTAAGAATAATTTATGTCCATCTAGTGCTAGCCCTTATAACTTGAACAAGGTTCCATTACCAATTGACAAGAGTACTCACGCACTAGTGGACCCTTGTGAAAACTATGGTGAGTCTATGTTGGTATACGAGTTTCCAACAACTAGTGAGGACGTGCAAAGTGATCAATCGGGTGAAGATGACCTTAATTTATTTGAAAGTATAGGAAACCCGAGTTGTGATTGTACTTATGAAGATGGTTTTGGTCGTAACCCCTTGGCTGCCCGTGATGGTGTGAAGCTAAGAGCAGGTTACCCTTTTGAAATAGAGTATGAACGAAACCTTTGCCCATGGCTACTTCTCCTATTTGACCCCGGTGCCATCTTAGAGTATGGTAGGAGTAGTCTCGGCCCTTGTTCTTTATTTCTTGAGTGTGATCCCTTTGCTGCCCATGATAATTTATGTCTATGTAGGGACTACTCTCTTGAAAGAGAAAGTGTTGCATGCTTAGAAATTCCATCCAATTCTTCTTTATGTGTTTCTTATGTTGACCATACTAGTGGTGATGGACTTGAAATTAGTGAATACATAGTTGAAGTTGGCTTGTGTGACACCTTTCTCTACCCTCTTTGTGCTCGTGATATTTCTACTAGTGATCTTGAGGGTATGCCTAATTTTGAGGACCACACCTTAGGGGAAAGTGAGAGTGGTCGATATCTAAGTCCTTGACTGCTCCACCCATTTGATCTCGATACCATCTTAGGGTGGAAAAGGATTACTCTTGGCCTATTTTCCTTTTGTCTTGATGCTTGTCCGATCCACTTTCTTTGTAATATTTGTACTCATTGATAACGCTCAATCTACAGCTCTTGTAGGAATGTAAAGCGGTCGTTAGCAAATATAGAACCCAACAGGGTTAGGTGTCGATCCCACAGGGAATAGCTTGGCCAACAAGTAAGCAAAATTACTAAACTTTTGGTGCAAGTCTCGTAAAAAGGGGGGATTTGTAATGTGTCACCAAAATAATTAAATAAAAGCTGAAAATAGCAAAGTAAAAGAGAAAGATTGTTACGTAAGTTGTAAACAATGAGAATTGAGGCGTTGGGGTTATGTCCACCTTCTGAGGTATACGTCTCTATTGGCTATGAGTGTGTAGAATTCTGACATGCTACTGCTTATAGAGAATTGTATTTGATGGTAAATCCAGGCGTCTTTCGACCTATTCGAGGATTATTTCACTTTAACTCTTTCGAGCTTGAAGCGTGTCTAACGGTACGAATTCTCCAAGAGGTTAGTCCAGTTACGGCACTAGCTTTTTAGTAGGGAATTTTAGGGGGTGACCCTACTACCTTGACATTATCTCTTTTCCAGACAGATAACCTTTCTTTCGAACAAGTTAAATGTTATACTGGGGTATTCTTGCGTTTGCAACCACAAAGAATGTAAACTAAGATGAAGAGAATAATGATATAAGCAGTATACGTGTCGCGAACTCACAAAATCACAACAATAGATAGTATCTCATACGACTTCCATAACCCCAACAGAGAAGTTTAGTTACCCATGAATGCGAAGGAGATCACGATTGATATTGTTGTTATACCACAAGATTGAGTAATTTCGTGTAGCTTAGGTGGTAGGCGTGAGGCGTGAATTCCTAGGCAAAGTAACGATTCTCTTGTTGTGGAATTTAAGAATAGAAGAGTAGAAGAAGAAAAATAGAATTAATGGAAAGATTAGAAGAGTTGTAGAATTGTTTGTAGTGGAAGATGAGAGGGATGGAAGGAAGTATTGTGGTCTCCAAGATTCTTCAAAATCTCTAGCATGATAGGGTATTTATAATATCCATATCCTAATCCTACTAGATAAATAAAATATCTAACCAAATCCTACTAGGCTAATGTAATACTTAACCCAATTGTACTAGGTTAATGTAACATTATCATAATCCAAATAAACTAATGAAATACGTAACCCAATTGTACTAGGTTAATGTATCATTGTCCAAATCCAACTAAGTTACTGCAAATCCCCAAAGTCTTCAGAAATGCTGTTTTAGCCCGGGACAGATTTTCCATGCAGCAGTTTTGGTCCTTAGGCGTGTAAACTCCCTTCCCTTCCTTCGTGAGCTTTCTTTTGCGTCAAGTAAGCCATAAAATGCTGAATTCTGCATCATTTATACCTGAAACTTTACTAATCATGTTCGTTAGCTCATTTACAGGAAAAAGGACTAAAAGTGCATGAAATATATACTTTGTTCTCAAAACTAGGCTAAAATATGGGCAAAATATATTGATATAGGCGTGTAAATTTGCCTATCATCAACACCCCACACTTGAAGCTTTGTTCGTCCTCGAACGAAATACCATGTCCTTCTAAACATCAACTTAGGGTTTCACAGCAACAACACAAAATATTTGTCAAGACAAGCACAACAATTATCAACAAAGAGTAGCTTTTCGATTATAGGTAGAAACAATTTAACCTCTAGCATAGACTCGTGATGGTGATCAACTCATATTCAAAGGTTAAGGCACAAAGAATCATACACGACTACCCAAAACTCATCAACCATGTGTGTCTCACACTATAGTACCCATAATCACTCACAAGTATAGCATATTTTTCAAACATGGGTATCAAAATGTCCTTGCTCTCACTCTCACAAAGAATTCATATGTAGCAACTGATGACCATAGGCTTGTCCTTAATGTAATACTCTACTAAATGTCAGAATGCTAAGCTTAGGATCAAGTAGGTCTTTTGATGGTTGTAATGTAGGCTAAGGGACGGGTAGGACTATTTTGGCCAGGAATAGTGACTAAGTTCCTAAGCGCTTTAATACATCACTTTGTATCATTGACACTTTTTTTTTCTTTCAACCTTTCTTTCTTTTATTCTACCACCCTTGTTCTCCTCTTTTGTTTTTCAATTTTAAGCACAACTCGTTTTTCAGCTTTCTTTTCCTTTTTCTTTTCACAACATACTTCTTATGATAGCACTTTTTTTTTCATAACACATTCAAGCACCATTACAATTTATAGCATCATACTCACCCAATTTCCTCTTATGTTGTCACATGACTTTTTCACTTTAAAGCACTTAGGAATTTGGATCAAATTACGGTCTTGAAAAAAAATGGATTAGGCTTACATACAAGGTTGTCAAAGAAAATAGGCTAAAGGCTCAAAAGAGTTTAACTAGGATGATGTCCATGGGTAGGTAAAACTGAAGGTAAACAAATATAGGTTGCCAAAGAAATGCCTAAATCATATCCTAAACTTACACTCCTTATTTTCGCTTTACATACATACCAGGCAAGTTCTAGCATCAGCCACACACATAGAATATACGATTATCTCACACACACAAGGCACATGGTCGACTTGCTTGGAAGTAATATAGACTCTCGACCCAACAAGTGAAGGAATTGAACCACACAATATCACATAATGAGTCACAACTAGAGCCTAAACGTCTCAATAGTCAGAATTGTAGCACATACTCTTGTTATAATCTCATGCTGCCTATCAAAATAATTTCATGCGAAGCTAGAAAAAACAACAAAAACAAAAAACTAAAACACGAAAAACAACAACAACAAAAAAATAACAAAATAAACAAACATAGATGCGATAGAGAAGTATAGCATACGATACCGCCACCCCACACTTAAACGGGACACTGCCCTCAGTGGAAAATAAATACGAGGAACCTGGTTAGTCGGACTCTTCCTTAATGTCTGGGGTCATACCCCCTTCGTCGGAATCATCATAAGAGTCGTCGTCAGAGTTCTCCTCCTCGTCAGAGTCTGGCAAGCGTCGATCGTCATCAGTCGGCACATCATCATCTAGAGGTTCCTCAAAGTATACGCCCACTCCACACATCTCCCGTGCATGCATGTTCATGGGATAGTTGTGGTCCAGCTGTTGGAGCTCTGCAGCAGTTGGAACACGTCCACCACTCATCATAGTAAATTGTGTCATGCCCTAAAGATGACGGAAGAAACTCTCATCACGAGCATGTCTTTCCGCAGTAGTAAGGTTGACACCATGAGTTGTTTCAGCATCTTTGACCTTAGTAAGGTCAACCTTCTTTGGGTTATGTGGGAGTTTGTGGTCAGCTGGTTCCTCTTCGATATCCTCCTTCCGCAAGATTGTTGTCAACAGATTTCCAAACGTGAAGTGGGACCTTTTGTGGAGTCTGGCCTTCCTCATGGTAGAGCGAATGATTGCCCCAAAGTTGATAGGGACATTCGTCATCAAAGCATAGACTAAACACACTCTATCTCTTGATATCTTGGTGTATTGAGTCCTAGGAATAAGGCATGAGTTGACAATACGCATCCAGATTCTTGCTTCCCTATTCAGTGAAGCATAGGGGAAGGTGTTGTGTCGTCCTGTGTATTTATGTCTGCCCCACCTTGCCATCGATCTACTTCCATAAAGTGTGTGTCTAATTGCTCTATAAGGAGGCCTGCTGTACAGCTCTTTGAATGGTGCTGGGTCGACCGAAGGTAAGCCAAGAAAAGAGTTGATCCAGTCCGCGTTGAGCTGTAACACTTGGCCCCGAATTTTGACTTCGTTGACTGTTGTTTTCGGCGACCAGTTGGCGTAAAACTCTCTTGTCAAATCAAGATTACATTCTCCCATATCGCGGAAGATGAAATCCAGCTTCAATGCCATGATTTTCGCCAACATACGCGGCTCCTTCTTCGCTAAGGTGTCCTTGTTGATCAGGTCGATGTGAACATATCTTCTTTTTTTGTTGTTCCTGTACCATTCTTTGGCTTCCTCCTCAAGAACCCATTTTATTCCAAACATTCTGCGGGGTAGTTGTGTTGAGGATGATTCTCCTTGGTCCTTTCTACCTCTCTTCTTGCCCTTTTGGGAAGTGGTAGCCTTCTCCTTGCCTTGCCTCGCTTTAGGTGCCATTGTACCTGAGACTAGAAATAGTGTTAATGGCAGCACAATCTCAGTCAATACAATCTATAAACAAGCAGTAGGGGTACCACCCCACACTTAGTTTTGTTGACACAAATCAGTGAAGTGAAAGTGGTCGATTACTCAGAATTCGTCGACATACGTTTTAGGATTATATTTCGACAAGAAAATCAGTAATGTATTACTACTTGCAGCCATTGCACTACTTTCATGTTAGATATAACAACACTACTACATAGGGGTTGTAACATGGTATGGATGTTTTCAACAATCGCAACCTCCTAAGTCGGTAGGCAACTATAAAGCTTATCCCGATGAACGAGATAGTCTAGCATGTAAGTATCCAAGTAACAAGATCATAACATGATAGTCAATGTTCGTCACCATAGCAATTCCGCAAATCGTATAACAATGCTATTAAAACCAAATTCAAGTCGGAAACAAGTCAAGATTTTCCTACGTATATGTTTACTCACATGATTTTGTATCAATGATCAAAACACATGAACATCACCAATCAATCTTATACGATGTATCAATTTATAATAGACATAGCAACATAGTACTTACGAGAAATAAATGAAGAATAAGAGAGTACTTACTTGCTTGAAGCTTTTGGAGATGGTTTTGTGAATTGGAAGAGTAAAAAGAAAAATTTTGGGATGGTTTGGAGAGGGAATGTGGCGCCTTTAGGTTAATTTCTAGTGTGGTTATGTTTCAAGACTAAGTCCCCTTTATATAGGAAGAGAATGGGTCGGGTTTTGACCCATTTACAATCGGTTTTGGAGACAAAAATGCTACATATGCGGCGCATAATGCTCGGCATAGTCATGGTATATGCGGCGCATAGTCTATGGCATTTAGGGACATATGCGCCGCATAGTCTATGGCATATGAGATCCTGACACCTAATGCTATAGCATAGGCGGCGCGTAGTCAAAAGCACACTTAGGAATGGGCGGCGCATAGTGTATAGCACACTAGATTCCGAGACCTTAGGCTATAGGATAGGTTGTGCATCATTCGTGGCCTAGTTTTACCTAGGCCTAGCCTTCCTCGATGCCTAGTTTGGCATGAGCAATGCTCAATCCATAGCCTTATGCATCACTATTCCTAACTTACCAACTTTACCATACAATGCGTCCAAATCGTCAATTGAAATTAATCTCCTCGTTGAATACCTCTTGCACCTATTTTTGCTTAAAACCAAATGAAAATGATTAGTACGATGGGTTGCCTCCCACCAAGCGCCTTAGTTTTGGTCGTGGCACGACTCTTATTTTTGTATTTTCATTATCAAAAGCAAAACAAGTAAAAAAAGAACAATAAAATGATAAAACGATGGGTTGCCTCCCATCTAGCGCCTTTTTTTATTGTCGTGGCTCGACATAGTTACCTCGAGTACTTAGACTTCGTCGAGATAAGTGATGGCCATAGAATTCATCGAGTCAAGAGGACCGATATAAGGCTTATCACGTTATCCATTCACCTTGAAGAAAACACCATTATTGTCTTCCAATTCGACTACTCCAGACGAGTAGACTTGGATAACTTTGTATGGACCAGACCACTTAGACTTTAACTTACCTGGGAAGAGCTTCAATCTGGAGTTGAAGAGAAGTACCATATCACCCCTTTGGAAGTTTCGTCGAACAATCCGCTGATCATGATACTTTTTCATCCGCTCCTTGTATAGGTCTGACCTTTCATATGCATGGAGACGGAATTCATCTAGTTCGTTCAGCTGCTCCAACCTCAGATTCTTCACATCATCCCAATTCAAATTTAATTGCTTCAATGCCCACAATGCCTTGTGTTCGAGCTCGATGGGTAGATGACAAGCCTTCCCATAGACTAGTTGATAAGGAGACATGCCAATGGGTGTCTTGAATGCAGTCCTATACGCCCATAGTGCCTCATCTAGCTTTCGAGACCAATCCTTCCTATTCGCATTAACCGTCTTTGCAAGGATTTGCTTGATCTCGCGATTGGAAACTTCTACTTGTCCACTAGTTTGGGGATGATAAGGCGTAGCTACCTTATGTTGCTTGACACCATACTTGGCCAAAACTGATTTGAATAGCTTGTTGCAGAAGTGAGATCCTCCATCACTTATGATAGTACGTGGTACTCCAAAGCGAGAGAAGATATTCTTCTTTAAGAACGCTACAACACGCTTTCCTTCGTTGTCGGCCAATGCTACAGCTTCTACCCATTTTGAAACATAATCCACAGCAACCAAGATGTACTTCATTCCAAACGAATTCACGAATGGACCCAAGAAATCAATACCCCACACATCAAAGAGTTCTACCTCAAGAATTTTGGTCATGGGCATTTCATGGTGTTTTGAAATCGCACCTTGACGCTGGCATTGGTCACACCTTCTAACATAGTCGTAGGCATCTCTGAATATCGAAGGCCAATAATAACCACTTTGCAATACTTTTCTGGCCGTTCGATTGCCTGCGTGATGTCCTCCAACTTGCGAAGTGTGGCATGCTTCCAAGATAGTAGGCACCTCTTCATGGGATATACATCGTCGAATGATACCATCCGCACATCGTCGAAATAAATAAGGCTCATCCCAATAGTAGTGCTGTACGTCATGCATAAACTTCTTCCTTTGGTGGTAAGATAAATTGGCAGGTATCACATTACTCACCACAAAATTTGCAAAGTCGGCATACCATGGTAATTTCTCCATTGTTGTCGCTAATATCTTTTCGTCCGGGAATGCATCATCAATCTAAATTTCAGGTTGCGCCACATGCTCATTCTCAAGTCGAGATAGGTGATCAACCACTTGGTTCTCGCAACTTCGTCTATCTTTGACTTCAAAATCAAACTCTTGCAGTAGTAATACCCATCTAATCAACCTTGGTTTTGCATCCTTCTTTGTCATTAGATACCTAAGAGCTGCATGGTCTGTATGAACGATCACCTTAGTACCCAATAGATAGGCACGAAACTTCTCAAATGCATACACAACCGCTAGGAGCTCTTGTTCAGTAACAGTGTAGTTCCTTTGGGCTTCATTTAGGACCTTACTCGCATAGTAGATAGGATGAAATAATTTCTCCTTTCTCTGACCAAGAACAGCACCAACGGCTACACCACTAGCATCACACATGACTTCAAACGGGAGAGTCCAATCTGGTGCTACCATAATAGGGGCTTCAATGAGTTTTCCTTTAAGGCATTCGAATGCCTTTAAGCAATCGTCATTGAAGTCAAACTTTGCATCTTTCTCCAATAGTTTGCACAATGGACTCGCAATTTTGGAGAAGTCTTTGATGAACCTACGATAGAAACCAGCATGGCCAAGAAAACTACGAACTCCCTTCACCGAAATTGGAGGCGGTAGCTTCTCAATAACCTCAATTTTTGATCGGTCAACCTCTATTCCTCTTTCAGAGATCTTGTGCCCAAGAACGATTCCTTCTTTTACCATGAAGTGGCACTTCTCCCAATTCAGCACAAGGTTGAACTCTACACATCTTTGTAATGCCATGCTCATGTTTTCCAAGTATGCTTCAAAAGACTCACCAACAACTGAAAAGTCGTCCATAAATACCTCCAAAGTGTCTTCAACCATATCACAGAAAATAGACATCATACAACGTTGAAAGGTGGCTGGTGCGTTACATAACCCGAATGGCATACGTTTAAAGGCAAACGTACCATATGGGCATGTAAACGTTGTCTTCTCTTGGTCTTCGGGTGCAATACAGATCTGATTATAGCCTGAATAACCATCCAAGAAGTAAAACCATCCTTTCCCCGCTAATCGATCTAGCATTTGGTCCATAAATGGCATTGGGAAGTGATCCTTGAGTGTCCAAGAATTCAACTTGCGGTAGTCCATGCATACTCTCCATCCAGTGACGGGCCTGAGTGGAATAAGTTCATTCTTTGCATTCGCGACCACCGTCATACCTCCTTTCTTGGGAACACATTGTACAGGGCTTACCCATGTACTATCAGAAATAGGATACACAACTCCTGGGTCTAACCACTTGATGATCTCTTTCTTCACCACTTCTTGCATAGGTGGGTTTAGACACCTTTGATGCTCAATGGTGGGTGTGCAATTTTCTTGAAGCTGAATTTTATGTGTACAAATCCCAGGTGGAATACCAATAATATCCGCAATGGTCCATCCAATAGCTCTAATATACTTGCATAGAATAGCAATAAGAGCTGCAACTTGTCGCTCACCCAAATCGGCTGCCACAATGACTGGAAGAGTGTTTCCGCTTCCTAAGAATGCGTACTTCAAATGACTTGGCAGCTTCTTCAATTCTAATGTGGGTGGCTCTTCAATAGATGGCTTAGCTGGTGGTGTAGGCCGATTCTTGAGATCAAGATCCAGCTTCTTGGGAGTATAGCGATATGTTCCTAATCCCGATAGAGCACAAATGGCTTTTTCAGAATTTTCAACATCTTCACTCTCTCCATTCATGAGCACAACCTCCAAGGGATCATCAATAATTTGCTCTTCTTCAAGTAGTTCTTTCTCATCATCAAAGAAAACACCAGCCACCGAAAATACACTATGATCTTTGGGTTGCTTCATTGATTTGCAAACATTAAAACGAACCACTTCGTCATTTATTCGGAATGAAAGTTCATTAGCTCTCAAATCAATGAGCGCACTTCCTGTAGCAAGGAAATGGCGCCCCAAGATTATGGGAACCTCAGAATCTGCTTCACAATCCAAGATGACAAAGTTTGCTGGAAAGATAAATGAAGAAAGTTTTACCAAGACATCGCATAGAATACCAACAGGTCGTTTTACCGACCTATCCGCCATGACGAGCCTCATATTGGTTGGAGTAGGATCACCCAACCCCAACTTTTTATAGATAGATAATGGCATCAAATTGATGCTGGCTCCTAAATCACATAATGCTTTGGAAAAATTCAAAGATCCAACGGTGCAAGGAATAGTGAAAGCTCCGGGGTCAGCCTTCTTCTGAACTATTGATCGGGTAGCGATTGCGCTGCAGTGATGGACATCATCTTTCAACTCATAACTTGCTTCCCGCTTCTTTTTCAAAAGATCCTTCATAAATTTTGCATACCCAGGCATTTGTTCAAGTGCTTCCACCAATGGAACATTAATGGTCAGCTGCTTTAACATAGTCATGAATTTGCTGAACTTCGTATCCTCCGCCACCTTCTTCAATCTTTGGGGAAAAGGTGATGGTGGGTATGGAATTGTTCTCTCCACGGCTTTCTTCTCCTCTTGCTTCCGTTTTTCAGCTTTTCCAGGCTGCACGTCGTGAGGAGTGACGTTAAGGACGTTAGGATCGGCTGTTGCGGCATCTTCCCCTTTCGCCTTATCATCAATTTCCGCTTCTTAATCAACCACTTGCTTGCCTTTTTCTGAAGTTTCCAGCACCTTACCACTTCGGGTAGTTATGGCCATGCATGACCCATCATTCCTTGGGTTTTGCACAGTATCGCTAGGTAAAGTACCAGCCTTTCTTTGATTGAGTGCTGCTGAAAGTTGGCTCAATTGCTGCTCTATTTGCTTGATTGAAGTGGAATGAGAATCAACTAATTGCTTCATAGAGGATAAATCATTTATTACCTCTGTTACTCCTGCGCTCGTTGCTTCCACTCCTTTCAGTAGTTTAGCCATCATGTCTTCCATACTTCCAGAACTAGATGTGGTGGCGTCACGTCTTCCAGGGGGAACATACAAACCACTACTGTCATTCTTGTTCTTCCAACTACCTTGGTCCATGTTTCCAGATTTACCATGATAGTTTCGACCTTGGTTTCCTTGGGCATTGCCTCGGAACCCCCCCTGATTGTTCAAGTAGTTGGCTTCCTCTTCCGAATCAGATTCGTCTCTTCCTTTTGACGCAATAGCTTTCACTTTTTTGGTCTTCCCTGATAATAAATGCTTTGTAAGAAGATCCACTTATGTTTTCATGTGCGCCATATCTTGATCACGTTTTTTTGTCTTCTTCTTTGGTCTGCAGTCATGCCAATAGATAAAGTGGGGCTTGCTACCTCAGAATCCCTGGTATGCCAAGCTCTACTTTGTTTCATCATACGATCTAGCATATTGCTTGCTTGACCAAAGGTGAGATCCATAAAGGATCCTCCAACCGCATTATCCACCACTGGTTTAGTTATTGAATTCAGGGCTCTATATAATATCTCCATTAGGTGAACATTAGTCATATGATGGTTTGGGCACCTCACTAGCTTTGTCTTGAACCTCTCCCATGTTTCATGAAGAGCTTCAGTGGGAAGCTGACGAAAGTTGCTGATTTCATCTCTCAATTATGCTCTTTTGGATGGCGGAAAGAATCTTTCTAGGAAAGCGTCTCTCAATTGCCTCCAATTTGTAATAGAATTAGGAGTCAGCCCATTCAACCATAGAGTTGCCTCCCCAGACAGAGACAATGGAAATAGACGTAATCGAATTGCATTCTGACCAACTCCAGGATTGTCAAACGACTTACATGTAAAAATAAAGTTGATGAGATGCATATTTGGATCATCACCTGCTAGTCCACCAAATAATCCCTTGAGTTACAATAACTGAATCATGGTGCTTGTGATGTTGAACTTGGTTCCGGGCGCTAATGGTGGTGGAATTATAGCTCCAGTGGCTCCGGCACCATCAAGATCATCATCATCATCGTCGAAAGCTGGCTGCATAGGTTGGCGATCATGTCTATACCGAGCTTGTCGACCTCTTCTGTTGGCAGGTGTTGTGATTTCAGCATCATGCCTTGGGTTTAGTAATTCGTCATCACCTAAATCCTCATCGTCAGGATTTGTTGCTCGTGCAGGGTTATTAATGTTCTGCTGTTGAACCTGGGCTGCGGAAAGGGCAACCAATCTTGCTTGTTCCTGTTGAGCAGCCATCCTTGCGATTTCAGCTTGTGCTTCCATTCTACCAATGCGTTGTGGTTCAGGATTGATTGGTAATAATGGTTGACCAGAACTTCGAGTATGGGGCATGCACTAAAATAAAAACCTGCAGTAGACAAAAACAAAAACTAAACGTAAAAGTACGAGAATCTTTGACCAAAGGGTCTAGTAATTATCACGAACTTGATTGACACTTGTATTCCCCGGCAGCGGCGCCAATTTTTGATAACGCTCAATCTACAGCTCTTGTAGGAGTGTAAAGCGGTCGTTAGCAAATATAGAATCCAACAGGATTGGGTGTCGATCCCAACAGGGTTGGGTGTCGATCCCACAGGGAATAGCTTGGCCAACACGTAAGCAAAATTACTAAACTTTTGGTGCAAGTCTCGTAAAAAGGGGGGATTTGTAATGTGTCACCAAAATAATTAAATAAAAGCTGAAAATAGCAAAGTAAAAGAGAAAGATTGTTGCGTAAGTTGTAAACAATGAGAATTGAGGCGTTGGGGTTATGTCCACCTTCTGAGGTATACGTCTCTATTGGCTATGAGTGTGTAGAATTCTGACATGCTACTGCTTATAGAGAATTGTATTTGATGGTAAATCCAGGCGTCTTTCGACCTATTCGAGGATTATTTCACTTTAACTCTTTCGAGCTTGAAGCGTGTCCAACGGTACGAATTCTCCAAGAGGTTAGTCCAGTTACGGCACTAGCTTTTTAGTAGGGAATTTTAGGGGGTGACCCTACTACCTTGACATTATCTCTTTTCCAGACAGATAACCTTTCTTTCGAACAAGTTAAATGTTATACTGGCGTATTCTTGCGTTTGCAACCACAAAAAATGTAGACTAAGATGAAGAGAATAATGATATAAGCAGTATACGTGTCGCGAACTCACAAAATCACAACAATAGATAGTATCTCATACGACTTCCATAACCCCAACAGAGAAGTTTAGTTACCCATGAATGCGAAGGAGATCACGATTGATATTGTTGTTATACCACAAGATTGAGTAATTTTGTGTAGCTTAGGTGGTAGGCGTGAGGCGTGAATTCCTAGGCAAAGTAACGATTCTCTTGTTGTGGAATTTAAGAATAGAAGAGTAGAAGAAGAAAAATAGAATTAATGGAAAGATTAGAAGAGTTGTAGAATTGTTTGTAGTGGAAGATGAGAGGGATGGAAGGAAGTATTGTGGTCTCCAAGATTCTTCAAAATCTCTAGCATGATAGGGTATTTATAATATCCATATCCTAATCCTACTAGATAAATAAAATATCTAACCAAATCCTACTAGGCTAATGTAATACTTAACCCAATTGTACTAGGTTAATGTAACATTATCATAATCCAAATAAACTAATGAAATACATAACCCAATTGTACTAGGTTAATGTATCATTGTCCAAATCCAACTAAGTTACTGCAAATCCCCAAAGTCTTCAGAAATGCTGTTTTAGCCCGGGACAGATTTTCCATGCAGCAGTTTTGGTCCTTAGGCGTGTAAACTCCCTTCCCTTCCTTCGTGAGCTTTCTTTTGCGTCAAGTAAGCCATAAAATGCTGAATTCTGCATCATTTATACCTGAAACTTTACTAATCATGTTCGTTAGCTCATTTACAGGAAAAAGGACTAAAAGTGCATGAAATATATACTTTGTTCTCAAAACTAGGCTAAAATATGGGCAAAATATATTGATATAGGCGTGTAAATTCACCTATCATCACTCATCTTTTCATGCTTAAAACAAAGGACTCGTTGATATACTTCAAGTTTGTTCCACCTCGGCATGGCATGTTGATATGTGTATTTTGCTAACCCTAACCCTCATGTCATGAGGATGTGTGCTTGTTTGTATTCTCTTGATTTTGCAAGACGTGGATTTGAGGTCGAATCCTTTTTCAAGAAGGGGAGGATGATGCGAGTACGACCACGAAGGTTGACATATGTGAGATGTATTGAACCCGAGGCTTGGAGTGTGCAAGTAAATTGAAAAGGAGGACCTAAAAGCTCTCAAAAACCATCCAAACTCTACACTCCAAGGGCGCCTATTGAAGCATTTGACTAAAAGGTCATTTTGGCATTTCACACTTTATTTTGTAACCTACTATAAATAGAACAATGTAGGGTTTTATTCATTTAATTTTTGTTGAATATAAAAGTGTAACACTTAGAAACATCTCTCTTGAGAGAATGACACTCCTTGGCCAAAATTGTAACTAGGGAAATCAACTTGAGTGTGGAATCACTCGTGTTGGATTTAAGCTTGGAAACGTTAGATACTTGGGAGATCGAGGTCCCTCTTGTTCCACCGTAAGAGATAGGTGAATTATTGTGCGTAGTTTTAAGGGTTCAAGAGTTGAATAGGCTCTTGGGTTCTTAAGATTATGACTTCATGTAGTCTATCTATCTATCCTTTATTTTCTTTGTAATCTTGTAGTTTGTGTTCTTGTTGTAACCGTTTGTAGTTTATCATGTGATAGTGAACCCATGACTTCTTGTTGTTATCATATTGTTCTTGTTTCTTCATCTTAATGTTGTAACTTAGTTTGGCTATTTTTGGTGTGAAATCACACCTTTGTTGTCTCGTTTATTGGTGCATTTGTTGAATTCGAATGTGGTCTCCAATCGGTCCAAGAATCCCTTTGATTAGTGGACTGATTTGGAGTGTGTTTTGTGTCCTTCCTTGTCATTCTTGTATCAAAATACCATCTATCTCAAAATTAAAGTAAAGAATTTAGCCTTTACGAGATTGATTGAAGCTTTTAACTATGCCAATGTGATTTGATCTTTATCTCTATCAAACTGCCTTAATAATGCTCTTGTTATTTTATAACTATATGTTGTTTTTGGATTGTTTCACTGACAATACATTCCAAGTATTGACTGTCCTCGGACAACTGCATTGTCTCATAATATAGATTCTGAGGCTCAATCCCGTTGTCCATATCAACAGTAGAATCTTCCTAATCATCAGAGTTGGTGAGCCATTCATCTTTCGTAAGACGTTGTATTTATATGTTTATATATTTGTATTTATATGTTTATCTCTTTTAATTTATGATCCAGTCGGGAATCTTGTCCGGCCTAGATTGTTATTCATTAAGTAGAGGCTTCGTAGATTGGATTTAGTTAATGTTTAGTATTAATTTATTGATGGAGTTTTGCCTATAATATTTCTTGAAAATTTATTATATCTTCCACATTTCATATGAATTATGTATATGATAGCATGCTAAGGGGTCTATAGATGTATCGTTGTTTGGAATTCCTGTCATGGTCAGGACCTCCGCTCGGGTCATGACAAGCTTGATATTAGAGCTTGATTCAGGGTCCTAGAGTGTCTACGAAGCCGTGTTGAGTAGATTCTTTTTTATGGGTGTGTAGCATGTCACTCTTATAAGGAGAAGGCTATGAGGCATTTTAGAATATTTCCCTTTTCTTTATGTCCTAGTTTGTGCTAGAGAGTTTAGTTGCAATGGAATTCTCCTAACTCCTGAATTTTCGTATTTTAGACCATTCCTCCCTGAAGATCTAGTGGTCAGAGAAACTCAGTTAGAGCCTCTGTCCCCACTGTGGCAAATATTGAGGTGGTTCGCCCTACCTACGAGATACAAACTCGATGTAGAGCCCGTACAACTGACTTCACTGCTCCTCTGGAGTTCCACCAGCACCAACTAGTCCTACTCAAGCTTCTTGGGCTAGTATTAACCATATTCAATCTCCACAGAGAGAGATCGTGAATGTTGAGTTCCATCAGCACATTCACATGTTTTCTCAGTTTGTGACATCGCAGTTCTGTCGTTCTGATTATGTTGGTCCTATCACTGTCTCATCTAAAGTCACTCAGGTTGGTCAATTCATGAGGCTGAATCCCCTAACTTTTATGAGTTCAAGGTTAAGTAATATCCTCAAGAGTTCGTGGACGAGATGAAAAAAACATTCAGAGTTATGCATGCTAGTGATACGGAGGAGGTAGAATTTCCAGCCTACCAGTTGAAAGGAATGGCTTACTAGTGGTATGATGAGTGGGAAGAGTTGAGGGGTCAAAATACTGAACCAGCTATGTGGGAAGAGTTTTCTGACGCTTTCCTTGACCACTTCTTTCTTATGGAATTGAGGAAAGCTAAGACAGAGGAGTTTGTGAATTTGAAGCTAAGGGAAAATGAGTGTCGATGAGTATAAATTATCCATGTATTTTAATATATAAAAATTATTATTTTAAATAAAAAACATGAATAAATATATACAATTCTCCTATATTTTCTAACAATACTTGTAGGAAAAAGAATGAATGAGAAACAAGAATAAAGAAAGAAAGAAGATATAAGACAAGGAATTAAGATCCATCCACTACAAATTCATCAAAGACTACACAAGAACAAGAAATATAATATCATGAACATTCTCATAATGATCTTTGAATTTCTCACCAAAGCTTTCTGATAATTGTTATGCTAAAATCTCATCAAGATTTCATGATAAATCATCATGTCAAATTCTCATCAAGATATCATTATATATTGAAAATATCATGTAATTCTCATCAAGATCTAAGTAGAAATTTATCTATAAATAAGCACATATTGTAGAGGAAGATCATCCAATTACCATCTATTTAATTCTAATTTTCTTTCTAGTTTTTCTACGGAGAAAGAAAGAGTTGATCTTGGTCACGTTCTTTAATCATTTTCTTGTAGCAAAAATATTTCTTGTGTTCTTTTAAATTTTTCTTACTCCATAACGAAGTAATCTCTTTTTGTTGAGATAGTTGATGAAGCTTGATATATATTTTTATAATACTCTCTTAGTCTCAACACATCTTGTCCTGAAGATTTTCACTTATACTCCAAACTGTACTGGAGTAATAGTTTTCAATAAATCCTTATCATCATCTTCATATATTTTATCTCTAAGTTACCTTTATATTAATTTTGTAATTCTCTCAGAGCAAAATTAATATATGATATTTAAAATATAAATTAGTGGAGTGAAAGTAATCTTTAGTTATCTATTATCTCAAAATTTCCGATCTTGTTGTTGACATGTAAATTTGACCCTTTTTAAACTTCAATTTATCCCATTCTCTCGCACCCATACCACACAACCCACCCCATTTAATACTTCCCCCACTAAAACAACAAAATAAAAAAGTTATAACAAATTAACCACCTCACCCAATTAAAGGTGGATACCTCACTCACCCTAACCACCCCAATCACCCCTACCCCACATACCCCCTTATCCCCCCTTATCCCCCCTTCACGTTTTCCCCTTTTCTTTAACAAAATACACACTCACACACATCATACCTACACACTAACAGAAATAATACACACACCCAACAACAAACCTATATACTCACATACACATACATGGCTGTATACACAGATTCATACACAAAGGGGAGAATTTTGATATAGACATACCCAATCGGAGATAAAAAGAAGGTAGAAAATATTAGAAAAAATAGGAATTTTGGGGGAAAACAGTGAAATAAATAGAGGTGAATTGAGAAGGAAAAATTAGAGAAAGAACCTTGAGATAAGAAAAAAATAGTGTGGAGAGAAGAAGAGAAAACATGAGAGAGAGTAGGGAAAAACCAGAGGAAGAACAGTGAGAAGTGGGAGAAAGGTGAGAGAGAGAAAATCGATGAGAGAGAGTTTTTTTGACGAAATCATCATCGGAATCACCACCAGAAAGCATTGCCAGTTGTTACTTGTTACTGTTACAGCAACACCCTCGCGGAAAATCCACCAAAAAATGTTATCCAACACAAAACCGCCTGAGACTCATCGAAAAACCCACAAAAACCTGGCGACCAGACCTCATAAGGAGGCGCGGGTTTCGTCTCTCTTACGCAATTGCTGGTTTGTTTTGGCAAAAAATAATAAAGGGTATACCGAAGCTGAATTTGCTCATTTTGTTGAGGTTCGTTCTAAGATTTTGATTGCATTCTAGTCAAAAAACGCAATTATACTTGAAAAACTTAAATTTGAGGTTCATTTCTCCTCTCGTTCTCTATTTTATCTTGAATTTTAATTGTTATTATGGGTATGAATAACTTGTGTGCTTACCATGCTTGGATCTTTGTTATGTGTATATGGTTGATTGTTGGATTTGGATGTTGAAAAATTGAAAAGAAAGAATTGAATTGATAGCCGAAGAATTAGTTAATCATTGATTGAGAATAAAATTTGGGTTGAAAATTAAAAATTGATAATGACAAATATTGGTTATTTTGATTCATTAGTGGTTGTTTATTTAAGAATAAATGTCAAATTTATTGAACACGATAGTATCATGTGTTGGTCGAGAATCGATAGACAAATCTTAGGTTTTGGATAGACAAATCATAGGTTTCTATATTATCAAATGTACGGATGTTTGTTTCGAATAATTTCTTTCTATTTTAGCACATTTTTATCAAATGTATTTATTCGTGGGGAAATGTCCCAAGGTCACAATTATCGAAAAATGCCCCGCGAAGCTCTATATTTGAAAGATCGATCGTGATCAAGGCCCGAGGCATCGGGTAAATGTAATACCCCGTACTTTCGTAACTCAACTCCACCCATAGTGCGTGCTTAAGACACTTAGAACCTGAAATAATTAAGACACTTAGAACCTGAAATAAAACTAAGTGTTGGAGACCGTATGGTTGATTTTAAAGTTAATTCTTGATCGTGGTAGTAACTAGTACATCTTGGGTGAGTTTTGGAGCTTTTGGACAAGCGTAAGGCTATGTTTCGAAGTCCAAAACAGTAGCTGCAGGAGAATAGCGTGCGACGCACACTCCAGTCCACCCCTAGGGAGTATGCGATAGAGCATACGATGCACGCTCTATTCCGTAGTTCCAGAGCATGCGACGCACGCTCCTGAATTTTTCATCTTTTGACTCCGCGTGTTGGAGGACAATAAGGTCTTTTGTCCCATATCAAAACCGTCCAAAACACATAATTTCAGCCTCAAATAGCTTAGATACAACATTATTCATCTTCTTCCTCTCTAAGAAAAACCCTAGCTCTAAGAAATCTAGAACAACCCATTACTACTTCTACAAGAAAGTTAATAATCCACACTTCCGGGTTCAAGAACTTCAAGAAGAAGCTTCGAGAACATCATTAGAGATTCAAAAGTTCAAGCTTTGACATTCAATTATTCTAGCATGGTATGTGGAATTTTCAACAAGGATAATTCTTTCATCCTTGTGTTCAAAATTAGTTTTAAAGTTGAATTTTATATGAAATTATATGAATTTCAGTTTAGGGTTTATACCCACTTATTCCTATTTGAAGAGTTATGAGATATTAAGAACTTTAGATGTTGAATTACATGTCTACTTTCATATTTTTATGCATATTGCAGTAATTTTCAGATTTAGAATTAAATCATCCATATTTTCATTATCAAGCATTAACTTTATGATGATTTGACATAAAATATATGCATGGATTATTAGCTCTAGTTTGAATGTTGTTATTTCAAGAAGATTATGCTTTTAAGAATCCCATGATTTGTTATATTCAGATTTTGAACAAAGGTTTGATATTTTGATCTCAGCCTAGATATGAAATCCACTTTACAGATTTAACTATAGTTTACAGTAAATAGATTCACAAGAGGTTTTCATTGTAAACCCTTATACTAGTTTTAAAAGTGGATTTCCTACAGAATGAGCATACAGATTAAAGGGAGTAGTATTTAGCACCGAGTTGGGTATGTTTATATGCCCCAGAACTACAAGCCAACGTAGGTACAGATTATCAGATTATTCCCATTTCTATATGGATGACAGTTACAAATGTGATCACTTAGATTAGGTTATACTCCTTGGCAAGAGTATGGCACCTCTCCCTAATGTGAGGTTTTCCCATAAGGAAACTAGACGTTGGACACTATGATAGCTCACATAGTATGTCGGTTAGAAGAACCTCCCTAATAGAAAAAAGCTACAGAAAAGAATAACAGAACATCTTTTAGAAACTAAGTGTAAAGGTTCATAGTTTTGTTCAGATATTGCTTTATATAAGACATTGACTATAATAAATCAGCTTTCAGTTGATAGATATAAAAGTGAGTCCTTTCTACACTTAGACAGTATGATTTCAAGATAGAATACAAGTACAACTTTTAGAACTAAGTGTTGTGACTTACTAGATTTATACAACATGCTTTATTATTTATGATCATGATTCTCAGTTTTCAGTTATTCAAGCTATTGTGAGTCATCTACACTTAGCATGCATTCTTTTGCAAATCTACACTAATGTTGAGATATTATTTTACTTATGCATTCACCCCCATATAATCAGTACATTGCAGAAGTACTGATCCACATATACGTTTATATGCTATATTATATCGTAATGTAGGTTTAGGTGATCAGTTTCAGCAGTGTGAGTGATTTCGAGTATCTCCATCTACATTCCGACAGTTGGTGAGTTCTCATAGTTCGGGGACCTAGTTATTCAGTTTTCCTCTAGCTTATTATAGTAGTTGATTTAGTATTTTCAGTCAGTTTGAGTCAGCTGGGGGCTTGTCCAAGTGGCTCTCTAGTTATTAGTAGTAAAGGCTTGTCAGACTGCTAGTTGTTATTCAGATTTCCAGTGTTGAATGTCCAGAAGTCTAATATTTTCAGATATTATGTTTAGATAATTTCAGCTTAGCTCAGACAGAGTTCCACATTTTAGCTTTGATTATATATCTATATTCCTTTATTATGAGCTTCAGATTTAGTAGAAGGCTTACAAGGTTAGCTTAAGGCTACTTGTAGTCTTGAGCACCGTATGATGTCTCGAGACCCATTTTTGGGGTGTTACAGTAAAGCATAGTTAGGGTAGTTAGAATAGTTTAGGATTTTATTTTAGCATTTTTTATTTTGGTTGATAAAAAATTGGACTGGACACTATTTTTGGAGTTTTGATTGTTTGATTGCTTGTTTTCTTGTCATGTGTTTTGTTTGGTTTATGCTTTCATAGTGTCGTACTAGCCGATACACTCCACGAAGTGACCGTGGTCGAACCATGGAACTGAACGATGCCTAACACCTTTGCTTTGGTCAACAAAATTCCTTAATCGAAATCTCTGTTCACAGACCAATTTTTAAGAGTGAAAAATAGTTCTGAAAAAGGATTTCCAAAGGTGACTTGGCACACCAGATTTTTTCCAAGTGGCGAATATGAGTTTAATTGTAAAAATAATTCTTTTCGAAATAAATTTTTATGTTTTTGTCACTTTTAATAATTAAACCCTTTTTGAACTTAAAAATGAAACTTTTTGGTTTAAAAAAAGTGAAAAAATGAATCTTTTTGGTTTAAAAAAAGTGTGTGATAGCTCTGGTGACTCCACTGTCCATTTTTTTTAGAATTCGAGATTATTTTTGAGTTATATCGGCTTAGTTTAACACTATATGTGTATAGACATTTTATTTGTGTTATTGTTTTATCATTCTTGGATGTCTACGTGCTCTTTGTTTATAACTTTTCTTTATATATCTGTCATCATTTGCATTATCTCAAGTCATTTCTTTCGCAACAAGTCCCGTAGTACACGTGTGTACACGTACATTCGTTAAGTCACCTTTATTTTAGGAGGGGGATATCAGGTGTATGGAGTAGGTGGAAAGCTATTGTAGCCACTATCAACCATACGCTCCCTCGAACAGCCTTGTTAGTTGAACGCAAGCCTAGGTCAACCTTTAGGTCATTCTTATTTGCATCATATTGAGACCTGGCGAGACCTGTTTGGTCCTTTATAGGTGACTTATCCTAAGCATCCCTACGTGCTAATTGTTGTATCTTTGAGGGTAATAGGGTCATTTGAATGACTCATTTGGGGGAAGCATGTGCTAGAATTAAGGGAAAACGTATGTTTAGGGAAGGAAAAAATAGAGAAAAAAAAGAAGAAAAGAAGAAAAAGAAAAAAAAGAAAAGAGTCTCATAGTTTTTAGTAGTTCTTTATGGTTTTTGTTTACCACAATAAAAAATTCAAATTTTTTTTTTACTTTTTGCACACCTTTTTCTCAAAAAACAAAAGACCAAAAAGATTTTTCCTTTGTTTCCTGTAGCATGCATTCATAACTCAAAAATTTCAAAAAGATATTTTTAATAGGAGCTTTTTATAAAACAAAAATAAAAAAATGTTAGAAGTTTTGTACATTTCATATAATGAAAATGTCAAAAAGATTTTCCTTTAGGGTCTTCATTTTTTTCTATATTGCAAATTTCAAAATTATTTTATTCCCGTTGGTGCTTTATTTTTGAACAATTTAATGCGAATATAACAAAAAACATTGACCTTTCCTGTTTTCTTTTATTTCATTGTTATATGAAGTTTCAAATGAAAACCTCAAAAAAGATTTTTACTTGCGTGTTTCCTCATTTGTTTTGGTCATGCCTCAAGTCGGGGTTCAGTCTATCGCTTAATCTTTAACTATCCAATATGGATGAATTACGCACATCTGATTCTACTCTTTCAGGAGTGAGATACGTAGACAACACTTCTTGGGTTCGGTGATCTTATTCAAAAAATTCAAAAATATTTCTCTCTCTCTTTATTTTAGAGTTGATGTTTAATATACGTATTTAAAAATAAAAAATACCAAAAGATTTTTCCTTTAGTAGTTTTAGATTTCATTTGTGAATGAAATTTAAAATAAAAATAATTTTTTTTTGTCTATATCTTTTGAAATAATGATAAAAGTTTTTTTTTTTATTCTGCATTTTAGATTAGTTGTTAGGAGGTGCCTTGGTGTATGCTGTTTGCAGATGATGTAGTGATGATTGATGAGATGCGGGGAGGGAGGGGGGTGTGAATGAAAAATTAGAGGTTTGGAGACAAACCCTTGAATCTAAGGGGTTTAGGTTGAGTAGGTCCAAGACAGAGTATATGGAATGCAAGTTTAGTGACTTGAGGCAGGAGGACGATGTGGTGGTGAGGTTGGATTCCCAGGATGTTTGTAAGAGGAATAATTTTAAGTATCTTGGATCCACGATTCAGGAGAATGGCGAGATTGATGAGGATGTCTCTAACCGTATTGGAGTAGGTTTGATGGAGTGGAGGCTCACCTCGGGAGTGTTGTCTGATAAGAAGGTACCAGTTAAGCTTAAATGCAAATTCTACAAAGTGGCAGTCCGTCCAGCCATGCTATATAAAACAGAGTGTTGGCCAGTCAAGAACTCCCACATTCAAAAGATGAAGGTGGCAGAATTGAGAATGTTGCATTGGATGTGTGGACTTACTAGAGGGGATAGAGTTAGGAATGAGACTATCTGATAGAAGGTGGGAGTGGCTTCGGTGGAGGACAAGATGCGGGAAGTAAAGTTGAGATTGTTTGAGCATGTGATGAGGAGGGGCACAGATGCCCCAGTTTGTAGGTGTGAGAGGCTTGTGTTGGATGGCTTCAGAAGGAGGAGAGGTATACTGAAGAAGTACTGGAGGAAAGTAATTAGACATGACTTGGAGAAGCTTCAGCTTACTGAGGACATGACCCTAGATAAGAAGGAGTGGAGGTCGCGGATAAGGGTAGAAGGCTAGGAAGTGTGCGTGGGTTGTAACAAGTAGTTACAAGAGCTCATGTATAGTCGGGTTAGTAATCCTAGGACTGTGTCCATAGGAAGGAGCCCCTAGTCAGAAGGGTCTGGGTGTGGCGGGTATCTCTGGTCTGTGAGTGTATGTTACTACTAGGTGGGGGTCGTATTCCTGATGTCCTATTTCTTATCTCTTATTTCATATTGCGCTTATTTATCTTATCCCGTATTGCTTTGATTTCTATTTTATTATATCTTATCTCTTTTTATGTTATACCATTCATCATGCTTCATGTTTCATTACGCTCTTGTTTACTATTCTCTATCTTGAACCGGGGGTCGATCGGAAACAACCTCTTTACTTCTTTGGAGGTAGCGGTATGGACTGTGTACATTTTACCCTCCCCAGATCCCACTTTGTGGGAATACACTATATTTGTTGTTGTTGTATTTTAGATTAGTTGTTAGCACATGTTGCTTTATCTGAAAAATACAAAAAGATTTTTCTTTAATAATTGTAGGTTTTACTTTTTATGAAATTCAGAATCAAGAATTTAGAAAGATTGTATAAATATCTTTTGGAATTTTTTTTTCGTTACTCTTCTTTTTGGATTAGTTGTTTCACGTGTTTCTCCATACAAAAATGAAAAAGACGTTCATTTGGTAATAAATTAGTTGAGCCATGCGTTTCTTTATACCCCCTCCATCCCAAATTACCGTCCCAAATTGAGATGGTACACTGATTAAGAAAAATAATTAATAACATGCCTAGTTTACCATAGTACCCCTAAATGATATTTACATTTTAATTTGAATAAAAAGTAATTAATGCAAAGGGTAAAACATGGAATTTTTTTCCCTCTCTTCTTGATTAATGAAAAAAGACAAGTAAAATGAGAAATCAAATTAAAAAATTTGGGACGGAGGGAGTATGAAAATACAAAAAATATTCTTTGATAATCATAGGTTCATTTTTATAGCAGATTCAAATTTGAAAAATTCAAAAGATTTCATAAATTCTTTTGACAGTTTGTTATTTCTTTTCTTCTAAAGTTTCAAGAAAAAAAAAAAGAAGAAAGAGAGATTGATTGGCCATTTTGTGGTCAAACTTCACGAACTATGCACACCCAATTCTCCTCTATCGAGGGTGAGATACGTAGGCACCCTTCTAGAATTCGGTGATCTTTTCAAAAAAAAGAAAAAAGAAGAAGGAGAAAAAGAAGAAGAAGAGTTTTGAAAAATTGTTGAACCCTAATGCATTTGTTATCTCTATTGTTCAGTTAGTTTAAGGTGGTTGGTTTGTGGCATTCTGGTTGGTCCTCCATATTACACCAAGTTCATGAAAGAGTTAGTTATGTCCAACAAGAATATCGAGAGTGATATTATGGATCAGACAAAGAGTTGGAAAAATAAGAGTTTAAAGTAAGAGATTTTGAGATCGGCGACAAATGACAGAAATACACCGAGCTTGGTCTAGTGGGTTGCCTTCTGCTGCATTTTCCGTTATTGACCCTACAAATATCTTTAGTTTTCCATTAGTGTCGCAAACTCAGTTTTCTACTGTTATTGACATACCACAACATGCATCAGAATTTATCCCACGCCAAAAACATCCCATCGCTTTCACCACTCATTCTCTAGCTCTTAAGTATAAGCCTACCATATTTACAACACCACCTACAGTCTGTGATTTTGTTGCTCAACCCTCTACAGAGGCTCTCATTTTGGTGGTCCACCCAATGGTTGTGCTTTCTCAATCTGCTAGTGAGTCTATGTTCAATTATCTTGAGGATCACTATTATACTCCTGAGTCTACATCTAAGTTAATTGGACCATCAAAATTCCTTACCAAGAAGCTTGCCATGGCAAAAGAGCAAGAGAAAATGGCTCAGAAAATGAAGAGTGCAGAAAATGCTATGAAAAGTTCCCTGAAACTTGCGGATTATGAAGATATTTCATATAAATACTGGGGCATGTCTTCAAGTGTTAACCTTTCTCCAAGCTTTGAGATATCAAAATTTGAGGAGCATAATTGACATGAGGACTCTATGAAACATTTGGGACGATATTGCGATCAATTGAGAAAAACTGAAGTAAAGAAGAAGGAAACGTAGCTATTGTTATTCCAGGACCAAAGTAGAGCTCAAGAGGTCCAACTCACCAATACTATCAACCGCAACCCCAAACCTACACATCAGATCCACATACTCACCTGCAAGAAGGTTCCTTTCTCCAAAATCCAAGATATTTTATTCCACTTCCTCAATATCCTTTGAGCAATGCACAACTGTATACTTATCCATTTTCTTATCCACAATGGCATGCATCGGTCCCTCAATGTCTTCCTCGACCCCCATATATTTACCAAGGTACCTCTCAATCCAGGTTTTGATCGAGGCCAGAGTTTGCAAAGAAGAGAAAGTCAAAGGATAATTTCACACTAATTGGGAAATCATATACCAATTTGTTTCAAAAATTTAGACAATGGGGAACGATCACCCCTCTCCTTGATCATACTCCTAACCCGCATTCAAGAAACTTTGATCCTAAGGTACAATGTGCATATCATTCCGATGTTCAAGGTCACAATACTGAAGATTGTGGTACTTTGAAATGAGAAATAGAAAAGATGATTCAAGAAAAATTAATTGTGGTGCAAAACATTGACACCTCGACCGTCACACAGAGTCTTTTACTAACACATGATAATGAAAAATACGTGGGAATCAATGAGTTGAGCATGTTGATCCATAACTTATTTGTTGAGGGAAATGTATTTTGATGGTAAGGAAAGCTCTAGTCATGATAATGTGCAAATTAGTGGCTATGATGTCAAGCTACGCAATTGGAAAGTCACTCCTCTCCTTACTTGGAAGGATTGTTGGTAGTTTGTTTTATTTTCTTCTCTAGTTTTTGAATTATTTCAGGGTTGTAGCTCGGAATCTATCTTGTTTTATTTATTTATTGTCCTTGGTCAAATCCTTCTATCTTTCCTTTCAATGAAATGTAGTGTTCCTTGTTGTTTTGTTTTATTTTATTTTATGATGTTTGTTTATCTTCTTTACGTTATTTTTTTTATGATTAGTTCTAGTGATATGACATACTTGCAAATTTTTTAGCTAGATCTTAAAATCTTGTTTAATATGGACTCATTGAATCAAAATGTTAAATTTTTAAATAAAGCATTTAAGAAAATTGAGAGAGCATTGAGACATTGGGTGATCAAGATGAAGCTTTTCATGAATAAATTAAGTAAATCATTTTTAGAATCACAAGAATAACTTGAGCATCGATTGATAGACATATCTCAATCATTATGAATTAGATCAAATAGGGGATGCACAATCTCCTATCAAGAGAAACAAAAGAAAATCTACACCACTAAAGTAAGAGTCATCCGATGTGAGTGTGTAATACAAGAATGGAGTTGTACATTTGACAAAAGCGCAAGAAGAAATGGCGCGCTTGCTCGGTAAAAGTTAGTGTTGTGAAAATGTCATAAAGGATCTTCATCCTTCACTTTCATATTGCATATTATGTATGTAACACCCTGTACTTAATTACGTGCATTAGCCATGGTTATATATGTTGGAGTATATGTATTGATCATAAGTTAGGTATATATGAGTTTAAGTATGAGTATTGATTATTTTGAGATGGTTTCAAGGGTATAGTTTGATTATATGTGTATAGGAATCGACTTTATTTATACCGGAATTTGCTCGTCGAAGTTTCTATGCGAAGTTTATCGAGTTAGCTTTCCAACGATATAAAGATTTCTGAAAACAGATGAGTATCGGATATAAGCGAGCATGTTCGAAACTTAAAAACGGTGGACGCAATGAACAGTAAATGTGCAGAAATTTTCTGCACACAAAAGTACTGCAGCCAAACAGATTTTTGGGTCAACTTTAAATGATCATAACTCCTTTTACAAAATGAAATGTGTGAGCTTCTATATATCGATGAGAATCCCCGAGAGTCTTCTTTCTAATGCAATTGGTTTCACCCAAATCCATTATCGGAGCAAAGAGTTATGGTCGATTTACTTTAGCCTATCAAAATAGTCCACCATGGACAGATTCGGATTTACTTAAATTTTAAGGGCAATATGGTCATTTTCCATCACCTCATGGACGAAAATTGGTCATTATATACATATACTTAGCCTCATATCCATCATTTATCATCCAAATTATTGAAGAATAAGAAACCCTAGCCTAATTTCAACTCCAATTATCTTGTGATTCAACCGTAGAAAATCCAAATTGATTCCGTAGTTGTGTTCACCGTCTCGAGGGCTTCGAGAAGCACCCCTTATTTGTGCCAACAGGACTTCGAAATCAAAAGGGCCATTTTATGGTAAGGATGTAAATTATGTTTGTGTTATTTATATGGATATGTATATATATATGCATGTGAGCATAAGAAGTATGTTATTTGATTGTTGTTGAAAGATGATTGGAAATGATGTTGGATTATTCTTGTGTATGGTTGGATTATGTTGAATTATGAAGGGATTTGGTGTGATGATGTGGTATTGAAATGATGATTATATATATATATATACACATAAACCTACTGTTCAAGTTGGTTTTTGGAATGCTTTGCAAATATTAGTTGTATGGAATTATGGAAGAGAATTGTGGTGTTGGGTTGCTAATACTAGATGCCAAACATTTCATTGTAGATAAGTGATTTGTAAAGGCGGGAAGTTGTGTTGAATTGGTATCCGAATCTACAACGAGGTATGTAAAGCATACTCTAACGATGTTCTTTGGCATGAAAACACCAATGTTCCATCAAGTAAGATTCCGAGGTTGTCCAAAAAACATGTTACCAACGAAGTTGTTTCCATTCTATAAAGTGTCAAAATGTTTCATTGATATACCAAAAGGCTCCTATTTCATTGTTGTGATATTGATGATTCTGAAACACATTGTTGATGTACCAATGAGTCTTTATTACATCGTTATTGTATAGAAGGTCTATTACTTGGTTCCTATTGATGTATCATTGTTCCAAAGGTACTATATTGGCATGAACACTAATGTAATAATCTCAAAAGCTTTTGAACTTAGTTATTAGAAAGATCTCTTATGTGTGTTACTTGATATACGTGTGGGTGGTAGCTCAGGGGCTTAAGCCTAGCATGGGCCGATCCCGATACTTGATATGATTACAGTTGATATGTACTGGGGGCAACCTAATGGTCACAGTACAGTATAGTATTGATTATTGTTAGGTGGTTGGAGGTTCGGGAGGAGGAGGTAATGGCGAATGATAATTGTAAAGAATGAAATGAACGAATGTATACCGTTCCACAAATGTGTTTGAATTCAAGAACCCAATTCAGATTAATGATAATGTACATGATCCTAAAAGTGTTTATGAAGTGTGGTTCACTTCTATTATGATTTATTCACTTGTGTCTGATTTTCTTGATCCCCCATATCACATATGATTATTTACAGCTTTACATACTCAGTACATATTTCATACTGACGTCCCTCACGGGGGACCTGCATTTCATGCTGCAGGCACAGGTGCTTCAGCTCATACACAACATAGATAGGAGCCAAGTCATACAACTATTGTTGGTGAGCTCCAGTTTGCTTCGGAGCTTTCCGAGTCGGTTTCTTATGTTTTGTTATTGTACAAGAGTCATGTGTGGGCGGGAGGTTTGTCCCGACCCTAGTTATGTCATGTATATCCTAGAGGCTTTGTAGACATAAGGAAGGGTAAAATCATGGAAGTTTATATAGTGATGTTATATTTGTATATATGGTGGCCCCGACGACCAAGTATTATATATATATATATATTTGTGCGTGTTGTGCTGATACAGGTAATTAGACCCTTCTATATGCAACAAAGTGCTGTCCAAATTTTTGGTGACATGTAAGTGAAAGTACAGGTATTTGAACGGGTTCTCCCGGGCCTTCTCGGCTTCGGGTGCCAGTCCGGCCCGATGAGATTTTGGGGCGTGATAATGTACCTGCATTTTCAAGGATTAATATGATGAAGACATTTCATTCTGTTATCCAAACATTGTATCAACCTTTGTTTACCCCGTTTGACTTTAGTTCTATTTTCTTTCATACCCCTCTTTTGGAATCAAGATAGAGTTAGGAAAGTTTTAAAGAAAAGTGTCAAGCAAAAAACAGAGTCAGAAAAGTTCAAAAAAGAGAGGAAAAAAGTGTGTTAAAAAGAAAAAAAATAGATAAGAGTGTGAAGAGAATAGAGTCAGAAAATTCTCAAAGAAAAGGTCAAAGAAAGAAGAAAAAAAGAAATCTAAACCAAGCAAAAGAACAAGTTTTTGGAACAATGTTTGACCCAATTCTTCTCTTTTGGGGGTGAGATACGTAGGCGACCCTACTCTAGGGTTTTGTGTAACCAAATAAACAATTTAGAATTATCCAGTCAAAAGAAACAGGGGCAGATTAAATATTCATTGTTTGAAGCAATTCCAAAAGTTTTAAATCTCACCCACTTCAAGTGTCATTTGAGCCCCATGCCATCCTTTCTTTCTAACCTTATCCAAATGCCACGTTACAACAAAAGAAAGACCTTCAGATCGATCTTTATGAATATTATGGCTAAGCATGTGGTGAATAATATGATGTTCTATTTTGGGTACTACTTTTCTTCATCAGCATAAGTAATCAGGAGAGAAATGAAAATGAGAGTCTTATTGGTGAAAACTCTCACAAGCATTGTAAGGCGATTGTTAATGGAGAGAAATGAAATGAGAGAGTTTTATTGGTGAAAACTCTCTTAGGCACCAAATGACGATTACGAGTTAAGAGAAATGAAAATGAGAGAGTATTATTGGTGAAAACTCTCACAGACTTCACAAGGTGATGATGAGATGAGAAAAATAAAAATGCGAGTCTTATTGGTGAAAACCCTCACGGGCACTGTAAGGTGATGGTAAGATGAGAGAAATAAAAATGAGAGAGTCTCACTGGTGAAAACCCTCATGGACGTCGTAGGGAGATAGTGAGCTGAGAGAAAGAAATTAGAGAGGCTTGTTCGCGAAAATCCTTCAAGGCGTCACTAGACGAATGAGGTCTATGAGTGCAATTAGCCAGAGTAAACAACTAAGTTTTCGGGTCATTAACTCAATAAGAAGTGGTAAAAGTTTGGATGGAAAGATTGCTTAATCCAAAATGCATATCATAGGCATTAGATCTAGCTTCCGTATTCAGATAGATTTTTCTTTTCTCTGTATTAAAAAATGAGACATTCATTGTCTTTTCTTCTTTCTCTATATTTCTATTTTCGTTCTTTGAGTCTATTATACCAATTGAAAATCATGATCATTTTCTTATGTCTTTGAGTCAAGTCCATGTCAAAATACTATTTCAAAACTTTCTACCAACTTCTTCAATTGCACGAAGCAAGACAATAGGCCAACACATGAAAAAACATGATAGTAAGCCAAAACAAGGCATGCAGAATGTTTTTGTCAACAAATAAGTGTAGGGATTCGAGGAAATACCATGGTTCAAAGAGTTTTTCTGATAGACATAGAAAAATAAAGATACTGTGTTTGTTTTAGAGTCGCTCTTAACAATCTAAGTTTGGATCAAGGGTGCATCAAGACAATGACATATGCCGATAGTTTAAAGCAAGTTAAATGTGACAAGTGCAAGAGTGATTACCTTGAGAGATAAAGCCACAAACTAACCACCATGTTTTTAAACTCACAAGTTTTCTTTGTATGAAACAGGAACACATGTTACCTTCAAATCAAGGACTTTAGAGCCTAAATATCAAAGGCTGCAATTCCTCACTTCTACAAATACAAAAGGCAATGTTGCTGCATAGGTTTGATAATCATAATTATGGTAAAACTCATCATCTTGTACCCCTAAGAGACACACTTTCTAATTTGGGTCTTTCATGTTTCATGGCTATGAGGTAAACTTCCTAATTTAAACTGTTAATCCTAAAAGATGCACTTTTTAGTCAGAATCTTTTGCTTTTTCCCTTAAGAGACGCACTTGTTGGTCTTGGTCATTTAATTTTATCCTTTAGAGATGCATCTATTGATCAGAGTCTTGATTCACCTCTGCATTATGCATTTTGTAAGTAGCTATGATTAGATTGACACCCAC
Source organism: Capsicum pubescens (assembly GCA_030864215.1). Lineage (NCBI taxonomy): Eukaryota > Viridiplantae > Streptophyta > Magnoliopsida > Solanales > Solanaceae > Capsicum > Capsicum pubescens. The sequence continues at coordinate 284,872,019 of CM061544.1, read as the reverse complement.
AAAAGTTTTCTGATGATAAATTAGAGAAAAAAGTTTAATTCATGTTATTTAAAACTTCATTTTATGACCCTCATAGAAAAAGAGACTTTATTTTTCTCGAAAATGGAACTTTCTTTATCATAATCTTTGTTTGGCATAATTTTTATTCTAGTTTTGATTTTGATATCAGGAGCTCGCCTGGAGTACAGGGTGAAGAAATTGCAAGTCGAGAGCCCGCCTGGAGAACAAGGTGATGAGATTGTAACTCGGGAGCCCACCCAGAGAACAGAGTGATGAAATTGCAAGTCGGGCGCCCGCCCAAAGAATAGGGTGATGAAATTGGAAGTCAAGAGCTCGCCTGGAGAACAGGGTGAGAAAATTGCAAGTCGGGATCCTTCCCAGAGAACAAAATGATCAAATTACAAGTCAGGAGCCCGTTCGGAGAGCAAGGTGATGAAATTGCAAGTCAGGATCCTTCTTGGACAACAGGGTGATGAAATTACAAGTCGAGAGACCACCCAAAGAACATGGTGATGAAATTACAAGTCGGGAGACCACCGAAAAAATAGGGAGATAATATTACAAATCTGGAGCTCGCCCGGAGAACAGGGTGATGAAATTTAAAGTCAGGAGCTCACCTAGAGAACAAAATGATAAAATTGTAAGTCGAGTGTCCTCCCGAAGAACAGGGTGATGAAATTACAAGTCGGGAGCCTACTCAGAAAACAAGGTAAAAAAATTACAGTCGGGAGCCTGCCCGAAGAACAGGGTGATGAAATTACAAGTCTGGATCCCGCCGTAGAACAAGGTGATAAAATTACAAGTCGGGAGCCTTCTTAAAGAATAGAGTGATGAAATTACAAGTCGGGAGCCCACCCAAAGAACAAGCTAATGAAATTGAAAGTCAGGAGCCCGCTCGGAGAACAGGGTGATGAAATTGAAAATCGATAGCCCACCCAGTGAATAGGGTGATGAAATTACAAGTTCGGAGCCCACTGGAGTACAGGATGATGAAATTATAAGTTCAAAGCCCACCTAAAAAATAGGGTGATGAAATTGAAATTCAGGAGCCCGCTTGGAGAATAGAGTGATGAAATTGCAAGTCAGGAGCCCGCCAGGAGAATAGGGTGACGAAATAGCAAATTGGGAATTCGCCTGGAGAACAGGGTGAAGAAATTAAAAGTCAGGAGCCCGCCTGGAAAACTGGGTGAAGAAATTACAAGTTAGGAGCCCGCCTTGAGAATAGGGTAAGGATTTTCAAATTCAAGTTCAAATTCAGAAGTACCACTTGCAGAACATGTTCAATTTTTGAGTTCAACTCCAATACCAAATTTTGTATTGGGAAAGAATTATTCTCACGTTCAACCCAAAGAAGATCAGATATTTTATCACTTTTGAAATCATTGAAGCCTCAAGTCAAGAGAAGCTGCATAGATACAATTTTGTAATTTTATTTATCTTTTTAACTTGTAATTTTTATTTTTGATGTAATGACAGAGCCGCAAACCGAAACCTCGATAGGACCTCACTCGACTCTCCAAATTTATATAGTCCCTCTCATTTTCTATCTGGAAACTACATATGATCTGATTCCCACAAAACCTAGGATAGGTAGGATGCCCAAAATCAAGTTTTGGTTGCATTCTATCTTTCTTTTCCTTTCTTTAAAATAATGGTCGGGTTAAATTTTGTCTCGTTGTCTACTTCTTTATCTAAAAACACTTTGTGTTTACATCCAAAGAGGGGCATGATTAGACTTGTAAATTTGATCCTTTTTAGATGTCAATTTATCCCATTCTCTCGGACCCATACCACACAACCCACCCCATTTAATACTTCCCCACTAAAAATAAGATAACAAAGTTATAACAAATTAACCACCTCACCCAATTAAAGGTGGACATCTCACCTTAACTTAACCACCCCAATAACCCCTACCCCACATACCCCCTTAGCCTCTCCCTTCACATTTTCCTCTTCCCCTTAATAGAATTCACACTTACACATATCACACTTACACGCTAACAGAAAGAATACACACTATACACACACCCAACAACAAACCCATATACGCATATACACATACAAGACTATATACACAGATTCATACATAAATGGGAGAATTTTCTATATAGACATACCCAATCGAAGATTAAAAGGGGTGGAAAAATAGGGATTTTTGGGGGAAAATAGTGAAAAAAACTAAGGTGAATTGAGAAGGAAAAATAAGAGAAAGGAACTTTAGAGAAGGAAAAACGATATGGAGAGAAGAAGAGAAATATAGAGAGGAAATGTAAGAAAGAGTAGGGGAAAATCAAAGGGAGAACAGTGAGAAATGAGAGAAAGGTATGAGAGAGAGAGTTTTTTCAGTGAAATCATCACCGGAATCGCCATCAAAAAGCACCACCAATCGTTGCTTGTTATTGTTACCACGATACCCTCGTAAAAAATCCACTAAAAATGTCAGCCATCTCAAAACCGATGGAGACTCACCAAAACCCCCACAGAAATTGGTGACCATACCTCATAAGCAGGCACAGGTGTTGTCTCTCTCACTCAATTGCTGGTTTGTATTGGCAAAAATTAGTAAAACGTATACCGAAGCGGGATTTGCTTGTTTCGTTAAGGTTCAGTTCGAGATTTTGATCACGATTCTAGTTGGAAAGAGCAATTACACTTGAAAAGCTTAAATTTGAGGTCCATTTCTCCTCTCGTTCTCTATTTTATCTTGAGTTTTAGTTGTTGTTGTGGGTATGAATGACTTGTGTGCATACTATGCTTGGATCTTTGTTGTGTGTATATGGTTGATTGTTGGATTTGGATGTTGAAAAATTGAAAAGAGAAAATTGAATTGATAGCCAAAGAATTAGTTAATCATTGATTGAGAATAAAATTTGGGTTGGGAATTAAAAATTGATAAAGACAGATATTGGTTATTTTGATTCATCGATGATTGTTTAATTCAGAATTAATGTCAAATTTGTCGAACGCGATAGTATCATGTGTAGATCGAGAATCGATAGGCAAATCTTAGATTTTGGGTAGGAAAACTGTAAGTTTCTATATTATCAAATGTGCGGATGTTTGTTTCGATTGATTTCCTTTCTGTTTAGCGCATTTTTATCAAATGTATTTATTTGTCAGAAAATGCCCCGAGGTTATGTGTATATATCTATCGAGGAATGCCCCGTAATACTCTGTATTTGAAAGAGCGATCGTTATCAAGGCCTAAGGCATTGGTTAAAGCATATTTTAGGTTTTCATTTCAACATTTTTTATTTTGGTTTTTAATAAATTGGACTGGACACTATTTTTGGAGTTTTGATAGTTTGATTGTTTGTTTTCTTGTTGTGTGTTTTATTTGGTTTATGCATTTCATAGTGTCGTATTAGCTGATATACTCCACGAAGCGATCGTGGTTGAATCATGGGATTAAGGGATGCCTAACACCTTTCCCTTGGTAAACAAAATTTCTTAACTAGAATCTTTGTTTGTGGACCAGTTTTAAAGAGTTAAAAGTAGTTTTGAAAAAGAATTTCCAAAGATGACTTGACACACCAGATTTATGCCAAGTGGTAACTCTAAGTTTAACTGTCAAAAAACTCTTTTTTGATTTTTTTTTTATCTTCTTGTCACTTTTAATTTCCCTTTTCGAACTTAAAAATGTATCTTTTTGGTTTTAAAAAAGGACGTGACACTTGTTTTTTTACATCCTAATTCTCATGGAGGATTAATTCAAACGAGTTTATTGATCAAAGGATCTTTATCTTATTTATTTCAGTCCTAATTCTCATGGAGAAATTGTCTCAAATAAGTTTATTGTTTTAAGGACTAATTAAAAGAGTTCTTTTATCCTTTTTAGCACAATAGACAAGAGAATATTGATTTAATAGTTACTAGAATTAAATTTGTTAATTGACATAACCTCACAGAGTGTTAATTAATTATTTATTTTTAGTGACAAAATATAATTGTATTAGCAATAAACAATTATCCTTTAGAACAAAATATATTTGGAGGCAGAGATTTTATTGTGAAAATATTATCAAGTGAATTTAATGATTCCCAACTTTTTTTTAATTATTAGTCTTTCAAAAAGTGATTTGTTTTAGTTTTAAGTAACCTTTAATTCCAACTAACCTTTTGTCAATTTTGTTCTCTCAAATATTAGTCTAGATATTACAAGTCAGTAGCATAGATCTTTCAACCTCTGTGGGACGATATCATAAACTATATTAGAATTTGACAGAGTACGAGTAATAGAATCCTATAGATATTGCCTCGTCAATTGTTTGACGTCGTATCCAGAGATTGATACAAGTCTACTTTAGATTAAATATTTTATTGCTAATTTGAGAATTTATTATCATAACGGTTGTTGTTATTCTTAAATATTATTATTGCTATTATTGTTGATATTTAGGGGTGTACAAACCGAACCGTTAAGTCAAACCAAACCGATGAATCAAATCAAACCGAGGAAAAAAACTGACTTATGGTTTGGTTTGATTAGTTTGGTGTTGGCAAAAAAAAAACAATCATTCTTGGTTTGGTTTGGTATTAGAAAAAATAAAATCAAACCGAACCCAAACCGAACCGACGTCATACATATATAATTTTAATTTTTTATACGTAAAAAAATATTACTTATAATCTACTTTCAAATTACTTTTATTATTTTTTTTATATTCAGAAAATAGATATATATTCTTGGACCTTTAATTATAGTATTTTTTCATTAATAAGAAATTAATACAAAGCCCAATATCTATATCTATATTTATATCTATAATCTATAATATATTAAAAGTGTGAAGGGCCTTAGAAATGTTGTTTGAACTTTTTGTCCTTCATTAAAAATTTTCGCTTTAGACAAAATCATTTTTTCACTATTTTTTTCTAATTTTTAAAAGTTAATAATTAATTAATATATATTTATGGTAAAATCTTTTCTTATTAGAAGTCGTCGGAATTAATGACAACTAATACTTTTTCCATTAGTTTAAGAATTATAAAACAACTAAATTTGATTTTAATAAGATTTGAAAAATCTAGAAACAAATATAAAAGCCTTAGAATAAGAAAATTTTAATAAGTATTAAATTTTAAAAAGTTTTAAATACATAATAAGAAATGTCTTTTTATTATTTTATCAAATTCTTATTTAACTATTTTTACTAAAAAAATACGTCCCACCTCAAAACAAAAAAAGTAGTGTCAGATTGTAGTTAGCATACAACCTAATTTCTTTTTTTTTCTAGGTATGGTTTTTGATTTAATTAGGAGTCCTTAATTTTCTTTTCTTTTAAGTTTCGTTTGTCTTGATTTTCTATAATAATTATTTTTTTATGAAAAAAGTTTCTCAAATTAGATTAGATTTCTTCCATGTTTCATCAACTCTTTCTTAAAAGGAAAAAAATCGTACATATATATATTGAGCATTCCTTTTTTCCAATAAATAATAGAATAACATTCACAATTTAATTGTTAAAAAGTATGTTCAAGAGAAGATTAGTTTTATGTTCTTTAATATTAATTTTTAATTTGTAGGTCAATAATATTAAATATTATGCATCTTTTATTAACGTTTTTTTATCGTATAATTTATTGTAATTTCAATTGTTGGCTTTCGCATGATGTGCAGGTAAAGAAAAATTATGTGAGTGTGTGGTTGAGATTTCGTGCCGATTACGAGAGGATTTAAAGGTGTTTTTTTTAAAAAAAGAATTATTTCTCATTCATATTAGCACGATTTATGTTGTTAAAGCGTTGATTAGAAGTACACGTTCTGCTCTTAGATTCGATTTTATCAAATTTCAATTCAATTCTTTAATTTACAATTTTAAAAAGTAGACATCAAACACCGAATCGAACTATTTCAGTTTGGTTTGTTTTCTTTCAACTTCATTTTTATTTGATTCGGTATTCAGAAATATTTGAACTTTTTGTCCTTCATTAAAAGTGTCTGCTTTAGACAAAATTATTTCTTCAATATTTAAGTATTGAAAATTTATTAAATATTTTAATATAACATATGTTATGTTTGCGCTATTGTATTAAAGTGTGAAGGATCTTTGAGAAATGGTTTAAATTTTTTGCTCTTCATTAAAATTTTTTGCAATAGCAAAATCATCTAATTTTAAATAATCAAATGTTATACATGCGAGACACGTGGGGTTTAACTAGTTAATATAAAAACCTAAAACTCTTTAATTGTTTCACTTTTTACATTTTACTTTCCAAGTTTTCAGAGAGTTCTCATTATTTTCTCATCTTACTTTCATCTTACTTTTGTCATTCGTCAAGTTGTGATTTAGGTTTGTTTCTCTTCTTTCTCCTTTTATGGAATTATGTTATAATTAATTACTTTATGGAGTTAAGTTTTTAATAAGTTGTCTAATTCTTCATTCTTTTGTGTGCTCACATTTTATGTGAAGGAAACTTTCAGACAAGCTACTGTGACTAGTGATTAGAAATTGAACTACTTAGGTATCCACATAATATTACTCTGAGAGATAGTAGTTTAGACGTCTTAGTAATTTGCCAACTTAATTTTTATTGGAAGTACTCTATGACCATTTTTTTTTTTTAATCTTTTTAGTGAAAACATTTATTTATTTTCTTCAATCACATTATAATTGTAAAAAAATCAAGAAAACCGAAAAACCAAAAAAATAAAAAAAACTCGACTAAAACCGAAATAAAAAAATCGATTGCATATTAGTTTGATTTGGTTTATAGATTTAGAAAACCGACATTATTGGTTTGGTTATATTTTAATAAAAAACTGAACCAACCCGACCGATGTACACCCCTATTGATATTAATAGTTCTATTTTATTGTTGTTATTATACTTATTAAGTAGGACTTTTTGGGCTTGTATCATTGTATGCTTGTTAAACTAATAATTAATATTTTTATTTTTAAATTTAGTAAAAATAAAAAGAGAAATTTTATTAGTGATCTGTTTAATTGATTGAACTTTAAATTTCAAATTGTCTATGGCTTGCTATTCCACGTAAGAGTTGGCCAATTATGATCCTGAAATTGAAGGATCTTTGCGACTTCATAGAAAAGAGCAAATAGTTTCTCAAGACATAACCTGTGACCAAATGGAACATAAACAAGGAGATGAGGTCAATCCACAGGAGATTCCATCACCATTCTATGTAGAAGATCAGTTTGATGAAGTGACGCCAAGGGCAACACAGAGAATCCTAACGGATTATGCTACACCAGACCACTTTAATTGTGAATCAAGTGTTAGAAAGTCACTAAAGCAGCCAACAACTTTGAAATTAGGACAGACCTGATTCAAATAATTCAACAATCTTGTATCTCTATTGATGATCAAAGTAATGATTCAAATAGTCATTTGATTAATTTTTTGAAACTTGTTGAAACTACTAAGTATAATGGAGTGTCACCTAAAGCAATAAAGTTTAGGTTGTTTTCTTTTTCTTTAAAAGGATATGCCAAGACTTGATTGCAAAGTTTGCCTCAAGGTTCTTTTACCACATGGGACCACCATATGACTCAAAACTTCTTAAACAAATATTTTTCTCCTACTAAAACAACAAAATTAAGACAGGATATATCTAATTTCTTTTAGACTGATATTGAGTTAGTTTGTCAAATCTGGAAGAGATTAAAGGCAATGCTAAGAAAATACCCACATCTTGGTATTTTGGGTATTTTTGAACACATGCGATTATTTTCTATCATGATCTAAAACCTTCATCTAAAAACGTGATCTACTCAGCTACAGGTGGCTCCATAATGGGAAAAACAACTGAAGAGGCATTGAATTTGTTGAATGAAATTTATAAAAATGCTATTCAATGGCCCCCTTTATTTGAGTGCCCCGCCCGGTTCATTGGGCTGTTGGCTTACTTGTAATCATCAAGAAGGGTGCTAGTGAAAATCAAGTAGATTCCTTAAATACATTAATCCAATAAATTACTTCTTTAACACAGAAATTTGAATCTTTTTAGGTAAATACACAACAAACAAGCCAGTCCGAGGCTTGTGGTATGTGTGGAGGAAGCCACCTAAATCATGAATGTCAAGTGACCAACCAAAGTGATTAGCAGGTTAACGCCTTCACATGCCGTATCCTTTGGAAGTTCAGTGGCACAAAAACGTCTAGAATTTCAGTAGAGCAATTCAATTAGTGCTGAGAACTCTCAAACTTCCTAAAAACATGTACAAAATCCACCTGGCTTCTCAAATATAAACCATATATATTAAAACTTTAAATCTTATCAACAAGCAACTTCATATTAGCAAAGGCCTCAACATGCTTATTCAAACCTTGATGACCTTTTGTACAAGCACATTAAGGCTACTGAGGACAAAATTGAAAATCATGGTCCAACCCTTAAAAATATGAAAACTCAGATAAGCCATCTGGCAACTCTTTTTTCAGAAAAAATTCAAGGTTCCTTACTAAGCAATACAAAAAAAAATTCAAAAGGGCATCTCAAGTCCATTGCCTTACAATCAGGTAAGGAAATGCAGATTGACAAGAAGAGCAACAATAGCAAAAATAGGTAGATATTTTGCAGAAATTTTGAATTATTGAAGAGTCGCCACTTAATTTTGAAAAGAAATTAAAAAACCTTTATAAAATACTTTAAATGATCCAAAACAAAAAAATCGTTTAAAATTTAAAAATTCTGAGTAAGCAATTTTTATTAACGTTTTAGGAAAGTGTTAGGCACCTAAAACGTCCGCTAACTTGCAGTTATCCAAACTATTTGACAACATCTTTTGACTAACTTCAAAAAAAATTAATTTGTTAGAAAAGTAATTGATTAAGGAATATTTGAAAATTTTCTTTTGCAAAATCAGTTTTTAACGACTTAGTTTGGGGCTTAACTAGGTTCGCAAAAACACGTAGAACAGGTAAACAAAAAGGAAAAGGGGAAAAGGAAAGTAGAAGTGATTTAGGCCTTTAAGCCCAAACCGTCAACCCTGTCCTAATGTAGTTGGGTTTTCGACCCATTTTCTTTCACCTGTCCTAATCTATTTTCGAACCTGTTTTTTTTTTTGCCTGAATCTGTTCCACCTGTATTAGTTTACAATTTTGACTTCGAGGCCCAAATAAATAAATAATGATAAAAGAAAGACAACAATAGATAAATAAGATAAAAAGTGAGACTTTTAAGTCTCTTAGCCTCTTCGAAAATGAGATTTTAACCCATTCTTCTTTTTTTGACTCCTCGCGTCCGTATGCTATACGATGGATTCTTGGATTTTCTTTTGGGCTTAATTCGGAAAAATAGGCCTCATTGGCCCGTTTATGAAATGCAAAGAGAGAAGGAGCCCATTTGAACTCCAAGGTGGGTGCATGCAAAGAAAGGAATGAAGAAATTAGCATACGTCCAAGATTTTAATAAACTATGAAATTCCTACTATATTTAAATATACTTGCATATAAGGAAAATGTGACAGGAGCAGCAATCTATAAAATTTGAGGAAAAACATCCATAATTAATTAAAGACATTCAATTATTGGGAGGAATAGCAATGGCTTTGAGAAAACTTCATTTGATAATTAATTAACAATGTGATCAAATTTTATATGAATGAGGAAAAGAAAATATCCAAAAATTAAGGCCAATTTCATTAGCCTTTATAATACGACGACCCCAAACTTTCCCAAGTTCTCATTAGTCAAACCGAAGCGAACTCTTTTAATTAGTAACTAATGCGATTACCCAATTTTCAATACATTATGGTTCCTAACTCTTTTATCCTTCTCCTCCCTTGACACACCGTGAGGATTTTTCTATATATCAAAAGTGACGTGGGAGGATCCTCGGACCAAGCGCACATCATTCATGAACCAGCCCTGCCACTCCCATTGATAATATGGATCAAAGGATATGAGGGAGATTCTACTATAATCGAATGAACAAGGCGAAAGCAGAAACAAATGGGCAGCCAGTAAAAGAAATGGCGAACCTTGCTTTCAGGCATATCAAAGAAGCATATAGTGATCAAAATAGCAAAGGAAAACAAGAAAAAATCAACTGTTTTAAAAAAAATCGCTGTTTGATTGACATAGTTCAATGTTACATGTCGAGATAACCAAATTACCGCCTTAGCTACGGCGGAACTCAGTCAAAGAAACCTAAATAAATTGTGAAGTCAATTTAGGCATTTTGAACACAATAAGCACACATGATAGGAAAATATCAAAATGAAATCAATGAGCACATATTAACATCGAGCCTGGAAATGGCACAAAATTCTTTATTTACTACGCTGGAAATCGAAATATGTTCACGCCAAACATGGATTATCGAAATTATTCGAGATTTAGACAAACCCAGCTTGCTTACACACTAGTGAATCATGAATTTTCGAAACTATCTACTCCCACAACAGGCAACAGTGGATGAATAACTCATTTAAACAATGATATCAGCAAACACAAGAGTCGCTGAAAAACTAAGGCAACTCCCTATTGCAGACTACGAACGTTGAATCGACGAACAACATAACATCACTATCACAGGCAAAACCTACGGCCAACGAGGCTTCTACAGAAAACAAACCCAGCGCTATCACGATTACAACTAAATGATTAACTAATTCTACGGAGAAAAGGGATGAAGAGGAAAATTGACGAAGTTAAAAGGGACGAGAGTATGTTTACCTTTTTCAGGGCAACAAAACGGGACTCGAAGCTTCGTCGGAATCACAACCACCAGAAAAAACATTTTCGCCTTCAACCCGAAGCTCTAATCTAGCCGACGAACTTTCGGAAAACAGAATTTCTACAACAGAGATTGAATTTTTTCTCCCACAGATTTTTTTTTTTTTCTGTCTTTTCGAACCTGAATTTTTTCAACACCCTCCAATCAAAATTCCCAACCCCCCTTTTGCTCCTCCAATCAGCCTTTTATAGAGAAACCTCTAGGGTTTCTTTTAGGGCTTCAACAGATGGGGCAAAATGGGGTCTTTTAGGGGTAATTTTGGAATTTGCAATGAGGGATTTTGAATTTTTTTTTTGGGCTCCGAATAGGGTTTCCCATTCAAAATCGATACTAGTTTTTGGAATTTTCCTCCAATAAATCGAAATAATCAGCCAATAAAGAATGAGGAAGCGAAATTCCCTCATGAACTAATTAAAAATCGCCAAAAGGGTACGAATCCGTACCGATTATTCCGAGATTTGCGAAATTTGGACGTTGGGGGTGACACCTAGCTTGTTTCTAGAAGGTTCGAGGGTTTTCTTAGGGTGTGGAAAGAGGTCAGGTCGGATTGGGGGCGATTTTGGACGGGTTTCGCAGGATACGGGTTGAGTTTGTGATGGTTGCTGAATTCGGTGATGGGGTCTGTTTTGATTGTGAAGAAGGAAAGACAATTGGGACGGGTCTAGGGATTTTAAAGTGGGCTGGGTGTTGGGTAATTTGGGCCGCTGAGGGCTGTTTGTGTAATTGGGCTAAGGATTTTGGGGCTCTGGCGGGTTGGGTCTCAAATTGGGTTATGTTGGGGTTATTTAATATTAAAAATTACACAAATACACAACTTATGTTTTCAATATCACAAAAAATCTCAACTCCCTAAATATATTACAAAAATCCCAACATATACACAGAATGTTATGTATATGTCGGCTATGTTATGTATATTAATAGGGAGAGAGAGTAAAGAAATTTAAAAAGTGAGAGGGTGTAATTACTTCCAAAATGGTTGGTATTTATGTTATTTATACTTAATAATAACCCTAATTAAATCTATTTGGGGTTATTAAATAATTCTAATTAAATTTAATTAGATTAGAATAATCATAATTAAATTTAATTGGATTAAAATAATCCCAATTAGGAAATGGTAATTTTTGGGGATTAAGATTGAATTACAATTTAGGCATTTTATTTAAACTCTAAGCAAATTGAATATCCATTGGTCAATTGTATTACAATTGAGGCCAATTTGATTTCAATTGAGGTCATATTTAATTAGTTAGCTAAATTGAATCGCAATCCGATACGAATTAAGTAACAAATTAACCTCGAGTTTCTTGATTTGATAAAAATCAAACAAATATTCCTCCAAATAAAATATTTTGAGAATGAATCATATTTAAAATCAAGATTTTATCCATTTGGATTAATTTTCAAGTTTAATCAATAAAAGTCTAATTTCAATAAAAAAAGTTCATTTAAATAACAAAATTTATACGCTCTCGTATATAAAAATACGAAAATGTATAATCGTTGAGTAAATGATAAAATTAACTCAAATAAATATTTTAAATTGTATTTACTCGGATAAAATAATTATTGTGATTTTATTTGAAATCAAAGAAATTTGGGATTAAACTTGATTGTGGAGGGCAAAAATTAGGTGTCAACAGTAGACATGGGTAAGAATGTAGAAACACCCAATGAACCATCAAAACAAAAAGAAGTTAAGAAAAATGAAGAAAAAATAATGAAAAAATAACTCCCCTCCCCGTGACAATTCCTTTTCCATGAAAAATAAAAATAAAAATCTTGATGGTCTATTTGCAAAGTTTTTAGATATTTTAAAAAAATTCTCATTAACATTTCTTTCGCTGACTCTTTATTACAAATAGGCAAAATTTTTGAAAGAAATTTTTTCAAGCAAAAAAGATTGGAAAAAGTTTTTGTGATAATGCTTACAGAGAAATGCAGTGCTATACTTTAAAATAAGCTACCAAAAAAACTTGGTGATCCAGGTAGTTTTACTATTTCATGGACTTTGGGAGACATATATTTTGAAAAGTTACTTTGTGATTCTGGAGCTTCAATAAATTTGAGGGCTTTTTCTATCAGTGAGAAACTGAATCATGGTGAAACTAAAGGCACAAATGTCTCTCTTCAATTTGCAGATCAAAGTATAAAAAAATCAAAGGAAATAATTGAAAATGTTCTTGTAAGAGTAGATAAATTTATTTTCTTTATAGATTTTATAGTACTTGAGATGAAGGAATGTCCAAATGAATCAATAATCTTGGAAATACCATTTCTTACTACTGATTGAGCCATCATAGATGTCCATCAAGGATAACTAATTTTAAGAGTAGATGAAGAAAAAAAATATTTTTTTATATGCAAAAGATGAAAAGATTTTTTGAAGATAAGACATCATCATCATGTTTTTAAATTGATATAATTAGCAATCTTATAGATGAATTCAAGATTAATTAATTTTAGACTCAATGAAAAAATATCTAACCATGTCAAGCACTACATTGGATGATGATCCCATCATGAAAAAAGAAGTTGAATTATTAGAATAAGATTCTGAGGACGATGAGATGCAACTAGAGAAAGTTCAATCAAAAGTTGAATTCAAAATTCTTTCAATTCATTTAAAATATGTTTATCTTGAGCAAGAATCATTTTTAATAATTATTTCATCTTCTCTAAATATAGAACAGAAAGATAGTTTTCTTGCACTACAATGTAACACACAAAGGAGCTTTGGGATGGACTGTAGCAAAAATCAAGGAGATTAATCCCGCTACAGAATTCTCATGGAGGACAATTAGAAGACAATATTCAAACTCAAATGAGATTGAATCTAGCAATGGAATAAATGGTGAAAATGAATTAATAAAACTTCTAGCGGCAGGTATCATCTACCCTATTTCTGACAGTCTTTGGGTAAGTCCTGTTCAGATAGTATAAAAAAAAGGAGATATGACAGTCATAAAAAATAAAAATAGTGAACTCATACCTACTAGAATAGTTACAGGATGGAGAGTCTGTATTGATTACATATGTCTCAATGGTGCCACCAGAAAAAATCATTTTCCTTTATCCTTTATTGATCATATGTTGAAATTTTTTGTAGAATATAGCTTTTACTGTTTTCTTGATGGCTATTCAGGTTATAATCAAATATCTATTGCACCTGAATATCAAGATAAGACAACTTTTATATGTCCTCATGGAACATATGCATATACAAGAATGACATTTGATCTATGCAATGCCCCTGCTACATTTCAACGTTGCATGTCTGTAATTTTTTTGACATAACTGAAAAATTTCTTGAAATTTTATGGATGATTTCACACTCTTTGACATGATATTTGAAATTGTATTCACCATTTGTACCTAGTTTATAAGACGTGTAGAGACAAAATTAATTCTTAACTGAAAAAAATATCATTTTATGATAACAGATGAAATTGTCTTAGGATATAAAATCTCTACTATGGGAATTGAAGTTGACGAGGAAAAAATTGATCTCATAGCAGGATTACCTCCTCTTACAAGCATTAAAGGCATTAAAATTTTCTTGATCATGCAGGTTTTTACATAAAAGATTTTTCAAAAATTTTAGAATCTCTGACTAACCTTTTAATGAAAGATGTTAAGTTTGATTTTTCAAGTGATTGTTTAAAGGCATTTGAAACTCTTAAAGACAAATTATTAACTGAGCATGTAGTTGTATCTCCTGATTAGAACCAATCTTTTGAGGTCATGTGTAATGTTAGTGATACGACTGTGGGAGCTGTGTTAAGACAGAGGAAGGATAATTTTTTTCGTCCTATTTACTGTGCCAATAAGTGATTGAATGAGGCTCTATTGAATTATATAACAATAGAAAAAATTATTTGCAGTAGTATTTGCATTTGATAAATTTTGTTTCTATTTGATAGGAACTAAGGTCACTATTTTTTACCGATCATGCAGCTTTATAATACTTCATAACAAAGAAAGACACTCGTCCTAGATTGTTAAGATGAATTTTTCTTCTCCGATAATTTGACCTTGAAATAAAATATAAAAAGAAAATGGAGAATCAGGTATCCGATCATTCATCAAAGCTAGAAAATCGCCCTCTTGAGTCTTGTGAAATAAAATAAGAGTTTTATGGTGAAAGTTGTCACGACCTAATTTCTTAAGTCGTGATGGCGCCTACATAACCCACTTGTAGGCAAGCCAAACTCGTAGTCCGGAACAGCTAGTAACGTACCACCAAATAAAATAAGGAAAGAATGCCTTATAAATATGACATAAGTTTAAATACATGAATAAATCCCAAAACCTGCTGGTATCAGTACAAGAGCTTCTAATATAATAAGAGTACAAAAGTAAAATAGATGAAATAAATTACACTGACATAACTTATCTCCGAATATAATATAGAGACTAGTCTATACATAAGAGGGAGGAAAGTAATACTATGAACGTCGGAATCTCACTCGGTATCTCCAAACCATAGCTGCTCCGCACGATGAACACATCAACAACGATATCCCGTACTATGATCTGCAAGCTACAGAAGTGTAGTATGAGTACCAAACGAATGGTACTCACTAGGCAACTGCCAACTATGCTCCAAAGATAAAACAGATATACACAACATATAAAAAAAATGAACACTACACCCAAGAGTCCAGAAATCATATAACAAGCCAATGAGATAAAAAAGAACAACTATCTTGTTCATATTCAATATACTAACATAATAAGGCTAAGTAAGTAATAAGGGTGCACTATATTATTTCAGCCATATTTAGGAGTCTCAACACTCTACCGTATATCTTTGGCCAATATATGAATAAAGAATGGAAGAAGAATATATAATAATATACAAGGCCAAAGAATGAATATATAATTTGAACAAATGAAGAAAAGGATATACGATAATACCATAGCTACATATAACTATATATATATGTATCCATATATATATATAGATACAAGGTCATCTCAAAGCACAACCTGGATCATCATATCTTTATTTTAAGGCCTCCTTATAATCCTATCAGAATTTAATACTATCATGCTCAGGGTTTCTAATCCACATGGCTAGACATGAAATAATCATGCACAATAATGAAATCGTAAGATAGAAGAGGCCGAAAACATACCTCAAATCTCGACATCGAATCCATAATCAATCTGTCATAAGCTAGCCATAATAATAATCATAACAATGATAATAACAATATCTATAACATCGTGAGTAACCAACTATTTCAGACAACTAAATACCTAATCGAGCTTATGCGTTTCCCCCACTGCCCCAGGCCTGAAAAGTTCAATTAGTACACAAAAACACAAGGCATAGTCATCACCCATATCTATACAACCATCCCATACCGGTTGATAAGCATAGGCACATACTGGTGATAAGTGATGTGCATGCAAGAATGAATGCACGGTACACAATCAATACCACAATCATCCTCCGAACTTGAACTAGGTATATATATCATCATCACAACATCCTCCGTCCTTGCCAGTTATCAACATCATCATCATAGTATCCTTTGGCCTTATCGGGTATCAATATCATCATAACAGAATCTTTAAGCCTTGCTGGGTATCAATATCATCATCACAGTATCCTCCAGACTTTTCGGGTATCAATATCATCATAACAGTATGCTCTGGCCTTGTCGGGTATCAAAATCATCAGCACAGTATCCTCCGGCCTTACGGGTATCAATACCATCATAACAGTATCCTTCGGCCTTACCGGGTATCAATATCATCATAACCATCAATACATGTGTATAGATATATATATAATAGGGAACAAACTCAAGCCATGGCTAAAAGAGTGTAAAAACATAAGTCTGTTGCCCGAAATGATCTTCGGAATAAATTATTGTAAAAATGTAAAAGGGTCAAATATATCATGATCGAAGTAAATAATAGTGTCAAGTCATGGACCGAAATCTGGATCGGTCAAATCTTTGAAAAATATTTTTAACCTCTTTTATACATGTAAATATTCCATTTAGTAGGCAATTATTATGTAAAGAAATCCATTGTTACGATGAAAAGTGGATTTTAACCCTTATTTAGGAATAACAATGTTAAGGTCGTATTTCAGCTAGGATCTCACCAATACCGATATACTAACCATGAATGTACCGAATCTACGTATGCTATCACCAGTATTCAGTGAATGAAATCATAAGCAACATAAACATATATGTATCCATATTCTACAATCGTATCCTTTACAAGGATAAATACTTTCCTAATATCCAACCAATATCATAAAATGACCCCCCACCCAATAATATGTCCGAAATAATCACAACATCGTACTCACAGACTTAGGCCTAATAATAAAAGACAAGCCCCACAAGGGCTAAAGTAAAGTGCGGCCCCCACGAGGGCTAAAGTAAAAGAGATGTAGGGAAGAGCATACCTTCATAACCCATCATTCATCGTCAAGGACAATTTATCCATGGATATATGAATGTATATAACATGAATAATACAATGCATTATCGAATTTAACATGGTTAGTAGCATAGCTTCTCATGTGGTCAATAAATATGCCTTCTAGAGCCCTTAGTATCATGACTCATAATATTAGCAATAAGAGGGATTTCTAGCCTAATCACTAGTTTGGTTACTATCCAGAGTATACCATTAGTAATATCATAGTCCGAAGCCTGAAATAGTAGTCTAGTCAATGATTTAAATGATAACATAGTCATGAGCTTAATTAATAGCATAATCCATAGCTACACATTACATTAACGATAATGTAGTCAACAACCATATATATCACCTCAAATACTATCACCATAACTTATTTACCATGGTTAGCCAACATGCTCCCAAGGTCATTCTCTAAGCTTTTAACAAACATCTAAGGTGTTCAATGGAACTATATAAATCAAAGCTTCAGGTGAGTCAAGATCCCACTTCTAATCCTCAATTTCCATAATTAGGAAAACTGTGCCCCAAACTAGGCTGTCAAGTAAGCCATAACCAATCCTAAGATATGAACTTCACTTAGAAACATGGGCATTTAAGCCAACACTACCCAAATTACGGTGTCAAGATCACTAGAATAGTCCAACTAAGGTTAAGCATACTAACTATGATTCAACACATAAACCACATCCCAAACCTAGCATACTATCATATCCATGCTACAAATTAGCTTAACCTAGGAAAAGGGCAATAGGGTTCTAAAAGTATCATGAACATTCCACTTTACGGGTCCAAAACCATCATCTAATTCCCCAAATATCAATAACCAATACAAAGCTATTTTATTCATAATCAAGCCTAAAATTCATATTCACATGCCATACATAACACACATCATCTTCGAAGAAGAGTAGGTAGAAGCCTACCTCAAAGCCGAACCACAAAACCTCACATCATTCACTATGTGCTCGTCTTCACTTCACAATCCAAAATGGCATCATGCTATCAAAAGCATAATCTAATCATCAATACAAGTCTAATGATACCTATATTGCACTATTGTGCTTCGGGTCCCAAAACGACACCAAAAACCCCAAGTGGGTCTCACTTACGGAAAATGCATTTCCGAGGCCAACCCAACACTCACACATCATTAAGGAATCAAACCCTTAAGAAATAGGTGCAAACAAAGCTAACTTTGAGCTAAAATCAAGCAGGGATTTTGGATCCAAAACTAAGAAATTCATCAATAAAGTGATGAAATCTTACCTTAATTCGGATGATAATCGCGATAATAGATGATAATCAAACTCCCAAGTCACCCACACAACTCAATTTTGAGTTATCATACCCGTTTAGGATTTTAAGCTCTCAAAGATGAAGGGAAAATGCCCAAATTCACAACTTTGGGGTCTATAAATAGACCCCATGGGGAAGAGATGTGGTATCCCCCTGATAGCAAAGTCAAAAACTTATTTTTGACCCTCAAAACTCATTCGGAATCCAAATAAAATGATCCAGTAGTGAAATTTGAGTGCAAACCACATTTCAAATCCATTGCAACCATCAAAACTTTTATCCGAGATTATTATGGGGACCATACCTATAGTTTTATTTTTCATAAATCCGCTCAATAATCCAAAATAAGTTCGGGTGCCTTGGGACCTGAACCAAGGGCCTCTAGCCTAAAATTGACATTTCAGATGCGATGGAAAAATAGGATTTTTCATCTAAGGTTGTTTTGATCAAATGTGGGTCCCACACCCATATTCTCAATTTTTCCACTTTTCGACCAATAGGTAGAAATGAGCTCGGGTGCATTGGGACTCAAACTAAAGGTTTACCTAGCCTCAAATCAATATTCTGATCTGTTGGTATGGTCAGAATTTGCATCCAAGATCGTTTCACTGAAGTTTTTGGCCGATGGCCATTTGGTACTAGCGAAGACTTTAAAATAGAGAATTATTCTAAAAACCAAACGAACTGCTCGGTAATCGAACCATCAATTCCAATAAGTCATAAATGACTTGTGGTAGCTATGGAGAAGACCTAACAGTGAAGATAAGGGCAAACATGAAAAATGACTGAAAGGGTCATTATAATAACCACTACTAAATTGACTTTCGTCCCTGAAAGTCAACAGATAGAAAAAATCTCAAAAGCTCGAAAGGATGAGGTATTGACCCGTATGCTCCGAGCATGACTTCCTAGATAACCTCAACGAAGAGAAAATGCTTCTAAGGAATTTTTCCACAGGTATCCCTTTTTCAATCAATACTCCCACTTCACTTCCAAACAGTCAAAACTTGACTTCAACCACTAACTGGCCTCCAATTGAACCGAATAGGCTGATGTACATAAACTGAACCACAACATATTAATACCATCTTGATAGAAGTATAATCCAACCAAGGCTTATCCAAGCCTAAAACAATCCCAAGACATGAGTCATACCACCGACTCCAAATCCAAATATAACCTTCTTTTACCATCTTACACCTGGTATCCTATACAAACCAGGAGAAAATTACCTAAGTCTCGTCCGCGTAATCTCACTATAGAGAACTCAAAGAACTGAAGCTAATCCGCTAAAAGTCTATATAGTAACCATGAGCCTAAGCTCATAAAGCATTATTTGGGTACACAAATGGAGATAATCATGGAATGAAATATATGCGAATGCTGCAACCAGTCCAAATAAAAATCAAACTGAAATCTCAAAGTATCAAGGCATAACTAGTCATCACTAAACATTCCGCTCCAGGATGTCTCATCCACCGAGAATGAAGCCATACTAAATCCAACTCGAGTCTATTAGTCCCACTGAGTATATCATCCACAATTTCCAAAGAAAATTAAAACTCGAGGTCAAAGCTAAAAGAACCAATTCCGGGACCATGGGCTATCATCTGAACACTTATATACTCTAATCAATCCGAAGTTGAGAAGACCCAATAGGAAACCACAGAGTAGGCTCAGCTAGCCTATAAATGAAATCTAAATTGGGATAAGTCCTAATTAAAGCTGTACACAAGATCTACAGCACCAGGCTAAAATCTCAATACCGAGAATGAATCTCTTAATTTCAACTACCCAAACAAAACCTGAAGATGGGTAGGCATTCATAAACCAAGTTTAGCACAACTTCCAAATCGCCATTCAAGGACGTCAAGTCAAAACTGAACCAATAAGTGTATATCATTGCCAACTATTCAAATTGACTTTAATATCCAAATATGACACATTCGAGATAAATCATACCAAGCCACAGTCGACATATATCTGAAGAACAAAAATCTCCACAGGGATAACCATCGACTAAAAATGCAAGAAACTAACTCTATATCAGCTAGAGGGTACGAAATACAACCACAAAATAGAAATCATGCAAAAAGATAAATCACTGGCTGAAAATGCAAATAACCCACTTCATATCCACTGAAGGGCATCAATAATCAATATAACTCAAAAACTCTCCAAGGGTGCAAACCACACTAGTAATGGAAAAACTCTAGCAACTCAGAGAAAGAAAACTTTAGCTGACAACTACTCAATCCAACACTTCATCTCGACAAGGGTAGTCATAGACACATATCATTAAGGAAAAACACTCCACCAAGCCTCATTAGGCCTTACAAACTCTGAAATGGGGATTTCCCAAATCCACCTAAGAATCACATCGTCGAACTAATCTCGAAACCAAGGTTAAAGTCAAAACCACCACCAGAAAATCAACAACTAGAGATAAAGAACTTTCAATTTACCAACTCACAAAGCGATCATAGGAAAGGCCACCTGCCTTTAAATCTCCAACTCTGCTAGAAAAAACTATATCATATCAAAAAATAAGTATCCAATTTCCACTGTAATAACAAGAGAAAACTATCAAAAGGGAATGAACCTAAAAAATCCACGAGATAAATTCACGATATCTCGGTATCAATATCAAAATTGCTATCAAACGATAAAATACCCATAAATAAAGAATGAACCTCAAACTGCTCAATCTCACAAATGGGTTATATCAGAAAGGATAGCCAAAATAAAAGCCTTCTCAACCTAGGAGGCAAGTCTAAGAATCCCCAACCTGAGAACAAGCAATATGGCTAAATTGACAACTTAAGAACCACACAGAACCATGGAAAGTCAACTTGCCTTCAATATCATAATACATCCCTAAATCAATCTAACACAGCTAACCAAGAGGGAACACAATCAACCTTATCGCGTCAGGGGAAAGAAATCATCAAATCAGGCTATATCCACTCAAGCCACTAAATATAAACCTCAAGAAAATGAAAGTTTAGCTAGATAACACTAGTCTATATAACTATCCAACAAAAATTAATTACATCAAGCAATAATATCAAATAATATCAATAACCTCAACAGTGGCAGCAATAGCAACAATAATATCAATATTAGTATAACGAATAGGTGGTATCAGAATGAACATCAATATCATGTACCACTTAAGGGCCACAATAAGGCCAATATGCCAAGGTAAATAGGACTCGAACCCAAAAGCTACATCTATAGGAGAAAATATCTACACAGATCTACTCTAGCCACTATTAAAATAAATAAATCATGAGAGTAGTCATATAATAATGAATTCAATAACAAGGCACATAATAATTAATATGAACTCATCAATTCGTATAATCATCAATGGGCATGAAAAGCCCAGTACACATAATAAATGATAAATATGAGAAATAAAAACACACCAATCATGGTGACATCTGCAATCACACGCCTGATGGGCATAGCAAAAATAAAATTGAACGAGTTCAACTCAAACTGACGAACTAAATCATCAACTAAGGCGCCAAGTGCACTATCTCTAATTGAAGGTGCCATAACATTACGAGGCTGATCTAAATAAGATGAATGACTAGAAATCCTATGCCAGGGACACTTTCTAGACCAGTAGTCGGTCTCTCTGTGGTCGTAGCAACTTCTGAAGAATCAACATGGTGGGGACACAAACTGGCTAACTGACACTGAGTGAAATCTCTAGAATACTGTGAGATACTGCTCTTCAATGTCCAAAATGGCCGCCACGGCCTGAAGATTCATATAAAAAATCTCCGCAAGGTCTGATGGGAACTCTGACCACTATGATCATCACGACTAGTTTGAGAACCACCCATAGTCTGAAATACTATCTGTGTAGAGCCGATATGCTGTAAGTGAAGTTGAACTCTACCGGAAGGATCCTCACTCCCGAATAAAATACCAATAGAACTAAACTGATGGCATGCCTCTTGCCGCTATTTCCATAAGTCTCAATACATGATCTTTATGGCCCTCTCATAATCAATCACCTGAGGGAAAAAAGACTCAAATGTTATTAAGTGCTCCAACGCCAAACAAAGTGGCTATACAAAAACTCAAATAATCCATGCACTAATGTCTTGCTCAGAAGGATATCACATAGGAATAAGTCTGGCCCACTCGAGAAATCCAATCTTGTACTCAGAACTGGTAAAGAACCCTAATGAACACCAATAGACCCAAGTCTGAGAACTATTTGATGAGTCAAATGTCATCCATGGCTGAGAGAGATGTATATCATGATTCAAATTCCCGATGCTGAAGCTCAAAGACTGAAGTAGTCTCGAGCTTAACTGGAGCCTAAATTGGCCTTAAATCCTTTGGATGACACTGAAGATCTTCGACATGCATCTCTGAATCTTTAGTCCAATGCTATATAAAACTCTAGAAATGCGTGCTAAAGTCTCATCTGCACCTATCCACATCATCACCCATCTTGCATCATTCATTAAGGATAAAATAAAGTCAAAGAATGTGTTTGAGGTTCATAGCAACGCGTACATACGATAAGGAGTCAAGAAGTGAATTTTCTAAAATGTCCCTCTTGTAGCCTCTCGAAGATAGGTTACGAACGTCTCTGCATTGATCCACAGAAATCTACTAACACTTAGCTCTTGCACTAAGACACCGGTGAGACCTAGGCTCTGATACCAATTTGTCATGACCCAATTTATTAGGTCGTGATGGAGCCTACTATAACCCATAGGCAAGCTAAACCCATAGTCTAAAATAGCCTTCAAAGGACTACCAGATAGAATAAGAAATAAATACAGAATAAATATAACAAAAGTTCAAATACATGAATAAATCCCAAAACCTGGTGGTATTAGTACAAGAGCTTCTAATATAATAAAAGTACGAAAGTGAAATAGATGAAATAAATTACACTGATATAACTTATCTCCAAATATAATACAGAGACTAGTCTATACATAAGCAGGATGAAGTAATACTCTGAATGTCAGGAGATCACTCTATATCTCCAAACCATGACTACTCCATATGACGCACACATCAACGATGATATCCCATACTATGATCTGCAGGCTACATAAGTGTAGCATCAGTACCAAACGAGTGGTACTCAGTCGGCAACTGCCAACTGAGATCCAAAGATAAAGCAGATATACATAATATATAAACAAAATGGAAACTACACCCAAGATTCCAGAAATCATATAACAAGCCAATGAGATAATAAAGAACAACTATCCTGTTCATATCTAATAGACCAATATAATAAGGCTAAGTAAGTAATAAGGGTGAATTATCTTATTCCAGCCATACTTAAGAGTCTCAACACTATACCGTATATCTCTAGATAATATATGAATAAAAAATGGAGAATAATATATAATAATGTACAAGGCCAAGGAACGAATATACAATCTAAACAAATGAAAAAAGAGAAATACTATAATACCATAGCTACATATAGCTAGATATATCTAAAAGCATGCCTAGATCATCATATCTTCATTTTAAGGCCACCTTATAATCCTACTAGGATTTAATACTATCATGCTCAGGGTTTCTAATCCCCGTAGCTAGAAAATAATAATCATGCATAATAATAAAACCATAAGATAGAAAAGGCCAAAAACATACCTCAAATTTCGATACCAAATTAATAACCAATCTGTAAAAATCTAGCATAATAATGATCATAACAATGTTAATAATAATATCAATAACAACGCGAGTAATCGACTATTCCAGACTACCAAATACCTAATCGAGCCTATGCGTTTCCCCCACTGCTCCAGGATCGGAAGGCTCAATAAGTACACAACAACATAAGGCATTGTCATCACCCATATCTATGCGATCGTCCCATACCGACTGATAGACATAGGCACATACTGGTGATAGACGATGCGCATGCAAGGTACATGGTACATATTCAATATCACAACCATCCTATGAACTCAAATGTGTATACATATAATTATCACAATATCCTCCAACCTTTTTGGGTATCAAGATCATCATCGCAGTATCCTTCGGCCTTGCAAGATATCAATATCATCATAACAGTATCCTCCGGCCTTGTCAGGTATCAATATCATTATCACAGTATCCTCAGGCCTTTTCGGGTATTAATATCATCATAACAGTATTCTCCACCCTTCCCGGTAACAATATCATCATAACCATTGATGTGCTATAGAAGTATAGTCCTTTTGACGCTTAAAACTATGAAAAAATGCAAAGTTCTTAGGATGTTTTGTTAGATATAATGCATTTTGGGTATGTTTTCTAGGAAATTAGATCTTGGATGATACGTTCATGAAAAAGAGGAAAAATGGTGTTTATTCTACTTATTTGATCAATATTAAGCATTCATGACACTTTTTGGATTATACGTGACCAAAGCATATGATAAAAGTTAAAGATTTGAAGCTTGGTTGTAAGCGTTGGAAGGACTGACACTTACCTATGTCTACATGTAGACTACATATAGCACATGTGGTCTATATGAGACTAAGGTAATTGATGGACTTGATGATCCAGGGTGGAATTGACGATTCAGAGGGTGAAAGAGCTGAAAAAGAACTTTCAACACTTACCTATGTCAACATGGGGATTGCATGTAGAACATGTAGACCACATGTGGGCAAAAAATCTGTCAGAGGTTCAAATACCCAAGAGCAAAGTTGCAGGATTTTTTGGTCTGAAAACATACGGTGGGCACATACACCCAAACCCCATGCCGCACGTGCCACTTGCACCAAAGGGTAGGCCGATGTGGACACCACATGTGGTCACCGATCCTGTTTTGTCCGGGCTTTAATTTTAGGGTTCCTCATGTACTATAAATACCCCTTATGTCCTTTTTAGTAGAAGTGACACACTCTTGATACTTACAAACATATTTTGATTCTGTGATTTGATTTTGGTATTGGAATTCTCTTATATTGATTTTGGTTGATTAATTCAGTTACGATTTTGGGTTTTTACTTATGATTATTATGATTTCATCTTATGATTTCAATCATGAATGTTGTTGATTGCTTCACAAGCGTGAGTGTCTAAAACTTTTAGCTAGAGGGTTGGAAACCCTGGCAGATTGACGAAGTAGGGAAAGTACTATTGTTGTTCTGAACTGATACCCATGAATGCATTTTATTATCTTTACTTTAATAGATATCTTAGCAGTTGCGAATATTAGGATCCTGCCTAGATTATTATTGCTTACTCCAAAAGAGGAGTAGCTACTAGGAAAAGATAACTACAATAATAATTTGAAGTTTAACTGTCGATCCATAGTACTAGGTATTATCTAAGTAAGAAGCTTAGAATTCATCTAATAACTAGAGACTAAAAAGGTAATAGTTAACTGGGATCAAGATAAGGGTTAGTAAGGAAACATCCTAAGACTCAAAAGGTAAAGGGTAAAATCTATTTGCTTGTCAGAAAGACTGTAGATGGTACATAACTTATCAGATTCTAGATGCAAGGTATTGGGTTGGTTCAATAAAGCACGATAAGCCTACAAAGTTGAGAAGACAGGGGGAACACAATCCTAGTGTTCACCTACGACTGATTACAACCAAAGCTGATATTAGTTACTAGTTTGATATTGCTACTCAAAACCCCCTATTTATTTTCCAGTTTTGTTCGTTTATTACAATAACTAAGTGCAACAATTCTATGTATATCCTTAGGATTCAACCCCAATATTTTTTGGGTTACTATTTTTAGCAGTGACCGCATAATATTTAGAGTGATGGTGTGGCTTGGGCATGACCAAATTTTGGTGCCGGTGTTGAGGAATATGGTGTTGATTTATGAATTGAGGTTGTTGTAGTTTATGGGTCTTTTTGTTTCTTTTTGTTAGGTATACACCAGTGTATACCTGACATATAGAGTGGAGGCAATCCCTTACTCCTAGTGAATCATCATCCAAAGAGGATCGTACAAACACCTAGTAGGATGACAGAACATAAAAAAAATGATATCCTTGAAGGGGTTCATGATGATGCGTCTCTCTGTCCTTCTAAAGGAGTTTAGGATATTACTGATCAGCAGACAAGTGCACTTTTAGCACAAGCTGCTAATGAGAGAAGGGTAGTAGAGGAAGCTCAACGGATAGCTATGGAGGCAGAGCTATCTGAGTAGAGAAAAGAAGCAGACCACCTAGTAGCACTCGGTGGAAATTATAACAGAGCTAGAGGTGGTCATTTTCAAGTAATCCTATCATATCAGTATGTGCAACCATATGCAGATGATGAAGATCTAGGATACATTAAGCCGATAGAAATTGGAGCCATTATCCCTCATGTTCTACCCCCGATGTCAAGTTTAATATCTCTAGTCCTATGATCCAGCTCCTATAATTAAAGGGTGTGTTTATGAGGTTGACTATAGACAATGTAAACATGTATCTGGTAAATGTTATGGGGATCTGCACTTCATATACCATACCGGGGTAGATCAAAAGGCACTTAGACTGAGGGTGTTTTCTTTTTCCTTACCAGAGAAGCATCTTTATGGCTGGGGAAACTTCCAAGAGGATCTATCACTACATGGAATGAGTTACGTAAACAATTCTTGAACAAGTTCTTTCCTCTATCTAGAGTGTTGTAGTTGAAGGACGAGATTTATAATTTCAAGAAGCTAAAATTAGAATTTATGTACGAGGCATGGTTTAGGTTCAAGAAGAAGCTTAGCATGGTGCCCAAACACCAGATTTTATGGACAAGCTTGTTGGAGATATTCTATAGAGCCCTGACTATCACTTCCAGAGCCATGGCAGAAACTATCTTTGAAGGAGCTTTTATGAGATTATGATGGGAGATATCTTTGAGTATTATGGATCAAATCTTTTTAACTAGCTGAGGTTGGGAAACTCAAGAGGTTGAGAGAGGTTCTGACATTTATGCCATTGGATTTTTGGGTGAGTATAGAGTGACCAAGGATACTGTAGCTTGGAGATTTCACTATTTAGGATTGATATTGGTGAGTTGGCAAAACAATTCATAGTAATAAATTCTACAAAGGTTGATGCTGTAGGGGCATAGGGTGCAACCTATAGGATTTATGTATCTAAGTTAGAGGAGGAGCCAAAGTATTTAGATCATCATTTGGCGGGTTTCCGAGCCCAAGGGCAAGGAAAGCAAGGTCGGAACTATTTTGATGATAGAGACAAATACATTCCACTTTGCAGATGAGATGAGGAATCAAGAATAAAAAAAATGTTGTCTAAGCTGATGAAGGGTCAAGAAAGCCAAGAAACTTGCCTTAAAGAACTCAAGGTTGATATTTTAGGATTGACCCAAAAGGTTGAGTCACATGCAACTGCTATCAAGTAATTGGAACAACAGTATGGGTAAATCTCTGCCACTTTGGCTCAATGACAGTCAGGTGCCCTTCCTAGTAAAACTGTGCAGAATTTTCGAACACTTATTCAGTGTTTGGCTATTAATACTAGGAGTGAATCCCCATCTGATGAGCATTTTTTGCCTACTACTAATGAGCTGAAGAAGGATGATATTATTGCTGATGAGCTACCTGAAGTTGAGTTTGAGAAGCTGACTTATAGTGATGATGATTTTGAGAGTGATTACGGTGATGACTGGGTTGCAAATGAGCCCAAAGATAAAGTGCAAAATTTTAGCACGATTTCTCATGCACCATCAGTAGAAAAAAAGAGGGACCCAGGTGCAGTCACTATCCCATGTTCTATTAGGCCTTATGATTTTAATTAGGCTTTATGTGATTCTAGAGCAGGAATAAATGTAATGTCTTTAATGATATACAAGGTGTTGGGGTTAAGATAACTTAAGCCTATATCTTAAAGAATATTGATGGTCGGTTCATCTGTAAAAGATCCAGTGGATATTTTGTGTGATGTAGAAGTAAGGGTGGCATCATTCACCTATCCGACAGATTTCATGAATTTAGACTGTGAAGTAGATGACCAAGCTTCGATTATCTTGGGTAGATCCTTCTTGTCCACTGGTTCAGTGTTTATTGATATGGACTTAGAAGATATCATCTTCAAATGGAACAATGAGCAAATAGTGTTAAATATAAGCATGATAGTACATCAGCCATATGATATGAGAGTGGTGGCAGTTATAGATTTTATGGATGATGATGTGGTTGCTGTGGATGTAAAAATTAAGGAAATATTAGGGGTAAAAACATTGATAACAGTAATTATGAACTTTGAGAGTGATGGGATAGATGAATATGATGAGCTGGTTAATGCACTACATGACATAGGTTCTTACAAATATGCGCCTAAAAAGCTAGATCTTGACTTAAAGAACAAAACCACACCTCCTGTAAAATCATCTATTGAGGAGCCACCGATATTGGAATTAAGAAACCTCTCATCTTACTTGTGGTATGTATTCTTAGGGGCCAACAATACCTTACTAGTGATTATTGCAGTAGATTTGGCAGGAGCACAGATGGAAACTTTGACATCAATATTGCAATAATTTAAGAGAGCTATTGGGTGGACCAATGCAAACATTGTGGGAATTCCACCAGGTATATGCACACATAAGACACAACTTGAGCCGAACAATATTCTCAGTATTGAGCATTAAAGGCGAATGAACCCTCCTATGCAAGAGGTAGTGAAAAAGAAGATAATCAAGTGGTTAGATACTGGGGCAGTTTTTCCCATTATAGACAACACGTAGGCAAGCCCAATTCAAAGCGTGCCAAAGAAAGGGGGGATCATGGTGATTCCTAATGAAAAGAATGAATTAGTACCCATGAGGCCAGTGACTAGTTGAAGATTTTGCATGGATTACAAGAAGATGAACAAGTGGACACAAAAGGACCATTTCCCTACGTTGTTCATGGATTAGAAACTGGATAGACTAGCAGACGGAGGTTGGTATTTTTTTTGATGGATACTCAGGTTATAATCAAATCATGATTGCTCCCGAATACCAAGAAAATACTACTTTTACTTACCCCTATGGGACTTTCGTATTCAAGAGGATGTCGTTCGGATAATGTAATGCGCCTGCCACTTTTCATAGATGTATGATGACCATCTTCTCTGATATGGTGGAAGATACAATCGAAGTATTCGTGGATGACTTTTTAGTGGTTGGGTATTCATTTAATAATTGTTTGGCCCATTCGGCCAGTGCACTATAGAGATGTGAAGAGTGCAATTTGGTGCAAAACTAGAAAAAATTCCACTTCATGGTGAAATAAGGTATCATTCTAAGGAACAATATCTCTAAACAAGGCATTGAGGTGGACAAAGCAAAGATTGAGGTAATTGAGAAATTGCCACCACTAGTGTTAGTTAGAGGTATATGGAGCTTTCTGGGTCATACAGGCTATTATAAGAGGTTCATCAAGGACTTCTCTAAAATTACAAATCCTCTATGCAAGATTTTAAAGAAAGACGTGAAATTTGTGTTTGATGATTCTTGTCTCAAGGCTTTTAAATGCCTAAAAGATTGGTTGATTTTGGCACCCATTATTATGTCTCCTGATTGGTGTGAACTATTTGAGGTAATGTGTGATGCAAATGGAGTGGACTTGGGTTCTGTCCTAGGACAATTAATAGAAAAGATCCTGCATCCCATCTATTATTCCAACAAATCTTTAAACCACATACGAAAAAGTTATACAGCAGAGCAAGAGCTACTTGCGATATTTTTTTCTTTAAATTTTTTTTGATCTTATTTGATTAGGACTAAGATCATAGTTCACACTGACCATGCAGCCTTAAAATATTTGATGTCAAAGAAAGAAGCCAAACCAAGATTGATTCATTGGGTTCTCTTACTGCAAGAGTTTGATTTTGAAGTAAAGGACCAAAAAGGAAAAAAAAATCAAGTTGCAGTCCACTTGTCCAGACTTGAGGAGGATATAATATAGAAAGGCGGGGATGATCTCGAGATAGATGATGCTTTTCTAGATGAGCGGGTGTTTGCGGCATCTCAAGATTTAATTCCCTAGTTTGCCAATTATTTGGAAAACGATCTTGTCCCAGAAGACCTCTTCTTCTTGCAGCGGAGAAGATTTATGCATGAGGTGCGGTAGTTTTTTTGGATGAGTCATACCTTTTTAGGATTTCTGTTGATGGTGTGATTCGGAAATGCATTCTATAAGTGGAGATGATGAGTATTCTGGAAGCGTGTCATTCATCACTGTTGGGGATCACCATAGTGGCACATTCACAACCCACAAAATTCTGTAGTATGAGTTTTACTGGCCTACAATTTACAAGGATGCTCATGATTTTGTGTAATCCTATGACCAATGTCAACATCAAGGCAACATTTTACGGCACCATGAACTCCCCATAACACCTATTCTGGAGTTAGAGTTGTTTGATGTGTGGGGGATTGATTTCATGGGCCCATTCATGAGCTTCTATGGAATGAGATACATTATGATAGCGATTGACTATGTGTAAAAATAGGTGGAGGCAGTTGTGCTTCCAGATAATAAAGGTGGAAGTGTCACCGCCTTTTTGAAGAAAAATATCTTTTCTTAATTTGGCACTCCACATGCAATTATCAGTGAGAGTGGGTCACTTCTGCAACCATCTATTCAAAGCCTTACTTGATAGATATGGTGTAAGGCATAAGGTGGCAACACCTTACCATCCTCAGATAAACGGGTAAGTGAAAGTCTCTAATCTAGAGATAAAGTCAATCTTAGAAAAGACTGAGGATTGACTAGTCTAGAAAGTTAGACGATGTATTATGGGCCTACCAGAAATATAATAAAACACCCATAGGTGCCTCACTATATTAGCTTGTATATGGCAAGGTGTGCTATTTACTGGTTGAGCTTGAGCATAAGGCACTATGGGCATTGAAAAGGCTAAATTTTGAGTGGCGTGATGCAACAAACTTGAGGTTGAGCAAGGTAAATGAGTTAGATAAATTTTAAATCCATGCTTATAAGAGATCAACCATATTCAAAGAAAGAATGAAGCTGTATCATCATAAGAAAATTGACAAAAGAGTATTTGAACCCGATGATTTGGTCTTGTTATATAATTCAAGACTCCATTTGTTTTCAGGTAAGTTGAAATCTATGTGGACTGGACCATTCACTATGGTTAAGGTATTCCCACATGGTGCTATAGAAATAAAATGCAATGGTGAAATCCCGTTCAAGGTGAACGGGCAGTGAGTGAAGCACTACATGGGAAACCTGGAGAAAGTACAAGTCTGTGTTGAGTTATACCTTGGCAAAGTTTTAGTAGCCAA
Source organism: Capsicum pubescens (assembly GCA_030864215.1). Taxonomy (NCBI): domain Eukaryota; kingdom Viridiplantae; phylum Streptophyta; class Magnoliopsida; order Solanales; family Solanaceae; genus Capsicum; species Capsicum pubescens. Next base: position 284,840,307 of record CM061544.1, on the reverse strand, counting down.
GGAAACTGAGTCATGCCGTGACAGTAAATCAGATGTTGTTTGGGAGGCAATCCAAGGTACACTGACACTTAGTGTATCCCACGTATGTCCTTATTTCCTTTGTTTTTTTATTATTTTTTCACATTGGGGATAGTGTACTATTTTTTAGTTAGGGGTGGGGTATACCATAGCCGCCATGATTTTTTGTTATCATGCTTCTTTTCCTGTCGGCTGCGGTATGATTGTAGAATCGGCATGTCTAAATTAAAATTTGCGTCGTATTGTGTTTTGTTTTGTATAATTAGGAGATTTTAAGTATTTAGGACAGTTGTCATGATTATTGATTGATCTTTGAGAAAAGCGATATCCCTCCAATATTGTGTTTTAGAACTATGTGAATGTATATATGTGTGAACATTGTGGATCTTGTTATGGCATTAGGATTAGGGACGTGATAATGACTCGCTAACAGTTGCATGAACCAGATAAGTAGAAACTTGTAATATTGACTCAGCGGCATGTGTGTGTGAGATGATACTTGGTTCCCTTTGTGTGTTGAATTCAGAACTTGCCTGGTTAGTCTTGCCTAGGTTGAAGGATAGTCGGTTAGGAAAAGATCATAAGTCGTTTTTCATTTTACTCCACTTGTAGCCTAAATGACCTTCCCAATGTGAAATAGTATCCCTTGATCCCTGTTTTGAGCCTTATAGCCTATTTTTCATGTTTCACCATTAATCTTCCCATTTGTGTTGCAATAACTTGTTTTGTCCTTGGTCCTCCTTGGACATTATGCACCTTAACTCAGGCAAATCGCCTAAGTTGAGGGTGGATATCATAGTGGTGTGTGATATAAAGTGGGTATGTAGAGGGTAAAATAAGAGAAAAATTAGTAAGGCTAGGTATGGTAGCAAAAGAAAAGAAAATTTGTGAAAAAGTGAAAAAGAAAGAATAAAAGAAAACACCCAACATAAATGTGCAGTAAAGAATTAAAAGGAGAGATACGATTGGAATAAAAAGAAAATTGGCTAATAAGTGAGACTCCAAGGTTAGTGTAGTGCCAAGGAGGCTTAGCCACTTGATATATCCATATGTACCATACCATCTCCAAGCCTACATTACAAGATGAGAAAAGTCCTATAGTGATCCTAACTTGACTGTTTGAAAACTAAGGTAAAGAAAATAAGACCAAGATTATGGTATTTATGTACATTGATTGGAACTTCTCTTCTGAGTGTGAGTTTCTCTTAAATGTCCCTGCATTGACATGCATTATTTCATATGAGTGAGCTGGACTTCTTTGTTGTAAGGGTACTTGAGTCATATTGCTAGCTGCTTGCTTATTTTGGGTAATGTAACTTGTCTATATATACACGGTTGTCTGTTGATAATGTAATGACATACCTTGATCTCATTGTGTCACACTGTTGTATGTAATATTTATACACAACTGGTTTTGAAAAGTGAGATAGGATGGTGTATTGTGGTTTGAGATTAAAGTGTTGATTGACTGCCTTGAATAACTTAGAATCTCCTAATTAAGTATCGTGTTTTGTTTTATTTTCTTTTATTTTGTTGTATTGCCTGAGGATATGAAAATGTTCTAAGTTGAGGGTATTGATGTGCTATAGAAATATAGCACTTTCAACGCTTAAAACTATGAAAAAATGCAAAATTCTTAGGATATTTTGTTAGATGTGATGCGTTTTGGGTATGTTTTGCAGGAAACTAGGTTTTGGATGATAAGTTTGTGAAAAAGTGGAAAAATGGTGTTTTTGGCTACTTATTTTATAAATCTTGAGCATTTGTGACCCTTTACTGATTGTACGTGACCAAAGCATGTGATGAAAGTTGAAGATTTGAAGCTTGATTTCAAGTGTTGGAAGGACTGACACTTACCTATGTCTACATGTGGACCACATGTGGTTTGTATTATACTAAGGTAAGTGTTGTACTTGATGATCCATAGTGGAATTGATAGTCCAGAGGGTGAAAGAGCTGAAAAAGTACTTTTGGCACCTACCTATGTCAATACACGGAAGTGTTGTACTTGATGATCCATAGTGGAATTGATAATCCAGAGGGTGAAAGAGCTGAAAAAGAACTTTTGGCACCTACCTATGTCAATATACGGACCGCATGTGGCATATATGGACTGCATGTGTCGGAAGTCCAAACTCCCGAGAGAAAAACTGCATGATTTTTTTGGTTTGAGAACATGTGGTGGCCACATACACCCTACCCCATGCCGCATGTGTCACATGCTCCCAAGGCTAGGCCGCATGTGGACACCACATGTGGTCACCTACCCCTTTTTGTCTGGGCTTTAATTTTAGGGTTTCCTCATGTACTATAAATACCTCTTATGTGTTTTTTTAGTAGAAGTGATGCACTCTTGATACTTACAAACATATTTTGATTTCGAGGTTTGATTTTGGTCTTGGAATACTCTTGTATTGATTTTGGTTCATTAATTTAGTTATGGATTTGGGTTTTTACTTGTGATTTCATCTTATGCTTTAAATCACGAATGTTTTTGATTACTTCACAAGCATGAACGGCTAAAAACCCTTAGCTAGGGTTGAGGAAACCCTAGCGGATTGACAAAGTAGGAGAAGTGCTATTGTTGTTCTGAACTGATACCCATGCATGCTTTGTATTATCTTTACTTTAATAGATATCTTAGCAGTTGCAAACATTAGGATCCTGCCTAGATTATTGCTACTTACTCCAAAAGAGAGTAGTGACTAGGAAAAGATAACTACAACTGCAATTTGAAGTTTAACTGTCGATCAACGCTACTAGGTATTATCAAAGTAAGATGGTTAGATTCCATCTAATAACTAGAGACTCAAAAGGTAATAGTTAACTGGGATCAAGATAAGGGTTAGTAAGGAGACATCCTAAGACTCAAAAGGTAAGCGGTGAAATCTATCTGCTCGTCCAAAAGACTGTAGATGGTAAATAACTTATAAGATTATATATGCAAGGTATCCAGTTGGTTCAATAAAGAACGATAAGCCTACGAAGTTGAGAAGCCAGAGGAAATATAACCCTAGTGTTCACCTACAACTGATTACAACTGAAGTTGATATTAGCTACTTGTTCGATATTGCTACTCAAACCCCCCATTTAATTTTCTATTTTTTCCCGTTGATTACAGTAGTTGAGATCCATGATTCATCGTATTCCCTTGGGATTCGACCCTAACCTTTGTTGGGTTACTGTAATACCCCGCGATTTCCCTAGCTTAAACTCATCTCAAAAAATGTCAAGGATTAGCTTTTAGAATAAATGATTTATAATTTAAGTGGAATTCATTAAATTTGAATTTTCCATGATGTAGGAAATTGAATAAGACTTCCAACGATATAAGATTCGCCTAAATCCGATAATCAGGTAAGAAGTTATGGCTATTTTAAGTTCCAGTTGTAAAACACCGTTATTTGGACCCTTAGAGCGTCGCGGAGCAGTGTTAATTCCTAATTGTCATTTTCTAGTGGCCCTCTACGATATTGGCATATCACGGAGAGGGATAATTTCCCGTTGGTCAATTTTTAGAGGTCCAGCGCGATAACAGCGCGTCACGCCATATGCCAAAATGGCATTCCAAAGGGGCACCACAATGACCCCGCGTCGCGGAGTCTTCCCAATTCCCAGTTGGCATTTTTCTAGTGGCTTGGCACGATTGTGGCGCATCGCACCAATGCCAAAAATCAGGGCCCCAGTTCATTTTTCCAGTTTCGTTCAGGAGTTAAAGGGGGCGTTTTGGACTTTTCCCCAACCCCCAATCCGTCCAAACACGAGATTAAAGTCTTTTTAGAATCATTATATGATAAGTTTTATCAAAATTACTCTCATCCAAAACCCTAGGATTCAATATTCATCTCTAAGAAACTCAAGATTCCACCATCCTTTCTCCAAACTGATTCAAGATTTAAGATCCGTAGACCAAGAGCTTCAAGAATCTTCATTCAAGAGTGTGAATAGAGTCTAAAAAAGCAAGCTTGTGCATCTATTTCATCATCTAAGGTATGTGGGGTTTCAACAAGGACAATCCTTTCGTCCTTGTGCCCAAAACTTATTTTAAATTATAAATTTCTGAATTTTAAGTGATCTCTCATGATATTGTAGTTAGGGATTATACCCAATTTATCTTGTTTGAAGATTATGAGATTTCAAGTGATTGAATGTTGAATTACATGACTAATTTCATATATTTATGCATGTAATGCGAATTTCCAGATTTTTCTCAATTGAGTTTAAGCATGATATTGAGATTGATGATTTTACTATCTTGATATTTTTGATGATTTTCAAGAAGCGTATTGAGCATGATGATTTATTATGAATTTACACGAGTTTGAAGCATGGGTTATTAGGCCCGAGTTTGAGTATTGATATTTCAAGAACTTGTGCTTTTAAGCACCCTGAGATTAGCATATTTTCAGTTATATAAATAGTATTTGATCTTTGGATCCTAAGTTTAGCTATGGAATTCACTTTTTAGAATTTACTACAGTTTACAGAAATAGATTACAGATTTGAGTACAGTTTATATCAGATAAAAACATAATTGGTTTTAGATAAACCCTTATGCTAGCATTTAAAAGTGGATTTCCAACAAAGTGAGTATATATATAATAAGGGGGTAGTATTTAGCACCGAGCGGGAAGTGTGGATTTAGTGCATCCTACTTTTCTAGAACTACGTAGCCAACGTAGGTACAAATTCAGATTTATTCCCATTAGATATGGATGATAGATTTAGCTTGTGATCGATCAAATGGGTAGGTTATACTCCCTGGCAAGAGTATGAAACCTCTCCCCAACGTGAGGTTTCTTCCTTAGGAGGACGAGACGTTGGACTCCATGTTGCTCACATGGTTTATGTCGGTTAAGAGAACCTCCCTTAATATGAAATGTTTTTCCCAAAAGCTTTGAAAAATCTCCCTTACAGAACAGTTTTTGAAAGAATTTCCCTTCAGATAAAATGACAAAGTATTTTCTATACAGACTTGTAAATTCCACTTAGCCTATATGATTTGAGAATGAGAACAGAATACAGATTTCAGAACTAAGTGTAATGACTCATAAGATTTAGACTATATGCCTTGTTATTCATGATATTGACTTTCAGACTTCAGTTTTACTCAAGCTTATGTGAGTCATTTACATTTAGCATGCATGATTTTATAAACTGTGATGATATTATTTACTTACTGCATGCACCCCCATATACTCAGTACATCCTCAAGGTACTGATCCACTTATATGTCTATGTGCTACATTGTCTCATAATATAGGTACAGGAGCTCAGTCTCAGCAACGTGATATATCTTCGAGCATCTTATCTACATCCCTGCAGTTGGTGAGTCCTCATAGTTTTGAGGGCTTAGTTATTCAAATTTCCAAGTTACTAGTAGATATGTCCTTACTCATTTCAGATAGTTGAGTCAGCTGGGGCTTGTCCCAGTGACTCTCTCGATTCAGATAGTAGAGGCTTGTCGGACTGTTAGATTCAGATTTAGACCTTTGAGTTAGTATTCAGATTTTTAGCATTTGTTTAATCAGATTGATGAGATTAGTACTTTCAGATATATTCAGATAGTTTTCCACATTTCATCATGATTTATTCTGATATTTCCCTATGTTGAGATTCAGATGTGTTAGAAGACAGCCAGGGTTAGCTCGAGACTACTTGCAGTTTGGAGCACCGTGTGGCATCTTGGGAACTAGATTTTGGGGTGTTACAGTTACTATATTTGGCAGCGACCGTATAATATTCAGAGTGAGGGTGTATCTTGGGCGTGGCCAACCATCAATACATGTGTATAGATATATATATAATAGGTGCACAGACTCAAGTTGTGTCTAAAAGATTGTAAATCCGTAAGTCTGTTGCCTAGAATGATGTTCGAGACTTAATCATTGTAAAAATGTAGAAAGTGTCGAAATATCTCATGATCGGAGTAAATAATAGTGTCAATTCATGGATCGAAATCTATCACGGTAAAATCTTTGAACAATATTTTTAACCTTCTTTATACATATAAATATTCCATTTAGTAGGCAATTATTATAGTAAAGAAATCCATTGTTATGGTGAAAAGTGGATTTTAACCCTTATTTAGGAACACTAGTGTTAAGGTCGTATTTCAGCTTGGATCATATCAATACCGATATAATAATCATGAATGTACCGAATCTATGCATGCCATCACCAATATTCAGTGAATGAAATCATAAGCAACATAAATGTATGTATCCATATTCTACAACCGTATCCTTTACAGTGATATATACTTCCTGGATATCCAACAAATATCGTAACACGACCCTCGACCCAATAGTATGTCTGGAATTATCACAACATCTTACTCACGGCCTTAGGTCAAATAATAAAAGACAAGCCTCACAAGGGCTAAAGTAAAGTGTAAGACCCACAAGGGCTAAAGTAAATGACAAGCCCCACGAGGGCTAAAGTAAAAGAGAAGTGAGGAAGAGAATACCTTCATAACCCATCATTCATCGTCAAGATTAATTTATCCATAGATATATCAATGCATATAACATGAATATTACAATACATTATCGTATTTAACATGGTTAGTAGCATAGCTTCTCATGTAGTCAATAATTTTGCCTTCTGGAGCTCTTAGTAACATGACTCACAATATTAGTAACAAGAGGGATTTCTAGCCTAATCACTAGTTTGGCTACTAGGCTATGTATAACATTAGTAATATTAGAGTCCGAAGACCGAAGTAGCAGTCTAATTAATGATTTAAATGATAACATAGTCATGGGCTTAATTAATAGCATAATCCATAGCTACACATAGCATTAACGATAGTGTCATCACCAACCGTATACATCACCTCAAATACTATCGCTATAACTCATTTACCACGGTTAGCCAATATGCTTCCAAGGTCATTCTCTAAGCGTTTAACAAGCGTCTAAGGTCTTCAATAGAACTATACAAATCTAAGTTTAAGGTGGGTCACCCATTTCTAATCTTCAATTTTCATAATTAGGCAAACTATGCCCCTAACTAGTCTAAGGTATCTAGTTCAACTTCCAGATGTCAAGTAAGCCATAACCGATCCTAAGATATGAACTTCTCCTAGAAACATGGGCATTTAAACCAACACTACCCAAATTATGATTTCAGGATCACTAGATTAGACCAACTAAGATTAAGCATACTAAAAATGATTCCAACACATAAACCACATCTCAAACCTAGAATACTATCATATCCATGCTACAAATTAGCTTGACCTAGGAAAAAGACAAGAGGGTTCTAAAAGGGTCATAAATATTCCACCTACAGGTCCAAAACCATCATCTAATTCCCCAAACATAAATAATCAATACTAAGTTATTTTATTCATAATCAAGCCTAATATTCATATTCACATGCCATACATATAACACACATCATCTTCAAAGAAGAGTAGGTAGAAGCCTACTGATAACGCTCAAACTACAACTCTCGTAAGAGTGTAAGCGGTCGTTGTCAAATATATAAGCCAATTGGGTTGGGTATCGATCCCACAGAGAATAGCCGGTCACTAAGTAAGCAAAGATTATTAGACTTTTGGTGCAAGTCTCGTAAAAGGGGAGAGTTTAACGTGCAATAATGTAACAAAGTGAAAACGAAAAATAGCAAAGTAAAAAGAAAGAATGTTTAGTAAGATGTTTAACCAATGAGAATTGAGTGTTGGGGTTATGTCCACTTTATGAGTTATACGTCTCTATTGGCTATGAGTTATGCGGAATTCAGACATGCATGTGCTTATAGAGAGTTGTATTCTATGGTAAATCCAGGCGTCTTTCGACCATCAAGGATTATTTCACTTTAACTCTTTCGAGCTTAAAGCGTGTCTAACGGTACGAACTCTCCAAGAGGTTAATCCAGTTACGACACTAAATTTTTAACAGGGGTTGGTGCCCTATTACCTTGACATTATCTCTTTTCCAGACATATAACTTTTCTTTCGAACAAGTTAATGCTATACTGGCGTATTCTATGTGTTTGCAACCATAAGAATTTGCATTAAGATGAAGAGAATAATGATATAAGCATCATACGTGTCACGAATTCACAAACTCATAGCAATTGATAGTATCTCATAAGGCTTCCATAACCCCAACAGAGAAGTTTAGCTATTCATGCGTGCAACGGAAATCACAATAGACATTATCATTATACCAAAATAAGAGTCTAACGTGAAGTATGCTTTGGTAGTGCTTGTGGCATGAATTCCTTGCAAATAGCGTTTCTCTTGTTGTGGAAATTAAGAATTGAATAGATGAAGAGAAAGTAATTAATTGAAAGAGAATTGTTTTCGGAACTCAAGAATTAATTGTTTAAGAATAGAGAGAGATTATGAACTAGAAGTAGAATACCTAAAATCTCTCACAAAATAGGGTATTTATAACACCCATATCCTATTCCTACTAAGCTACTGCATTACTTAACCTAATCCTACTAGGTTACTGCATCATTATCCTAATCCTAATAAGTTACTGTTGATCCCCAAAGTCTTTAGAATTGCTGTTTTTGCCCGGGACAGATTTTCCATGCGTCACTTTTAGTCCTTGGCGTCCAAGCTTTCCCTTCCTTCTTTCGTGAAGCTTCCTTGGGCGTCAAGTTATCCATAATATGATGAAATCTGCATCATTTATACCTGAAAACTTGCTAATCACATTTGTTAGCTCACTTACAGGAAAAAGGACTAAAAGTGCATGAATTATATATTTTGTCCTCAAAACTTAGCTAAAATATGGGTCAATTATAGTACTTTAGGCGTGTAAATACGCCTATCATCAACACCCCACACTTAAAGCTTTGTTCATCCTCGAACAAAATATCATGTCCATCTAAACATCTACTTAGGGTTTCACAGCAACAACACAAAATATTCGTCAAGACAGGCACAACAATCATTAACAAAGAGTAGTTTTCTAATCACTTCTAGAAACAATTCATCCTCCAACATAGACTCGTGATGATGGTTAATTCGTATCCAAAAGTTAAGGCACAAAGAATCATATACGACTTACCCAAAACTCATCAACCATGTGTGTCTCACATAAGATATTACCCATAATCACTCACAAGTATTGCAATTTTCAGAACATGGGTATAGGATTATCCTTGCTCTCGCTCTCACAAAGAATTCATATGTTGCAACTGATGACCATAGGCTTTCCCTTAGTGTAATGCTCTACTAATATCAGAATGCTAAGCTTAGGATCAAATAGGTCTTTACAAGTTGTAATGTAGGCTAAGGGACGGGTAGGACTATTTTGGACAGAAATAGTGACTATGTTCCTAAGCGCTTTAATACATCACATTATGCCATTAACACCTTCTTTCAAACAACCTTTCTACTTTCTTTTAATCTACCACCCCTTCTCACCTCTTTTGTTTTTCAATTTTAAACATAACTAACTTTTTAGTTTTTTTTTCATTTTTCTTTTCATAACACACCTCTATGATAGCAATTCTTTTTTCATAACAACTTCAAGCACCAATACATTCTAAGGCATCACACTCATCCAATTTTCTCTTATTTTGTCACATGACTTTACAATTTAAAGCACTTAGGAATTTGGATCAAATTATGGTCTTGAAAAAAATGGATTAGGCTTACATATGAGGCTGTCAAAGAAAATAGGCTAAAGTCTCAAAAGGGGTTAACTAGGATAATGTCCACGGGTAGGTAGAATGAAGGTAAACAAGTATAGGTTGCCAAAGAAATGCCTAAATCATCTCCTAAACTCACACTCTTTATTTCGCTTTACACACACTCCGGGCAAGTTCTAGCATCAGCCACAAACACAAAATATACTATCATCTCACACACACAAGGCACATGGTCGACTTTATTGGGAGCAGTATAGACTCTTGACCCAACAGATGAATGAATTAAACCACACAATTATCACACAGTGAGTCACACGTATAGCCTAAATGTCTCAATAGTAATGATTTAGCACAAACTCTTGTTATACTACCATGCCGTCTATCAGAACAATTTCATGCATCAAAAAAAAAATTTAACTACTAAAAAAAACAAACAAACATGAATAAATGCAAATGCAGATAAAGAAGTATAGCATGCAAATACCAGCACCCCACACTTAGACGGGCCACACTGCCCTCAGTGGAAAATAAATAAGAAGAACCTGGTTAGTCGGACTCATTCTCTATGTCTGGGGTCATACCCCCTGCATCAGAATCATCATCAGAGTCATCGTCATCAGAGTTATCCTTCATGTCGGAGTCTGGCATTCTGCGATCATCATCGGTTGGCACATCGTCATCAAGAGGTTCCTCAAAGTATACACCTACTCCACACATGGCCTTCTCATGCTCATTCATTGGGTAGTCATAATCCAACTGTTGAAGCTCTGCCGCATTTGGAACTCGACCCCCACTCATCATGGTAAACCTCATCATGCCATATAAATGGCGGGAGAAGCTGTCGTCGCGAGCATGTCTTTCTGCCGTGGTAAGGTTGACTCCATGCGCGGATTCAACTTCTTTAACCTTTGTGAGGTCCACCTTCTTTGGGTTGTGTGGAAGCTTATGATCAGCCGGTTCCTCTTCGATGTCTTCCTTCCTCAATATTGCAATTAACAGGTTGCCAAAGCTAAAGTGGGACCTCTTGTGTAGCCTAGCTTTCCGCATTGTAGATCGAATAATTGCCCCAATGTTGATAGGGAAATTCGTCATCAATGCGTACACCAGGCACACTCTATCTCGTGTTATCTTTGTGTACTGTGTCCCTGGAATGATGCAAGAGTTGACTATTCACATCCATATCCTAGCTTCCCTATTCAAAGCAGCATATGGGAAGGTGTTGTGCCGACCGGTGTCCTTGTTTCTTCTCCATCGTGCCATAGATCTTGTTCCGCACAATGTGTGTCGAATTGCCCTGTACGGAGGTCTATTGTACAGCTCCTTGAGTGGTGATGGATCAACTGATGGCAAACCTAGAAAGGAGTTAAAGAACTCCGCATTTAGTTGCAGAACTTGGCCTTGAATCTTTACTTCAGTTCCTGTGGTTTTCGGTGACCAGTTGGCATAGAATTCTCGTGTTAAATCGAGATTGCACTTTCCCATATCTCGAAAGATGAAATCAATATGTAACGCCATTATCTTAGCCAACATGCGAGGTTCTTTCTGTGCTAGGCTCTCCTTGTGTATCATCTCCACATGAACATATTTCTTCTCTTTATTGTTCCTATACCACTCCTTTGCTTCCTCCTCAAGGACCCATTTAATTCCGAATATGCGGCGCGGTACTTGCAGCGATGAGGATTCTCCTTGCTCTTTTCGTCCTCTTTTCTTGCCTTTTTGTGAAGTGGTTGCTTTATCTTTACCTTGTCTTGCTTTGGGTGCCATTGTACCTGAAATTAAAACAATAGTCATGTTAGCATCATATTAGTGGATACAATCAATAAACAAGCAGTAGTGGCACCACCCCACACTTATTTTGTTGGCACAAACTAGTGGAGTGAAAGTTGTTGATTACTCAGACTTCATCGATATACGTTTTAGGCGTTAAATTCCAACAATACAATCAGTGCAGTCATACTTCTTGAAATCTTGGCAATACTTTCATGTTTGATATATCAAGACTACTACATAGAGATTGAATCAAGGTATAACATCTAGAAATAATCACAACCTCATAAGTTGGTAGTTTAACCATGATTCTCATCTCGATGAACAAGTCATTCCAACATGTAAGCTTTCTATTTACAAGATTATGCAATTTTCGTGACCATGTCAATTCCGCAAAAGTATGACAGTTTATGAAAATCAAAAACAAGTTGGAAACAAGTTAAAATCATCCTTACGTATTCTTTCACTCACTTAGTAGTATCACAATAAATCAACCACATTTAAATCACCAACACTACTTCAAGATCTAACAATTTATTGTAGGCGTAGTATTGTAGTACTTACGGAATATTAAAGAAGAACAAAGAAGTACTTACTTGGTTGATGCCTTTGGAAGATGTTCTTGAGAAGTAAAAGAGCAAAAGGAAAATTTTTGAGAGAATTTGGAGAGGTAGGCGGCGCTTTTCTTAGGTTTGCAATGTATTTTTGGTCTAAGACTAAGTTTCTTATTTATAGGGTAAGCTTTGGGTCGGGTTTTGACCCATTTAAAATCGGATTTGGACACCAAAAGTGAGCATAGGCGGCGCCTATGCTATGGCATTGTTGAGCATTGGCGGCGCCTATGCTATGGCACACTAGATTCAGAGACCAAATGCCTTTGCATAGGCGGCGCCTATGCTATGGCATTGTTGAGCATAGGCGGCGCCTATGCTATGGCACTCTAGAATCTGAGACCAAATTCCTTTGCATAGGCGGCGCCTATGCTATGGCATTGTTGAGCATAGGCGGCGCCTATGCTATGGCACTCTAGAATCTGAGAGCTTATTCCATAGCATAGGCCGTGCCTTGTTCGTGGCCTAGATTTACATATGCCGTGCCTTGTTCGTGGCCTAGATTTACATAGGCCGTGCCTAACCCATAGCCTTTTGATTCTTCTTTCCTAACTTACCACCTTCAACATGCAATACTTCCAACTCAACATTTGAAACCAATCTCCTCCGTTATACCTCTTGCACCTACATTCACTCAAAAACAACTAAAACGATTAGAACGATGGGTTGCCTCCCATCAAGCGCCTTAGTTTTGGTCGTGGCACGACTCTTCTTTTTGGATTTTTTATTTAATAAAAACAAACACTTAATAGAACAAAAGAAATAATGAAAAACGATGGGTTGCCTCCCATGTAGCGCTTGATTTATTGTCGCGACACGACATAGTTACCTCGAGTACTTAGACTTCGTCGAGGTAGATGGTGGCCATATAGTTTATCAAGTCAAGAGGAACGATATATGGTTTTACTCATTGGCCATTCACCTTAAAGACAACACCATTATTGTCTTCTAACTCAACTACTCCAGACGAGTAGACTTGGTTAACTTTGTACGGACCAGACCATTTGGACTTTAACTTACCTGGGAATAGCTTCAGTCTGGAATTGAAAAGAAGTACCATATCATCCTTTTGAAAGTTTCGTTGAACAATCCGCTGATCATGATACTTTTTCATCTGTTCCTTGTAGAGGTCTGATCTTTCATATGCATGTAGACGGAATTCATCCATCTCGTTCAGCTGCTCCAATCTCAGATTCATAGCATTATCCCAATTCAAATTCAGTCGCTTTAACGCCCACAATGCTTTATGCTCGAGCTCAATGGGCAAGTGACAGGCCTTTCCATAAACTAGCTGGTACGGGGACATACCAATTGGCGTTTTGAATGCAGTCCTATAAGCCCATAATGCATCGTCCAGCTTTCGAGACCAATCTTTCCTATTAGCATTTACAGTCTTAGCAAGGATTTGCTTGATCTCTCGATTGGAAACCTCTACCTGTCCACTAGTTTGTGGGTGATAAGGTGTGGCTACCTTATGTTGCTTGACACCATATTTGGCCAACATGGATTTGAACAGCTTGTTGCAAAAGTGAGATCCTCCATCGCTTATGATAGTACGTGGTACTCCAAAGTGAGAAAAGATATTTCTTTTCATGAATGCTACAACACGCTTTCCTTCATTGTCGGCCAATGCTACTACTTTGACCCATTTTGAAACATAATCTACAGCGACTAGGATGTATTTAATTCCAAACGAATTTACGAATGGTCCCATGAAATCAATACCCCATACATCAAATAGCTCAACTTCAAGAATTTTCGACATGGGTATCTCATGGTGTTTTGAAATCGCGCCTTGTCTCTGACATTGGTCACATCTTCTCACAAAATCGTAGGCATCTTTAAATATCGAAGGCCAATAGTATCCACTTTGCAATACCTTCCTTGCTGTCCGATTACCTGCGTGATGTCCCCCAACTTGGGAAGTGTGACATGCTTCCAATATATTCGGCACCTCTACATGGGATATGCATTGCCTGATAACACCATCCGCGCATCGTCGAAACAAATATGGCTCATCCCAAAAGTAGTATTTTACATCATGCATGAACTTCTTTTTTTGATGGAAAGATAGATTTGTAGGCATCACATTACTCACCACAAAATTCGCAAAGTCTGCATACCATGGTAACTCTTCCATTATTGTGGCTAAAATCTCTTCGTCAGGGAATACGTCATCAATCTCAAAATCAGGCTGCGCTATATGCTCGTTCTCGAGTCTAGATAGATGATCAGCCACTTGGTTCTCGCAACCTCTTCTATCTTTTACCTCGAAATCAAATTCTTGCAGCAACAATACCCATCGAATTAGCCTTGGTTTCGCATCCTTCTTTGTCATTAGATATCTCAGAGCTGCATGATCAGTATGAACTACCACTTTGGTTCCCAACAAATAAGCACGAAACTTCTCAAAAGCATACACAATCACTAGGAGCTCTTGTTCTGTGACAGTATAGTTCTTCTGGGCTTCGTTCAAGACCTTGCTCGCATAGTAGATTGGATGGAATAACTTTTCCCTTCTCTGGCCAAGTACAACACCCAAAGCTACCCCGCTAGCATCGCACATGACTTCAAACGGTAGGGACCAATCTGGTGCTACCATGATAGAAACTTCAATTAGCTTCCCTTTGAGGCATTCGAATGCCTTCAAACAATCTTCATTGAAGTCAAACTTTGCATCTTTCTCCAAAAGTTTGCATAATGGACTAGCAATTTTGGAGAAGTCTTTGATAAACCGCCGATAGAAACCTGCGTGACCGAGGAAACTACAAACTCCCTTTACGGAAATTAGAGGTGGTAGCTTCTCGATAACTTCAATTTTAGCTCTATCAACCTCAATTTCTATTTTTGAGATTTTATGTCCAAGAACAATACCTTCTTTCACCATAAAGTGGCACTTCTCCCAATTTAGCACTAGGTTGAATTCAACACATCTTTGTAATGCCATACTTAAGTTTGCCAAGCATGATTCAAACGACTCACCAACGACTGAGAAATCATCCATGAACACCTCCAAGGTGTCTTCAACCATATCAGAAAAATGGACATCATACAACGCTGAAAAGTGGTTGGTGCGTTACATAGCCCGAATGGCATATGTTTGAAGGCAAACGTACCATATGGGCATGTGAACATTGTCTTCTCTTGGTCTTCGGGGGCAATACAAATCTGATTATAGCCGGAATAACCATCTAGAAAACAAAACCATCCTTTCCTCGCTAATTGATCAAGCATTTGGTCCATAAATGGCATTGGAAAGTGATCTTTAAGCGTCCACGAATTCAGCTTTCGGTAGTCCATGCATACTCTCCATCCTGTAACAGGTCTGAGTGGAATAAGCTCATTTTTTTCATTCGCGACTACCGTTATGCCTCCTTTCTTGGGAACACATTGTACCGGGCTTACCCATGTACTGTCAGAGATTGGATACACAACTCCTGCATCTAACCACTTAATAATTTCTTTATTCACCACTTCTTATATAGGAGGATTGAGACGCCTTTGATGCTCAATAGTGGGTGTGCAATTTTCTTCAAGCTGAATCTTGTGTGTGCAAATCCCAGGTGGAATACCAATAATGTCAGCGATGGTCCAACCAATGGCTCTTATATACTTTCGTAAAATAGCAATGAGAGCTGCAACTTGCTGCTCACCCAAATCTGCTGCCACAATGACTGGGAGTGTGCTTTCGCTTCCCAAGAATGCATACTTTAAATGACTAGGCAACTCCTTCAACTCTAACGTGGGTTGCTCTTCAATAGATGGTTTAGCTGGTGGTGTGGGTCGATTTTTGAGATCAAGGTTCAACTTCTTGGGAGCATGAGGATATGACCCAAATCCTGTTAGAGAACCAATAGTTTCTTCATAGTTTTCAGCATCCTTGCGCTCAAAATTCATGAGCACATCCGCCAATGGGTCGTCAATAATATGCTCCTCTTCAGATAATGCTTTCTCATCAGCAACATAAACATCCGCTACTGAGAATACGTTCAGCTCTTTGGGGTGCTTCATTGATTTGCACACATCAAAGCGAACTACTTCGTCATTTATCCGGAATAAAAGCTCATTAGCTCTTAAATCAATAAGCACACTTCCTGTTGCAAGGTAAGGGCACCCCAAGATTATGGGAACTTCTGAGTCTGTCTCACAATCCAAAATAATGAAGTCTGCTGGAAAGATGAATGAAGAAACCTTACCAATACATCACATAAAATACCAACAGGTCGTTTTATCGACCTATCCGCCATTACGAGCCTCATGTTGGTTGGAGTAGGATCACCCAACCCCAACTTTTTGTAAATAGATAATGGCATCAAATTGATGCTGGCTCCTAAATCACATAATGCCTTGGCAAAATTCAAAGATCCAACGGTGCAAGGAATAGTGAAAGCACCGGGGTCGGCCTTCTTCTGAACTAGTGATCGGGTAGCAAGTGCACTGCAATGATGAACAGTGTCGGTCAACTCATAGCTTGCTGCCTGCTTCTTTGTCAAAAGATCTTTCATAAACTTCGCATACCCGGGCATTTGTTCTAGTGCCTCCACCAACGGAACATTAATGGTCAGCTGTTTTAACATTGCCATGAATTTATTGAATTTGGTATCATCAGCTTTCTTCTTTAATCTTTGAGGAAAAGGAGGTGGTGGAAATGAAAGTGTTTTCTCCACGGCTTTCTTCTCCTCTTGCTTCCGTATTTGAAAAATTTCAGGCTGCAACCTACTAGAGGTGACGTCATGGACGTCTTGGTCAGCTTCTATATCGTCATCATCTTCATTGTTTTCGGCCACTTGCTTGCTTTGGGATGAATTTTCCAGAACCTTACCACTCCTGGTAGTAATAGACATGCATGATCCGTCGTTCCTTGGATTTTGCACAGTGTCACTAGGTAGAGTGCCTGCCTTTCTTTGATTGAGTGCTGCTGAAAGTTGGCTCAATTGCTTCTCTATTTGTATTATTGAAGTGGAATGTGAGTCAACCAATTGCTTCATTGAGGACAAATCATTTATTACCTCCGTTACTCCCGCGCTGGTTGCTTCCACTCCTTTCAAAAGTTTAGCCATCATCTCTTCCATATTTCTAGAACCAGATGTAGTGGTGTCACGTCTTCTTGGGGGAACATATAAACCACTATTGTCATTCTTGTTCTTCCAACTACCTTGGTCCTTGTTTCCAGATTTCTCATAGTAGTTCCGACCTTGGTTTCCTTGGGCATTGCCTCGGAAACCCCCCTAATTATTCAAGTAGTTGGCTTCTTCCTCCGTATCAGATTCATCTCTTCCATGTGCTACAATGGCTTTAGCTTTTTCGGTCTTCCCTGATAATAGATGCTTTGTAAGAAGATCCACTTGTGTTTTCATGTGCGCCATATCTTGGTCACATTCCTCTTGTCTACACCTCTGCTCTGCAGTCATGCCAATAGATAAAGTAGAGCTTGCTACCTCAGAATCCCTGGTATGCCAAGCTCTACTTTTCTTTGTCATCCGATCTAGCATATTGCTTGCCTGACCAAAGGTGAGGTCCATGAATGATCCTCCAGCCGCATTATCCACCACTGGTTTAGTTATTGAATTCAAGGCTCTGTATAGTATCTCCATTAGGTGAACATTAGTCATATGATGGTTTGGGCACCTCATAAGCTTCTTCTTGAATCTCTCCCATGTTTCATGAAGGGCTTCAGTTGGAAGCTGACGAAAGTTGCTGATTTCATCTCTCAACTGTTCTCTTTTGGATGGCGGAAAGAATCTTTCTAGGAAAGTGTCTTTTAATTGCCTCCAATTTGTAATAGAATCAGGAGTCAGCCCATTTAACGATAGAGTTGCCTCACCGGATAGAGACAATGGAAATAAGCGTAATCGAATTGCATTCTGACCAACGCCAGGATTGTCAAACGACTTGCATGTAGAAATAAAGTTGATCAGATGCATATTCGGATCATCGCCTGCTAGTCCACCAAATAATCCCTTGAGTTGCAATAACTGAATCATGGTGCTCGTGATGTTGAACTTGGCTCCGGGTGCCAATGGCGGAGGAATAATGGCTCCTGTGGCTCCGGCTCCATCAAGATCATCATCATCATCGTCGAATGCTGGTTGCATGGGTCGGCGTTCATGCCTAAACCTAGCTTGACGATCTCTTCTGTTAGCAGGTGTTACTATCTCAGCATCACGTCTAGGGTTTAGTAACTCGTCATCACCTAGATCCTCATCGTCAGAATTTGTTGCTCGTCCAGGGTAATCAATATTCTGTTGATGCACTTGAGCGGCGGCCAAAGCAGCTAGTCTAGCCTGTTCCTGTTGAGCAGCCATCCTTTCGATTTCGTGTTGTGCCTCCATTCTGCCAATACATTGTGGTTCAGGATTGATAGGTAATAACGGTTGACCAGAACTTCGAGTATGGGGCATGCACTGAATAAAAACCTGTAGAAAAAAAAAAAAAAAACTAAAAGTAAAGTACGAGAATCTTTGACCAAAGGGTCTAGTAACTATCACAAACTTAGTTGACAACCGTAATCCCCGGCAACGGCACCAATTTTTGATAACGCTCAAACTACAACTCTCGTAAGAGTGTAAGCGGTCGTTGTCAAATATATAACCCAATTGGGTTGGGTATCGATCCCACAGAGAATAGCCGGTCACTAAGTAAGCAAAGATTATTAGACTTTTGGTGCAAGTCTCATAAAAAGGGGGGAGTTTAACGTGCAATAACGTAACAAAGTGAAAACGGAAAATAGCAAAGTAAAAAGAAAGAATGTTTAGTAAGATGTTTAACCAATGAGAATTGAGAGTTGGGGTTATGTCCACTTTATGAGTTATACGTCTCTATTGGCTATGAGTTATGCGGAATTCAGACATGCATGTGCTTATAGAGAGTTGTATTCTATGGTAAATCCAGACGTCTTTCGACCATCAAGGATTATTTCACTTTAACTCTTTCGAGCTTAAAGCGTGTCTAACGGTACGAACTCTCCAAGAGGTTAATCCAGTTACGACACTAACTTTTTAACAGGGGTTGGTGCCCTATTACCTTGACATTATCTCTTTTCCATACATATAACTTTTCTTTCGAACAAGTTAATGCTATACTGGCGTATTCTATGCGTTTGCAACCACAAGAATTTGCATTAAGATGAAGAGAATAATGATATAAGCAACATACGTGTATTCACAAACTCATAGCAATAGATAGTATCTCATAAGGCTTCCATAACCCCAACAGAGAAGTTTAGCTATTCATGCGTGCAACGAAAATCACAATAGACATTATCATTATACCAAAATAAGAGTCTAACGTGAAGTATGCTTTGGTAGTGCTTGTGGCGTGAATTCCTTGCAAATAACGTTTCTCTTGTTGTGGAAATTAAGAATTGAATAGATGAAGAGAAAGTAATTAATTGAAAGAGAATTGTTTTCGGAACTCAAGAATTAATTGTTTAAGAATAGGGAGAGATTATGAACTAGAAGTAGAATACCTAAAATCTCTCACAAAATAGGGTATTTATAACACCCATATCCTATTCCTACTAAGCTACTGCATTACTTAACCTAATCCTACTAGGTTACTGCATCGTTATCCTAATCCTAATAAGTTACTGCTGATCCCCAAAGTCTTTAGAATTGCTGTTTTTGCCCGGGACAGGTTTTCCATGCGTCACTTTTAGTCCTTGGCGTCCAAGCTTTCCCTTCCTTCTTTCGTGAAGCTTCCTTGGGCGTCAAGTTATCCATAATATGCTGAAATTTGCATCATTTATACCTGAAAACTTGCTAATCACGTTTGTTAGCTCACTTACAGGAAAAAGGACTAAAAGTGCATGAATTATATATTTTGTCCTCAAAACTTAGCTAAAATATGGGTCAATTATAGTACTTTAGGCGTGTAAAGACGCCTATCATCACCTACCTTAAAGCCGAACCACAAAATATTACATCATTCACCATATGCTCTTCTCACTTCCTAATCCCCAAAATGTCGTTATGCTATCAAAAATCTAATCTACTCATTGATATAATTCTAATGATACCCATATTTCACTATTGTGCTTTGGGTTCAAAAATGACTAAAAACCTCAAGTGTGTCCCACTTATGGAAAATGCATTTTCGAGGCCAACCCGACACTCACACATCATCAAGGAATTAAAACCCTCAAGAAATGGGTACAAACAAAGCTAATTTTGGGCTAAATCAAGCCCTAAATGAATTTGGGATTTTGGGTCAAGAACTAAGAAACTCATCAATAAAGTGATGAAATCTTACCTTAATTCGGATGATAATCGCGATAATAGATGATAATCAAGCTCCTAAGTCACCCACATAACTCGATTTTGAGTTATCATACCCATTTAGGGTTTTAGGCTCTCAAAGATGAAAGGAAAATGCCCAAATTCGCGACCTTGGGGTCTATTTATAGAACACCCCCACTCTGGTGAAGAGATGCGGTATCCCCCTAAAAGCAAAGTCAAAAACTTATTTTTGACCCTCGAAACTCATTCGAAGCCCAAATAACATGATCCAATAGTGAAATTTGAGTGTAAACCATACTTCAAATTTATTGGAGTCATCAAAAATTTCATCCGAGATTGTTTGGGGAAAAAGTCGAGCCCACACCTATTGTTCTATTTTTCATAAAATCAACTTAATAACCCAAAATAAGTTCGGGAGCCTTGGGACTTGAACCAAGGGTCCCCCTAGACTAAAATCGACGTTTAGAATACAACGACAAATTTGAATTTTTCATCCGAGTTCGTTTCGACCAAATGTGGTTCCCACACTCATATTTTTTATTTTTCCACTTTCCGACCAATAGATCAAAATGAGCTCTCGGGTGCATTAATATCCGAATCAAAGGTCTACCTAGCCTAAAATCAATATTTCAAATCTATTGGCACAATTGGAATTTACATCAAAGATTGTTTCACTGAATTTTTGGCCCTATGGCCATTTGGCACCAACGAAAACTTCAAAACATGGAATTGGTACAGAAAAACAAACGAACTACTTGGTAACCAAATCGTCAATCCCAGCAATTCATAAATAATTTATGGCAGCTATTCATAAGTCCTAACAGTGAAGATAAGCAAAAATATAAAAAATGACCAGAAGGGTCATTGCAAAAGCATTTTATCTGTTAATTCAATTGTGATTCAACCACCCTAGTTTGCAGAACAAATGTATAACAAGAATTCTTATGAATACCAAAAAATATTTTCTATCAACAAAGATTTTTTTTTATCTTTGATGCTAAAATTTATCTGTGGCATGAGCCTTACTTATTTAGATTTTGTGCAGATAATATCATTAGAAGCGTGGACCTGAGGAAGCTATGAATCAAATATTGTATCATTTTCATAATGGAGAAATTGGAGGATATTATGCAACCAATCGAATTGCTTTTAAGGTTGGAATTAGAATTTTTCTGACCAATACTTTTTAAAAATGCACGTAAATATGTCGCACGATGTAATAAATATCAAAGAACAGGTAGTATCACCAAGAGAGATAAAATGTCATTACAATGTATACAGGTTTCCAAAATTTTTGATGTCTAGAGAATAGATTTTATGGGTCCTTTTTCCTCATCTCATTCTTTCAAATATTCTTGTGGCTATGGATTATGTCTTAAGATGGGTTGAAGCCATTCTCACCAAGAAAAATGATACTCAAACTATGTATAATTTTATCAGAAAAATATTTTTATCAGATTCAGTATACCGTGAGTCATCATCAGTGATCAAGGAACTCATTTCATGAATAGAAAATTTTCTGCATTACTATCAAAATATGGTGTGACTCATAAGACAGGAACACCATATCATGCTCAAATTCAAGGGCAGGTTGATGTTTCCAACCGCAAGTTAAACAGAATACTTGAAAAAATGGTTGGAATTTCAAGAAAAGGCTGGGATTTAAAACTAGACGATGCATTATGGGCATATCAAACGACATTCAAAACACCAATTGATACTATCCCATATAGATTAGTCTTTGAAAAGGTTTGCCATCTTTCTATTGAATTAAAATACAATTTTTTTTTGGAATTAAAAGCATTGAACTTTGATGTTGACTCTGCTGATAAAAATAGATTTTCTCAAATTAATGAGTTGGAAGAATTGAGATTGGAAGCTGGCATGACTATCAAATTTGAAAATAAAATAAAATTTAGAGACCAAGGTTCTCCTTTACAATAGCAGACTAAGGCCTCATTTGTTTGCACTTAATGAAGATCTGAATGGTTTAGACTTCAGACCATTAAGTGCATTTGTTTTTTATTAAGATTTTAGCTCTTAATATGTCTGAATAGGTCTTAGTCATTCAGATTTAGAACCAAGTCTTAATAAGTCTGAAGAGATATTCTGGTGTTGGATAATATTCACTACTCTATTCATAATCAGTAGTCACCACCACTAGACACCTCAGCCACCATCACCAATGTCAACCACCACCCATCATCACCAACCACCTCCACTATCACAACCACCATCAGCAATAAATATCGCTACCAACCACTATTGTCAACCGCTACCACACTTACTACCTTTATTATTCAATTTATAGTCACCACTACCACCGTCGTCAACAGTACCACCATCATCAACCACTACCGACCAATTCCTACTACTGGCCAACTCATCGATCACAACTAGCACTACCACTAACTACTACTACTACATCACAACCTCCACATATTCTTCGGCCACCACCACCATTGTCACTAGTAACACCATCTCTATTACCACTTTAACCACTACCATCGCTACAATTTATCTCTACTAACAACCATCTCCACCATCACAAAAAACAACATCTCCAAGTAGCACCAACACATCGTCAACCATCATGCATTCATGTTTCAGCTAATACAATCAACACCTCAAACTACTAACATCAAGCAACATCACATCACAACCACCACCACCACTATCAATCGCCACCATCATAACAGTTACTACAATATCAACCATCACAACTATCACCACCAACATTATTAATCACTAACATCAATCATTGTCACCGCAACCACCATTAAAAACCATCTCCACTATCACTAACAAACATAAATGAATTTTCTCAATCAAATAATAATTTTATTGTGTTAAATTACATACTTTTCTAATATATAACTAATTTTTTATTTAAATCATATTTTTTATTTTATTATATATACAAATATTTTTTTTTTACATATTCAGATGTTGAAAAATAAATAGTCTTAATCATCCAGTTTTCAGATCTAGAGACAACATCTTAATCATTCAGATATGCATTTAGATTCAGACGTTTGAATCTTAAAAAATAAATAAATGCAGCCTAAGGCTATTTTAAGAAAAATTGAAATCCAGATGGATAGATTCCTACAATGTTACAAATGTCACTTCATATGGAACAATTGAAATTCAGCAGACCGATTGTAGAGACAAATTTAAAGTAAATAGTCATAGGTTAAAATTATATTTTGAAGGGCATTTTGAGAAACAATCACTAGTTAATGATAGACTGATGAAGTCCACAGTTAATAAGTCGACATGACGACATTAAACTCATAACTATGGTTCCTCACTTATACGTAGTCATTAAGGATGAAATAATGGAGCCTTGTAATCTCAACATAGAATTGAGTAATTAAATACTTAACCAATTGATCTAGTCAATATTCAAATTACTGTACAACCAAAATATTTCATGACTGTCTCTACAAAAACAGTGTCATCTACATGGAGAAACTTTATGATGATCGGTATGCCTGAGTAACTCACTGGTTAATCATTTAATAATGCAATTCATATGCCAACATAGGTAAATTTATTTTGGTTTATATTAAAATTAAAACGATTTGCTGAAATATTAAATTAGTTTATATATGATAAATTATAAATTTTATAATATATAATATTATATAATTTTAATAAAAAATTAAGAAAAACATGAGAATAGTAGAATAATTTTCTCTCCACTTTAGCATTTTTTTTATTCTAATTGTATATATTATTTATATAACTGCAATTTATATTAAGATGTGTCTATAATAATATAGTTACTATTTATATAAATAATAAAATAATAAATAATATTAAAATAATATGAAAGTGGTGTAGCTTTTTTAAATATTACATTAAGGTGTAATAATTATTTAATATTGGGTAATATAACTATCAAAAAAAAAATTGAATGAAAAAGCTACTGAATTATCATTGTCAAAAAGGTACACTATTACAATTTTCTATTCTTTCCCACGTGCTCAAAAAGGTAAGCGACCTTCTCTTATGAGTTGTTTTGTCTTTTATTTTAAAGAAAAAGAAGAAAAAGATTTATATGATTGGTCATATCCAAAAATAGTAATCCAAGAAACTTTTTTACCTCATTATTCCTTATGTCATCTCAATTGAAATAATGTAAACTTTCTTCTGTGTGTATGTATATATATACACATATATATATATATATATATATATATATATATAATTATTATATAATTTATAATTTTATTTACTTTATATTCCATTTTTCAAAAAAAAAAATAGAGAGAGAGAAGGAAAATAACGTGTAGAGTTAAAAAAAAAGAGATAAAGAGTAAATAGTGCATTAGTTGTTCATTAAATGAGGAATGTTAAATCAAGTTTAATTTATTTAAGAGAAAATGGTCAAATACCCCCGCCCCTCCAAACCTTTACCCCAAATCCCAACTACACACTTATACTTTGAGAAGGTCCTATGACCCCCCTAAACTATTTTAAAATGAAATTATTACTCCTCCAACGCTGACATGGCAAGAGAGTGAGAACGAAATTTTTAATATTTTTTTAAATAAATATATATAATTTTAATTCTTCTTCTTGTTCTTCTTGTTCTTCTTGTTCTTCTTGTTCTTCTTCTTCTTCTTCTTCTTCTTCTTCCTTCTTCTTCTTCTTCTTCTTCTTCTTCTTCTTCTTCTTCTTCTTCTTCTTCTTCTTCTTCTTCTTCTTCTTCTTCTTCTTCTTCTTCTTCTTCTTCTTCTTCTTCTTCTTCTTCTTCTTCTTCTTCTTCTTCTTCTTCTTCAATGGAATCCAAGAACCCATCAATGGCAATTAATTTTTCTTCTTCTTGTTCAATTCTTCTTCTTCTTCTTCTTCTTCTTCTTCTTCTTCTTCTTCTTCTTCAATGGCATCCAAGAACCCATCAATGGCAATTATTTTTTTTCTTCTTCAATGGCATCCAGAACTCATCAATGACATTTGTTTTTATTATTCTTCTTCTTTAATGGCATTCAATAACTCGAATTACGTGAGAATGTTGAATCAATTTAGATTGGAAAATAAAGTCACCGGAATTTTGAATTTTTCGGCGCCATCACTGTCGCGGCGCCATCACTGTCGTGACGCCATTTTGTGTAAATCGAATATTTTTTGGACATTAATTATTGATTTGATTTTGATAAGATTACATATAGTGTGAATTCCATATGATTCATTATGCCATTGAAGAAGAAAAAGAAGAATAAAAGAAGAAGAAGAAGAAGAAGAAGAAGATGATGATGATGTGGAATTAATTTTTTATAGTAGAAAATGATATATGACGTGAAATTACGTGGCATGACACGTGACAGCGCGCGTAGACCACAAATCAAAATAAAATCAGGGTATGAGTTTTTATAGGGGTATATATTCCACTTTAAAATAGTTCAGGGGGGGGGGGTAATAATTTCATTTTAAAATAGTTCAAGGAGGTCATAGGACCCTCTCAAAGTATAGGTGTGTAGTTGGGATTTGGGGTAAAGGTTGGGAGGTATTTGACCATTTTCTCTTTATTTAATAATTTTTCTTCTAATACCTTCTTCTATTAATCTTTTAACCATTTTACCTCAAACACAACAAGAAAAAAAATAAGATTAACTTCTCTTCTCAACTATCTTAGTCATTTAGTTTAACTATCATGTTCATTTTTTTCTCATTATCCCTTTAGTCACTTCTTGTAACGCCCCGAAATCTCATCCCGAGACGTCACACGATGCTTAAGGCTACAAGTAGCCCTAAGCTAACCCTTTGAGCCTGCTACTACTCCCAACACTTACTTTAGGACAATTATAGCAAAACAAGCATACTGTCATATCATATCTCAACTGAAATAACAAAAGAATACTGTCCGAATAGCAATATACTGAAAAGTCTCAAACATCACTGATAGTCTAGTCTGACAAAGCCTCTACTACTCAAATTAGAGAGCCATTGGGAAATATCCCCAACTGACTCGAACTAATCTAAAAGTAATGCTTAAAATAATATGAAAGCGAAAAAGCTGCAGATAAGGGTCCTCAAACCATGAGGACTCACCAAAGATAATGATGTAGATGAGATGCTTGGAGATCACTATCGCTGCTGAGACTGAGCACCTGAACCTACATTATGAGACAATGTAGCACACAGACGTATATGTGGATTAGTACTTTGAGGATGTACTGAGTATATGGGGATGTATGCAATGATTAAAACAACAATATCATCAATATTTATAGAAATCATGCATGCGAATACAACTGACTCACATATCTTGAATAACTCAAAAATGTAAATATCATCCATTATGAATAATGGGATGCATAGTATAAATCTCGTGAGTCAATATACTTATTTATGAAATCTGTAGTTCTATTCCCTTCTCGAAACATATATTTGATTAAATTGCGAGCCTTTACACTTAGTTTCTAAACCCTTGGGGAAACATACTTTTAAAAACTTGTCTTGATTAATAGAGAAAATAACTCATCTTGAGGGAAAATACTTTAGGAACTGATTATTTACTTTCACTAGCAGGGAGGTTCTCTCAACTGACATACACTATGAGAGCTACATGGAGTCCAACGTCTTGTCCTCCTAAGGAAGAAATCTCACATTAGGGAGAGGCATCATACTCTTGCTAGGGAGTATAACTTCAACTCAGTGATCACTATCTCAGCCTCGGGCCCATAAATCTCAATCTTACGGTGGCACGTAGTTCTGGGGTATGAAACCGTAGTAACTTATCCAACTCGGTGCTAAATACTACTCCCTTTAATTAGCTACGCTCATCTCATGGAAATCCACCTTAAAACTCGTATAAGAGTTTACTAGAAACAAGTTATGCATTTTACATTATGAGAATAACTCTGGGATGTGGATTTCAAAACTCATGTAAGGATCAAAAGATCAAATACTGTTTATACTATTTAATATAAATGTATCAACTCATATAAATGCATGGAAAATCATTATTCTTTGTAAGTTTTTCTCAAAATTCTACCATAATACCAAAATGATAGTTTCAAATCACAATCTCATACTTAATTCAATGAAAAACTGTAATCAATGGCTCAAATCATGCTCATGATATTCAAAATCATAAAAGAACATTCTTTAACTCAAAGAAACCATGAAATTTAATAAACCAATCACATCATGCTCAAAATTTCTCAACAAGATACTATGGGTATAAAATTCAATATTTAAAATCATAGGTAATCCGTAAAAACATAGCTTTTGGGCACAAGGGAGAAAGGATTGCCATTGTTCAAACCCCACATACCTTAGATTAATAAACATAGATGAACAATTTGCTTTTGAGATGTTATTGGAACTCTTGAATGAGGGTTCTTGAAGCTTTTGACTTGGGAGTCTTGAATCTTGACTCAATTTAGAAAATCTATGGTGAACCCTTGAGATTCTTAGAAGAGGATTTGGATGCTTAGGGTTTTTGGTTGAGGGACATCTTGAGAAAAATCTCATATGATGCTTGTAGTGACCTTAATTCTGATGTTTGTACGGTTTAAAAGGCTTGAAAAAAGTCCAAAGTTCCCTTTTTAACTTTTGTACGAAGCTGGAAAAATTGAACTGGAAACCTGACTTTATGGGCCACCACGACGCGCCACTATTGCGGTGGCTCACTGGAAATTGATAAATGGAAATCTAGGTGTCACCGTGACGTAGAGCCATCGCGTTGTCCCACTTGTTGGGACCTGGAACTTCAGCGCGATGCATCACAATCACTCTAGGCCACTGGAAATTTACTATTGGGAAATTGGGGTCCTCCGCGACACGCCACTATCACGGAGTTCCACTGGAATTTGACAATTGTTAAATAGACCCTCTCTGTGATGCGCCAAACACTAAAATGACGGTGTTTTATGATTAGAACTTAAATTAGCCATAACTTCTTGCCCGGTTATTGGATTTGGGCGAATTTTATATCGTTGGAAAGCTAATTAAATTTCTCACATGATAAAAAAGTCAGACTTAGGGAAACTTTATATAGTTTAAATGTTACTCACTCAGGAAGTCATTACTTAACCTTCTAGAGATGAAATTAGGCTTAGGGAAAAGTTTGGGGTATTACAATATCTCCCCCTTGGGAGTATTCGTCCTCGAATGTCGCTAGCTATGCTAAGGATACGGAGAAAACTGAGTATGCACAGCTGAAACAACTTGCTAAACTAACTCTACATCATTCTAAACTCTTGAATATCTCAGAGAATGCATGAAATTATATTAAGAATAGCTATATAGCTGAAACTTTAATTGGAAAAAGGGGTTGAATTAAGGAAGAATAGTACCTTCGGCTTGATTTGAAATTGCGGAGAAGAGGTGCGGGTACTTGGATCGCATATCTTCCTTGACTTCCCAAGTATTACCCTCAACTGACTGGTTTCTCCACAACACTTTGACCAAGGGAACCTCTTCGTTCCTCAGTCTACGGATCTGGTGGTCTAGAATCTCAACTGGAATCTCTTCAAATGAAAGGCTAGTTGGGATATCTGGGCTCTCTGAGGGATCCACTACAATGGAATCACCAATACGCTTCTTAAGCGTGGAGACATGAAAGATAAGATGCACAACTGATAACTCTGCGGGCAACTCAAGTCCATAGGCTACTCTCCCCACACGACTTAAGATTCTATATGGGCGCACATACCGGGGACTAAGCTTCCCCTTCTTGCCAAACCTTTTCACCCCTTTCATGGGAGAATATTTTCAGATACACCAAATCATTAACTTCAAACTCAAGGTCTCTTCTTCTCATAACTGCATATGACTTTTGACGACTCTGAGTTGTCTTCAACCTTTCTCTAATCAACTTCACTTTCTCCATAGCCTCAAACACTGCATCAGGTCTAACCAAAGCAGATTCACCTACTTCAAACCAACCTATAGGTGATCTATA
Source organism: Capsicum pubescens (assembly GCA_030864215.1). Taxonomy (NCBI): domain Eukaryota; kingdom Viridiplantae; phylum Streptophyta; class Magnoliopsida; order Solanales; family Solanaceae; genus Capsicum; species Capsicum pubescens. The sequence goes on along the minus strand of CM061544.1, from coordinate 284,811,136 downwards.
CCTCCTCCCATACAAAGCCTCAAATGGTGCCATCTTGATATTAGTATGGTAACTATTGTTATAGGCAAACTCAATAAATGGCAAATGCTCATCCCAACTACCCTTGAAATCAAGAGCACATGCCCTCAACATGCCCTCTAAGGTTTGGATGGTTCTGTCAGCCTGACCATCTGTCTGCGAATGAAAAGTAGAACTAAGATTCACTTGGGTACCAAGATCCCTCTGAAAACCTTTCCAAAACTGGAAGGTGAACTGAGTACCCCTATCTGAGATGATGGACAAGAGGACTCCATGCAATTTGACTAAATCTCAAATATACAATCTAGTATAATCCTTAGCTGTATAAGATATATGCATATGCAAGACATGCGCTGTCTTAGTTAGCCTGTCTACCACAACCCAGATAGAATCATGATGACGACGCGAAAGAGGTAAACCAGTCACAAAATCCATATTCACCTCTTCCCACATCCAAGTAGGTATACTAAACTCTTGCATTACACCACCAGGTCTCTGGTGCTCGACCTTAACCTGTTGGCATGTTGCATATTTTTCCACAAACTCTGCTATATCCTTCTTCATGCCACTCCACAAATAGATTTCCCGCAAGTCACGGTACATCTTGGTGGAACCGAGATGAATGGAATATCGCGCACCATGCACTTCAGCCATAATTCTCTGCCTCAGATCATCAACACAGGGAACACATAATCTACCCTGTAATTTCAATACACCATATCCTCCTTGGGAGAAAACCTCTACCTTTTGGTCCTTAACCGACTCCTTCAGTCTAACCAAACTTAGATCCCTGTCTTGCTTCTCCTTCACTTCTGAAACTAAAGAGGATTCAGAACTACTCTAAACTAAAATATTCTCCTCAGCGGAATCAAGCAACCTAATGCCCAGTCTATCCAAATGATGCAACTCACGCGCTAACTCTTTCTTATCTTCCTCTACATGAGTACACTACCCATAGACATCCTGCTAAGGGTATTCGCCACTACATTAGTCTTGCTCGGGTGATATAACATACTCATATCATAGTTTTTTAGCAACTCCAACCATCTCCTCTGTCTAAGATTTAACTCCCTCTAAGTAAACATATACTGTAGGCTCTTGTGATTAGTAAACACATCAACATATACACCATACAGGCAGTGTCTCTAGATTTTCAAAGCAAAAACCGCAACAGCTAATTCAAGATCATGGGTAGGGTAATTATTTTCATACGACTTCAACTGTATAGAGGCATAGGCTATAACCTTACCTCTCTGCATCAACACAAAACCCAAGACAACTCTATAGGCATCATAAAACACAACAAAACCATCTGTACCATCAGGAAAAGTTAACACTGGGGCTGAAGTGAGGTGAGTCTTCAACTCCTGAAAACTCTTCTCACTGGAATCCGAACACAGGAACTTAACTTTTTTTTGGGTAAATCGGGTCATAAGAGATGCACTAGAAGAGAAACCTTCAACAAAACAACGGTAATAGCCAACTAGACCTAAGAAACTCCTAATATCAGATGGAGAGATAGGTTTAGGCCAATTTCTCACATCTTAAGTCTTTTGGAGATCGACTCTAATGCCTTCGGCTGAAATAATATGGCCCTAAAAAGTTATGGATGTTAGCCAAAACTCACACTTGTTGAATTTGGTGAACAACTGATGATCTCTAAGAGTTTGCAAAACAATTCTAAGATGATCTGCATGGTCATTCTTAGTACGGGAGTAAACAAGGATATCATCTATGAAAACTATGACAAACATGTCAATATATTGCTTAAACACTCGATTCATGAGGTCCATGAAGGACGCTGGAGCATTGGTTATCCCGAAAGACATGACTAGAAACTCAAAGTGGCCATAACGGGTTTGGAAGGCTGTTTTTGGGATGTCACACTCCCTTACTTTAAGTTGATGATAGCCGGATCTAAGGTCTATCTTGGAGAAATAACTTGCACCTTGCAATTGATCAAACAGGTCATCTATTCTTGGAAAATGGTACTTATTCTTGACTGTGACCTTATTAAGATGACGATAGTCAATGTACATATGCAAAGAACCATATTTCTTTTTCACAAATAGGACAGGTGCACCCTAAGGAGAGACACTGGACCTTATGAAACCTTTATCTAGAAGATCTTTGAATTGCTCTTTCAACTCCTTAAGCTCTGCGGGTGCCATACGGTAAGGAGGAATAAAAATGGACTGAGTGTCGGAAAGAAGGTCAATCTCAAATTCTATCTCTCTATCATGAGGTACCCATGAGAGATCTTCCAGAAAAACATCAGGAAACTCATTAACAATGTTGACTGACTGAATAGTTGGAGTCTCAGACTTAGTGTCTTTAACTCAAACTAGATGATAGGTGAAACCTTTGGATATTAGCTTTCTAGCTTTAAGATAGGATATGAAATAACTCTTAGGAGATACAGAATTTTCGGACCACTAAAAAACTGGCTCATCTGGGAATTAAAATTTCACTACCCGGGTGTGACAATCTATGGATGCATAACAGGAATGAAGCCAATCCATACCCAGAATAAGATAAAAATCAACCATATTTAACTCTATCAAATCAGCAAATATGACCTTATGAAGAACAGTAATAGGACACCTCTTATACACTCGCTTAACAACAACCGACTCTCCTACTAGGGTAGAAAATAGAACAGGCTTAGGGATCTTTTCTGGACTTATTTCAAAGTTCACAGAAACTAATGGGGTCACATAAGAGAAACTTTATCCTGGGTCCAATAGCACATAAACATCAAAGTGAAAAACACGGAGCATACCAGTAACAACATCGGGAGAATTCTCTTGATCCTGACGGGATGTAAAGTATAGAATCGGTTCTAGAGCTGTCCACCATCGATACTGGATGAAGCACCCTGAGGAGGGGCTGGACGGGCTAAAGGAGATGGGGCACTAGTAGCCTGAGTCTGAGGTCGGGTATTTCTGCTCCCCTGTCTAGCATGCGAGCACTCTCTAAGTCTGTGGCCCATCTTAACATAACCAAAACAACCCCTCTGATCTGCTAAGCACTCACCGAGATGGTCCCTACCATACTTAGTACAGGAAGGATAACAAGGTCTGTTGCTCACACTATTCTGGAATCTAGACATAGAAGACTTATTCCCTTGCTCCTACCTGGTTCTGTGTGCGGGAGCACTAGATGATGAAGGCGCTGTCAGAGATGAACGATTCTAAAACTGTGGTCGATTCCCTCCATGGGATCTAGTCTGACCACACACAAACTACTCTGATCTAGCCCTCTTATTTTCTCTTACTCTATCTCTCTCATTTATCTTTTCTGCCTCACTCTACTGAGCATGCATCGTGAGCCTAGAAAGATCAATATCTCAATTGAGCATAGCAGACCTACATTTTTTCACCACCAACCCAGACACACTGGTCACAAACTTACTAATACTAGATCTGGGGTCAGCTATCAAGTCAGGAGCATACTTAGCTAACTGGTTGAACTTGAGGCAATATTCCTTAACAGTCATGGAGCCCTGTCTCAAGTTCATAAACTCCTAAATCTTTGCTTCCCTTATCTCAAGCGGGAATAACTTGTCCAAGAATACATTCTAGAATATCTGCCAAGTAATAGGGGCATCATCTTCCCCTCTATTCTTCCTCCATGCAACAACCCAGTCATAAGCAATGTCCTTCTACCTGTAAGACGCCAGCTCACCATTTTCTTCCTCAAAAACATGCATCACTCGTGTGATCTTCCCCACCTCCTCGAGATACAACTGTGGGTCCTTACCTGCCTTAGACCCATAGAACTTTGTCGGATTCATCCTCATGAAATCACGGATCCTAGCAGCGGATAAATTACCTCCTTGCTTAGGCGGAACTGTGACCTGCTTATTGGCCTAAACATTCGCGGTAACTGCTTGGGCTAACGCCTGAAAGGTGCCCGAAACTCAGCATGAGACACAGTCTCATTCAAGGGATCAACAGGCTGGGGTTGCTCGTTATTGTTTCTGTGGGAATTTGCTCTTCAGGGAGGCAGTTTTTGAAATAACAAAGCATGAGTCAATAGCTGAGAGAAACAACTGTAAGAACAATAGATTATGAAAAAAATGATGACTTTTTCCTAAAATGTCTTGTAGACCCTTGCTCATAGATGAGCTGCGCTACACACCGATGATCAATACTCTACGTAACGTGACTTGTCAGACTCCCTAGAACTCCTTAAACCTTAGGCTCTGATACCAAGTTTGTAACGCCCCGAAATCTCATTTCGAGATGTCACACGGTGCTTAAGGATACAAGTAGCCCTAAGCTAACCCTTTGAGCCTGCTACTACTCCCAACACTTACTTTAGGACAATTATAGCAAAACACACATACTGTCATATCATATCTCAACTTAAATAACAAAAGAATACTATCCGAATAACAACATACTGAAAAGTCTAAAACATCACTGATAGTCTAGTCTGAAAAAGCCTCTACTACTCAAACTAGAGAGCCATTGGTACAGACCCCTAACTGACTCGAACTGATCTAAAAGTAATGCTCAAAACACTATGAAAGTGGAAAAGCTATAGATATAGGTATACAAACCATGAGGACTCACCAAAGATAAAAATATAGATGAGATGCTCGGAGATCATTATCGCTGCTGAGACTGAGCACCTGAACCTACATTATGAGACAATGTAGCACACAGACGTATATGTGGATTAGTACTTTGAGGATGTACTGAGTATATGGGGATGTATGCAATGATTAAAACAATAATATCATCAATATTTATAGAAATCATGCATGTGAATACAACTGACTCACATAGCTTGAATAACTCAAAAATGTAAATATCATCCATTATGAATAATGGGATGCATAGTATAAATCTCGTGAGTCAATATACTTATTTATGAAATCTGTAGTTCTATTCCCTTCTCAAAAAAATATATTTGATTAGATTGCGAGCCTTTACACTTAGTTTCTAAACCCCTGGGGAAACATAATTTTACAAGCTTGTCTTGATTAATAGGGAAAATAACTCATCTTGAGGAAAAATACTTTAGGAACTGATTATTTACTTTCACTAGCAGGGAGGTTTTCTCAACTGACATACACTATGAGAGCTACATGGAGTCCAACATCTTGTCCTCCTAAGGAATAAACCTTACATTGGGGAGAGGCGTCATACTCTTGCTATGGAGTATAACTTCAACTCAGTGATCACTATCTCGGCCTCGGGCCCATAGTTCTGGGGTATGAAACTATAGTAACTTACCCAACTCAGTTCTAAATATTACCCTCTTTAATTAGCTACGCTCATCTCATGGAAATCCATATTAAAACTCATATAAGGGTTTACTGGAAACCAGTTATGCATTTAACATTATGAGAATAACTCTGGGATGTGGATTTCAAAACTTATGTAAGGATCAAAAGATCAAATACTATTTATACTATTTAATATAAATGTATAAACTCATATAAATGCATGGCAAATCATCATGCTTTATAAGTTTTTATAATACCAAAATGATAGCTTTAAATCACAATCTCATACTTAATTCAATGAAAAATTGTAATCAATGGCTCAAATTATGCTCATGATATTCAAAATCATAAAAGAACATTCTTTAACTCAAAGAAACCATGAAATTTCATAAATCAATCACATCATGCTCAAAATTTCTCAACAAGATACTATGGGTATAAAATTTAATATTTAAAATCATAGGTAATCCGAAAAAACATAGATTTTGGGTACAAGAGAGAAAGGATTACCCTTGTTCAAACCCCACATACCTTTGATTAATAAACTTGGATGAACAACTTACTTTTGAGATGTTATTGGAACTCTTGAATGAGGGTTCTTGAAGCTTTTGACTTGGGAGTCTTGAATCTTGACTCAATTTAGAAAATCTATGGTGAACCCTTGAGATTCTAGGAAGAGGATTTGGATGATTAGGGTTTTTAGTTGAGGGAAATCTTGATAAAAATATCATATGATGCTTGTAGTGACCTTAATTCTGATGTTCGTACGGTTTAAGGGGCTTGAAAAAAGTTCAAAGTGCCCTTTTTAATTTCTAAACGAAGCTGGAAAAATTGAACTGAAAACCCGACTTTATGGGCCACCACAATGAGCCACTATCGTGGTGGCTCACTAAAAATTGACAAATGAGAATTTGGGAGTCACCGCGATGCGGAGCCATCGCGTTTTCCCCATGGTTGGGACCTGGAACTTCAGCGCGATGCATCACAATCGCACTAGGCCACTAAAATTGACTATTGGGAAATTGGGGTCCTCCACGATGCGCCACTATCGCGGAGTTCCACTAGAATTTGACAATTGTTAAATAGACCCTCTCCGCGACGCGCCAAACACTAAAGTGACTGTATTTTACGACTAGAACTTAAATTAGCCATAACTTCTTGCCCGGTTATCGGATTTGGGTGGATCTTATATTGTTGGAAAGCTAATTAATTTTTTCACATGATAAAAAAGTTTAAATTAGGTAAATTCTATATGGTTTAAATGTTACTCACTCAGAAAGTCATTCCTTAACCTTCTAGAGACGAAATTAGGCTTAGGAAAAAGTTTGGGGTATTATTCTTCTCTCCTTCATATTTTTTTTACTTTTCATTTACTTCCTTCTCAAATGGATTTTAGAACTTCAAGAATATCCTATGAATTTTGGATTAGTGAAAATTCATTTTTCCATAAAAGTTCAAAATATCTTTCAACAAATTTTTTTTGGAGAAGATGATGCATTTATTATGCAAAGTATTGAACATTTTCACTGAAATGCATTTGCAAAATCACGCCGGCAATTCAACATGCCTTTTGTGAGAGAATTTTAAAAAAATTTAAATGAGATTAATAATATTTTTCATGTACTAAAAAGGCCGACAAATTTCTCTGCAACAACTATTAACAAGGTGTTTTATTTGCCTACAACGAATGATAGTGCTAAAATAATATTTTGTGATAATTCAAAATTGAAATTGATTGAAAAGTATTTGTGTCATCATCAAATGGTGAGAAACTTTATCTTAGTTGACACAATATAAAAAAGGAGGTAAGATCATTGTTGATTTTTTTGAGTAGTAGATTAATTTCCAACACTAATTTGTCTAAGGTTGATATACCTAGATTTACTCTACTTTATGTTCTTTATTTTAAAAAATCTTTTGATTTTGATAAGCTTATCAACACCAATATCAAAAAGTGTCGCTACGGAGCCAAAAGGCTACTTTTTTCTTACCAAATTTTTTTAAAGGGTCACTTGATTTGAAAAGAAATCAAAGGAGACAACATGTTGGTGGCTGAGAGATTTGTAAATTGCTTGATGTCCATCAATTTGCAAGTCACCAAGTGTCCAGCAACTTGCAGGTTTTTTTTTTCATTATTTAATTAATTTCTTGTTGTGAGTTATTCATTTAAGCTCCAAGATCCACTCTCTCGTTTAAGCTATTCTCCTTTCAACTCGAGTATTTACTCTTTTTTGAGCATACTCTTGTTTCTTGTATTAAAATTGAATCAAGATACAATAAGAGTAAGTTTATATTAAGGCGGTAAAGTTTTATATAAAGCTGATTCTATAATATATAGTTGGCATCTTGTAGTTGTGCAAATGTTTCTATTATCTCTTAAATATGAGTGGTTGCAATGCTTGCTAAGAAACAAAATGGGTATAAGTTATTCGAAAGATGTAATGGTTATCACTAGACGATATCTAACATCTTTTTCTGCAAATAGAGTTATAACGTATGGTGAGACTTGTATTTGGAATGTTGATTTTTTATCTGTATTTCTTCATACTGTTAAAATTTTTAATAGTCATATCAACTTAACAAGCCTTGATATATATGCGTCAATTGAATATTTTTCTATTGTTCAAGAACCTATTGACAATGAATTTGATCTTTGGGATACTTAATATTTATCAAATTTGAATGTTAGTTCTACAAGGGGCGTAGTCCAACAACAAATAGTGAGAGAATTTGACAGACACTCAGATGATATAAGTAACTTGACTACGCAATGTGATGGTTGATTTGATACACAATATCATAACTTTGATCGGAGTGTGAACAACTTTGGTATTGGGGGAACCTAGCAATGCTCCAATGCACATGTAAAATTTAAATTCTAATCATCAACAACGTTCTTTTCCACTGGAGTTAATCGATGGGTAAATATAATGAGTTTTTAAACTGAATGGAAAAAATTCATGCAAATCGCTGGACACTTGACGATTTGTAAATCACTGGACATCAAGCGGCTTGCAAATTGCTCATCCGCCAATATTTTGTCCCCTTTGATTTCTTTTAAGTGTCCCTTTTGAAATTTTTGGTGAAAAAAGTATCCCTTTTACCTCCGGACTCCCATTGTTTGCGTGTGATGATTTTCTTCAATGATTACTTCGTTGATCCAACATGTCGAGATTGTTCCAAATTTAAAATCAAGTGTTACATCAAACAAATTCATAAGTAAGTTGTTTTGGAAAGAATGTGGAGAATCCAAAGGTCCAAAAAATAGAAAGAATTATGTGATAATTTTGCAAGCTATAAAAAAAAATTATTGAAAACTTTTGAAATGGAAAAAAAGTTGATGGAAAAAATGATGAAGACTTCCGGTATGGCCTTATATTTTACTTTTGCGGACGAAAGTTCTTTTAGTAGTGGATGATGTAATGACCCTTACAGTCATCTTTCTATATTTTCATATAATTTTAGTACTATCTAAATGTATTGTGGATTGTTTAATTTAATTTGGCATTTGGTAGAAATAGAATTTAGTATCTCTTTATCATGTGATCTTTGATTGTTTTGTTAGGGATGTTACTTTAGCTATGCCTGGCGTACCCCGATTGTGTGGCAGGGTTTTATCAGCCGTGTATCGATGGGTATTATTTTTACATTTCATCTAGGAGATTGATATTGAGGGGTCTCTCATACCTTAATGGTTCGGGATGCCCGTCGCGGCCAGGGCCCCGGCTCGGGTCGTGACATGAAATACGAGGAAATGAAAATAATCTTAGAGGAAAAAATAAGGGTAGGTATTGATGAAATGATTTTTTTTTTTTTGGTAAAAGTTAGATGTAGAAGCACTAGTAGAATTTACAACCAATCTTACGAGTGATTTGACAAATTGGAATTACAGTAATCCAATGATGGAAGTCTTTTCACCTAATTTTGTTGATCCATCTACTAGTTCACTCCCTAATTTTTTCATTTATGATGAATTTACAGATTTCTCACAACTTACATCATGATCATCTCTACCACATCTTTCTTCACTCTCCAGTACTTTTTTCTAATTTGAATGACCTCACAACGTTCATACCACTCTCTCCAAGCATAAATGTCAATCCAAAAAAAAGAAAAGAAAAATCATTCATGAAAGAAATTCGGAGGAAGAAAATAATGAATGAATGATGAATCGTTGAAGTTATTTTCAGTCGAGAGGATGAAATCGACAAGTATGGGGAGATTAAGTTCTTGTAATTTTTACTGATCTCATTTTTTTGTAAAGATAATACAAACCATTTTTATGATTTTGTAGGTCGTATCTTTTAAATATCATTATATACATATGGTATTTAATTTTGTTAACTTTTCTGTATATAGGAATCAAGAAAGGTCATGTGGCACATGTGTATGTGGTTGCTACAAATGGTATTTTCACTTAGTTGTTAATTTTGCTAATATTGTAATTTTTGTTTTATCAATATGTTGTTGTTTTTATGTTATTAACATTGTTTTTTTTTAATTAAAAAGATATATAAATTTTTACTTTTTTTTTTGTATTTTCAAAATGTTCAATCAAACAATTTAAAAAAAAATAATTAAGAGAAACTCCAATAGCCATTGATGGTGAAGAAATGGGGCCCCATAAGTCCAATGAACTTAAGAAAAAATTATTTAATTGACACAAATAATTTTCTAGTTTATATAAAAATTAAACTTGAATTTATGAAATATTTGTGACTGCAATTTCTGTCAAGCTTTCTTCTATGGTTGTATATCCAGCATAATAAAAATATTTTTTTCATCATATATATACATATATATTATGTTACAATTATGCCTCTTATGCAACACTAATTATCAAAACAAATTCTTTTCATCCCGTATCAAATATATATGTTATATATTTTTCATATGACTTTTTTGCTTGTGGCTTAATTTTTGTGAAGGCAAGAACTAATATCTTCAACACTTGACAGAATGTCTTAAAATTGAGAAGCATTATGATAAAAAAAAAGAGTAAAATTTACAATCATTATGCTAGAACTTGCCCCGAATGTCTATCGTGGCGAATCTTAGGCAACATTATTTTTTGAAAAATGAATTTAGGTCATCCTTATTTACCTCAGTCTTTCTAAATATCTCACCAAATGAAATAATATATATCCCTAGAACTCATTTTAAAGCCAACAAAAAAAAATTCTTACACCTATCTATGCTCAAATTTAAATATGCATATCCATGCTTATAATTTAAAAGCCTTGTTTCAGAAAAGTAAATTAAAATTTTTCTCGAAAAAAGAATCAGAATTAATGAAAAATATATCCTTCGAAAAGAACACAAAAACAAAGAAAGAGAAGGACCAATAAATTGCTACAAATAAATTAATACATAAATTGCAAATATGCAAAAAATTTGATATGAAAAATAATATTTTTCTCCAAAAATTTTTTATTTAGAAAAGGCAAGTCACTATAACCTAATTCTTTCCAGCCTGAAGTCAATATTACAAACATACAAAATCCTAGAAGATTTTCACTATCAGTATTTAGTCTACATTAGTGGAGATAAATATAAAAGGCAAGCATATGGACTAAAAATGAAAATACTCAAATAACTGATCATACAGTTATCAATTTAAGAAAAGTCCCGAAAAGGCTAGCAGATGCGATTTTTGTTGAACAAAAATAAAAGTAGAAATAAAGTAAAGATTTAATGGATATAGAAGATATATATATTACTCGAGGAAGAGCAAAAATTCATGAAAAAATTTGATGAATATAAATTATTCATGTATTTTAATATAAAAACATAATAATTTAATATAAAAGACATGAATAAATATATTCAATTCTACTGTATTTTCTAAAAGTTCTTGCAGGGAAAAAAATGCACGAGAAACAAGAAAAAGAAAGAAAGAAGGTATGAGACAGGGAATGAAGATCCATTCACTACAAATTCATTAAAGACCACGCAAGAACAAGAAAGATAAATTCATGAAAATTCTCATAAAGACCTTTGGATTTCTCACCAAAATTTCATGATAATTGTCATGCTAAAATCTCAGTAAGATTACATGCTAAATCATCATGTCAATTTCTCATCAAGATAAATTGAAAATATCTTGTAATTCTCGTCAAGGTCTAAGTAGAAATTTATCTATAAATAGGCATATGTTTTAGAGGAAGATCATACAATTATCATCTATTTAATATTCTAATTTTTTTATATTTTTTCTAAGGAGAAAGAAAGAGTTGATCTTGGTCTCTTTCTCTAATCATTTTCTTGTAGTAAAAATATTTCTTGTTTTCTTTTTAGTTTTTCTTACTCCATAATGGAGTAATCTCTTTTTTTTTTGAAATAGTTGATGAAGCTTGGCATATATTTTTATAATACTATCTCGGTCTCAACACATCTTGGTCTGAAGATTTTCACTTATATTTCAAATTGTGCTAGAGTAGTAGTTTTCACTTAATCCTTCATCATCTTCATATATTTTATCTCTAAGTTATATTTATATTAATTTTTAAATTCTCATGAAGAAAAATTAATATATGATATCTAATGAGTAAAACGGCGGAGTGAAAGTAATCTTTAGTTATTTATTATTCCAAATTTTTTTTTATCTTATTTCTTTAAATCCTAATTTTCACAAAGGAATTAATTCAAATGAGTTTATTGATTAAAGGGACCTTTATCTTATTTCTTTCAGTCCTAATTCTCACGGATAAACTGACTCAAATAAGTTTATTGATTTAAGGACTAATCGAAAGAGATCTTGTATCCCCTTTAGCACAACACAGGCAAGAGAATGTTGATTTAATAGTTATTAGAATTAAATCACTTAATTAACATAACCTCATGGAGTGTTAATTATTTATTTATTTTTAGTGACAAAATATAATTGTATTGCAATAAGCAATCATCCTTTAGAAAAAATATATATATTAGGAGACAGAGATTTTATTGTGAAATATTATAAAGTAAATTCAATTATTCCCAACTTTTATTTTAATTATTAATCTTTCAAAAAGTGATTTATTTTATTTTTAAGTAATCTATAATTTCAACTTCACCTTTCATCATTTTTTTTCTCTTAAATAGTAGTCAAGATATTACAAATCTATAGTGTATATCTTTCAATCTCTGTGAGACAATATCATAAACTATGTTAGAATTTGACAGAGTACAAGCAACAAAATCTATACATATTGGCCTCGTCAAGTATACACTAAAGTTTTACCTAACTATCTCGTTATGCCTCAAAGTTGGTGTCTAATATGAGGTCCCGCATAAAAAAGTTTGTGTTCGGTCTTTCTGATGATTTGGTATTGGAATTAAGGGGGTAATGCTGAACAGTGATATGGATATATCCATGTTAGTAGTGCACTTGCAACAGGTGAAGAAAGAGAAGAAGAAGTCAGCAGAGGCGGAGGAAAGGCAAGCCAAGAGAACTAGGACTGCTGATCAGGATACCAATCAACAGTATCATGGGAAATATGGCAAGAAATGATCCAAGAAGATTTTTTGGGGTAATGTTCAGTCGTCGGCAAGACATGATAGACTTCAAGAGCGCCGAAAATTTGATAATTGGCAATTTGATCTTTGCTTACTTGCGGTTAAGCAATGCTATAGGTGAGACCTGCTCTGATACCAATTGAAATTCAAGAGGGGTGAATTAAAATTTTTCTGTGAGTCGACTACTGACTCCTCACAATCGACTTTCCTGCAGATCAGTGCACTTTACAAACAGATTAGATTTAAAACAAGTAAATAATAGAACATAAAGTAATAACACAAAGATTTATCCTGGTTTGGAACACCAATGTGGTGCCTACTTCCAGTCCCCTTGGGTTTCAAAGTTTTCTTAGATTGTTGAATGTTGGGCTCGAGAACAATGATAGGAAACAAGTTTTGAAGACTTATTTTTCTCTTCAGATCTTGTGACACAACTTCAATTGATGTTACCAAGTTGACTCGATCCTACTCTTTATATAACAATTGTAAACTAAAAGTTACAAAGCCTTGTGAGATTAAGATTAAGACACTTTGAATTTTCTATTTGAAGTTGCATAAAAAGTGTCAGTCTTCAGTCTCCATCTTTTATAGTCTCGGCTGCTACTCTTTATAAGGAAGACCAAGAGATTTCTTCTCAGTCAAGGATGTAAATTGATTCCTTGATTAAGGAATGTAGCCGTATGATATGTCCATATCATATATGTTCATATACGGCTTTGGATCACGCACATATCAGATATGTCCATGATCTATTTTTTTTGGTCTTTTAGAGATTGATGCCTTTTCAAATTTGCTCATGATCTTTTCTTTTTTTTCTTGATCTGATTTGTCGAAACTTATCTTGATTGATTTGGTCTGCCATGATTCTGGGATTGTGATCTTTCATTTATTTTTGTGATATGTGATTGATCTGTTTGTCGTACCGTTTGAATACTGTGATCCTCCATATCTTTGGATGAGATACTCTTCTATCTTCCAATATCTTGATTCAATTTTTTGTGACATTTGGAGTTGGGATTCTCTTTTCATTTGTTATCATTTTTGATTGAATTACTTGGATACCATGGATGTCCTTCCATTCCTGATGTCCCTGGATCCGACTTCCTTTATCCTTCCAATATTAGCAGTCTTCAATGTACTACAAAGATACACTTGTTAGTTAGTCATTATTAAAACGTAGACTTAGGAGGTGAACAATCTCCCCCTTTTTGATAATGACAACAAGAGTAAACATCAGTTGACATTCCTGTCTGTCGGCTTGCTTCCCTTAACTTGTACAAGTATGTAAACATTAATTGACTTGCTCTACTCTGGTCCCCCTAACTGGTTGGGTACTTTGGTATTCCTACTTTCTCCCCATTTTACATAATAAAAAAGAAACAACACTAAGGCAGTATGCAGACAAGAAAGATCACATATATCCAAAATAAAACTTAAAGATCATTAATGCTTAGAATACCAAGCCTTTATCAAATGGAAAAAATCTTTCCTTTAGCAGGGGTTTTGTAAAAATAACTGCTAGTTGATTTTTGAAGTCAACGAATTTTAAAGTAAAATCACCATTCTCTACATGCTCTCGAATAAAATGATGCTTAATATCAATATGCTTAGCCCTAGAGTGATGCACAATATACTTAGATAATCTAATAGCACTAGTGTTATCACATATAATAGGAACAAATACAAAAGATAAGTCAAAGTCAAGAAGCTTATGCATAATCCATAAGATTTGAGAACCACAGCTTTCGACAGCTATGTATTCAGCTTCAGTGGTTAAAAGAGCAACGGAAGTTTGCTTCTTAATATGCCATGAGATAAGGGCATCACCAAGAATTTGACATGTTCCACTAGTGCTCTGTCTATCATTTTTGTCTTCTACAAAATCAATATCTGAACAACCAATTAAATCAAAGTGTGAGGAGAATGGATACCATAGTCCAAAGTCTTGAGTTCATATTAGATATCGGATGACTCACTTGAAGGCAGTGAGGTGAGGCTCCTTGGGAGTCCACTAGAATCTGGAACATTTACACACATTGAACATAATATCCGGTCGACTTGCAGTCAAGTAGAGTAGAGATCTGATCATCCCCTGGTACATCTTTTCATCAACGTCTTTTCAGACAAGTCTAAATCAATGCTTATGAATGGGCTAATTGGTATTTTATAGGCCTTTTCTTTTTCCATACCAAACTTTTTGATGAGTTCTTTCGTGTACTTGGCTTGACTGATGAAAGTGCCTTTAGAAGTTTGTTTAATTTGCAATCCCAGAGAGAATGTGAGCTTTCCCATAAGACTCATTTCAAATTCTCCTTACATCAAATTAGCAAAATTATTGCACATAGAGATGTTAGAACTACCAAAGAAGATGTCATCAACGTAAATTTACACAATAAGGAAATTTGAATCAAGCTTTTGTATGAACAGAGTTGTGTCAATTTTACCTCTTTGAAAATTGTTATTTAGTAAAAAAGTATCCAATCTCTCATACCAAGTTTTTGGAGCTTGTGTGAGGTCGTAGAGTGCGTTTGATAATTTAAAAACATGATTTGGATATGAAGGATCTTCAAATCCGGGGGGTTGTTTTATAAAAACTTCCTTATGAATAAAGCCATTTAAGAAAGCACTTTTTATGTCCATTTGATATAACTTAAAACATTTGAACGCGACAAAAACTAATAAAGTTCGTATTGACTTTAACCTTGCTATGGGGGCAAAAGACTCGTCATTATCAATTCCTTCCTACTGGAAGTAGCCTTGACCTACAAGTCCAGCTTTATTTCTAATAACTTTACCTTCTTCATTTAATTTATTCTTGTAGACCCATCTGGTTCCAATTACTGAACAGTTTTTAGGTCTTTCAACTAGAGTCCAGACTTGATTCCATTCAAACTGATCCATTTCTTCCTTCATAGATTTAACCCATGATTCATCATTTAGATCTTCATCAGTTTTCTTTGGTTCAATTTGGTACACAAGGGCAACAAATGCTTGTCTCCTCAATGATGCTCTGGTTTGCACTCTATCTTCTGGATTTCTAATGATGAGTTTATTTATACGGCTAGCATAACGCTTCCAGTCTTTTGGAACACTATATTTCACTATTTTTGTGATGGGAGTTGACTCTACTTGTGGAGGTTCTGAGGTTGTGTTGAGATTTTCTCCAGTTTATAGATTAATCACCTGTTCTTCATCAACAGTTAAATTCGTAGGGAGGTGATTAGATTCATCAAAAATAATATGCATAGATTCCTCAACACACAAGGTTCTTTTATTAAAAGATCTGTAAGCACGACTAGTGGCAGAGTACCCAAGGAATATACCTTCATCACTTCATGGATCAAATTTTCCTAAGGCATTCTTACCATTGTTGTGAATAAAATATTTTTAGCCAAAGGGATGGAAATAACCAATGTTGGTTTTCTTTCCCTTCCAGAGTTCATAAGGCGTTTTCTTTAGAATAGGTCTGATCAGGCACCTGTTGATGATGTGATATGTTGTACAACTGCTTCTGCCCAAAAGTGAAATGGGAGATTATGTTCCAACAATATTGTCCTAGCATTTTCCTGGAGAGACCGATTCTTTCACTCCATTACACCATTTTGTCGAGGAGACTACAATGAAGAGAAGTTCTTAGAGTATTCATTTTGAGCACAATACTCCTCAAACGCCTTGTTTTCAAATTCTCCTCCATGATCACTATGGACATAAGTAATGAGGTGTCCAACTTCTGTCTGTACCTTTCTATAAAAAATATCAAAATTTGTGAAAGACTTATGTTTAAAAGAAAGAAACATTACCCAAGTAAATCATGAGTAATCGTTAACTATGATAAAAATATATCTCTTTACTCCAATGTTTGCAGTCTTGGAGGGACCAAACAGATCTATGTGGATTGTTTGAAGAGGTTTGGTAGTAGATACAATGTCTTTGACTTTGAAAGATGTTCAAGTCTATTTACCTAATTGGAAGACATCACAGATGTGATCCTTTTTAAACTTAAGTTTTGGTAGACCTTTCACCAAATCAAGTCTAGACAATTTCACAATGATATGCATGCTAGCATGCCCAAGATTTCTATGCCACAACCAAGTGTCATTGGTTTGCACAGTGAGGAAGGTTAAGATAGTAAAATTAGGACTATTTAAGACGTAAATGTTATCAATGAGTTCACCGATAAGAGAGATGTTTCTTTTGTTGTGCTTGATTGAGCAATTTTCAGCCTTGAAGAGTACTTCGAATCCGGTATTATAGAGTTAACTGATGCTGAGTAGATTGTGTTTGAGGCTGTTTACCAGATATACTTTTGTGAATTTGCATGATGAGTTGAGTTTTACGGGGCTAACTCCGATGACGTTGCCTCTAACATTTTCATCGAACTTTATTGATCCCCCATCTATTTTATCTAGAGCAGAAAAAATTTCTTTTTTTTTATCATGTGTTTGGAACATCCGCTATCAATGACCCACATTCCTTTCTTAAAGCTCTTGCGGGCCTGTTTTTTCAACACAAGAAGATTAGTTTTGTTTAGGTACCTACGTGGTCTTGGGTCCTTACGGGTTAGATGAGCTTCCTTTAGGCCTCCAAACCCACATAGTTTTAGGTTTATTCCTGCAGCATACGATTTGTGCCTTTTCTGTCTACATATAAAGCATACAAGTCCTCGATAAGAAAATAAGATCTTAGCTGATTTAAACGATTCTGATGAGGAGCTAGATTTGTTTTGAAAAGAGTTGGATTTCAAAAAACTATGACTGGGAGATTTCTTAATACTTTTTAGCTTTAATTTTACATCATTAATCTCTTCATGAAGCAGATCAATTTCAATTTGACATGCTTCGATTTCTATTTGATGACTTCTCTGTTCCTCCTTAAGTTATTATTTAAATCGGGCTTTGCAACTTTTCTTTTCTTGAGCAAGTTTGTTATATTCATTTATGATCTTTCAAAGTTCATCGGTTATCAAATCTAAGTTAGATTCAAGAATATTACTGTTGTCACAGTCATGTGTTCTTACCTCTCTAGATTCACCAGTTGCCATAAAGCACATATTGATGACTTCTACTTCTTCTATGGTTTTATCTTCATCACTCCAGGCTCCAAAGTTTTGATTTTTTTCTAGACGATCTTCTCCTTAACTCGGGATAGTTTTGTTTAAAGTGACCAGGTTTTCCATAAAAATAATAACAATTATCAGTTCTGGTGGAATCATCATTCTTGGATCCTTGGGATCTCTGATGTCTCTGTCTCATGATTTGCCTTACTCCACGATTTATGAGAGCCATTACTTCACTATTGGCATCTTCAAGAATGTTCACTTTTTCGATTGGAGAAGCATTGAAGGCTACCGGTTTCTTCTTCTCCTTCTTATGGTACCTGTTAATATAATTTTTCTCCTATGGAATAAGGTTACCTCATAGTTCATCGTATGTTGATCATGTTGTGAAGATCTCTGTCTTCTAGAATGGCAACCTTGGTTTCCTAAATCTTTGGGAGACTTCAGATCTGCTTCTGGACTTGTAATCTATGTGGATAGATCATCTCTAGTGATTTAAGTTCACATACGATATTTCTGAATCTGTAAAACATTGTTTCAATGTCCTCATTCTCTTTCATTTTGAGTAGCTCATATTTATTGACCAGGGCAGCCATTTTTTACTTCTTGACTTTGATGGTTCCTTCATAGGTTACCTCTAATTTATCCCACATTTCTTTTGTGGTTTCACAAGTTGATATCTTGTCGTATTCTTCTTCTTTAACTGCACAAAAAAGTAAACTTATAGCACGTGCATTAATTTGGATTACCTCTTGTTGTTCTTTCGTGACCTCGAAGCTTTCAAGGTCTTCTATGTCGGAACTTCTCAATTCTTTGTCTTTGTCTTTGACTTCTCCTTGAGTCCTGGAATTGGCTTTGGACCCTTCTTGATGACAAACCAGGCTTGGAAGTCATTTGATTAAACAAAGATTTTGAACCTGTTCTTCCAGTAAGAGTAATGTTGTCCATTAAAGTATGGTGGTCTTGTGGAGGAGTGAACACCTTGAAAGAGAGCGTCGGTAATTTGATAATTTACCATTTGATATTTGCTCACTTGCGGTTAATCAATCTATAGGTTAGATCTGCTCTAATACCAATTGAAATTCAAGAGGGGGTGAATTGAAATTTTTCTGTAAGTCGACTACTGACTCCTCACAATCGACTTACCTGCAGATCAGTGCACTTTCCAAATAGATTATATTTAAAATAATTAAACAAGTAAATAACATAACATAAAGTAATAACACGAAGATTTATCCTGATTTGGAACACCAATGTGGTGCCTACTTCCAGTCCCCTTGGGTTTTAAAGTTTTCTTAGATCGTTGAATGTTAGGCTCGAGTACAATGATAGAAAACAAGTTCTGTAGACTTATTTTGCTCTTCAGATCTTGTGACACAACTTTGGTTGATGTTACAAAGTTGACTTGATCCTACGTTTTATATAACAATTGTAAACTAAAAGTTACAAAACCTTCTGAGACTAAGATTGAGACAATTTGAATTTTTTGCTTCAAGTTGCATAAAAAGTGTCAGACTTCGGTCTTCATCTTTTATAGTCTCGGCTGCTACACTTCATAAGGAAGCCCAAGATATTTCTTCTTAATCAAGGATGTAAATTGATTCCTTGATTGAGGAATGTAGCCGTATGATATGTCCACATACGACTTTGGATCACATCCATATCAGATATGTCCGTGATCTATTTTTCATTTTGGTCTTTTAGAGATTGATGCCTTTCCAAATGTGCTCATGATTTTTTATTCTTTTTCTTGATTTGATTTGTCAAAACTTATCTTGATTGATTTGGTCTGCCGTGATTCTGGGATTGTGATCCTTCTTTTATGTCTGTGATATTTGAATGATCTGTTTGCCATACTGTTTGAATATCGTGATCCTCCATATATTTGAGTGTGGTACTCTTCTTTTTTCTAATATCTTGATTTGATTTTCCATGTTATTTGGAGCTGAGATTCTCCTTCCATTTGTTCTTATTTGTGATTGAATTACTTGGATACCGTGGATGTCCTTCCATTCCTGATGTCCCTAGAGCCGGCTTCCTTTATCCTTCCAATATTAGCAGTCTTTAGTGTCCTACAAAGATACACTTGTTAGTTGGTCATTATTAAATCATAAACTTAGGAAGCTAACAATTTTGATGCTTTCTAAACGTACTGAGGGGTTTGTTGCAAATTGTGATGCACCATGGGTGGGACTTGGTTGTGTACTTATGCAGCATAATAAAATGGTATCTTATGTATCCAGGTAACTAAAGGTTCTTGAGAAGAACTACCTCACCCATGATCTAGCATTAGCGACTGTGGTATCTGCACTTAAGATTTTGTGCCACTATCTTTATAGGGTGCATGTTGACATTTACACAGATTATAAGAGCTTGTAGTATGTGTTCACTCAGAAAAAGTTAAATCTCAGGCAAAGGCGGTGGCTTGAGCTGTTAAAAGACTATGACGTGATCCTGCACTATCATCCAGATAAAGCTAATTTGGTTACTGATTCTCTTAGCAGGTAGTCTATGGACAATCTTTCTCGTGTGGAGAAGGAGAAGAGGGATCTGGTTAAGGATATTTATCATTTTGCTAATTTGAGAGTCCGACTCTTAGAATATAAAGAAGGAGGGGTGATTGTTCACGATGTGGCTAAATCATCCTTGTGTGCTGAAGTTAAGAAGAAGCAAGAAAATAACCATATATTGATGCAAATTAAGAAAGATGTTGGCCAGCAGAAGGTTCTAGCTTTTGAGATCAAAAGAAATGGTTTATTGCGGTATCAATGGAGGTTATGTGTTTCGTACATTGATTGTTTATGAAAGGGTATATTGATGGAAACCCATGTTTCAAGGTATGTCGTTCATCTTGGTTCTACGAAGATGTATCATGACTTAAAAGAAGGTATATTGGTGGAATAACATAAAAAAATATTTCTAAATTATTGCTAAGTGTTTGAATTGCCAACAAATTAAGGTTGAGCATTTAAGGCTGGGTGGTACCTCCCAATATATAGCCTTACCCATGTGGAAGTGGGAAATAATCAACAAGAATTTGGCTAGTGTTATCGATTTTTGCGATCTCGAAACCAGCATGATTCCATTTGCGTCATTGTGGTTAGAATGACCTAGTCCGTCCAATTTTTACTAGTGAGGACTAATTATTTGGGAGAGGATTATGCGAAATTCCATATTCAGGAGATAGTTCGGTTGCATGGAGTCCTAGTGTCCATTATATCCGATTGAGGTATACAGTTTTCTTTGTAATTTTAGCGGTCGTTTCAGAGAGGTTGGATACTCAAGTGAACCTTAGCACCTCTTACCACCCCTAAACAGATGGACAAGCGGAACGTACTATTCTAACTTTGGAAGATATGCTAAGGGTCTGCGTGATTTACTTTAAAGGTAGTTGGGAAGATCACTTGCCACTTAAGAGTTCTCCTACAACAACAATTATCATTCTAGTATCCAAATGTCTCCTTTTGAGGCTCTTTATGGTAGAAGATGTAGGTCACCGATTTATTGGTATGAGGTAGGTGAAATTCGATTGTTCGGACCTGATCTTGTGTATCGAGCGAGGGAAAAAATAAAGGTTATTAGAGAGAGGATTAAGACCGCCAAAAGTCTTATACCGATGTAAGACATAGGGACTTGGAGTTTGAAGTTGATGATTGGTGTTTCTAAAAGTCTCCCCTATGAAAGGAGTTATGAGGTTCGAGAAGAAAGGAAAGCACAGTCATTGTTATATAGGTCCTTATCAGGTTAAGAAGAATTGGTGGCATTGCATATGAGTTAGATTTTCCGGCAAACTTGGCTTCAGTCCATTCCATTTTTCATGTGTCCATTCTCAAGAAATATGTTGGGGATCATTCTCTTGTCATCTCCATTGAGGATATTGGTTTGAAAGATTCATTGTCATTCGAAGAGGTTCGTATGGCAGTTTTAGATAGATAAGTTCAAAAGTTGAGAAGCAAAGAGATAACTTCAATCAAAGTATTGTGGACAAATCAAAAGATAAAGGAAGCTACATGAGAATCGGAAGCTGACATGCGTGCTAGATATCCCCCACTATTTAAATCTTCAAGAGAAGCCATGGAAGGTTCTAATCTTGACCTTAATCTCACTCCCATTTCATGATGTATTCCCTTAAAACGTGCTTAACGTATTTCGAACCAATATTCGGGGATGAATGATCCCTGGGGGGAGAGGATAATGTAACACCTAGAGTGTTTTGACACATTAATAGAGTTAAGAACAAGCCCACGTGACCCCTAGATCTAGAATAAACCACTTTACGATGGATTCAGATGGGGGTAAGATTAGATGAGAAAATGACCTGCACGACGCGAGGGGACAATGCGCAATAGCCCTGTACCTTATAGGCCACCGTAGAAGGCCCTGCCTCACCCACACAGAGGGCTCCTCATTGCGAGGGGTCTAGATCGCACTAGGGGTCGTACCACGAGGCGGTTGCCTTGCGCTAAGGGTCGCTCCGCGTGGCTACCTCCCTGCATTGGGGGTTGCACGACACCCTCTTCTTTCATTGACAGGGCATCATTTTTAATGTTATTTGGATCTTTTACACCCTTAAGACGGTTCTAATTCTCCATCATTCTAATAAGGCCCTAAAAGCCACTATTTCTACTAAAAATCCACTTAGAAAACATTCACAGAGCAATAGGGAGGAGAACTACCTAATGTTTAAAGGTAATTAGCTCTAAAGACCAAATTGCGTCAGATTCTCTCAACTAAAGGTATGCAGAACGACCCTAACACTCATGAGCTTAATTATGATGTTTTAATAAACTCTAAATTTGTTTATTTGTACATTTGATATGGGTTTTAAAATTGTTTGAAGAGCATGAATTATAAACCCTTTTTATAATGAGAATTATGCACTTAACTAGTGTTGTGGATTTCTCTTATGATTGACGAAAATATTGAGTTTCAAATGGTTTTCTTGTCAATTTATACATTGTTTAATTTTACTGATTCAAAAGGTGTTTCTTGTAGTTAAATGTTTTTGTTTTCTTATGGAGATTGTATTAAATTATGAAAAGATGACCATCTTTTTCGAGTTATAGAGATGTCTTGAAAGAATGTTGTCTTACTTAAATTTGCTCATGAATTTCAAAAGAAAATTCTTATTTGATATTTGAATTATTTTGGTGGTCAATGATATGTTTTTAATAAAGGGCTAAAGAGTATAGACAATACAATTTATACGTCTTGCAAGTCTATGTATGGCGATACTTTTTTAGAGGATGCCCTTAAAGAGAAAGGGATGAATTTTAAAAGAATGATAAATGGTTTAAAGAGGTTAAAAATTAGCTTATAGAGAGTTAGATAGTTAACCGAGAAGACACGAGTTTAAATAACTCATTGCTGGAAACCATGTTTTGCCGTTGTGGGTTGATTTTATCCTGAAATATGGATAATCATTATGCGTTTGCTTTGTGCTTTTGGCGCATTAAAGAGTAAAAACTCAGACCCTTGCGGTAAACTTGGGTTCAGGGCTTGATCGAAGAGTTAATGTCAAACCTATATAGCCTGTGGGTAAATAGAATGTCGAGAATACCATCTAGCTCAGAATTAAAGAAAAGAGTTGAGTCTTTACGAGATTGATTGAAGCTTTTAATTATGCCCATGTGATTTGACCTCTATCTCTGTTAAATTGCCTTCATAATGCTTTTTTTTATTTTGTAAACATATGTTTCTTTTGGATTGTTCTACATGCCAATACATTTCAAGTATTGACCGTCCTCTAACTATTGTTTTGTCTCATGATGTAGGTTGTGAGGTTAAGTTCCGTGGTCCATCGCAACAGTAAAATCTTCCGAAGCATTAGATTTGGTGAGCCATCCATCTTCCGGAAGGCATTTTATTTATATGTTTATCTCTTTCAGTTTATGGTCCGGATGAGGGCCTTGTCCCGGCCCAGACAACCATTCATTAAGTAGAGGCTATGTAGACTGGATTTGGTTAATGTTTAGTATGAATTTATTGACGGAGTTTTTTTTTATAAGATTTCTTGAAACTTCATTATATCTTCCACATTTCATATGAATTATGCCTATGATAGTATGCTAAGGGGTTTTTCGATCCATCGTAGCTCGAGATGCCAGTCGCGGCTAGGGCCTCGACTCGAATCATGAAAAAATGATTATGCTTGATAAAAGAGATTTGATTGGTAAGTAATCTCCACCTTGAAACTTAAAACCGTAGCTTCAATTGATCAATGGAGAAAAAGGGAGCTCCTCGAGGGGGACTACAAAAAAATTGAGCGTGTTTATGAGACACTGATATAAACAACATCATGATGTCAGTTTGTCTTAGATTATTGGGATTGTTTGGTATATATAAAATTTTTGCCAAGTAGGCGTATATTTTTATCTTTAAAAAAAGAAATAATTTCATCCTGCTTATGTTCAGAAGCAAGTTCTTTCAACTTTTTTCAAACTTCTATTACTACTCAAAATTGCTTGTTATTTACCTAGAAAATATAATTCTCCAAATACACATCTTTTGAAACTTGAAAATATCTCTCCAAGCACTTATAGTTCTTAGAAACTTGATCAAACAAGTTGCTATTTGCACATCATATACATGATGTGATGCGTATGTTTTAGACTAATTTGGTCCAAAATGGCTTAGAAAGCATAAGTCGTAGCACAGAAGAGCAGAGACGTCTGTAACATCACGGTTACGATTCAATCAAATCCATAACTTTTGACACAAAATATAAAGGGAAAAAGACGGAAATAGCTAATCGGCTGAAAAAAGAGACATAAAATGGCCAAGGAATTTCAAAACCCTATTTCTAGTCATTTCGTACAACTGCCATAGGTACATCTTCTTCCTCTGATGCGATAATCCCCATTCTCCCACTTGTTCTTAGACAACTGTAGAACAACTACAACACTTAAAAGGTTACGTTTTTATTGATCAATGCACAAAATTTCACAATAATCTAATTACTGGAAGGTGAAGAAGTAACAAACCTCGTTGGATATAACACTGATCTTCACCTTGGATATTAATAGTGCCTTGAGTTTCAGTAACGTTAACAATGCTGGACCTTTGTAAAAGTGAAGCAATTTGCTTGCAGGCCAGTGATAGGCTTGAAAGAACTATAGCTAATTCTACATCTGTAGTGCCTGTTTGTTCCTGCTGCAACAACCATGTTGTCAAATTAATCATTTCATATCGATTTTTTAATTTTTTGATCTTTGTTGGAACTGTTTTTATTCCTTCCAAGCTTGCTGCTTCACAGCTAATTCTTGATTTAGGACAAACTATCATTGATGAGTTGTTGTGATCTCTTGATATTTGTGGGAAAGAGATGGAAATTAGGAGAGAGGGGAGAAATGAAACAAGAGCTTGAGAATTTTCTCTGTAAAAGGTTTATTTATGTGGTATATATATTGTATCAACGTGGTACAAAAGTGTATCAATCTAGTATAAAAGTGTATCAATGTAGTATCAAAGTGTATCAATGTAGCATAAAAGTGTATCAATATAGTATAAAAGTGTATCAATTGGATATAGAAACTGCATGTGGCCGACTGGGTCAATGGCTAAAAGAGGAAAATAAATTTACCGACTGACTACAGTTGTCCACATTTTCAAATTGTGGGCCAATTTTTTTCAAAGTGGTCAGCCCACGTCCTTTCCCCAAATTTGTGTAAAAGTTTAGTAAAATTACAAGTATAAACAACATAAATCTCTTCCTTAATGAAACTAATTACATAATATTCCTTGTGCTATTTCTCTCTCCCGATTTTGGAAAAATACATATACATGTCATTGATCCTCATACGTTGCTCCAATGTATGATGAAACCTTTTGGCCTATATTTATGAAAACAAATATCAGCTATCCATATTCAATTGCTTAATTTAAGGTATTAATAGATGTTGTGATTTATTGGATGCTTAAAAGTAGTAACTGATATTCAAATTCAAAAATATCACCACAATATTTTTTTTTTGAAATTTCTATTTGGAATACAAACTGAAAAAAAAACCCAGTTGACATCTTCTTTCATCTTTTTTTCAAAATCAATATGAACATAGTTATATTGTTGCGGCATTTCAGTTCTTGACAACCGAAAATTATTTATGAACAATACAAAAGTGATGGAATTGTGATTTCAGAAAGTAGCACATTCTTGAAATTGATTTCGACGATTGGTACGGAATTGAATATTGATGAATGTCGGAAAAAAATTGAAGTAAAGTACATTATTGAAAGTAATTCCTCTCCAATTATTATAGGGAATGATAATGGAGTGAGAGTATACATTGAGTTGAAGAAATTTTTTTCAGGTTTTGTTAATTATCCGTTGTGGATTACAACATTTGACAAGTCCAATAAAGAAATTGATTTTGATAGTGAAACCGGTGCTGTTCTTTGTGTTGAAGGAACTGAATCTGATGCTTTTGTTGAATGTGCATTATTTCTTTATAAATTTACAAATCGTTAATAGAAATTGCAGTTGTCGTATAGAGTTGTTACGTTTTGTTATTTTTTTCCTTGTATGTATTGTATTATATTATACGTTGAATAAAATGAAACTATTTACTTAAAATTCCAGCTGGCTTTCTCTCTACCGATTTTGGATAAAATACTTATACATGTCGTGGACCCTCATACATTGCTGGAATGTGTGAGAAAACCGATTAACCTATATTTATGGAAAGATAAATCAGATACTATTCTTATGTTCCTTAATTTACGTCATTAATTACCTATCATTATGTTTTGTATGATTAATAGAGTAACTAAAATTTAAATTCAAAAAATATCTTAAACATCAACATTAATTTTCTTTTTTGCTAGATTACGATCTTGAATAAAAAAAAGTTACATATACATGTCGACCACATATTATACATTAATGGAATGTATAAGGTAAATCATTTTTTCTATATTTAAGGAAATTAAATCAGCCACCTTAATTATCTAATTTATTGATTAAATCAGACACCTATATTTAAGTAAAGTAAATCATAAACCTTAAATCAAGCACCTTATTTAATGAAAATTACGAATTTATTGATTAGTGATATATTAAAATTAGTTACAGTAATTCAAATTGAAAATAATTTAATAAATTCAAAAATTAAAAAAAATCATGAATATCTATGTATAATACATAATACGACCTCTTATATGCAATTGTTTTTAAAAAAGTTCATAAAAATATTATTTCTTATAAATCATTATTTTATTATGTGTATAAGGTCTAAAAATCAAATTGCATCAGATGAGGTGATATGTATGTATGTAGAAAACATTATATGTTACATTGATCTTATACATAACAGTCTTATGTATAGTGTAATTAATTAAATGTATAATATTGACATTGGCGGAGTTTCAAAATGTATTATGTTGAAGAATATACATAACTTGATATGTATAACGTCAAAAATCAAATTGCATCAAGTGACTTTTAATTTTTTACAAAATAATATAAGTTCTTGAATATTTTAATCTATAAATTAGTATGGTAACCTTATACATATTCACTTTATGTATTATATTATAGTTATGTGAATTATTGATTGAACAACTCATGCTAACTTAAGAATAATGCTTTCTTATACACAACTTGATATGTATAAAAGTGAACAAACAACAGATATCAACCACATACACGTACACAACTTAGTAATGTGTGAGGGTTGAATTGAACAAATAACAGAATTTAACCACGTCCTCATACATTGCTTAGTAATGTATGAGGACTGAAGTAACAATATCTGTATGACCTTAATCTATTGTATGAGATGGTATAATACATTACCATTATGTATAATAGTTAGACATCGTTATAAATACAAATAACAAATATGAAATTTATACTCCAACAACAAATATACATCGATTTTAGTCACGGCGGGGAAGAGCATATCCTCAGATCAATTTGGAGTACAGGGGCGTCGACTTCGACTGTGAATGAACGACCGTTTTCGACTTCTACCACAACTCTACCGCTGTATTTAGTGGCGAAGTGTCGGAGCTTTTACCGGAAGATTAGCCGGAGATGGTGGCAGGATGACGGAGTTCAAATTTGAATCATCACCAGCACCAAAGAAAAATTCAAATCTAAATTTGATTTGGTAAAGTTGATTTTTTTTTTTTAAATTTAATGAAGAAGGTGAACTTTGTTTAGTTAATGGTTGAGAACTGAAAAATTTGAAATTTCTCAGATCATGTTAGCTTGATTGTAGGCGTAAATAAAATAGCAGAGATATGGAGCAAAAATAGGTGCACAAAAAAAGGAGCAAATAATGACATTTTGATGTGTATGAGGGGATGAGAGAGAAAGAATAAATTTAAGGGATTTAAATAATTACTTTGAAATTTTTGTAATTACTTTTCTAATATGAAATTTTATGTAGTGTGTAAATTTTAGAAATTACAATCAATATCAATAGTAGATTTTACTTTGGGCCTCTTACTATATTACTGATGATTAGCTACACAGATTAGTCTCAATCAATTGTTCGTGTTCACTTTGAAATCTCTTATTTTTAGGCACTTAATCATTAGATCAAGAAACGCGAAACCATATGAAGAATATTGATATAAAGAGTAAAAGTGTTTGAATCTTAAAAGGAAAGAAGTTTCGTGCAAACAACAATACAGCAAATGCTCAACCAAATATAACGGTGTCACCATGGAAGAAAAAAGACAGATCAACTTTACCAATTTTCATCACAAGATGGAACTGAGTGTATGATACATTGATACTAATAGATTTCAAGAGATATCTATTAGTCTCTCCTAGAGATACTGTTATGACCAAGCGTCTAAGACCACACTGATTATATTTAACAGAAAATGATCATTTTCAACGGAACGGATGATGATTTCCAACGAATCGTACTAGTTGTGCAGAACAATGTTGCTCGGACTCTCCAAAAATGTCGATAAGTGCATATTGGATCCTTCAGTAGTGCATTCTTGAAGGGATCAACACATCAGCAGCACAATTTTGAGAGTCTTGAGCGACAGGTGCAAAAGCACCATGCAAACCCCAAAATAGTAATATTCAGCAGCCAGGGGCGGATCCAGGATTTTCAGTGAGGGGTTCAGTAGTACATATACAGACTAGTCGAAGGGGGTTCAACTTCTACTATTTATACATAAAAAAAAAAAATTACCGTGTAAAAATAGTATAATTTTCCGACGAAGGGTATGTAGATCCGCCACTGTCAGCAGCACAAAGAAACAAAGTATACAAGCTAAATGTGCAACAGTAAATATCCAAATCCAGCAGCTGAAGTAAAAGTCTCAGCAAAGAAACTTCCCTTCCACCAACAACGAATGGAGCTAACAGCCAGCCAAAAGAGAAGCAGAATTGTGATGAAAAAGAAGAGGATAGGGAAGGGAAACAAAAGCCCCCCCAGATTTACAGCAAGAAGAAAGAATAGTACTACGATGCCATAGAAGTCTCCGGGAAACAACATTCAGAGCTATAACTATTACTTCAGCTATGGTGCATAATGGTATAATTTAGATATCTATTCTCACTCTCCCAGGAAAAGGATATGACAGAGGGAGATCAAGCTCAACATGTTCACAAGATAAAGGCTATCAAAGAACTGATATTAAAACAGATGTATGACCTTATATAACTGGACAACTCTTTTTGACAAAGGTAAATTGGACAATGGTAGAACTTACTACATCTAACAGAGAGTGCAGGAAGCACACAGAGAAGATAAAGTGCGAGAAGATCACCTTATATAGCTTCCCATGTGTTGAGACCTCCAGGTTTACAGGTCTGACAACACGATAATTAAGATCTTCTTTATGAAGACGATAATTATGATTTTTTAAAAGGTAAATTAAGTCGCGTGGATATGGAAGATTTCAATCCCTAGTGTCTTTTGAAATCAATGTAGACTTGGTTAAGAACAGAACCTAATGGAAGCAAAAGATCTGTATAAGATACCATAGTGATTGACTAGTTAAAAGATACCATAGAGAGATGTGTGGAAGATTTAGAAAACCCCTCATTTTATCTTTAAGACCTAATTCAATATTGGAATGCAATGAACCTGACCAAAACTGAATGGATATCGAGAATTCATATAACTGACATCAATTGTTTTAGGATTGGCATATAGTTGATTGAATGATGACAAATGCCAGCACACAACGTGCACACACACATAAAAGGTGAATGTGTGTGCCCATTCATTCACTGCAGAATATCTTCACAAGGAAAGAATAGAGAATCAGCAGTTTAAGAAAAACACCTAAGAAGCAGTGCCTGCAAGAAAACATTCTATCATAATTGAAGTTCTGTCAGATTTAGAACAGGACTTAAAACCTTTAGGATTGGACAACTGTCTAGTCAGGAAACAACATTGCACTCTATACCAAAGGAAACTGTTACTATCCAAGAAAAACATGACATTTACTAAGGAAGGATATACCTGAACGTTGGCAGGACAACATTACAGCAATTCCTATTGTCTACATCTATGTTGCTCGGACTCGGGTAGGATACTTCATTACTAAAACCAGAACAAAATGGAAGCAAAAGATCTGTATGAGTGACCCAAACCATTGAGATTACACTAGTTAGCAGTTATCCATATAGAGATGTGTGGGAAATTTAGAAAATCCTTAATTTGTCTTCAAGACCTAATTATTCAGTACTGGGATGAATGGACCAGAAAAAAAAACAATGGATATTGAGAATTAATCTAAATTGCTTTGGGATTGACATATAGTTCATTGAATGATGATAAATGCAAGCACAGACACACACACATATATAAAAGGTACACTTTGTGCGCATTCATGCACAAGTGAATAGTGAATCAGCAGTTAAAGGAAACATTTAAGATCCAGTGCCTGTAAGATTTATAGAGGAAAGAGATACAATTACCCCCCCACACACCCACCCCACACAAAACAACATCGCAAGGAGATAGCAAGTAGGCCAAGGACAACACAAGCTGCAAAAACTGAGAAAGATAGCATTTAGCCATAATATTATCCAGAAAAGGAAATGATATATTACAGAGGATGAACCAGAATGTCTCCAGACGTTCAATGGTCAATAATCTCTGCAAATTCATCTTTATTGGTGGAATTTCCACGCCAGCTGTTCCTAAGGTTGCTTCCACCAATCACATCCCCATACCACACTAACAAATATACGAAGCAACACAGCAAATCTCATACAAACCATTTCACTAGTAAAACTAAAGAAGCAGTATCATGTATGGTTCAACTGAAAAGTAAATCTAATCCTGCAGGATTAATAATAAGTTCATTAACCCGAGAAGACCTAGTCTCGAAAGACAAGAATATATGAAACAAAATCTAAAGATTCACAAAATCAATATCCGAACTTGCAGCACCAAAAAGAACATAACCCATCAGCATCTAATTACCTCTTGTTCCATCAACCACCAATCCGCAATGCTCCCTAATCAAATCCAAGCGCTTCAGAATTAAAGCAGCTTCAGCATCATCCAGCTTCTTCCACTTCTCCTCCAGCACTTTAGCCTTGTCACTAGCAATTGAACTCATCTTCTCCTTCAACCAACTCGTACCATTTGGATAAATCATCGACATCCCACCCAAACTTTCAAATGAAGCAGCCAAACGCGGATACTTAGACTGAAAATCCTGTTTATCTTCGTTAACAATATCCTCCTTAACCACCTCTATTACAGCAACCTTTTTCTCTTTCTCTTCGTCCTTACGTTTCTCATTATCTTTTGCTTTGTTCAAGGTACTAACTTTACCACTTTTCTTAGGTTCAGCACTCTTTTTAACCGCATCAGCCGCCACCTTTTTCGCTTTACCATTAGCACTACTGCTAACATTCTCCTTAACTATATTATTACAAGGGGCACCCCAAATCTGATTTGAATACTCATAAACTAACCAATCTTGAGTCTTGGAGAAGCCTGGTTGCTCCCCATCCTTCACAATAGTCATAAATTTCTTCTTTAACCTCCTAATCTTATCACTCAATTGACTCTTGGAAACATCAGCCTGTAACTTCCCTCTAATAAACTCATAAAAAGCAGACATATCAGCATTTGGTTCGGTACCTTTTTCCTGCTTGTATTCAACCATACCTTTGAGTAAAGCAACCTGATCGTCCTCACTCCATAGGCTACGAGGCGTCGCAGATGCTTTCTTCTCCTCTTCTTCAGCAATCTTGGGCTTCTTCTTTCTTGAATCTTTTGACTCTTTCTGGGCCTGTTCTTGTGGTGGCGGCCTTTTTGCTGGTTCTTTTGATGGGACAGCAGCTTTTACAGGAACACTCGGCTTGACGGTAAAGTCTGATGCAGAAGGAGAAGGCAACGACTGACCCGAATCGGTTTGGGATTCGGATCCTGACCCATTTTCATTTCCGGACTCAGAAGAAGAATGAACTGGTTTTGGTTGGGTTTGAAGTGATTTTTGGGTAATGGGTTTCTTGGGTGGTTCATCTTCTTCAGTTTCTTCACCAGATTCTTCTTCTTGTCCTTCCTCAGATTGTTCTTCTTGTTCTTCTTCTTCATGGGATTCTTCTACTTGTTCTTCTTCAGACGAGGAAGCAGAAGGAGGCTGATCAACTAACCTAGATTTGGCTTTGGGTGCCATGGTAGAGAGCAAAGGGTGCGGAGTTTCGACTAGCACGCCGTCAGCTGTGTATAGTGGTTAGTCTAGATGTCGAGACAAAAGATGAGGGGTGTTGGTTGTGTGGTTGCGTAGGGTTTTTTAGTTTATATAGTAAAAGTCAATGTCTTCGTCAATTTGTCACTCCGAGCCGAGATTTGAAAATTTTACTTTGATATATTTTGAAATCTAGACCAGGTGAGTTTTATATGTATCAAGCATGTAATGTCACTACTTAGAGGTGGAAATGGGGTGATTGGAGGATGGAAGAGCAATTGCGCCTTGTTTTCCCCTGACATTTATCAAATAATTTTTTAAAAGTGTGATTTATTATTTTTAATCGATGTATGTTTTTTGTGTGAATTGTGAAGAAATTTATCGATACGCATTTAGGAGTAGTGTTGAAGTTACTTGTAAGAGTGATACATTCTGAGATGTCAATAAAGAGAGACGTATGAATGAATATAAAATTTTATAAATGGTAAGTACTTGATGTTATATATATATTTTGAATATAAATATCTATTTTTCTTTTTTCCCTTAATATATCAATTGAATGAGATTATTAATTCTTATAGTTTGGAGAACGTTTTTGTACATTACAAACAAAAGTTTTATAAAAAGAACAATTTAAAATTTTTGAAAATATTTTTTACCTTTGTATTCTTGTCTTGTTCATTATCGGTATTTTTAAGGTCGTTGGGTTGTTGGTTAAAAAAAAATAAAAATTAAAAGATTCTTCAATTTAATAAATTCTCTATGGATATTTTCCTCGTTGGGTTGTTGGTTAAAATTAAATATTAAAAGATTCTTCAATTTAATAAATTCGCTATGGATATTTTCAAGAGAAATATTACGGCTTAGGTGCGAAATTGCTTCTTCAAGCCCAATTTCAATATCTTGAAATTGGAATAAAATTCTAATTAGACCCCGACCACTGTTTTAAATTATTTGATAGGCACTTAGCTTTCTACCAAACAAGCGGGTGATACGCAATATGAATTAAGATTAAAAAAAAAATAGGAGACAATACATGATATAATGCACATAAGCTCTCCATCCCACCAAAAAGTAAAGAATAAAAGATCCTCAACAATAATAGTCGGGGTTGAATCCCAACCTTTTTGGTACATATATATGGTGATATGCGTGAGACCATTGATCCTTGTTATTATATGATTGTGATAGAACCATCTACACGACGATCACATATGCATGTTATCAACTCGCAATACGACACTTGTGAGGTTGGCTCAAATAATAAGATTAAGATCACAATTTTCAAATCATATTAAGCAATTTGTCTTTAACAATGCCGATTAGTTTACTTACCTTGGGGCTCGACCTTGACCTCGGGACCCAACCTCAAGACCTGATAGACCCTGGTACCAACTTATAACTTGGTCAAGTATTGGATAGGGACTAATTCTTGAGTCGGGGTCAGGGGTTTGGCATGTGTTGATTCAGGGTTAGGTCCTGTATGTGTCGGTTCGGGGTCGCAGTTTAGGATTGAATCCTAGGTCGTAGGGGGTCTCGTGACGGGCGTCAGATCTCGAGTTATGATCGAGTCTAGGTTTGAGGGCGGGGGGGGGGGGGGGGGGGAGATCTCGGATCGAGTAACTGTGAGTGTGATACGAGGTGGTAGGTTGAGGGGCCAAGGGTCGGGGGCGTTTGGGTGGATTAGGTGGTGGGTATGGGTTTGAAGGTGGTGAGGTTAAAAGAGAATTTAGAAAAATGTTTCGCCTACTTTTAGTAGGAAAGTCATTTTCCTTTAATTGGAAGAAAATAAGTCTATTTGGAAAACTTTTAAGCCACTGGAACATGAAAAAGTTGGAAAACATTTCCGCCATACCGACCACACCCATTGTCAGTGCTTGAACTTCTTCACCTTTACACAGTAAACAAGCAGAAGATGCTGCATCAATGAAATACCAGCATAACTTTGAAATTCTTCAAGTTTATATAGACCTTGTGTTAGAAGACAATTTCCTCCACCAATCAGCAGAAATGATTTAACGTTTATTCAGAAATGACCTTGTTTCCTTCGAAATGCCATAGGCCAATCCTAATACTCTCAAATTCTTTTACACAGAAATATAGAATGAGGAGTAGACAATTACCCAAAGAAAATGAAAGTTAATAATGAAACGTACGAAATATAGTACATATCGTAAAGACAGATGTAGTAGGGGTCGCAAACCGGACAGTACACAACTTGGTTTTGGAAGACATGCCACTAAAAGATTGTACCAAGTTGAGTGCCAACAGAGAAACTAGGAAACAAAATGGATTAGGGAACAGATGAATTAGCAATGATGCATCTTGACCAGAAACAGAAACTGTTACTAAGAAGAATAAAACGCTGCAACTATACAAATCTGGTCCAACCTCCAATATATACTAAAAAGAATTTAACAAATATTAGGGAGATTTCAGTACCATTACCATCTCGATATTTAGATTCTTATAGACAAAGGTGACTACAAACATTGAGAGGCCGTGATATAACTCCGTGGATAGTTGTAGTAGACCATGCAATAACTACAGCATCTATACTATAGCCATTCTTCCTATTGCTAGCGCTAGGGCTCTAAGAGAGCATTGAAGCAAAATGCCTATTCCCTCTATCTCGATGAGCATGTGTTCGCTAACTGGGGTGTAGAGGCAGACCTTAGGCCTCAGATAGTTGTTAAATACATACTTCTGCAGACTATTATCCAAGCCATATCTCTGAAGTACTCTGACACCTACACATTAAAACAGCAAATTATAATCCATCAGCCCTCTTTGCATAGTTTCACAGAAACTCAGTTTTACTTAATAGACATACCTAAACAGACACCTATGGGCTTGAGCTTTCATTATCTGAACTAGAATTGTGCATCTGTCGCTCCTGGATTGCAGGAAATAGTTGTTTACGTATGTCTGGCAAAGACTGGGGACAGGATTCTTGGGAAGGAGATGTTGTTAATGACCCTTTTCTAGGAGTCTTTACTGGCAACTTCTTTGAGTTTCTCACCATACTACATGACTTGTCCAACATAATTAAGAAATCACTAACGACTGAAAAGAGACGCAGGCCTTCGTCCTTCCCTGAATTTCCGTGGAAGTAATCTCCTGTGCTCTTAACCAAAGACATTATCCTTTTCTCTTCTTCTAGTAAGAAAGTAACCTCCTGATCTGCATGTTGGATAAAATTTGTGAGTGTATCGTGGAACTTACTTTCTTCCTCCAAACTTCTCATATCAGTGTCCAGAAACTCTTTATTTTTCACTAGTGACTGACTAAGCTTCATGACAGCTGCGCTTAAGATCTCTCCATCAATAAGTGAAGCTTTTCTTACATTCTCAAGCTCGTTGCTTAACCCAGAAACCACCTGGAGACCAAGGTTAAAGTGATAATCTACAGACTCCTGAGCAGAATCCTCAACAAGATCTTCTGTCTGCACACTGGCAGTGCTTTGGCTCTCTCTTAATCTACGTGCTGCTTTTAATCCTTCAGATCGAACAATTTCCTGAACTACAAAATTCAAGAGTGTGGTCTTGCCATCAGTTCCTTTCACATCTGAGAGTTTCAAAAGTGTGTCAAGCTTGAATGCCTGTGCACCACCACGGAAGGTGCCATCATTCATGCGGTTGCCAGTTTTAAGAACTGCTTCAAGAAGTTTCAGGAAGAGTCTGCTGTTTCTGAGCTCCTTACATGCGACCTGCAAGTCAAAATGATGAATGAAGGGATTCCTTAAGTGAAATTATGAAAGTAACAAGCAAGCATTCTAATAGCTCTTCCATATAATCATGAAGTACAGCAAGACACTAAAATTTCCTTAGGATGGTTATAATTCCCTTGGAATCACTTCCACTTTAAGATAAGCAAAGCAAACACAGATGTCCATTCTGGTATTTCACAGTGGAAATATTTTAAATGATCTTCTGGCACTATCAAAGATTCAGAATCAGGAGACATTGTCAGTTCACCAGTTTAACGTTCAGCTACAGTATTTCACGCGAAGTAAATGACCCCCTTCAATTGAAAAAGTCTGTATTTATCACAAAAAGTGAGAAACCATGAATCTATGAAGAAAAATCAGGTGGGGGAACTAACTGTTTTGTTGCTGTTGATTGAAATTACCCGAAGGAATGGTCCCTCTCTCTAAGAAAAGTCTAATTTCTACATACTTTTACCACTAGTAGTCTAAAAGAACAGTTAACTTCCTTGATTAGTTTTTCTTATTATTCTTACTTTTTTAACCAAAGGAATGATATTCAAACACGCAGAGACAATTTCCAGATATGAAATTATCAGTCACATGATATGCCGCACATGTATGTTACTCCCTCTGGTCTCATTTTATGTGGCATACTTTCCTTGTTAAATTTGTTCCCAAGAGAACGACACCTTTCTATACTTGGAATAGTTTAATTTGTAATCTTCTCATTTTGCCCTTAATAAGATGATTTCTAGCCACATAAATGTCTGGATTGTTTTAGACCACGAGTTTCAAAGTCTTTTTTTATGTCTTAAACTCCGTGCCTAATCAAACACCGCTATTTGCGTTCTTTTGTTTTTTTCGGAGTTCACGTGGAAGGATTGCGTATAGTTGACAAACCACCAAGAGGAGAATCAACAGATAAAAACTGAAGTCAAAGAAGCATAACAAGAAAATTTCATTTTAAACTGCAACCATCAAATTATAAGAAACTCAGTATTTTACACTTTACCTCTAAGATTGCGAAGGATTCTTTGATGGAAGAAACTTCTTCCTGAAGAGAACCCTTGAGCAGCAATGCTTCCATCCGTTTGAAGGCAAATGGAACTGCAACCATGGACTTCAGAAACCGTTCAGCAGGACCAAGCTGAGAAATGTCTCCAACAAATAATCTGAGTTTTAGTTCTTCATCCGGTGTTGGTGCCATCTTCAGAAAAGTTCGTGTGAGTTCAGGAGGCAGCTCATTACCTGAAAAGAAACAAATTAGAGTTAAGCTTCAGAAAACGTCTTGATGAAAACAATACATAATTGAAACTGCATGAAATTTGCAAAATCTAAGCTGAAATACTAATTGAAGTCGAGCTTTTCACGATTTAGTATTAAAAGGAGTTAAGATCTATTTTGTGTGGCAAGGTACATGAAAATAAGGAAATTTTTGTCATCCTGAAACTTCAATATTTTCCTTGGGATTGGTTAGAACATCTATCAAAAAGCAAAGTATCAAATAAGTACCAGACCAAATGTCAAGTTTTCCAATTCACTTCATGCTCCACAAAACTTTGCCATGTTTTATTTTGCAAGCTGAAGAGGATTTTCTTTTCAACGCTGTAACTAAATAAGCATATTCTAGGGTTCACAGATACATTTTCTTCTCACAGATCTTCTCATCCCTTAAAGCTTTTGTGATTGCTATCTAGGTGATTGTTGGCATTTTGCAACAGACACAATGAAAATTTTGATGGGACTTTTTCTTGCCTCCGAACAGGGGCGGATCTAATGGGGGTCAGGGGTGGCATGACACCCGCAAACTTCGATAGAAAAACTGTGTGTAAATATATATTTTGAAGAAAACAGGTATATTATTTAAGTGCCACCCGGTGCAGCAGTTGAGGAAGTAGTGTCAATGGCAAATGCGCTGAAATTTCACGTAGTATACCAGAGTTCAAATCCAGACGCTAGCATTATTTTGTTACTTTTTGATCGCTATTCTATTTTCTAGAAGTTTTTTTCCTCCACTTAATCTTTGTTTGACTCTTTTTTTTTTTGGGTAATCTTTGTTTAAGAATTTTTAACTTAAGTGTAGAACATAGTTGAAGATTCCTTCTTCCTTCAAATTTATAGTTAACCTCTCTTCGTAAATCATAATAATGATGTTTGGCTTGATGTTATAATTTCTTAACAATAGAATTGGAAATATTCATTGAATGTTGACAACTATTTTGTACTTTCACGCTGACTGATAAGTTGAATTTAACTCTTGTTTACCCAATTTATAGTAATAACAACAACAACAAATTCAGTGTATTCTCACATAGTGGGGTCTGGGGAGGGTAAAATATATGCAGTCCATACACTACCTCCGGAAAAATAGAAAAGTTGTTTTCGATAGTTTTTATAATAATAATTACATTTTTATTATTTGATCTATTTGTCTATACAAATTGAAAAGACAAATAATCAAATCGAAACCCAAAGCCTATAAAATCGACAAAATATTTGTCTTATTTGGGGCAGTGTAAATAGCAAAATGTAAAGCAAAAAATTAACGGAATTCATAAAAATTAGGTTCTACGATAATGTTTCAATGAAATTTTCCTTCAAAAATCTCTTACTAACAACCAAATTCCAGTGAGATACCCATAAAAAGTATCCTTTTTGAGTAGTAGCTTTAACGTTAAAAGTGACATGACACCTGCAACCTCAAAATCCTAGATCCGCCTCTACCTCCGAATACATGAGCAAAAACAGGATGTGCGGTTGTTACGATGGCAATTTAATTCAAATCCATGTTCACTTCTCCAGGAGAATGACATGATAAATGAAAATGTATCACATCTACTTAAAATATAGAATGGTTGAAAGAAAGGGTTGTAACTAGAAAGTTATAATATTCGGAAGATATCTAACAATGTTATATGAAAGTGAATGTTGGGTTGTGAAGAACTATACGAGTTACCCTCTTACTTTGGGACCTGGTCCCAAAAAAAATGTATGCAACAGAAAAACTAAATAGAAAAAGCTTGTAAAGTAAATAATCAAAGAACACAATAAGTTTTATGTGAAAACTCCTTGCTCAAGGGAGAAAAACTACGACCCACCACGTAGGATTTCCAACCGCTTCACTAGATTCAAGCAACATTGATTACAGACTCCATGACTTCAAGGGTTAATTGGTAATTTTATCAATTATTAATAGTAATTAAGGAAATTAATGAGATCAAGCCAAAAGGCCTCCTTCAGTTTCACGTGTAACGGTTGAAGTAGAGTACTAGGGCTATATATATTGATCCTTTTATTCTTGAGAAAACAACAAGCAAATAGCGTACAAAACAGAGGAGAAGTACTCCCTCCGTCCCATTTTACCCGTTCCAAATTTTCTAATTTGATGTCCCATTTTACTTGTTCTTTTTTACTTATCAAGACAAAACAATTTTTTTTCCCATTATACCCTTTGTGTAATTGATTACTCCTTGTTATTAGCCATCCATCAATATTGGAACTAATAACAAGACATAATTAAGAGGGGCAAAATGGTAAAGTTACATTACCAATCATTGTTTTCTTAATAGCTGTGCCATCCCAATTTGGGATGGGTAAAATGGGACGGAGGGAGTATATTACTAGGGCAAGTGATTCCTTAATTATTGGGAGAAAAGAAAAGTTGAACGTGTTGGGTTATTTTGGGCGACTTACAGAATACTTTTGCTCCTGTCAAGTACAGGTAACGACCTCAATTTGCGTGGTAGTGATGCATATATATGTGCATATGTTTGAAATTTTCATAAAGTGATTATAACCCCATTCTTCTAATAATTAGCTAATGATCGAAGGAGGACAATGATGTTTCAATGATGAGTAGTTAATGGGGCTAGAGTTGCGACAGTGGGTTGGAAGTTTGTCATGAGAGAAGCCATTTAGACTACCTGTATAACACTGCTCCATTACTTGAAATTAAGGAACTCATGAATAATTAGTTATATGGATAACAAATTAAGTTATATATGCTATAATAGTATTTGTGGAAAGTGATGTTAGAATGTAAAGTGGCAGTATTGCTATTAACATTAGAAACAACACAGTTTGGCTTGAAAGAAGTTGCATATCAAGGTTCCAGTTTGGCAATTAGGCCACTGTCTGCGCAAACAATTTCTTTTTGTCAATTTATTGAAGGTGCAATTGCATTTTAAATGGTAGGGGTACATAATACGATTAATTGGATTGAACGATAGACTTTAATATTTGACTTTCTCTAAAATTTTAGAGAATGTTCGTTGATGGGGTATTGATTATATTAAACCCATTTTTGGTGTAGTTTAAGGTGTTTGAGTCTTCGGGAGCATATTTTGATTTACTAGGAGGCGGTGCTTGAATTGGACATTCGAGGTAAGTGAGACTTTAAGCTTTGATGCTTTCTTTTCAAATCTGATTTATAAAAATTATATTTTTTTGCCTAGTCCATGTGTTGGGACAAGCGTGAACTTGGTAGAATTTGTGGCCTTTGACTAGTTGTGGATATGTATTTTGGGAAGTGTATTGAGAATTATTTAGAGGTGAAATGTGAGGTGAGGTTGAGGCGTTGAATATATTTTTTTCGCTGTCGTTATAGTCTCTAGGGGCATACATAGCTGCCGTAATATGTTAGGGGCATTACCTATGCTGCCTAATATGTTAGGGGCTTGTACATGCTGCCATAGTAGACTTTTTAGGGCATTATATATGCTGCCGTGGACTTGTCGGGGTGTTAGGCCGATCACCTTCACTGCCGTTTATGACAAGTCGTGAGAATGGATTGAGTTGAGATATAGAGTGACATTTTTGAACTTCCTTTGGATCTTATTGACATTACTTTGTGAGAGACATTATGTGCATATTATTTAATTATTTTGTTGTGCCTTGTATTTTCTAACACTTGTTCCAAGGGTATTAAAGTAGCGGGTCGAGGATCTTACTGGATTATATTTATATATAGCTCACTCCTTACTTGCATATCTGCAAATACGGTTACGGAGAGAGAGGCTTGTGGCTGATAGTCTTTACGTATGGATTCTGTTGCTAAGGTGAGCCTTCGCATTGTTCGTGAAGGCAGTCATCCAGCTTTAGTTGTTTTTAGATTATAATTTTTATGTTGGGTTTGCATGCCCAAAAGTTGAACTCATGTAACTCATGTAACTCTGTTGCTAAGGTGAGCCTTCACATTGTTCGTGAAGGCATCCATCCAGCTTTAGTTATTTTTAGATTTTAATTTTTATGTTGGGTTTGCATGCCCAAAAGTTGAACTCATGTAACTCTGTTTAGATGATCCATGGTCTTGGTGTGGGATTTGAGG
This sequence comes from Capsicum pubescens, assembly GCA_030864215.1. Classification (NCBI taxonomy): domain Eukaryota; kingdom Viridiplantae; phylum Streptophyta; class Magnoliopsida; order Solanales; family Solanaceae; genus Capsicum; species Capsicum pubescens. Next base: position 284,769,666 of record CM061544.1, on the reverse strand, counting down.
CTAGAGAGTTATTATTTAAGTATTGTTGTTTTCATAAATCGAATTACGGTAACCGGGTGGATGATTACTTTGCGTTTAATAATATTTTCACTCACTTGAAGTTGCACATGCGTTTAGCTCAGTGTTTGTAGATATTGTGAATGTATAGAAAATTGGTTCTCCCGGCAAGTGATGTTATCTGGAGCCAGTCACGCCTAGAGGTTATTTTGGGACGTGACACTTTCACTTGTAATAACTCTATTACCATAAAATCCAATGCAATAACTCCATTGCATCCACTGACTCAGCTAACTCTAACCAAGACAGTAATCAAGCGAACTCTAGCTTCTTTGTCACCTAACTCTAGATGACACTTGGAGAACAAGAATTGAAAAGAAAATACCTACTAATAATGAATAAGAGCAGTAGGCAACGTTTACACACACAAAATAAAGACTCAATTACAACAAGATCTTGAGACACACGAGCGAGCTGAGAAGGTCCCTGTTGTGAGTGAGGTTTTGAGTCTGAGAGCTTCAAGAGATTTGATGTTGTGAAAATATGGAATCTTAGGTTTTCTTGTTGTAACATGAGCATATATAAGAGACAAGAAAACCTAGGATGCTTCTGATTGGATGGGACAAACGAGTGTTGCAGCCCTCCCACCAACTTACCAACTTACTGCAGAGCTATACTTTTTCTAGCTGTAGTGCTGACTAGTGATAGTGACGTGAATGCGGCCAACCTAGTTCCTAAGTAGTTGCAGCTTTGTCATCAAATGATCTTTAGGAACCAGGTCCCAAGATGATAGTTTGTCAATCATTAAAACTAGGGACTTAACAGGTTGCTAAGGCCTAACATATCCACAATCTAGAGTCATAGAAATACAATCGTACAAAAATTTGAAAAGATTAAAAATAAACATGTCTGACAGAGGGTGCAAGTAGCACACGTAGAGGATAAAATTAGAAAGGTTGAAAAGAGAATCAGGTAAACCTAAATCCATATGGAAGAGCGTTATCCCTATATTACTGCAAAATCAATGCAGAAGTAGCTAAGAATAGAACAAAGTGAAGCAAATAACTCGTATTGGTGATACCAACTAGTCGGGATTATGCTAAGTTGTTTATCTTATACTTACTCAGGTTAGGTGTCTGCCAAGAGCCTATTACTTGGTCAGAGACTTAAATATGAACATAGGGATAAATGTGAGACAGCCGGCCCCCTCGTATTAAAACATACAAAAATGTCCTTTAAGATAAAATATTTAGTAGTGGAATGAAATGGACCATATCGAATAGAATTTCTAAAAGGATTCATAGAGCCACCATAACTAGTTTTGATATTGTAGTGTACCAGATTTAATTGATTGATTATGACATATAGGTACAATAATATGGTCCTGTAGGTAAAGGGTGTGGTGAAGCTTAATATGTAGACTTCGTTGTTCATGCCCTTCCCTTTCTTTCCTAATACTTTTATATCTTTAGTTAAAACATGAGGAGTAACACTCAGTCCAAAAGCTAAAAGCGGAAAAATCTTAAATGAAACTATTTTAATAAGGTGAATACTTCTACTTACTTTGTGAAAATACTTGCTAAGACTCCATTGATGGAGCTAAGAAGATGAGAAGGATCAAAATTATAACTACTTCTTAAACTTGTGTTACCATATGAGATTTGTGAGATGTTGTGCCTTATACGAGCTGTGAAAGGGATACAAAATATCTAATAACCACTTCCTTCTAGAGCATTCTATTTGACAGCTCATTGTAACTAACTAATCATTATCAAACAACCTCTAACAACCTTCAACCACTTATACAACTGACTCATCAGTTGGCTAACTAACTAACTGAATAACTACTCCTATCAGTATTACATATCAATGGAACAGGTAGTCGTGTATGTGCCAATGTATGTGGTAGTCAAAACACTCCCCCTCAAGCTGCAGGGTATAAAATGTTCAGCACACCAAGCTTGCTAAGTAAATAAGTATGTTGAGCAAGGCTCAGGCCCTTGGTGAGCAGGTCTGCAAGCTGATCACTAGACTGAACATATAAAGCCTTAATCAAGCTATTTTTTATCTTGTCCCTGATGAAATGACAGTCAATCTCAATATGTTTGGTTCTCTCATGAAACACAGGGTTGTTGGCTAATTGGATGGCTGAATTACTGTCACTATAAACTGAAATGGTAAGGGTAATAGGAACCTTGAGTTCCTGAAACAATCCAACTAGCCAAGTGAGTTCTGCAACCATTGAAGCCATGCTTCTGTACTCAACTTCAGCAGAACCCCTGGACACAGTGTGTTTCTTCTTGGATTTCCATGATATAAGTGAATCACCAAAGTGAATAGCATAACCAGTAAATGATCTTCTGGTGTTTGGACAAGCAGCCCAATCTGAGTCACACCAGCAAGTCATAGTAGTAGCAGGCTCAGCCTTTAAACAGATCCCTTGACCAACAGAACCTTTAAGGTATCTGACCACCCTAATGGCTGCTTCCCAGTGAAACTTCTTGGGATGTTGCATGAATTGGCTGAGAGTCTGGACAACAAAGTTAATGTTTGGCCTTGTAATAGTGGCATACATAAGCTTGCCAACAAGTCTTTGATAAGATGAAATATCAGATAACAATTCATCACCTTGTGCACCTGTGGCTTGATCATACTCAATGGAGGTGAGCTTGGCATTAGACTCTAAAGGAGTAATAGCAGGCTTAGAACCTGTGTCAGCAATCACCTCAAAAATGTACTTCCTTTGGTTCAATATGATCCCTGATGTTGATCTTAAAACTTCAATCCCCAAAAAATACTTGAGATCTCCCAAGTCTTTCATCTTAAACTGCTGATGCAACTTAATTTTGGTGGCATTGATCAATGATGCACTGCTCCCAGTGGTTAGCAAATCATCAATATAAACAAGAACTCTAACAGTATCATTACCTTGATGCAGAGTGAATAGGGAATAATCATGTGCACTCTGGGTAAAACTAACATCAATTAGGGCATGAGTGAGCTTAAGATTCCACTGCCTGGAGGCCTGCTTAAGATCGTACAAAGATTTGATCAACTTACACACCTTGTGCTCCCCCTGTCTTCTAAATCCCTCTGGCATTTCCATGTAGACTTCCTCCTCAAGATCCCCTTGGAGGAATGCATTATGCACATCCATTTGATGAAGATTCCAACCTTAGATGCAGCTACTGCAATCACACATCTGACTGTAACCATCTTAGCCACTGGTGAGAAGGTTTTATGATAATCTAACCCCTCCTATTGGCTATATCCTTTGGCCACTAATCTTGCTTTAAACCTCTCCACTTCACTATTTGCAAGGTATTTGATTTTGTATATCCACTTGGAACCAACATTCTTCCTTTTAGGTAGATCAATAATGATCTATGTGTTGTTAGCTTCCAAGGCCTGAATCTCTGACTTCATGGCTTTCACTCACCTCTCATCTTTTATTGCTTGTTTATAGTGTTGAGGCTCAGTCAAAGTGGAGAATTTGGTTAAATAGCACTGATAAGTAGGACTCAGATTTTTGTAAGACAAATTGTTGGCTAATGGATGTTTGCATCTCTGGTTTCTGGAAATATCAACATAATCATGCATCCACACTGATGGTCTTCTTGTTCTTATTGGTCTACTGGAAGAGGGTTGATGTAGGAAACATTCATCTTGATATGTTTCTTCATGGTTGGTGCCAGGGGAAGTTGTACCAGGTACTACAGCATCAGAAATTCCATCCTCTTCAATTGGAGCTTCTTCAGTAACACTCTTAGTAGTTGTTTCATGAAATATTTCTTCATCTGTGGGGATCAAGAATTCAGTGATATCTTTTTCAGATGAGTAAACTTGTGTATTTTGTGCTGGTGAGGGAGCAAAAGGAAATGTATCTTCATAAAACACAACATCTCTACTGACTAATAGTTTCTTTGAGGTGATATCCAGCAGTAAATATCCCTTCTGAGACTCTGAATATCCCACCAAGACTGCAGGTTTGGCCCTTTCTGTGAACTTATCACCTCTTGGAAGGATAGCGACATAACATAAGCATCCAAATACCCTGAGATGTGACAACTTGGAATCCTTGGAAAACATCAACTGAAATGGGATCTTACCACTTAGAATAGAAGATGGTAACCTGTTCATTAGATATACTGCAACCTTTACACGCAGTCCCCAATACTTAATGGGCAAGTGAGACTGAAACTTGAGTGCTCTAGCTATGTTTAATATGTGTCTGTGCTTCCTCTTCACAACTCCATTCTGTTGAGGAGTGTGAGGACAACTGGTCTGATGTAGTATGCCCAGGGACTGGAACAATGTCTTACAATGAGAGTTGATAAATTCAGTGCCATTATCAGATCTAATGGTTTTTACCATTATGAAAAACTGAGTTTTAATCACATAAATGAATGTCTTAATGGGCACTATAGCCTTAGACTTTAAATGCAACAGGTGCACCCAAGTGTATCTACTATGGTCATCTACCATCGTCAAGAAATAGTATTTGTTGTCAAAAGTAGAAGTTCTATATGGACCCCATAAATCCATGTGTACAAGTTCAAAACATGTAGAACATCTAGTAGTACTTATAGGGAATAACAATCTTGTCTGTTTAGCTAGTGGACAAACAGAACATTTATTCAACATATTTACATCACTAGGATTCTTCAGAATGTCTAAACACTTGAGAACCTGAGCAGTAGGGTGTCCAAGTCACTGGTGCCATAAGCTGCAACTGGACGTTGAGACTTCTACAATGAATTTGCTAGTTTTTGATCTTGACTGATTAGTATCTCCTGTCCAACCACTTTTAAGAACATACAGTCCACCCTTTTGTCTACCAATCCCCTCCACCTTGCTATTGAAGAGGTCTTGTTTTATGTCTTTTGTGTCTTTGCTCAACATGGTCAACATCTGAGTGTACTCCTCCTTAGTGAATGTGTGAGGCTTGTCTAGTGGAGCACGAGTCACTTTATGACTAGAGCTAACAACATCAACCTGACCAGCTACCATAGTTGAAGACTGAGAAAACTTGTTGTCAGTGTTGACAAGGTTGTTACCACCATTGCGTGTGGAGAAGCTGTTACTACCAGTGTTTTGTGATCTGAAGTTAGAATTGTAGCCTTGTTTCTTCTTGTTCTTCTAGTCTTTTGGATACCCTACCAACTTGTAACAAGTTTCCTTGGTATGACCTAAGACATGGCAGTAATCCCATTTTCTGCCTTTATAGTTAGTGTTGCTTTGTCCAAAACCATAGTTTCGATTCATTTGCATAGCAAGTGGCTCTGATCTGTCATTCACAGTTGACATACAAGCTGAATGTTGGATTTCATCCCCTATAAGCATAGCATAAGCTTGGTTAAGAGTAGGAGTCACTCCTTTGAGCAATATCCGTCTTCTAAATTGATCATAGAACTCATTTAAGCCACTTAAAAATTGTAAAAGTCTAAGTTGACACATATGATCTGAGTACTCTCTGGACCTAGGGCAATCACAACTAGGATTTGGCACTAGCACATCATACTCACTCCATAAACTCTTCAATTTGGTAAAATAGGTTGAGACTGAATTTGTACCTTAAGAGTGCATATTAATTTCACGATGCAATTGGTATATACGCATACGATTCACCTTGTCATACCTCTCCTTCAAATCCTCCCAAACTGCACAAGAACTCGTGGCATAAACAATGCTAGATAACAGACTCTCACTCACAGTGTTTATGCTCCAGGAAAGCACAATTGCATTATATGTTTTCCACTGCTCATGAAGCTCTTCTCGATACGACTCCTTGTTGTAGGTTCCAGTGACAAATCCAAACTTCCTCTTCCCTAAGAGAGCAATAAGCATCGATCTACTCCATAGACTATAATTTTCTGAACCAGTTAACTTGATTGGAACAAGTACAACACTGGAACTATCAGATGCACCAATGAAAAGTGGATCACTTTGATCAATTTTAGGTGCCATGATTGATAGAATGTAACTTCAATATAGATCTAAATTGCGAAAAAGGACCTGAAGACAGAGATCCAAAATGCGCAGAAAACTTAGTGAAATGTGATCGAAAAACACACTTAGTGTTGAGCTCGCGGCTTTGATACCATGTGAAAATACTTGCTAAGACTCCATTGATGGAGCTAAGAAGAGGAGAAGGATCAAAATTATAACTGCTTCTTAAACTTGTGTTACCATCTGAGATTTGTGAGATGTTGTGCTTTATATGAGCTGTGAAAGGGATACAAAATATCTAATAACCACCTCCTTCTAGAACATTCTATTTGACAGCTCATTGTAACTAACTAATCATTATCTAACAACCTCTAACAACCTTCAACCACTTATACAGCTGACTCATCAGTCGGCTAACTAACTAACTGAATAACTACTCCTATCAGTATTACATATCAATGGAACAGGTAGTCGTGTATGTGCCAGTGTATGTGGTAGTCAAAACATACTTTGAGAACCTCTTTCATTATATTCCCACTCTTTACAGGATGATAATGTACTAGTTCTCATTGCATAATAGCTACTACACATTCCACCTCAAAGAGATTGAATTGGAGGGGAAGAGATAGAGATAGAGATTTACCCTCCTCGAGAGCATCATAAACTTCTTCTGTTGTCACATTTAAGGCTTTGAGAAGAATTGCTAGATTTTGTGATTTCTTAGCATCAATAATCTGAATATACTGCGAGGTTTGGTCAAAGGATGAGGAAGTTTTTCTTTGATCATCTTTTCGTTGGTCTCCTGGTATATATCCAAATAAGGACTCCATCATCTCCTCGTTGAACCTGTAATAAAATTCAGCAATCAGAATGGTAAAAACCAGATACAGTAAAACTCTCGCAGGAGCAAAGCGAATAGCAAGACCAGTACAAAGCTTACTGGAACGAGCCGGCTCTTATTTCATGCCAAACCATAGAGTGGTCAGGGTTAGCAAGAACCTTGTCCCAGAAGAATGGTTTTAATTTTGTTTTTGGAGCATCAAATTCACCCAAGTCACTTCCCTCCTCCTCAGAAGAACGTCCTCTCTGATGTGCTCCAAGAGGTAAAGGATTTGGCAAATTACCAGATTTTGGTGGATTAGGAGCGCGAACTTTTGGTGGTGGAGGTGGGCGCGGAGCAGGTGGTTTAGGAGGAGGAGGTGGTGGACCAGGAGGTGGAGGTGCACATTTTCCTGGAGGAAGAGGTAATGATGCATGAGCATTTGCACTCATCTCAGGTATGGACAGTTTTGCTTCTGCTTCGAAAGAATTATGAGGATCAGCATCATTTACAGTAGATGCACCATTGACATTTAGAGAAGAACCTGACAACACAAATCATACAAATTACTGAAATGTAACGAAAAAGAAAGAAAGATGCCATGAGATAAATTGACCATGATAAATAGCAGCAAATAGACACCTGCATTCAGATTCAGAGGCGGTTGCCCATCTTTTGGAGCTACTTCTTTCTTTTTATTCTTAACACACAATACCAACAGAGCTAAAAAGGCAACTCCTGCAATGGAACTTCCAGCCACTGCACCAATTATATAATTCCGATGCTGCTGATTATTTCTTGGAGAATTAGGATCATTTTGTGGTTTATCTGGAGGATGAACAGGCAAAGGTTTTGAAGAATTGGTGTTAGTTTGAGGTTTTGGAGGCTTTGCAGGAGGTTTTATAACTGGAGAAGGAGGCTGCACAGTTGGAGGAGAGCTAGTGGGCACTTCAATAGAAGGAACAGGAGCATAAAGTGGTGATTGGGCAGCAGGTCCTGGAGATGGAGTGAGCGTTGGAAATGCTGCAGGGCCTGGAGAGGGAGAGAGAGACGGTACTGATGCAGGGACTGGAAAGGGATGGGGAGATGGAACTGATGCAGGGCCAGGAAATGGAGCAAGGGATGGAACTGGAGCATGATTTTTTGGCAAAAATGGACGCTTTCTTCCTCTTAGGTACCTCCTGGGAACACTTGACAATTGTGAAAAAAGCTCTTGGTACTTGCTAAACCAAGTACTGGATGCATCATCATTATCAGAAATATGAATTGGAACATTTTTTCTTCTTAAGCACTGCAACAAAATCTGCTTCTCTCGGGGAGGCAAATATTTAAGAGCTTTTTGTAAGGTTCTTTTTCTCAACAAAGCTATATCCTGTTTTAAGTAACTATAACTTCCCGTTGCTGTCTGTTGAATATAATATTCCAGAAATTTTGCAGCTTCGGTACCCTCTTCTAACTCTTCCCTGCAATGAATCCATACTTGTTCGGCCTGCATAGAGAAGAACTCGTCAAATTATAGTGTTCTAACAAGGCAAGAATTAAGTTAGAGATCTGAATTCTAAATACTAACATAACGTTATTTTTGTTTCACTATTATGCAACAGATGCTTCTCCATCTCGCATCTTTTGAAAATTCAAATTTGATGGCTACATTATATGCAAAATGAATCAAAAATTCAACAACTAAACCACCAGCATTGGAACTTATTATCCTATGTGATTGACTGTCCAAATCCAGATATAAAGGAATAAATTTCTGCCAGATAAAAGCAACAGCTTGGGAACACAAATGTACATGCTAGGTTCTCTTAGGAAAGAAGAAAAGTGACTCCAGTTTTCTTGCAAAATGTGAGGAAAAAAACCTTTGATGCATTACAAATAAGCTCAAAGGAATAGGTTGAAAAGGTTACAGAGTTCAGGAAAACAGCGGTATTTAAGTTCCAAGGAGAAATGTCAGAGATTCTTCCTCAATGTCTTTGCTATTAATACAGATTCACTTCTTGTTTCCTACGAACCTCCAAATCTCAGTCATTTTACAACTAACGGTTTAGTCTCTGAACTTTTGGAAATGAAAAACCTTAGAAACTTCGACATAGACTCCTAAGCCCATTTGTTGTTAGAGAGAACACACTTTTATTATTTAATTGTATTCTCAATACGCCTCCTCACATGCTGGCCTGATTCTTTTTCATGGGCTAAGCATGTGAAATCCTTTTTGATAATTGTTTTTTATGTGATTCGATCCTAAGACCTCTGCCTGCTTTGATACCACGTTGAAGTGTGTGACCATCTCATAGAGAACTTTTATTATTTAATTGTATTCTCAACAAAAGTAACACTACTTCAATCTCAACAAAATTGCTAATACTAATCAGAAAATAGTAATTAGGTATCAACAGATAAAAGCATAGACATGCCTATAAGAATCACAATAACAACCATAGTTAACATATACATCAAGCAACTTCCATTTAGATACATGCACTTCACACATTTTATGGATGCAAATTGCATTCATAAGTCAAAACCATACCGTATCTTCGTCTATCACAGGAACATGCCAAAGACCTGCAAAGTCTAAATTGCTCCCAGGAAACTTCCTTTTCCCTTCTGAATCTCTTGCTGCCCAAACACAAAGCAAAGCGACAAAACCAAATGCATAGGCCACCCTTCCCATTATAATATTGCTCATCCCATATTCTGACCTTCTTTTAATTGCATTTGGCATGTATTCAACAACCTTTTATTCAAGAAAGACCCAAGGGCCAATACAATCCAAGAAACAACCAGAAAACCTTTGCCTTGGTAGTTCTTTTTTCAATCCAACACAAAGAATTCCAAATAATTCTCAGCTAAAATAGAGGATTAAAATAAACAACAAATGTATAAACAATACAAATATATCAAATGGATTGTGGCCCGTATTTTGCATCCAACTTCAAGAACTCCCATAAACAATCAAAGATTCAGCTTTTGCACTTAAATATGTGTTTACCCCGATACAGTTAAATTTGTATATAAGGTCAAGAGCATGCACGTTAAATCTAACCTTGTTTACGTCCGTTTTCCTGCCCAATACAATATGCACATAAAAATTGTATCATTAGCAACCCTTTGGTTCTTTTGCAACAAGTACTGAGGAAAAAAAGAATGTTTTAGCAAAGGTTCAAGAAAGAAATGAATTTCTATATATGATCAAGAATTCTATTTTTTAAAGGTTTGCTTAAATTTTTTTTTTTCTTTTTTTAGAAAGATCTCAGATTTTTGACATTTTTCGATCAGGTTCGATGATGGGATTTTTGTTTGTTGGAATATTTGAGGTTTCTTCGGACGCCAAAAAGACCTGTGCATGTGGCACATTTTTTTATATTTATAGAAACGTGCTGAGAACAAAGTTGAGATAAGAGAGAGACATAGAGGTGATTTGAGTTTTGGCCTTTTTAAATTTTATCCTGAACTTAAAGAATTTATTTTCCTTCATTTGTGTTCTTAGGCTTGTTTGGTAGAATAGATAAAAGGATAACTATTTCGGAACCAATTTTAGGATGAACTATTCTATATTTGATTGAGATAAAATTATGGGATAATCTATCACTGGATTAGTTATCTCGAAATTAATGTTATTTTTATCTCATATTAAATATGAAATAACAATCCCCGGATAACTTATTTCCCAACCAAACGACAAAGAAAAAGAAAGGCTTTCTTAATTATTTCAAAACAATTTACAATATCTTATTAGTCTAGAGTTTATAAATACACAACTAATAAAAATACTACACGATAAGATTCCTGAGAAAATTGAAGGGAAGGTGTCATTTAAGTCTTTAATGAAGGATTGGTGACATTGACCAACTTAAAGGGTCAAACATAATTAGGAAACTTGATTAAGTTAATTGTGGATTTGATTAATATTTTCAAATCTTTCTAATCTTTTCAAAAAGACAAATCAATCCACATCCCTCTCCTCTCCAAATCAACCACCTCTCCTCTCTCTCTCGACAGTTTCTCTCAACCAACAGTTCTGCAAATTTCTCCTTTCAATCCCCGGCAACTCCCAACAGTTCTGCAAATTTCTCCTTTCAATCCCCGGCGACTCCAACCTCCGACGATAAATATTTGGTCTTCGAGTTTTTTTTTGACTTTCAATCGCCAATCGACGTGACAACCTTGCTCTCCAGCCTCAACAACTTCGAGTTCTTCATCGTCCCTTTTCTTCTTTCATAGGTAAAAAAATATGGCTTTTTTAGTTTTGAAGAAAAAGAGGAACTTGAGCTAACTTCATTTCTCTTCTAGTATCGGTGAACAATTTCAATATTTGTTGCTTTAATTTGAAATGCGGTTTGAATAAAATTTTAATTTCTGGTATTTCTTCTCTTTTCTTTTCAGAGTGAAATATGATTTTTTGTTGTTTGTTTTGTGTTTTGAAGTTTGATTTTTGTTGTTTGTGTTTGTACAAACAAAACAACGATGTTGGTATTTTGGGTGTTGCGCCCGTTGCTGGGTTGATTTGTTCTTGTTCTTGGTAAATGTCATGACCTCATTTGGAGTCATGATGGCACCTACCACACCCCACCGGTAGGTAGGCCGATACCATAACCCAGAGCTAATGCAATGAGTTACCTTGGTAAGAACGTCCAACATGGACCCTATGTGTGAACACAATATATAACAACAACATTTCACAACTAAGGGCAATCGATATTCAAACACAAATTCCATGACCTGATAGTATTAATACAAGAGCTTCTAAACTTGACAAGAGGAATTTACAATCTCAGAATCTAAAATGTCTTAAATAATCTCATACATTTGTCTCGAATGAAAAAGATAAATAAGGATAGAGGGGGAAGAGGGCAACTCGATCTCCAAGAGTTCACCCTGTCTCCGAATAGTCAACTCGCACGAACTAGCTCAACGGCGGCAACTAGAACTTGGGTCTGCACCAAAAAGGTATAGACGTTTAGTATGAGTACCAAAATACGGGTACTCAGTAGGCATCATCGGTCGACTGAGCTCAAATATAATGTAAAGACGATATAAAGTAAGAAAATAATCTTAAAGTCAAGGGATAGGATCGAGCCTGAATCTTCTTTGATACCACTGTAACAACATCTATGCTACTAAAGTAGTAACATGACATACTATCTCAATATACTCCATAATCGTCATAACAGCTGAATATCATTTCGAAAGCGTAAAGCCATATACACAATAGCAAAGCATCTACTTGTCATAATCATCATCAACCATTTTTAGAACATAAACACAAGAAATTACCATGACGTCCCATACCTTCGAGAAGTACACAAAAGAGAGCACAACAAAGAACTCGTCACGGCGTCCCATACCACCGAAGAGTACACAAAAGAATATCAAACAAGAACTCATCACGGTGTCCTATTCCACCGGAGAGTACACCAAAAGAATACAACCAATAATACAATAAAGCACAACTATTCCATCAATTGACCGATACCGCGGGTAGCTCAATCCCGCCATGGCTCATTACCAAATTTCACTTCCAAATACTCATACCGTACTTTAACATAAAGAAAGCAACATTGTCATAGCATAGACATGTAGTCATTAATTCTATAATTCATTGATAAACACCGCGTAAAGTCGATACTAGTTATCCTCATCCTTCCATGGATCAATAGATTACAAGTTTTATCATTACTAGCCATCAAATTGGGGAAAACTACAAGCCACTCATATTATTGGTTATTCATCTATCATAAGACCATTCTTTAGCTAGCATCTTCATGATATGAGTTATCAATTAAGCCATCTCAATCTCACATATTAGAAGATAATTTAACTAACCATTATGCAATACAAGGTTCATAATTACTAAGCATGTCACAACCTTAGGGCTAATTTCCATATTTTAATCAAGTAAAGTCCACCAACTAGTTTACTAGGTTTCTAGACTCCAAATAGTAATCATATATTTTAGAAGTAACTAGTTGTCATATAAGCCACTTTACTAAGAAAGATTTCATAATATAACCTTTTATTCAAATCAAGAAGATATATTAGGTTAGCCCTTGATTTTATGCAAGTTTACACATAACACTAAGCCTTAACTCAATATTAGGCATAAATTTCCTCTAGTTGCTAATTTCGCATCAACAAGGGTCACACCTCTTATATAATGATTTGGAATAAGAAATGAATAGCAATATACCAAGAGAGACCTCATATCTCAAGCACATAGGTAGTTGACACCACACGACCTAACTTTACAAATATCAATGCATATAAGTAAATTTGCCCCACATGGCATCATAATGTTCTTACCTCTTCTGGATTCACTGGGCATCATCACAATATCAATATATTCCTTCAGATTCACCGAGCATCATTATAATATAACATATTCCTACGGATTCATCGGGCATCATCATAATATCACATATTCCTCTGGATTCACCGGACATCATCATAATATCAACAGATTTCTCCGGATTCACCGGGCATCATCATAACATCACAAGTCTCCCAATACAACAACATACATCCATATGCATAACCGAAACAATAAACATACACAAAGGTTCACAATATAAGAAAGTAGGGATGTAGGATAACACTTGCCATTTCACCTTGGTAATAAGCTTCACATGTAATAGGAGCATAAACAAGAGCATGGGTATTTACAAGGCATGCACAATAATCATCTAACAAGATTATTCAAGTCATGATCACAAGATAATCCGATAATTGAGTTCAACCATCACAATTCCTATATATATATATATATATATATATATATATATATATATATATATATAGTTTAGACAATCACCACATTTCTAGGTCACTAAGCATTTACCTAGTTCAAGCTTAAGGTGGGTCAAGTCCCACTTCTAAATCTTGAGAATGTCAAGCTTACTAACACAAGTCTAGCTTCTATCCAAAATTAAGCTAGATTATCCATACCTCACCATAAGGGCTTACCAATCCTTTCTAGGTCTATAGGGAAAGTCTCTTTAAGAATCCTTCCTAAGTCAATCCAACCCTAAGATCATCTTCCCTCTAGGAATCATATAGGTCAATACACTCATAAGAATGGAGAGGCATATCATTCATGTCTACTTAGAACAACTATAGTGTTCTCATACTTGTCTTGAGACCACAAATAAGCTAACCAAGGTCCAGACTAAGGGTCAAATATCATACCTTACAAATTAATAGTCTATAAAATCAATAAATCCCAAGTTCATCATGTAATCAACTATCGTCTAAATTCCCCACCCAATCTCTCAAGTTATCAATAATTACATTACAAACAAGCTCAGTCTAGTCTACAGATAAGCCTAACCTACCTTGAATCCAAGAAACTCACGAACAAATGAGATTTTCCTTTCCTTTCCGAGAAGATTCCTCTTCCACAAGCAATGCTATCAACAATACAATCTAAGCATTACAACAAGAATGACAATACCCATTATAGCACCATTATGCCATGGGTTTCAAATGGACACAAAACCCTAATTGGGTTTCACCCTTGGAAAGAAGTTTTCAAGACCAACTCATAGCCTAACTATCTTTAGGGAGTTAAAATCCTCTAGTAATTTGAGTTAATCACTCACTTTTGGGGCTACAATTAACCCACAATGATTTAGAGGTTTTAAGTTAAGAAACCATGAAATCAATACCAAATTAGAGGAATTATTACCTTAGATTGTAGCAAGAATCAATTACACAAGTTGTATAAGCTCCAATTCAATCCACAACACATACTTAGAAGATTCTACACTCCATTAGGGTTTCTAGGTTAAGAGAGAGACACAAAATGGGCAAAATTCGTGTAATATAGCACTTAAATATGGACCACTCAGCCCTCTGATGGCGCGGTCGCGACACTCGTGTCACCGTGATCGCGACCTTGTGATTTCACCTTTTTCACCGCGGTCACAACACCTCGGTACATGCTATGCATGGCTGAAGCTTGGAACTTGGTTCTGAGCTTCGACCAATGCATCGGAATGTATTTGAGGTACGTTTCAAACAAATAATATATGAAACCCCATAGTTTTCGACGTTTTAGACGCGCTGGCAAAGTCAAATTTTGCATATGAGGCTGTTTTCCAAAGTTTTTACTTAGTGGTGAATTAGGACTAATGAAGACTTCAAATTGAGAAAGGGGTTCTAAAGCCCAAATGAACCATCAGGTAACCGAACTATAGGTCCCCGCAAGTCATTAATGAGTTGGGATGGCTATGGAGAAGCTCTATTGATGGAAGCAAGCAAGAATACGTATAATCATCTGAAGGGTCATTATAGTAAAAATGGCGATATTGCTGTTGTTCTATTGAACAAAATCATGCTACTATTTTTTTCTGCAACAGATTAACCATCTGATGGAATAGATTAACCATCTGATGCAATAGATTTACCGTATGATGCAACAGAGGAACCATCCGATAAAAAATCTAATGCAACAAATTAACCATCGGATAAAAAATATGATACAACAGATTAACTATCTGATGCAACAGATTAATCATCTAATGCAACAAATTTATCATCGGCTTAAAAATTTGATACAACAAATTAACCATATGATGCAATAGATTTAACATCAGATACAATAGAGAAACCATCCAATTAAAAATCTGATGCAACAGATTAACCATCTGATGTAGCAGATGTACCATTTGATGCAATGGAGGAACCATCGAAATAAAAATCTAATACAATATATTAATCATTTGATTCAACAGATGAACCTTTTGTTGGATAAAATCCTATCAATTATTCCAACAGGACATGTCCAAGACTTGATTTTTCCAACTGATCATTCATCTGTCGTGATAGACGACTCTTCTATTGGAAGAAATCTAAATAATACTATCCGTTGATAACTGTTCCAACAAATCACTCATATATTGCAATAAATGTATGATCTGTTGCACAGACCAGTCATCTGTTTCAATAGATGAGTGATTTATTTTTATTGTTGTAACATATTACTCATCTGTTATAATAAATTAGTTATATATTGCAATAGATCACTCATATATTGCAACAGATGCGTGATCTGTTGCACAAACATTCATTTATTTTAACAGATGAGTGATCTATTTTTATTGTTGCAACAGATTACTCATACATTGTAATAGATTAGTTATTTATTGCAATAAATCACTTATATATTGTAATAGATATGTGATATGTTGCACAGACTATTCATTTGTTTTAATAGATAAGTGATCTATTTTTATTATTGCAACATATTACTCATCTGTTGTAATAAGTTAGTTATATGTCGCAACTAATAACCTACCTGAGTGCGATGGTGCCACAAATTTAATGGGTAATTTCGTGGTTAGGTCAGCCATGGAAAAATCTTTTGACGCCTTCAGAAAATACTCAAGAACAAAATTTGGATGCTTATTTCAGGGACAACTGCTTTGGGTAATATCTTGATTTTTCAGAGGACAACAATGTTCGTTTCCAAATGAAAATGGTGTATGATCTTCTCAAGTGTAAGTTTATATATGAAAACAAAGATAAGATGGATGAGGTGTGGATAAATTACTATGGTATGCCTGTTTGTTTTGGTTGGAAGGAGTTTGCCATAGTTACTGAACTAAAATGTTATCCTCTTTCTCCTTCTCAAGTTATACCTATTCTAATAAAAAACACCCCGCACACCCAAAAAAGGAAAATGCAAGTCGAGTGATCATGAAGACTTGGTGTCCCTTGTTGGTCCAAGCTTCAAAAATAAAAATTTAATAGAAATGTTGAAAGCTAAAAGACTTTCAAAGAAGAACAAACAATCATTGTGCTTGGTTTGGTTTGTACATAATATTCTTTGGGCGAAAGATGTTAACAACAACATACCAATTGCTTTAATAAATCTCTCTGAGGATCTTGAGGCATTTAACAGCTATCCTTGGGGTTATGAAAGCTTCAAAATGACCGTCAAATATTTGTTGACTCCGTTAGCGCCAAAGACAGTTAACTTATATGGCTTTCCATGGGCTTTCATGGTAAATATTTCTTTTATTATGATATGATTCATTTTTTTATTCAATAATGATTTTGATTTATTGGCATTATTTTATAGGCTTGGGCATTTGAAGCCATTCCTTATTTGAGACAACAAGTGAACTACGAGAAATATTTTTTTTGTCCAAGAATCTTGAGGTGGTTGTCGACCAAAACTGATAAAAATAAAAAATTTCTTAATCTCATCAACCCCCCAAAGGATGCGGTAAGTCTAATTCTAATTAGATTTTGTTTTAATTAATGATTTTTTTAAATGATCTAATCATCATTCTAATATATGTACTGCTTTATGTTTAATCGTGCATTAGTCGCTTGTTACGACCAATGAGAGTTGAAGATGCTATTTTTTCTTACTTTACGATCTGTACAAACTTTATCGAACCCTAAGGTCATTGAGATAATAAAAATGAAATTGTTTAGAGCAACAACCATCACAAGAAAAATAATTTTGAAGGGTGGGCTTGTTATTGTTGATGCTGTTAGTGGTGATGGAGTTGTTGGTGGTGGTAGTGGTGTTGCTGTTGGGGCTAATGATGCTCCTCTAACAGTTTTTAAAATAAACCATTATGAGTATGATTATATTGGGTATACATATTTTTCCCCTTCTAGAGAATGTTCTGCATGCAAATGTCAAGACTGCAAGGCGAAACATGATGTACCGATTAATGCTATTAATATATTAACTTCTTCTGTAAAGTAATTGACATCTAAGAGGGGTGTCATTCCATCAAAGAGGATTTTATATTCATCCACTTCATTAGAGATTAAGGCTAAGAAGAGAAATTAATTAATTTTCAAGAATCCAAAAAGCAAAATTGCAACTCCACTGTCTTTGTGTTGCATTATTGAGCAATTTACAAGGGCCACAGGAGAGCAACATGAGCTTAAGAAGGTGAATATATAACATCTATTCTAACAAACAAACAAACACATATCTGTTTCAACAAATGATACATTTGCTAAAAATTATCAAACAAATATATATATCTGTTGTAACAGTTGATTAACCTGTTGCATCAGATGAAGTATCTGTTGCAATATGTCTCATATATTTTAGCAAATCAAATAGCTCTACTCAATGTACCATTTTTATTTGAACCAACAGATGACCTATATGCTGCAACAGATGGGTCATCTATTGGGACAAATTAAATCAAGACTTCCTACTATTCTAGTTTTTCCAAATAGATGAGTTATATGTTGCAACAAATGGTTTATACATTGAAAATTATAATACAGGTCTTCCTCATGTTTTAATTTGTCCCAACAGATGATACATATGTTGCAGCAGAAAGATAACCTATTTGCTAAATTAGATGAGTTATCCTTTTCTATTTTTTTGTATCTCGGTGATTAGCATTGACGATTCTGGCTTTCCAGGTGGATGTCACAGTAGAAGTTACTACTGAACAACATTGACAATATACTACTCTTCTTATGGAAATACAGAGAAGCGAAAGTGCAAAAAGTGTATGCAAGCGACATTAAAGATCCACGATAACTAAAGCGAAATTTCATAGCACCGGATGGAGAACAACTTGTGTATATTGAGTAGATCTTTATAGCTTGAGTCTGTCAAAGTTATAACCTCCCCCCATCTTAGGAATTTTTGGCATCAAAACTTAAATTATTTATTTATTTGTTGAGATCTGTACCTATAACAATTTTTTTATATTTTATTTATTTGTTGATTTATTTCATGTAATTTCTGATGGTTTTGATTTATTTTATTTTATCTATGAATTTTATTTTATCTTTAGATTTGAACTTATTAATTTAAATGGAATAATAGATTCAAATTTTGCAACAGATAAGGTATCTGTTGCAACAGACGACATATCTGATGGAAAATATCAAACAAATTTAGACATATGTTGCAACATGTAGGTCATCTGTTGGAAATTATCAAACAGGTTTTTCCACTGTTGCAATAGATAGATGTAGATAGAAACATCGACATAATGCAATAGATGACCAACCAATTGTAACAGATAAACTATCTATCAGAATAGATAGAATATCTATTACATATAGATAGACAATCTGTTGCATTATAAAAAATTGCCACTATAAGTTAAGTAAAGTGACTTACAATAAAAAAGGTGGAATCCATCGACAGACACCTGAAGTTGTAGCGATCTTTCAACTTTGGCACCTCAAGTAGACAATGTTTATTTTAAACACCTAAAATAGGCATCAAATGTGTCAGTTTATCACTTTTTGCCCTGTTGGCAGCCCGCGTGTAATTCATACAGCCAAGGCGCGTTGAACTCCCATTTTTGCTGACTTGGCATCTAATTTAGCCCCAACGGTTATTTTTCTCCATTGTCTTATATATTCATCTTTTTCCAAAAATTTAACCCTAAATTCTCAAATCTTCTTCATCATCTTTTTTTCTCTATCCAAATTCTTTAAATTATTTGTATTTATTTTTTCTTAATCTTTTTTCATTTTTTCCAACTGATCTTGACAATGTCGAGCTCATTTTCCTCTGTTTTTTGTGATAAAGATTTTTGATAGTGTAAGTGTGGTCATGAAGCTCTATTGAAGACTTTTTTGTCTCAACAAAATCCAGGTCGTAGGTTTTTTACTTGTAAGATTTCAAAGGTAATATTTTTTTATTTAATTAGTTGATTAATATTGACTTGCAATTATTTTGTAATTGTGGTCTTATTTTTATAGAAATTGGATGGATGTGATTACTTTGATTAGTATGAAGAACGACACCCTTCACAAGCAAATCGTTTAATATGAGATTTGTTGAAGAAAGTCAAGGATTTTGAATAGAAACATAATCTAGCAAGAAGATACTACATTATTGGCGTTATTGCTACTGGTTTGGTGTTGTTGGACACATGAATATTCAAGCCTAATTGCTGAAATTTTTATGGTGGTGCATTTGTTACTGGTTTGGTATTGTTGAGCACATGGATATTCAAGCGTAATTGTTGGAAAATATCAAACAGATATAAACATATGTTGCAACATGTAGGTCATATATTGGAAATTATCAAACAGGTCTTCCCACTGTTGCAACAAATAGACTCAGATAGAAACATCGACATAATGCAATAGATGACCAACCTATTGCAACAGATAAACTATCTATCAAACAGATAGAATATCTATTACAATAGATAGACAATCTGTTGCATTATAAAAAAATTAACTTTCATCAGACAAAAGAAATTTCCACTACATGTAAAGTGAAATGACTTGAAATAAAAACTTATTATGGTGTTTTTGTTTCTACATCTTATTCTTTATACACAGGCTCCAAGCGTCCAGTTAGTACCCCATAAGCCCAGACCTCTTGCATATTTGCCACAACATTATTGCACAGAAAGGTCATTGGCTCGACTATTTCTGTGCTGGTCAGCAAATATTTGATGTGTGCAAGCACATACGACCCGTTCGCGGCAGCGGTTTCATTTTTTGAAAGGTCCATGTCCTTTTTTGACCTTCAAAATCCCATATTTGCTTTCTCAACACTTTCATTGACAAATGATCCATCAGTTTACTCTGCCTCAATAAGTTGGGGAACAAATCCAACAGTGGCTGCATGTGAGTAAAAAAATCAGCCTTGTTGAAGGCAGGTAAGTTGCAGTTATAAACCTTGATCTTTCCCTCCTCGAGTAGTATCTCAATAACCAGATAATGTTTGACGTCTATGTTCATGTATGCAAGAATTCTCTTTACCTTGATCCAGCTCTTGCCGTGTGGATATGGCCTCTCCTCTATAATATATTTAATTATTTCTTCATCCCATTGGAACCCAGAAACTAACGAATCAAATCTCGGGCCGCCGGGAGTTGATGCTAGCTTAGTGAGATCATCGTACCTATCCTTGAAATTCTTGTTAAAGTTGAGGTCCATTATCCTATCGACAATATCATAAGCTTCCGGGTACGCTAACTGCCTTCCTCTTATGAGGCAGAGAATTTCTTCATCATACTTTGAATTAAGAAGTCAATTTTAAAATAAGTTAGTAATTGTAAAGAAGGAAAACATAGTGGAAAGATGTAATGAATGGTCCATATGTTGTAGAGGGTTCTCTAAATCTATTCACAGATTACCCATCTAACACAACTTATGCAACAGATGGGTAATATGTTGCAACAGAACCACCACCAGTTGCACCAGAAAATCCAGCTGTTATGTAGCTTCTTCATAGAGTAGATTAGAAGGCTAGGTTAGAAAAAGTAAACTACATTGTCCATGTACCACGTACGCATATCTATCATACTCTTGAAGTCTTGGGCAAAAAAGGTATGCATGGGGTAATCTTGTGCGCCTTTCTTGGCATTCTTGGCCCATCGCAGATTCCTCTTCTCTTTGGCGCTAAGTTTCGTGTATACATCCACCTTCTTCAATGGCCCCTGAAGTTTAATAACTTTTGGAGAGGGAAGAGTTGCAATTTTTTTATTTTTGATTAGAGAGTACTTGTCTAATTGCTCTTTTCTTCCTCCTAACCGCCACTATAGGAGTGTATGGATCCCTCACCTTCTTGGATGGTATGGAACCCTTCTCGGATTTCAATTCCTCGACAGCTTTAGCGATAGCCTCTGCTTTTTCAATAAGTTTATCTTGTCTGTCCTTGCACTCTTAGCATTTGTAATGAGAACATGAGGTTGAAGAGGTCTGAGAGAGACCACTGTAAGGGTGGAAGGGACCGGTGTAAGGGTGAGTGTAATACCCCATACTTTTTCCTATCTTGAAATTGTCCTAAGAATGTTAGAAGCTTTGTTTGAAAGATTAATCCACTTTTTTACACATTTATTTTTAACATTTTCACTTTTTGTCATGTGGGAAATTGAATAAACTTTCCATTGATACCAATTTCATCAAAATCCAACGTTGGAAGAGAAAGTTATGGCCGAAATACAGAACCCAGTAAAACCACCTAGGTGCGACGGTGAGGCCGACGGACCATCGGACTAGCGACGGACCGTTGACCATCCCAGTGAGTCAGTATAACTACCTTCTGCCCTAGATCAATGGCCCAGGCGGACGGACTATCGGACTAGAGACGGACCGTCGCTCAGGCCGTCGCAAGGGAAACAGTGAGGCCCTATTCTGCCTAGAAGCGACGGTCAGGACCGATGGACCATCGACCTAGCGATGGACTATTTCACCCCACCGTCACACCAAGACAGTAAGTTCTAGTTATGGTCCCAGTACGACGGTCAGTCAAATGGACCGTCGACCCAGCGACGAACCATCACACCCACCGTTGCATGTTCCATTTAGTTATTTTAAAGCCATTTTAAAGGAGCTTTTTGGTCTTTTACCACCCATTTATATAACTAGTTATATTCGATCAAATCTCAGAAATTCATTATCCATCTACAACAACAAAATTAGGGTTTTCTCTCTAAGATTAATCCCCAAGAACAAAATCCAAATCTTCTTCAAGAACTAAGAGATTCAAATTCTTTAAGTTCAAGAACATCAAGAAACTCAACCCAGGTATGCATAGTGTTCATTCATGGACTCCTTTCATCTATGAAGCCCAAGAATCTCTTTTTAAAGTTTAATTGCATGGATTTCTTTATGAATTTCATGTTGGGTTGCTTTTGTTCATGTTGATAATGACCAATTGAATTCTAATCCATGTTGGGTGATAAATTTTATGTGGAATTGATTAGTATAAAGGTAGATTCATGTGGACCTATGATTAAACCCTTAGATGATGAAATTAGAGTTGAATCATGATGTTTACTTGTTATATAATGTTGTCTACATATACTATGCCTACCATGTGTTTGATTAAATGCCTATGTGAAGGAAAAAAAGATGCCCAACTAGTATGATCTTATGAAATCCCCATTTATGTACAAGCTTATGCATATCATATGTTTGATAAATTGCCTCAATAAATGAATTATGGATTGCGATGTTGTTCATGTATTTAAGAAAGTCATGCTTTGTCAGTTTCTTTCCATTGAGTCCTGGGGGTACTTATACCCAAAAATTTAGCTGTATGCCTAGAGCCAGTATCATGTTTTCACGATATCCTCAGTCAAGCCATGATCCATAGAGCTTAGTCAGTCATGTGACTCAGGAAAGCTCAGTAATTCAGTAACCTTAGTAATCTCACAGACTCAGTTAGTTGTCAGATATCAGTAGTTTTTTGTCAGTTAACAAAATTCAGTAAACTCAGTCCATGTTCAGATCAGTTAATCATGTTCAGTGTCTATTCAAATGTGAGTAGAAATTAGCACCGAGGGAACCTAAGGATGGGAACTCACCTTCCAGTAGAGGGTGTAATTCTTAGAAACAATCCTTGCATTCCAGAACTACGTAGACAACATAGGTTGAGACATCATACCTTCTAGTTAAGGTTAGATGAGGTGGATTAACCTGCTAGTTGAGGGTTCCCACTGTCCTCATTAGAGTAACCTACTAGTCGAGGGTCACTTACATGTTGTCCTTACCAGTGGCGCGGTATTGACACCCTTCCAATCAGGGCATAAATTCGACCCCAATTCAGCTATAATGCATCATTTGGGGCATGTTGGTTAGATTACTACTTCCCACAGTTTTATGTTACAGAATTTAGGACTGTCAAATACAGTCAACTCAGATACAGTACGGAACTCAGCTAGTTCCATCAGATTCAGGACTGTCAGATACAGTCACTCATGTTACCAGTTATCAGAACTCAGTCATTAGTCATGTTAGTTATCAGTAAACTCATGTTATCATGATTTTAGATGTAGTTACTATGTATACATACATGTATTCTCACGTTCATATTAGTCAGTTAGACAGTATTATTCATGCATATGAACCCCATGCATTCAGCCTACCTCACATGCATACCAGTACATTCAAAGTACTGGCGCATTTGCGCTATGGTATCTTATACCATAGGTTCAGAGGCACGAGCTCTAGAGCATCAGTAGATTCTAGTATCAGCAGTCAGAGCTAGAAGTGAGTCCTCATCTTTTTAGGACATTATCATTACTTTATTATCTCATTAATTTATTTATTAGTTAGAGTTAGTTGGCGACTTGTCCCATCAATATCTTATTCAGACCGTTCAGTCAGTTAGAGGCTTTCCAGACTATCATGTTCAGTTAGTTATTTCAGTTGTTTTAGGTATTTCATACCCCATCCATATGTTATGATTTATTAGATCCTATGTTACAGTTTTGAACCCAATGACCTTTCAGTTCATGTTTCCGCATTATACAGTATATTATGCAGTATACAGGTACAAATATCAGTCATGGGTTAGCTTGTGGTCCTTTGGGGTCATGAGCACCGTGTAGCATTCTGGATACTAGATTTGGGGCGTTACAGTGAGAGGGACCTGTGTAAGGGTGAGAGAGACCTGTGAAAGAGGTATTTTCAAACATATTTATTTTTTCTTGAGCATCAACATGCTCATCATCATGACTGGCAGCAGCATCATCATCAACATGCCTACCACCAAGATCAACAACTCCACCACCAACACTTCTAGAATAAACACCCGAATCTGTTGTAGTAGGTTGGTCGTGAAGAGCCTCAACATTAGGTTGACCTTGCTTAACTTCTCTTCATATGGCTGTTGCTCCAGCCAATTTCTTCTTTATTAACTCTATCATTGGGTCTGCTATTGTATCAACAAGACCTAGAGTAATAAAAGAAGTCATCCCCAACTCCCTGCTCATTAGGCACGATCCATGGATGCACAACCTATAAAAAAGATAGATACATTTAAATCATGTAATAATTGGCAGTCAGTTGGGTTATATGTTAACACAGACAACATATGCAACAAATGATTTTTCTGTCATAATAGTTTGTCTGTCTGTCATAATAGATTAACAATATGCTGCATCAGACATCCATCTATTGTATAATTTGCAGTAAATGGGTAATCTATTGAGTTGGGATTAGAGAACCTAAGAAATAGATGGGTAATATATTGCAAAATATGAATCATCTTTCATAATAGATTACCCATCTGTTGCACGAGTTGTAGTAGACGTGTAATCTGTTGCAACAAATGACCCTTCTATTGTAATAGATGGCACATCTGTTTTAATATCTTTCTTTGAGTCAAATTATTTTACTTGAAAGAAGATGTATTGCATCATCTGGATGGTTAAAGAGATCAGCCTCCTTAATTCTTGTATTGCTCTTTGCAGCCAACCACCTAAGGATCCTTGGATGAGAAACCTCATTCGGGTAATCCTTGACTTGCTTTCGGAGGAGAGAAATGGCTTCAAATTCCCAAGCCTAAAAAATGTAAACAGGAAGCAAGCAAAAAAAAGTCATAATAATTATTCAATATAAATTAATGGATGAGTAAGCAAATAGTCATTAAATTTACCATGAAAGCCCAAGAAAAGCCGTATAATGTGATCGTATTTAAGAATATCTTTGCCAGCAAATATTTGATACTCAAGTTGTAGCTGTCACATCCCTACGGAAAATTGTTGAATTTCTCAAAATCCTCAGCAAACTTCAACAAATCATCTTTATGACTTTGTTGACATCTCTTGGCAATATAACGGAATGGGCAAACCAAACTAAGCACAATTGCTCCTTGTACTTCTTTGATATGGTTTTATATTTGATATGTTTTAATAAGTTATTGGCTTGTACCCATGTCCGGCAATGTCCAACAACCCATCTATTTTTCCTTGCGTTTGTTTGGTTTGGTGGGTAGTCGTTGGGACAATGCCTTCCCTCTATTTGATGGTGGTGGTTTGGCTGTCCTACTTGCCTTGGACCTTTTGCAGGATGTTTCCTTGATGAGAGGTTCTTCTGGACAATTGCATCTCTGGCCTGTCACTATGGCAAACTCTTTCAAGCCAAAACAAACCGATATGCCATAGTAGTTGATCCAACTTTCATCCATGTTTTCCCCCTCCTTCGAATATTTATCATCCCCACGTACTTGATCCCGTGCTTGAGAAGATCATATAACATGCTCATTTGGAAATAGGCAGTGTGTTCCTCAGACAGCTTAAGAAAGTGTCCAAAGCAACTCATCTTAAAAAGTTTGTCTATATTTTCATTCTTCATAGTTTTCCTTAAGTCATCAAAAGGTTTCCCCAACTGACATTTAAGTACAAAATTACTAGTTGGTTCTGCAGGGTCATCTATCGACATCACAACTTGAAACCTATCAATACTAATAGTTTTGACAGATGCTGGAATTTTGATATTAATTCACACCCCATTGGTGATACATTATCATCATGTTGATCATCATCCTTTTTCTCACTTTCTTCTTCCTCCTCTTCTTGTTTATCTTCTTCTCTTTCCTCCCCACTTTTATTTTCCTCATCACCATCTACAACCGTTGTCCACATCCCCAATGTCATTTTCATATCTTTGCTCAGCTTCACTTTTCCCTATCTGAGATTGTTCAGGAAGCTCCTCCGAACAAATATGTACTCTAGCCTATTTCGTTAGGTGGTCAGAAGTTGATCTACTTTCAGTTTCTTTTCTTTTGGGAGACATGTTTTACCGGAAAACAACAGAAAAATAAAAATGCATTACAATTGATGTATGCATAAATTTTAAAAAATACATTACAAACACCACCAATAACAACACCACCACCAACTACCACAAACACCACCAATACCGACACCACATACACCACCAACCAATGCCACTACCACCACCACCAACAACCACCATAAACACCACCAATGCCACCACGACGACGACCACCACTACCACCAATTCCACCACCACCACCACCACCAACAACAACCAAAAATACCATCCAACAATACCACGAGAGTCAACGGAACACTACGACAAAAACTAGGATTTTCTCGGGTTCTTCTTATGATTTTAACATTTAAACTCAAATTGTTAACCCATTCTCGAAGATAATACAACTAAAAGTATTTTTTTATAATTAACAAAAAATTCCTAATTTTTAGAAAAAAAAACAAATGTAGAACTCTTCTTGAACTCTGTTACCTACGGAAACGAAGAAAACGATGGATACAAGCAAGAATAGAGTCCAAAATAACAACAATGAGATTGAAAATGGGAAGAAAATTGATCTGTTGAGAAGGGTTGAGAAATATATTGAGTAGTTGTTTTCTGTATTATTGAGAGAGAAAGAAAAGAGTGAGAACTCGAGATTTGAAAAGATGAAACATTTTTCCCTCAAATGAATGATTTGTATGGGTTGATTTGCATTTTGAAAAAGAATGAAAAGTTTTGAAAATATTAAATTAGTCCGAATAATTTGCTCATCCCTAGTTGTAGCTAAATCAATTTAGGTATTTCAAATAATAAGCTAATATGAATCGTTTCAACTTGGATTGATCGATTGACGACCCGGGTCTGGAGGAGCGCAATACTAACATCACGCAATATAGTTGACCCTACCAACTCATCCCTAGTTATAGCTAAATCAATTTAGATATTTCAAATAATAAGCTAATATGAATTATTTCAACTCGAATTGATTAATTGACGACTCGGGTCAGGAGAAGCACAATATCAACATCACGCAATATAGTTGACCCTATCGACTCATCCCTAGTTGTAGCTAAATCAATTTAGGTATTTTAAATAATAAGCTAATATGAATCAATTCAACTCAGATTGATCGATTGACGACTTGGGTCGGGCAGAGCGCAATATCAACATCACGCAATATAGTTGACCCTATAAACTAATCCCAAGCTATAGCTAAATTGATTTAGGTATTTCAAAAAATAAGCAAATATGATTCCTTTCAACTTCGATTGATCAATTGACGACTCGGGTCAGGAGGAACGCAATACCAACATCACACAATATAGTTGACCCTCCTAACTCATCCCTAGTTATAGCTAAATCAATTTAGGACTTTAAAAAATAAGATAATATGAATCATTTTAACTCGGATTGATCGATTGACGACTCGAGTCAGGAGGAGCACAATACAAACATCACACAATATAATTGACCCTACCAAGTCAACCCTAGTTGTAGCTAAATCAATTTAGGTATTTCAAATAATAAACTAATATCGATCGTTTAAACTCGGATTGATCGATTGACGACTCAGGTCAGGAGGAGCGCAATACTAATATCACGCAATAGAGTTGAGCCTACCAACATATCCCTAGTTGTAGCTAAATAAATTTAGGTATTTCAAATAATAAGCTAATATGAATCGCTTTAACTAGGATTGATCAATTGATGACTCGGGTCAGGAGAAGCGTAATACCAACATCACACAATATAGTTGATCATATCAACTCATCCCTAGTTGTAGCCAAATAAATTTAGGTATTTCAAATAATAAGCTAATATGAATCGTTTCAACTCGGATCGATCAATTGATGTCTCGGTTCAGGAGGAGCGCAATATCAACATCACACAATATAGTTGACCCGATCAACTCATCCCTAGAAACAGCTAAATCAATTTTGGTATTTCAAATAATAAGCTAATATGAATTGTTTCAAATTGCATTGATCAATTGACGACTCGGGTCAGGAGGAGTACAATACCAACATCACGCAATATAGATGTCCCCACCAACTCATCCCTAGTTGTAGCTAAATAAATTTAGGCATTTTAAAAATAAGATAATATGAATCGTTTTAACTCAAATTGATCGATTGACGACTAGTGTCAGGAAGAGCGTAATGCCAACATCACGCAATATAGTTGACCCTATAAACTCATCCCTAGTTATAGATAAATTAATTTAGGAATTTCAAATAATAAGATAATATGAATCATTTCAAATCGGATCGATCGATTGACGACTAGGGTCAGGAGGAGCGCAATACCTACATCATACAATATAGTTGACCATACCAACTCATCCCTAGTTATAGCTATATCAATTTAGGTCTTTCAAAAATAAGCTAATATGAATTGTTTAACCTCAAATTGATCGATTGGCGACTTGAGTCAGGAGGAGCTGATGATAGGCATATTTACACGCCTAAAGTACTATAATTTACCCATATTTTAGCTAAGTTTTGAGGACAAAATATATAATTCATGCACTTTTAGTCCTTTTTCATGTAAGTGAGCTAACAAACGTGATTAGCAAGTTTTCAGGTATAAATGATGCAGATTTCAGCTTATTATGGATAACTTGATGCCCAAGGAAGATTCACGAAAGAAGGAAGGGAAAGCTTGGACGCCAAGGACCAAAAGTGACGCATGGAATATCTGCCCCGGACAAAAACAACATTTCTAAAGACTTTGGGGATCAGCAGTAACTTAGTAGAATTAGGATAATGATGCAGTAACCTAGTAGGACTAGGATAAGTAATGCAGTATCCTAGTAGGAATAGGATATGGGTGTTATAAATACCCTATGTTGCTGAAGTTTTTTTTATCATCTCTCTCCATTCATACAATTAATTATGGAGTTCCGAAAACAATTCTCTTTCAATTAATTACTTTCTCTTCATCTATTCAATTCTTAATTTCCACAACAAGAGAACCGCTATTCTAAAAGGGAATTCACACCTAACGCCATACCAAACCCTACTACACGTGAGATCTTTATTTTGGTATAATGATAAAGTCTATTGTGATTTCCGTCGCACTCATGAATAGCTAAACTTCTCTGTTGGGGTTATGGAAGCCTTATGAGATACTATCTATTGCTATGAGTTTGTGAGTTCGTGACTCGTATGATACTTATATCATTATTCTCTTCATCTTAATGCAAATTCTTGTGGTTGCAAACGCATAGAATATGCCAGTATAGCATTAACTTGTTCAAAAGGAAAGTTATATGTCTGAAAAAGAGATAATGTCAAGGTAATAGGGCACCAACCCCTATTAAAAAGTTAGTGCCATAACTGGATTAACCTCTTGGAGAGTTTGTACCATTAGACACGCTTTAAGCTCGAAAGAGTTAAAGTGAAATAATCCTTGATGGTCGAAAGACGCCTGGATTTACCATAGAATACAATTCTCTATAAGCACATGCATGTCTGAATTCCGCATAACTCATAGCCAATAGAGACGTATAACTCATAAGGTGGACATAACCCTAACTCTCAATTCTCATTGGTTAAACATCTTACTGAACATTCTTTCCTTTTTACTTTGCTATTTTCCATTTTTACTCTACTATTTTGTTACATTATTTCATGCTACAAAATCCCCCCTTTTGCGAGACTTGCACCAAAAGTCTAATAATCTTTGCTTACTTAGTGACCGGCTATTCTCTGTGGGATCGATACCCAACCCAGTTGGGTTATATATTTGACAACGACCGCTTACACTCTTATGAGAGCTGTAGTTTGAGCGTTATCAAAAATTGGCGCCATTTTTGGGGAATACAGTTGTAAACTAAGTTTGTGATAGTTACTAGACCCTTTGGTCAAAATTTCTCA
This sequence comes from Capsicum pubescens, assembly GCA_030864215.1. Lineage (NCBI taxonomy): Eukaryota > Viridiplantae > Streptophyta > Magnoliopsida > Solanales > Solanaceae > Capsicum > Capsicum pubescens. The sequence goes on along the minus strand of CM061544.1, from coordinate 284,739,546 downwards.
GATTTTACTTTTAGCTATTGTTTTTGTTCTATTCAGGTTCTATTGGCAGGATGGATGCAGAACGTGACATTGACAGAAGGGCGGCTCAACAGGAGCAGGCTAGACTAGCTGCACTGGCAGCTGCTCAAGTGCATCAACAGAATATTGATAACCCAGGTCGGGCAACAAATCCTGATGATGAGGACCTGGGTGATGAGGAGCTACTAAATCCTAGGCGTACTGATGAGGTGGCGGCACCTATGCATAGGAGAGATCGTCAAGCTAGAATTAGACCTGACCGCCGAGCTGTGCAGGCTCCTTTTGATGATGATGATGACGATCTGGATGGAGCTGGTGCTACAGGAGCTATTATTCCTCCGCCCTTGGCACCTGGAGCAAAGTTCAATATCACCAGCACCATGATTCAACTATTGCAGCTCAAAGGTTTATTTGGTGGACTCATAGGAGATGATCCGAATATGCATCTGATCAACTTTATTTCAACATGTAAGTCGTTTGACAATCCAGGAGTTGGACAGAATGCAACTCGGCTGCGCTTATTTCCATTGTCTCTATCTGGGGAGGCAACTCTATGGTTGAATGGGCTGACTCCTAATTCTATCACCAATTGGAGGCAATTGAAAGACGCTTTCCTAGAAAGATTCTTTCCGCCATCCAAGAGAGCACAGTTGAGAGATGAGATTAGCAACTTCCGACAGCTTCCAACTGAAGCTCTCCACAAAACATGGGAGAGATTCAAAACGAAGCTTATGCGGTGCCCAAACCATCATATGACCAATGTCCACTTGATGGAGATATTATACAGATCTTTGAATTCGGTGACGAAGCCAGTGGTTGATAATGCAGCAGGTGGGTCATTCATGGAACTCACCTTTGGTCAGGCAAGCAATATGCTAGATCGGATGACGAAGCAAAGTAGAGCTTGGTATACCAGAGATTCTGAGGAAGCAAGCCCCACTTTATCTATTAGCTTGATTGCAGAGCATAGGCATAGACAATAGAAACGTGACCAAGATATGGCTCACATGAAAACATAGATGGATCTTCTTACCAAGCACTTATTATCAGGGAAAACCGAAAAGGTTAAGGCCATTGTATCATAGGGAAGAGATGAATCCGACTATGAGGAAGAAGCGAACTACTTGAATAATCAGGAGGGTTTCCGAGGCAATGCCCAAGGAAACCAAGGTCGGATCTATTATGATAAATCTGGATACAAGGACCGCGATCAAGGTAGTTGGAAAAACATTACCGATAGGAGTGGTTTGTATGTTCCTCCTGGAAGACGTGACGCCGCTGCATCTGGTTCTAGAAATATGTCCATGGAAGATATGATGGCTAAGCTGTTGAAAGGAGTAGAGGCAACCAGCACAGGAGTAACTGAGGTAATAAATGATCTATCCTCAATGAAGCAATTGGTTGACTCGCATTCCACTTCAATAAAATAGCTGGAGCAATAATTGAGTCAATTATCTGCGGCATTCAACCAAAGAAAGGCTGGAACACTACCCAGCAATACGGTGCAAAATCCAAGGAACAACGGATCATGCATGACTATTACTACTCGGAGTGGTAAAGTGTTGGAAAATCCATCCAAGGACAAGCAGGTGGTTGATGATATAGCGGATAATGTTATTGATGCAGAATGTGAAGAGGCCGAAGAAGCTGAAGAGAGTGTTCATGACGTCACCCCTAGACGTCTGCATCCTGAAAAGATTGATAGTTGGAAGCAAGGTAAAAAGAAAGTGGTGGAGAAAACTATTCCCCTTCCACCACCACCTTTTCCTCAGAGACTGAAGAAGAAGGCTGACGACACTCCTGAAAAGGTTGATAATCAGAAGCAAGATAAAAAGGAAGTGGTGGAAAAAACAATTCCCCTTCCACCACCACCTTTTCCGCAGAGACTGAAGAAGAAAGCTGATGATACCAGGTTCAGTAAATTCATGACTATGTTGAAGCAACTGACTATTAATGTTCCTTTGGTGGAAGCGCTAGAGCAGATGCCCGGATACACTAAATTCATGAAGGACCTTTTAACAAAGAAGCGGGAAGTAAGCTATGAGCCGGCAGATAATATTCATCATTGCAGTGCAATTGCCACAAGGTCCTTAGTACAGAAGAAGGCAAACCCTGGTGCTTTCACTATTCCTTGCACAGTTGGATCTATGAATTTTGCTAAGGCATTGTGCGATTTGGGAGCTAGTATCAATTTGATGCCACTATCCGTCTACAGAAAGTTGGGGTTGGGCGACCCTACACCAACCAATATGCGGCTCGGGATGGCAGATAGGTCGGTAAAACGACCTGTGGGTATCTTGAATGATGTGTTGGTGAAGGTTTCCACCTTCATCTTTCCTGCAGACTTTGTGATTTTGGATTGCGAGGTAGATTCTGAAGTTCCCATAATCTTGGGACGTCTTTTCCTTGCAACAGGAAGTGTGCTTATTGACATGAGAGCTAATGAGCTTTTATTTCGGTTGAATGACGAAGTGGTCCGCTTTGATATATGTAAAACAATAAAGCAGCCCAGCGATATGAATGTGTTCTCCATAGCTGATGTTCATTATGAGGATAAGAAAGCATTATCTGTAGAGAAACAACTTACTGTTGAGCCATTTTCTGCTGCGCTGCTGAATATTGAGCATGAGGACGATGAAGATTATAAAGAAACTATGTGTGCTCTAACAGAAATAGGGTCCTATTCTCATACTCCTAAGCAGACGAACCTTGATCTTAAGAATCAACCGTCACCAACAGCGAAGACTTCCATTGAAGAGCCACCAGTGCCAGAATCGAAAGAGCTCCCCAGGTATGCGTTCTTGGGAAGTGAAAATACACTTCCGGTGAGTGTTGTGGATGATCTAAGTGAACAGCACGTAGAGGCTATCATCTCTGCTCTGAAGAGGCACAAGAGAGCTATGGGTTGGTCTATTAATGATATAATTGGTATCCCTCTTAGGATATGTACGCACAAGATTCATCTCAAAGGAGATTGCATGCCTACAAGTAAGCATCAGCGTCGTCTGAATCCATTCAGAAAAAGATGCCCCATCTATCTCGATGAAGTCTAAGTAATCGAGATAGCTATGTCGTGCCACGACAATAAATCAAGCGCTTGGTGGGAGGCAACCCATTGTTTTTAATTGTTTTGTTTTCTTAAGATTTTATCGAGCCACGAGCAAAACTAAGGCGCTTGATGGGAGGCAACCCATCGTTCTAATCATTTTTGTTGTTTTTGAGTAAATGTAGGTGCAAGAGGTGTAAAAGAGGAGATTGGTTTCAAATTTTGATTTGGAAGTATTGCATGTTGAAGGTGGTAAGTTAGGAATGAAGAAGCAAAAGGCTATGGGTTAGGCATTACCTATGAAAATATAGGCAAAGAACAAGGCAAGGCCTATGTAAATCTAGGCCACGAACAAGGCATGGCCTATGCTATGGCCTAAGATCTCGGATTCTAGAGTGCCATAGCATAGGCGCCGCCTATGCTCAACAATACCATAGCATAGGCGCCGCCTATGCAAAAGCATTTTGTCTCTGAATCTAGTATGCCATAGTATAGGCGCCGCCTATGCTTAAAAATTCCATGGCATAGGCGCCGCCTATGCTCAACAATGCTTTGCAAAAGGCGCCGCCTATGCCAAGCATAGGCAAAGCAAAAGACGCCGCCTATGGTCACTTTTGGTCTCCAAATCCGATTTTAAATGGGTCAAAACCCAACCCAAAGCTTGCCCTATAAATAAGAAACTTAGTCTTAGACCAAAAATACATTGCAAACCTAACAAAAGCGCCGCCTACCTCTCTAAATCCTCTCATAAATTTTCCTTTTGCTCCTTTACTTTGCAAGAACATCTTCCGAGGCCATCAACCAAGTAAGTACTTCTTTGTTCTTCATTTATATTCCGTAAGTACTACACTACTACGCCTATAATGAATTGTTAAATCTTGAAGTAGTATTGGTGATTTGAATGTGGTTGACTTGTTGTGATACATCTCGTTGAGTGAAAGAATACGTGTGGGTGTTCTTGATTTTGTTCCGACTTGTATTTGATTGTTATAGACTGTCATACTTTTGCGGAGTCGACATAGTGAAGTTAATTGCATAATCTTCAAAATTGAATGCTTGAATGTTTGAATGACTCGTTCATCGAGATAAAGATCATGATTGAATACAAGCATAAGATGTTGTGATTATTTCTATGCCATAACTTGATACGATCTCTATGTAGTAGTCTTGTTCAAAAAGTACATTAATCCAAACATGAAAGTATGATCAAGATTACATGAAATAGAGTTGGAAAGGATAGTTAAGATGACATGAAAGTATGACTGTGCTGAACATATTGTTGGAACATAACGCCTAAACGTATATCGATGAAGTCTGAGTAATCGACAATGTTCACTTAATTAGTTTGTGCCAACAAACTAAGTGTGGGGTGGTTCCACTACTGCTTGTTCATTGATTGTATCCACCGAGATGAAGCTGACATGAATATTATTCTAATCTCAGGTACAATGGCACCAAAAGCACGCCAAGGAAAGTACAAAGCAACCACCTCACAGAAAGGCCAGAAAAGGGGAAGAAAAGAGCAAGATGAATCCTCCTCACTACAAATACCTCAACGCACTTTTGGATCAAGTGGGGTACAATTTGAGGAAACTCTGAGGATGACGACTCTGATGATGATTCCGACACAGGGGGTATGACCTCAGACATAGAAGAGGAGTCCGACTAATCAGGTTTTCTGTATTTATTTTCCACTGAGGGCAGTGTGTCCCGTCTAAGTGTGGGGTGCTGGTATTCGTATGCTGTACTTATTTGCCTACATTTATTGTCATATTTTAGATTTTGATGCATGAAATTGTTCTGATAGGCAGCATGGTGTTATGACAAGAGTTTGTGCTAGAATCATTACTATTGAGACATTTAGGCTCTAAGTGTGACTCACTGTGTGATAATTGTGTGGTTTAATTCATTCATCTGTTGGGTCAAGAGTCTATACTACTCCCAATAAAGTCGACCATGTGCCTTATGTGTGTGAGGTGATAGTATATTCTGTGTTTGTGGCTGATGCTAGAACTTGCCTGGTGTGTGTGTAAAGCGAAATAAAGAGTGTGAGTCTAGGAGATGATTTAGGCATTTCTTTGGCAACCGATACTTGTTTACCTTCGTTTTACCTACCCGTGGACATTATCCTAGTCAACCCCTTTGAGCCTTTATCCATTTTCTTTGACAGCCTCATATGTAAGCCGAATCCATTTTTTTTCAAGACCATAATTTGATCCAAATTCCTAAGTGCTTTAAGTTGTGAAGTCATGTGACAAAATAAGAGGAAATTGGGTGAGAGTGATGCCTTAAAGTGAATTGGTACTTGAATTTTTTATGAAAAAAAAAGAGTGGCTATCATAGAGGTGTGTTATAAAAAAAAGAGAAAAGAAAAGAAAAAGAAATAGAAAAATAAAAAGATAAATTGTGTTTATGACTAAATAAAAAGATAGTTATGCTTGAATGGAAAAATAGGTGAGAGGGGTGGTAGATTAAAAGAAAGTAGAAAGGTTGTTTGAAAGAAAGTGTAAATGGCATAATGTGATGTATTAAAGCACTTAGGAACATAGTCACTATTTCTGGCCAAAATAGTCCTACCCGTCCCTTAGCCTACATTACAACCTGTAAAAGACCTATTTGATCCTAAGCTTAGCATTCTGATATTAGTAGAGCATTACACTAAGTGCAAGCCTATGGTCATCAGTTGCAACATATGAATTCTTTGTGAGAGTGAGAGCAAGGATAATCTTATACCCATGTTCTGAAAAATGCAATATTTGAGAGTGATTATGGGTAATATCTTATGTGAGACATACATGGTTGATGAGTTTTGGGTAGTCTTGTATGATTCTTTGTGGATTAACTTGTGGATACGAATTAACCATCATTACGAGTCTATATTAGAGGTTGAATTGTTTCTAGAAGTGATTAGAAAACTACTCTTTGTTAATAATTGTTGTGCCTGTCTTGATGAATATTTTGTGTTGTTACTGTGAAACCCTAAGTAGATGTTTATATGGACATGATATATTGTTCGAGGACGAACAAAGCTTTAAGTGTGGGGTGTTGATGATAGGCGTATTTACACGCCTAAAGTACTATAATTTACCCATATTTTAGCTAAGTTTTGAGGACAAAATATATAATTCATGCACTTTTAGTCCTTTTTCCAGTAAGTGAGCTAACAAACGTGATTAGCAAGTTTTCAGGTATAAATGATGCAGATTTCAGCATATTATGGATAACTTGACGCCCAAGGAAGCTTCACGAAAGAAGGAAGGAAAAACTTGGACGCCAAGGACCAAAAGTGACGCATGGAATATCTTCCCCGGGCAAAAACAATATTTCTAAAGACTTTGGGGATCAGCAGTAACTTAGTAGGATTAGGATAATGATGCAGTAACCTAGTAGGACTAGGATAAGTAATGCAATATCCTAGTAGGAATAGGATATGGGTGTTATAAATACCCTATGTTGCTGAAGTTTTTATTATCATCTCTCTCCATTCATACAATTAATTCTGGAGTTCCGAAAACAATTCTCTTTCAATTAATTACTTTCTCTTCATCTATTCAATTCTTAATTTCCACAACAAGAGAACCGCTATTCTAAAAGGTAATTCACGCCTAACGCCATACCAAACCCTACTACACGTGAGATCTTTATTTTGGTATAATGATAAAGTCTATTGTGATTTCCGTCGCACTCATGAATAGCTAAACTTCTCTGTTGGGGTTATGGAAGCCTTATGAGATACTATCTATTGCTATGAGTTTGTGAGTTTGTGACTCGTATGATACTTATATCATTATTCTCTTCATCTTAATGCAAATTCTTGTGGTTGCAAACGCATAGAATACGCCAGTATAGCATGAACTTGTTCGAAAGAAAAGTTATATGTCTGGAAAAGAGATAATGTCAAGGTAATAGGGCACCAACCCCTGTTAAAAAGTTAGTGCCGTAACGGGATTAACCTTTTGGAGAGTTTGTACCGTTAGACACGCTTTAAGCTCGAAAGAGTTAAAGTGAAATAATTCTTGATGGTCGAAAGACGCCTGGATTTACCATAGAATACAATTCTCTATAAGCACATGCATGTCTGAATTCCGCATAACTCATAGCCAATAGAGACGTATAACTCATAAGGTGGACATAACCCCAACTCTCAATTCTCATTGGTTAAACATCTTACTGAACATTCTTTCCTTTTCACTTTGCTATTTTCCGTTTTTACTCTACTATTTTGTTACATTATTGCATGCTACAAAATCCCCCCTTTTACGAGACATGCACCAAAAGTCTAATAATCTTTGCTTACTTAGTGACCGGCTATTCTCTGTGGGATCGATACCCAACCCAGTTGGGTTATATATTTGACAATGACCGCTTACACTCTTACGAGAGCTGTAGTTTGAGCGTTATCAGGAGCGCAATACCAATATCATGAAATATAATTGACCCTACTAACTCATCCCTAGTTGTAGAAAAATTAATTTAGGTATTTAGAAAATAAGCTAATATGAAATGTTTCAACTCGGATTGATCGATTAATGACTCGGGTCAGGAGGAGCGCAATACAAACATCACGTAATATAGTTGACCCTATCAACTCATCCCTAGATGTAGCTAAATCAATTTATATTTTTCAAATAATAAGCTAATATGAATAGTTTTATCTCGAATTGATCAATTGATGACTCGGGGCAGGAGGAGCGCAATACAAACTTCACGCAATATTGTTGACCCGACCAACTCATACCTAGTAGTAGCTAATTGAATTTAGGTATTTCAAAACTAAGCTAATATGAATCATTTCAACTCGGATTGATCGATTGACAATTCGGGTCAGGAGGAGCACAATAACAACATCACACAATATAGTTGACCCTACCAACTCATTCCTAGTTGTAGCTAAATCAATTTAGGCATTTAAAATAATAAAATAATATGAATCTTTTCAACTCAGATTGATCGATTGATGACTCAGGTTAGGAGGAGCGCAATACCAACATCATGCAATATAGATACCCTACCAACTCATCCCTAGTTGTAAATAAATCAATTTTGGTATTTCAAATAATAAGCTAATATGAATCATTTCAACATGGATTGATAGATAGATGACCCGGGTCAGGAGAAGCGCAATACCAATATCACGCAATATAGTTGACCCGATCAACTCATTCCTAGTTGTAGCTAAATCATTTTATGTATTACAAATAATAAGCTAATATGAATTGTTTCAACTATGATTGATCAATTGATGACTTAGGTCAGGAGGAGCGCAATACCAACATCACACAATATAGTTGACCCTATCAACTCATCCCTACATATAGCTAAATAAATTTAGGTATTTTAAAAATAAGCTAATATGAATTGTTTCTACTCAGATTGATCGAGTGATGACTCGGGTTGGGAGAAGTGCAATACCAACATCACGCTATATAGTTGACCCTACCAACTTATCCCTAGTTGTAGCAAAATCATTTAGGTTTTTTAAAAATAAGCTAATATGAATCGTTTAAACTCGAATTAATCGATTGACAACTCGGGTCTTGAGGAGCACAATACCAATATCACACAATATAGTTGACCCTACCAACTCATTCCTAGTTGTAGCTAAATTAATTTAGGTATTTCAATAATAAACCAATATGCATCATTTCAACTTGAGTTAATCAATTAACGACTTGGGTCAAGAGGAGCGTAATACCAACATCACACAATATAGTTGACCCTACCAACTCATCCATAGTTGCAGTTAAATCAATTTAGCTATTGCAAACTAAGCTAATATGAATCGTTTCAACTCAGATTGATTGATTGCCGGCTCTAGTCAGGGGGAGTACAATACCAACATCACGAAATATAGTTGACCCTACAAACTCATCCCTAGTTTCAGCTTAATCAATTTAGTTATTTCAAAAATAAGCTAATATGAATTATTTTAACTCATATTGATCAAATGACACTCGGGTCAGGAGGAGTGCAATACCAACATCACGCAATATAGTTGACCTTACCAACTTATCCTTAATTGTAGCTAAATCAATTTAGGTATTTAAAATAATAAGCTAATATTAATCGTTTCAATTTAGATTGATCGATTGACGACTAAGGTTAGGAGGAGCTCAATACCAACATCATGTAATATAGTTGACCCTACTAACTCATCCCTAGTTTTATATAAATTAATTTAGGTATTTCTTATAATAAGCTAACATGAATTGTTTCAACACGGATTAATCGGTAAATGACTCGGGTCAAGAGTATCGTAATACCAACACCACTCAATATAGTTGACCCAATCAACTCATCCCTAGTTGTAGCTAAATTAATTTCGGTATTTTAAATAATAAGCTAATATTAATTGTTTCAACTCGGATTGATCGATTGATGACTCGGGTCAGGAAGAGCGCAATACCAACATCGCACAATATAGTTGACCCTATCTACTCATCCCTAGTTGTAGCTAAATCAATTTAGGAATTTAAAAAAAAAACTAATATGAATTGTTTCAACTCGGATTGTTCGAGTGATGACTCGGGTTAGGAGGAGCGCAATACCAACATCACGCAATATAGTTGACCCTACCAACTCATCACTAGTTGTAGCAAAATTATTTAGGTATTTTATAAATAAGCTAATATGAATTATTTCAATTCGGATTGATTGAGTGACGACTCGGGTTAGGAGGAGCGCAATACCAATATCACGCAATATAGTTGACCCTACCAACTCATCCCTCGTTGAAGCTAAATTAATTTAGGTATTTCAATAATAAACCAATATGTATTGTTTCAACTCAGATTAATTAATTGACGACTCGAGTTAAGAAAAACGCAATACCAACATCACTTAATATAGTTGACCCTACCAACTCATCCCTAGTTCCAGTTAAATCAATTTAGCTATTGCAAAAATAATCTAATATAAATCATTTCAACTAGGACTGATCGATTGATGACTCTGGTTAGGGGGAGCGCAATACCAACATCACAAAATAAAGTTGACCCTACCAACTCATCCCTAGTTGTAGCTAAATCAATTTAGGTATTTTCTAAATAAGCTAATATGAATTATTTTAACTCGGATTGATCAATTGACGACTCAGGTCAGGAGGAACGCAATACCAACATCACGTAATATAGTTGACCCTACCAACTCATCCCTAGTTGTAGCTAAATCAATTTAGGTATTTCAAATAATAAGCTAATATAAATCATTTCAACTAAAATTGATCGATTGATATCTCAGGTCAGAAGAGCATAATACCAATATCGCTCAATATAGTTGACCTTATCAACTCATCTCTAGTTGTAGCTAAATCAATTTAGGTATTTTAAATAAAAGCTAATATGAATCATTTCAACTCGGATTGAATGATTGATGACTCGGGTTAGGGGGAGCGCAATACCAACATCGTGCAATATAGTTGACCCTACCAACTCATCCCTAGTTATAACTAAATCAATTTAGGTATTTTAAAAATAAGCTAATATGAATCATTTCAACTCAGATTGATCGATTGATGACTCAGGTCAAGAGAAGCGCAATACCAACATCACATAATATAGTTGACCCTATCAACTCATCCTTTGTTGTTGCTAAATCAATTTAGGGATTTCAAATAATAAGCTAATATGAATTATTTCAAATAGAATTGATCGATCAATGACTTGGTTCAAGAGGAGCGTAATACCAATATCAGGCAATATAGTCGACCCTACCAACTCATCCTTAGTAGTAGCTAAATCAATTTAAATATTTCAAAAATAAGCTAATATAGATCGTTTCAACTCGAATTAATCAATTAACGACTCGTGTCAGGAGGACTGCAATACCAACATCACATAATATAGTTGACCCTACCAACTCATCCCTAGTTTTAGCTATATCAATTTAGGTATTTCAAATAATAAGCTTTATGAATCATTTCAATTATAATTGATCGATTGATGACTCAGGTCAGGAGGTGCGAAATACCAACATCACTCAATATAGTTGAAGATACCAACTCATCCCTAGTTGTAGCTAAATCAATTTAGGTATTTCAACAATAAGCTAATATGAATCGTTTCAACTCGGATTAATCGATTGAGGACTCGGGTCAGCAAGAGCGTAATACCAATATCACTTAATATAGTTGACCTTACCAACATATCCCTAGTTGTAGCTAAGTCAATTTAGGTATTTCAAAAATAAGCTAATATGAATTGTTTCAACTTGGATTGATTGATTGGTGACTCGGGTCAAGAGGAACGCAATACCAATATCACACAATATATTTGACCCTACCAACTCATTCCTAGTTATAGCTAAATAAATTTAGGTATTTTGAATAATAAGATGATATGAATCATTTCAACTGGGATTGATCGATTGATGACTCAGGTTAGGATAAGCGTACTACCAACATCACACAATATAGTTGATCCTACCAACTCATCCCTAGTTATAGCTAAATCAATTTAGGTTTTTCAAATAATAAGCCAATATGAATCATTTCAACTCTAATTTATCGATTGATAACTTAGGTCAAGAGGAGCGCAATACCAACATCACACAATATAGTTGACCCTACCAACTCATCCTTGGTTGTGGATAAATCAATTTAGGTATTTCAATAATAAGATAATATGAATTGTTTCAACTCAAATTGATTGATGACTCGGGTTAGGAAGAGCGCCATACCAACATCTCGAAATATAGTTGACCCTACCAACTCATCCCTAATTGCAGTTAAATCATTTTAGGTATTTCAAAAATAAGCTAATATGAATCATTTTAACTTTGGTTAATCGATTGATGACTCGGGTCAGGAGGAGTGCAATACCAACATCACGCAATATAGTTGACCCTACTAACTCATCCCTAGTTGTTGCTAAATCAATTTAGGTATTTAAAAAATAAGCTAATACGAATTATTTCAACTCGAATTGATCGATTGAAAACTCAGTTCAGGAGGAGCACAATACTAACATCACGCAATATAGTTGACTCTACCAACTCATCCCTAGTTGTGGCTAAATTAATTTAGGTATTTAAAAAATAAGCTAATATAGATCGTTTCAACTCGAATTGATCAACTGATGACTCGGGTCAGGAGGAGCGCAATATAAACATCACGCAATATAGTTGACCCTACTAAATCATCCCTTGTTATAGCTAAATCATTTTAGGTATTTTAAAAATAAGCTAATATGAATTATTTCAGCTCAGATTGATCGATTGACGACTGGCCAGGAGGAGCACAATACCAATATCACGTAATATAGTTGACCCTATCAACTCATACCTAGTTGTAGCTAAATTAATTAAAGTTGTAGTTTAACATATGAACTCAATTAAAATTGTAAAAATACAAATGTTCAACGTGTTGCAATAGATGACTTATCTGTTGGAATTTATCAAACAGATTATTGAATATGTTGCAACGGATAATCTATTTGTTGTAAATATCAAATAGACGTTGGCATCTGTTGCGACAGGTGACTTATATGTTTTAAGATGTTTTTTTTATTTTAAAACAATTTCCTGTCTGAGATAAAAAAGATAAAATACTAAGGTGGTAAAGGATATTACTTGGATAACTCAAAAATTTCTTCCTTGATTTGTCTTATCTTATCTTTTTCAATGTCACTGTCTCTTTGTGTCCCTCAAAGTTATTAATGAATATTTAAAATTCATCTCTAGAATTCTCTCTCCTTCAACCATAAATTAACTTAACTCATCTCTCTTCTTTATTTTAGAATTCTCTTTCTCTCCTCTTTAGGATAATCACAATCGTCTCTTTTTTCCCTCTATTTTATATCCCCTTTTGCATGAGGATCATTTTGGACCTCAACCGATCAATATCTTTTCTCAACTAAAATGGGTGTTCTGATCCATTTGCTTTTTTGACATTATAGGTATGGTTCACTATTGCTCTTTTCTTCTCATCATCTTCTTTGTATGTTATTTAAATTAGATATTTACATTTGTTGTTTTTATTGATTTAACCATTACCAATATCCTATTTATTAGGAAAATTGAAGGAAAGGTGACTTTTAAGTTTTGAATGAACGAACCGTTGTTTTTTATTAAAATATGCAACAAAGTCATCTATTGGGAGAACTTGAAAAGCCCTGTTGTCAGCTTTACTGATAGTCTCTACTGTTTCTTTATTGTTGATTGATGTGTGGGCGGATGCTAACACATTTGATGTATTTAACTCTGAATAATTGTGAAGTCTTAAGAAACTTTTGTTATTTTGATCATTTTTGTGTGTTAATACAGATACAAGTGATCGGGAAAGAAAAGAAGAATAAAACAGTTAAAATCTGGTGGAAATAAGCTGAAATGTATCTGACAATCATTTTAAAGCGCCGTCATACATGGGACAGGCTGTCAAAATCACAGTCAAGATTAGACAGAACCTGAGAAGATTAGATGAACTGTGATAATGATTCAGAAGGGCCGTCAAATATTTGACATCTTGTCAAAATCACCGTCAACCAGAGGACAGAGTATGCTGATTCCTAGTGAAGTGTGACGCCAGTTTGCAAGTGCCGTAAACAATTTTGACACGCCGTCAGGTTTGCCGTCTGAAGAGTCAGAAGATAACGATTCACTGGAACCTTTGATGACATCTCACACACGTCGTCAGACATCTAGCACGCTATTAAGATCGTCGTCGTCCAATCCGAAGAGAAAACTGAATCTTTAATTTTATTTCCTTATTTAGGGTTGACTATTTAAAGACTTATTTTAGGGTTTTTTAAGGAGAATCGGTCATTATCTATTAGACATTAACCCTGAGAACAGAGGGACGTACATTGCTCTCTTTCATCAATTATTCTTCTTGTTTCTTATCAACTATTTTTGGTTTTCCACCTTGTGATTAAATTGAAGGAACTACTTGTTGTTTTTTTCATCCATTCATAAGTTTATCCTTATCATCATGAATTCAACTTGTTATTTTGTTCATCAAATCATGAGCGGCTAATTCCACTAGCCGGAGTTATGGGATCCATGGATTAGGGTTTGATATGATGCTAGGTGTTTAATGGATTCAAAGAGTAGTAAAACATCTTGAAATTCTGTTGTTTTAACTGAAATCTAGTGGTTGCAAACATTAGATTATGCCTTAGGTTTTATTTGCTTCTAACGAAGAAATAGACTAGAGGTCTGAATTATCAACAGGGACTCGAAAGCTACCAACCTTCTATTTAATGATTGATGCCATAACTGGATTACTCTACCTGAGATAACATCCTATTAGAAATAGATATGTTATGTAAGTTTGAGAGAATTAGTTAATAAATTGTCTGGTGAGGTCGAGAGATAAGTCAGAAAGTATCATAGTCAAGGATATTCTACTATTTCTACTTACTCCAAGAATCCCAAGCATTACCTAGTATTCGTTAACTCCCAATACCCATGGTGAACATAACTCTGGTTTCTCATTTATATTTATTACAACACTAAAATATTGAAAGTGACAATTGACTCTTTGTGAAATTTAAACCCCCACCTTCGGAAATAGTAAACTACCAGTAAAGCATTTCGTAAGCAAATCGAAGTTCACACCCTATTCCCTATGGGATTCGACCCCAACCTAGTTGGGTTTTATATTAACAACGATCGCTTACACCCATTCAAGAGTGTAATTTGAGCGTTATCAAAAATAGTGCCGTTGTCGAGGAATATGGTTGTAGACTAAAAATTTGTACGCGAAAATTTGTTGATAGTTAAGTTTCCTTGATTTAGGTTTATTTGTTGTTTTTGTTTATTGTAGGTACTGTGTTGTTTATTCCAAACACAAGAAGTTCCAGAGAACTACTATTACCAATCAATCCGGAACCTCAACTGATAGGAAGAATGACTGAATAATAGAAAACAGAAAGACTAGTTGCTATGGTCAGGGCTCTGGTGAATGTGCAAAATTGGGTCAACAAGCATATCACCAGAAACCTGATGATGAAGACTTGGGTGATGAGGAATTACTGAATCCGCAAAACCCAAGGCGAGCTGAACAAGTTGCTGCACCAGTGCAGCGAAACATCAACAAAAATCGTCCGGTCTGAGGAAAATATGGGCAACAACCTATGCAATATAAGGATGATGAAGATGATGAAGGAATGGATGGAGCTGGTGCAATGGGTTCTATCATTCCTCCACCGTTGGCACCAGGTGTAAAATTCAACATAACAAGCACCATGATCCAACTCCTAAATCTGAAAGGGTTATTTGGAGGCTTACCTGGTGATGATCCGAACATACATTTGGTGAAATTCATCACCATTTGAAAATCCTTTGACAATCCGGGAGTGAGCCAGAATATGGTCAGGTTGAGATTGTTTTCTTTGTCTCTATTTGGGTAGGCAACAATGTGGTTGAATGAGTTAGAGCCTGATTCTATAACCAACTGGATATAGTTGTAAGATGCGTTCCTAGAATAGTTCTTTCCACCCTCTAGAAGAGTACAATTGAGGGACGATATTAGCAACTTTAGACAGCTTCCGACTGAAGCACTGCACGAAACCTGGGAAAGATTTAAGAAAAAATATGCACAATGTCCGAACCACAATATGACGGATTTGCACTTGATAGAGACTTTGTATAGAACTTTTAACTCTATGATGAAGCCTATTGTTGACAATGCTGCAGGTGGTTCGTTCATTGACCTCTCTTTTCTAGATGCTTCTGACATGCTGAATAAAATGACCAAGCAGAGTCGGGCTTGGCACACTAGGGATTCTGTAGTGGCTAGCCAAACTGTTCCTGGTGGTATTACTGCAGAGTAGCGTAGAAGAAATAAGGATCGAGATCAGGACATGGCCCACTTGAAGACGCAGATGGACTTACTGGTCAAGCATTTGCTATTCGACAAGACTGAAATAGTTAAGGCTGTGGAATCTCAAGGTACTGTGTCAATATGTGCTGATGCTGAGGCAAACTATGTGAGTAATCAGGGGTTTTTTCGAGGGAATAGCCAAGGGAACCAAGGTCAGACTTTCTATGACAAACCTGATTATAAAGACAGGGAGCAGGGACATTAGAGAAATAATAATGACAGGAATGGTTTATATATTCTTCCTGGGAGTCGGGATGCTGCAATGACTAGTTATGGCAAGATGTCCATGGAGGACATGATGGAAAACCTGTTGAAGGGAGTTGAAGCTACAACCTTGGGGGTAACTACTATGAAAAGCAAATTTTCTACCCTCAGTCAGTTGGTTAGCTCCCACTCTGCTTCTATTAAGCAGTTGAGCAATAGATGAGCCAACTGTTGACTACTCTGAACCAGAGAAAAGCTGATACTTTACCTAGTGATACGGTTTAGAACCCGCGGAGTGATGGCTCTTGTTTGGAGATAACCACTCAAAGTGGAAAGATGTTATCTGGCCCTTCTATGGGAAAAGCTATAGAGAAAGAGGTAAATATTAATAAATCAGAAAGAAGCAATCCAGTGGAGTCTGAGAAGATGGATGGTTTTATTGATATTTCAGAGAAAGAAGACGAAAAGAAAGGGGAAGTGGTATTGAAATAAATGCAAAGACCACCATATCCCTTTCCTTAGAGATTGAAGAAGAAAGCAGACAACGAAAAATTTAGCAAGTTCATGGCAATAATGAAATAACTGACAGTGAATGTGCCATTGATGGAGGCACTTGAGCAAATACCAAACTATGCTAAATTTATGAAGGAATTGCTAACAAAGAAGAAGAAGGTAAGATGTGAGATGGTGGACAACATCCACCACTGTAGCACTGTTTCTTCACAATCCTTAGTGTAGAAAAAGTCTAACCCTGGAGTATTTACCATACCGTGCACAGTTGGGTCCATGAAGTTTACCAAAGCTTTATGTGACTTAGGAGCAAGTATTAATCTGATGCCCCTTGATATCTACAAGAATCTTAGATTGGGGGAACCTACCCCCATAATGATGCTTCTTGTAATGGCAGACAGGTCGGTGAAACGACCAGTTGGTATATTGAACGATGTGCCGGTGATGGTGGATGACTTTATTCTGCCTGCAGACTTTGTGATATTGAATTGTGATGTTGATTTTGAGGTACCCATCATCTTGGGTAGACTATTATTATGTGAGTTACTACAGAGCAGCGTAGAAGAGATAAGGAGCGAGATCAGGACATGGCCCACTTGAAGACGCAGATGGACTTACTAGTCAAGCACTTGCTATTCGACAAGATTGAAATAGTTAAGGCTGTGGAATCTTAAGGTACTGTGTCTACATGTGCTGATGCTGAGGCAAACTATGTGAGTAATCAGGGGGTTTCCGAGGTAACAACCAAGGGAACCAAGGTCGGACTTTCTATGACAAACCTGATTATAAAGATAGAGAGCAGGGACATTAGAGAAATAATAATGACAGGAATGGTTTATATATTCCTCCTGGGAGTAGGGATGCTGCAACGACTAGTTATGGCAAGATGTCCATGGAGGACATGATGGAAAAGTTGTTGAAGGGAGTTGAAGCTACCAACTCGGGGGTAACTACTATGAAAAGAAAATTTTCTACCCTCAGTCAGTTGGTTAGCTCCGACTCTGCTTCTATTAAGCAGTTGGAGCAATAGATGAGCCAACTGTCGACTACTCTGAATCAGAGAAAAGCTGGTACTTTACCTAGTGATACGGTTTAGAACTCGCAGACTGATGGCTCTTGTTTGGGGATAACCACTCGAAGTGGAAAGATGTTATCTGGCCCTTCTATGGGCAAAGATGTAGAGAAGGAGGTAAATATTGATAAATCAGAAAGAAGTAATCCAGTGGAGTCTGAGAAGATGAATGGTTTTGTTGATATTTCAGAGAAAGAAGACTAAAAGAAAGGGGAAGTGGTATTGAAAGAAATTCCAAGACCACCATATCCCTTTCCTTAGAGATTGAAGAATAAAGCAGACAACGAAAAATTTAGCAAGTTCATGGCAATAATGAAATAACTGACAGTGAATGTGCCATTGATGGAGGCACTTGACCAAATACCAAACTATGCTAAATTTATGAAGGAATTGCTAACAAAGAAGAAGAAGGTAAGATGTGATATGGTGGACAACATCCACCACTGTAGCACTGTTTCTTCACAATCCTTAGTGTAGAAAAAGTCTAACCCTGGAGCATTTACCATACCATGCACAGTTGGGTCCATGAAGTTTACCAAGGCTTTATATGACTTAGGAGCAAGTATTAATCTAATTCCCCTTGATATCTACAAGAATCTTAGATTGGGGGTATCTACCCCCATAATGATGCTTCTTGTAATGGCATACAGGTCGGTGAAATGACCAGTTGGTATATTGCACGATATGCCGGTGATGGTGGATGACTTTATTCTGCCTGCAGACTTCGTGATATTGGATTGTGATGTTGATTTTAAGGTACCCATAATCTTGGGTAGACCATTATTATGTGAGTTACTACAGAGCAGCGTAGAAGAGATAAGGAACAAGATTAGGACATGGCCCACTTGAAGACGCAGATGGACTTACTGCTCAAGCACTTTCTATTCGGCAAGACTGAAATAGTTAAGGCTGTGGAATCTCAAGGTACTGTGTCTACATGTGCTGATGCTGAGGCAAACTATATGAGTAATCAGGGGGGTTTTCGAGGCAACAACCAAGGGAACCAAGGTCGGACTTTCTATGACAAACCTGATTATAAAGATAGGGAGTAGGGACATTATAGAAATAATAATGACAGGAGTGGTTTATATATTCCTCCTGGGAGTCGGGATGCTGCAACGACTAGTTATGGCAAGATGTCCATAGAGGACATGATAGAAAAGCTGTTGAAGGGATTTGAAGCTACCAACTCGGGGGTAGCTACTATGAAAAGCAAATTTTCTACCCCCAGTCAGTTGGTTAGCTCCCACTCTACTTCTATTAAGAAGTTGGAGCAATAGATGAGCCAACTGTCGACTACTCTGAATCAGAGAAAAGCTGGTACTTTACCTAGTGATACGGTTTAGAACCTGCGGACTGATGGCTCTTGTTTGGCGATAACCACTCGAAGTGGAAAGATGTTATCTGGACCTTCTATGGGCAAAGCTATAGAGAAAGAGGTAAATATTGATAAATCAGAAGGAAGCAATCCAGTGGAGTCTGAGTAGATGGATGGTTTTGTTGATATTTCAGAGAAAGAAGACTAAAAGAAAGGGGAAGTGGTATTGAAAGAAATGCCAAGACCTCCATATCTCTTTCCTCAGAGATTGAAGAAGAAAGCAGACAATGAAAAATTTAGCAAGTTCATGGCAATAATGAAATAACTGACAGTGAATGTGCCATTGATGGAGGCACTTGATCAAATGCCAAACTATGCTAAGTTTATGAAGGAATTTCTAACAAAGAAGAAGAAGGTAAGTTGTGAGACGGTGGACAACATCCACCACTGTAGCACTGTTTCTTCACAATCCTTAGTGTAGAAAAAGTCTAACCCTGGAGCATTTACCATACCGTGCATAGTTGGGTCCATGAAGTTTACCAAAGCTTTATATGACTTAGGAGCAAGTATTAATCTGATGCCCCTTGATATCTACAATAATCTTGGATTGGGGGAACCTACCCCCATAATGATGCTTCTTGTAATGGCAGACAGGTCGGTGAAACGACCAGTTGGTATATTGCATGATGTGCCGGTGATGGTGGATGACTTTATTCTTCCTGCAGACTTTATGATATTGGATTGTGATATTGATTTTAAGGTACCCATCATCTTGGGTAGACCATTATTAGCCGTGAGAAGAGTGTTGGTTGATATGGAGCTCAATGAGCTAAAGTTCAGGTATGGAAAAAGAGATGCCAGATTTAAAATACATCTTCCTATGAAGTGGTTGGAGGAGATAAATATATTTTCGATCGTCGATGTATTCCAAGAAAATGGTAATGAGGTAGTGATACGATATCTTGACGAAGTCTGAGTAGTCAAGATAATCAAGTCGTGTCACGACATTAAATTAGGCACTGTTTGGGAGACAACTCAATGTTTTAATTTTATTGCACTTGTGTTTTTAATTTTTGTAGATAAGAGTTGTACAAAGGAGGTGAACTGGTTTCAGTCAGCTTGAGAAGGTTGACGTCAATTTTGATGGGCTGTCACAAGTATGACAAGCCGTGAGAAATGGCATCAAAATAATCAAGTCAAAGCCTTATTCTGTTAAGGATGATGACAATTTTAAAGCGCCGTCCAGTATATGATGCACCGTCAAAAATGCCGTCAAATGAGTTGAGCCCAACTTAAAAATTTTGGGCTAACCCGGCCCAACAACAGCTGTTCACATTCCCGCATACTTTAGATATTTCTCTTCCAGTTTTGGTTTTCTTTCCTTAGAGAGTTATTTCCTTCCTTTTTCAAATTTAATTCCTTCTAAGGTAAAATTTTAAGACTTTCCTTGTTGAATCCTGAGAGTTAAGTCAAGAAATCCTCTCTCTCTCATCTCAGTCTTCTTTCACTAGAAATTCTAAGTGCTCAGAGTACATCATCTAAGTGTCGACATCCAGGTATGAGAAAAACTTCAACTTCGTCTTTCTTTGGATCAATTTTGAACTATAAGAAACCTTGGTTTCAAAGGGGGAGATGAACCTATTAACATACTTCAAGCCCCTTCGAAAAATAGGGTTTGTAGGGGTATGCGGTATAATTTCATGGAAATCTCAGTAAAGAACATGACCTAAGTTGAAATTGAGAATAATGGTAGAAGAAAAATCAAGTAAAAAGAAGTTAGAAATTTTAATGTTGTCTGACGACAATTTTCACGGCCTTGCACCTGTGTGATGGTCATTCAAAAATGCCGTCAAAAGATAAGAAATTTTGTAGATTCTATATAAGGTTGACGATGCTTTTGAAGTGCTGTCACACCTGTGACAGCAAATCAGAAAGGCCGTCAAACCTGGGAACTAAAAATAGTGTTGATGTTAAACTGAGGTGATCCTTCTTCTTTTCTTGTTTGATTATGAGTACTAATTGAGGATTTCTACGTTGTATAGAACTGAGCATGGCAACCAAGAGAAAGAATCCAACCACACTAAAGAAAGCAGCTAAAGAGAGTGTACCTCGACAACTTGTCAATGAGTACTCTATTTATGAAGACGAGGAGCCTTTGCTCAGATGGAAAAGAAAGAGGACTAGTCCAAAGACTCCGCCTCCACCTAAGACTATTGAGGTGGAGGATACTGATGATAATGAGGTGACAACCTCGTCTGAGCAATCTTCGGAGGAACAAGGATCAAATCACACTGATCAGGGGTCTGAGAGCACTGAACAAGAAGTTGAAACTGAAGATTCTGAGAGGCCTGCAGCTGAAAAAACTGAGTCTGAATCACCATCTTTGGAGCAGAAAGGTGATAAGGATCCTCAAGTACGGGGAACTTTGGTGAAATGCAAAAACCCTGAGGTTAGGAACAATGTGAGATAGGAAATCCCTGGGGCTGAAACGATCTATTTGGATGGACTTCGCAGAATAGATCGATGAAGTGCCAGAAGGCCAATTCTAGAGGAGAAGAAGATTATCACTATAGGGTTGATCAGATGCCCTGAGGTGATGCATAAACTCAAGGAGTATGGTCTGGAGTGGACTACTAGGGGAAGCGGTGTTTCCTATCCTTCGTTGATCTAGGAGTTCTACACGAACAACTAGGCTACGGTGGAAAATATGTGCAAAAAAGGGGATAGAACTTCAGATAAGCCTCTTCTGACCAAAGTTGCAGTACGTGGAGTGAGGGTGGATGTATCGGATGCCACCATAAATAGGTTTCTTCATAGGCCAGCCTTCATCCCACGAGCCACCTCACCTATATTCTATGTCCGGTTAAAGCATTGGGAAAATTAACGCAAGTGGCTAGCGACTCTCATAGCAGATGGGGAACCAGAGTGGTTGAATAATCCGGTAGAAAAGATTACCAAAGCGTCTCTAAATTCAGAGGCAAGATTTTGGTAGGGTTTAATACAGATTCATCTGATACCCACCAAGGGAGACAACATATTAGGGGATGATCGAGCAATATTAGTTGCAAGCTTGATAGATTGAACCCCCTTAGACTTTGGAGAAATTATAGCGGAAGAGATCAAGATTCGACTCGCAAGACCCGATGTTGCATATCCATTCCCATGTATGATTACTAGGTTATGTGAAGCAGCTCATGTACCTGAGATTTTAGGTATTGATGATGAGATACATGCCAAGAAGACTCATAACCCTGTCAGCAAAAATGAAATTCGGCCGAGCTTGCGACTTGATCAAGATGTAGTTGGTGCAGAAGATCCTCCAGTCACTGAGACTATTTCAACACCAGATGCGGGGGTGCAAAGCACCGAAACTGTACCACCACCACCATCAGCATATTTATCTCAGGCAGATTCAGTGCCTCAAAGTGAGTTGACTGCTTTAGTTCCTCTAACAGCAACAAGGTCGGTATTTAAGCCGATTGATATCAGGAAGGTGGCCAGGCAAGCAAATTAGTGCGAGGTGAAACTACAGGCCTTCGCCAAACAATTTGCTACTGCTGTAGAAAAAAGAGTCAAAGCTGCACTCGATGCTGCACTAGAACCTTTCGTGACCTTGCCTGGGCGGGTGGCAGATCTTGAGAACATATTTAATGCTCAGGTAAGAGAGATGACAGATACTGATCTCGCTACTTTTAGGGTTGTATTGGACAAGGTGAAGAATGAGGTTGGGATGCTGCAGTAGCACCAAATTATGGTGCCAACAGGATCATCCATGCATGATGTAGAGGAAGACATTCCTATACTTAATCTTACTGTGGATTCCCCGAAGAAAAATAAGAAAAAGGGGGAAAAGAAAGGAAAAAGTAAAAGAGATGAGCCTGATAGTGAAGAAGAGAGAAAGGCTAAAAATAAAGCAAAGAAGAAAGAAGAGAAGGAGAACTTGAAAAGTGCAAGACTGGAGCCTCTGACTGACATAGAGAAATGAAAAGCAACCATCAGAGCTAGAGCTATAGGTTCTTCATCGAGCCAGGCTCCAGCTACTGCAAAGGCAGATGCTACGAGTGGGGAAAAGACAACTGATGATACGATGGCAGGGTTGGAGACCCAGGACCCATAGGCTTGACTGTTTTTAGGTATATCCAAACCCTTAGTGCTTTTTATTTCTTGATTTTAAGTTGGGGGTATAGGGAAACTGTTGTTGTAACACGTTCTGTGGATAATTAGGAGTAGTGCAAATACTTGAGGCAGTTAGCTCATTTTATGAATTTTGAGTACCTCTCCAGTGGTATGATATGCTATGAACTGTGTGAAGTACATCTAGTATGACCACTGTGTATCTGTTTGTGGTACTAGCATGACAAATAAATAACCTGTAGAAAACAAATGCATGAAACGGAAGAGTAGTGATGTGCTATATACTTGTGTGCCATGTTCGTGTAAGGTCTTACTTAGTTCCCATTGTGCGTTGAATCTAGAACTTGCCCAGTTAGTCGTGCCATAGTCATAGGATAGGCGTTTAGGAAATGATCATAGGCCGTTTTTGCATGTTAACCCATTTTAGCTTAAATGACCATCCAAGTGTGAACAATATCCCTTGATCCCTTTTTGAGCCTAAATAGCCTAATTCTTTCTTGTACACCTTTCACCTTCCTATTACATCACAATGAACCTATTTTGGCCCTAGTCCTCCTTGGACACTGTGCACTCTTGAATTACACTCTTGAATGGGTGTAAGCGATCATTGTCAATATAAAACCCAACTAGGTTGGGCTCAAATCGCACAGGGAATAGGGTGTGAACTTCGATTTGTTTACAAAATACTTTACTGGTAGTTTACTGTTTCCGAAGGTGGGGGTTTAAATTTCATAGAGTCAATTGTCACTTTCAATATTTTAGTGTTGTAATCAATATAAATGAGAAACCAGAGTTATGTTCACCATGGGTATTGGGAGTTAACAAATACTAGGTAATGCTTGGAATTCTTGGAGTAAGTAGAAACAACAGAATATCCTTGACTATGATACTTTCTGACTTATCTCTCGACCTCACTAGACAATTTATTATCTAATTCTCTCAAACTTAGATAACTTATCTATTTCTAATAGGATGTTATCTCAGGTAGATTAATCCAGTTACGACATCAATCATTAAATAGAAGGTTGGTAGCTTCCGAGTCCCTGTTGATAATTCACGACCTCTAGTCTATTTCTCTGTTAGAAGCAAATAAAACCTAAGGCATAATCTAATGTTTGCAACCACTAGATTTCAGTTAAAACAACAGAATTTCAAGATGTTCTACTACTCTTTGACTCTGTTAAACACCTAGCATCATATCAAACCCTAATCCATGGATCCCATAACTCCGGCTAGTGGAATTAGCCGCTCATAATTTGATGAAAAAAATAACAAGTTGAATTCATGATGATAAGGATAAACTTACGAATAGATGAAAAAAACAACAAGTAGTTCCTTCAATTTAATCACAAGGTGGAAAACCAAAAATAGTTGATAAGAAACAAGAAGAATAATTGATGAAAGAGAGCAATGTACATCCCTCTGTTCTCAGGGTTAATGTCTGATAGATAATGACCCATTCTCCTTAAAAAACCCTAAAACAAGTCTTTAAATAGTCAACCCTAAATAAGGAAATAAAATTAAAGTTTCAGTTTTCTCTTTGGATTAGACGACGACGATCTTGATGGCGTGTCAGATGTCTAAAGACGTGTGCGAGATGTCGTCAAAGGTTCTAGTGAATTGTTATCTTCTGACTCTTCAGACGGCAAACCTAACGGCGTGTCAAAATTTTTGACGGCACTTGCAAACTAGCGTCACACTTCACTGGAAATTAGCATACTCTGCCCTCTGGTTGACGACAATTTTGATGAGATGTGAAATATTTGATGGCCCTTTCGAATCATCATCACAGTTCATCTAATCTTCTTAGGTTCTATCTAATCTTGATGGTGACTTTGACAGCCTGTCCCATGTATGACGATGCTTCAAAATGATCGTCAGATACATTTCAGTTTATTTTCTCCAGATTTCAACTGTTTTATTCTTCTTTCCTTTGGTTTTCTCCCTGATCACTTGTATCTGCATTAACACACAAAAACGATAAAAAACAACAAAAGTTGCTTAAGACTTCACAATTATTCAGAGTTAAAAGCTTCAAATGTGTTAGCATCGGCTCACACATCATTGATGCTATTGTTGATGTTGTTAGTGGTGTTTCAATAGTTCCTTCAACTATTGAATTTGATGAATCTACTGTTGGAACAAACGGAACAACTTTTAAAAGTAATCAAACCAGTAGCAAGGCTGGTTTGATTTATTCCAATATATGACCCACCTGTTGCAATATTTCAGCCATCTGGTTACACAGATGCGTCGCTTGTTGCAATAAATGACTCATCTATTTAACAAACAGGGAGTCTGTTGTACTAGATATGTCATCTATTACAACACTTATTGTAATGTGTTGTATTCATTCTATTTTGTGTTACCCTTTTGTAATGTTCTTTTTGTTGTTCTCTTGTTTGACATCAAATGTTCTTCTTTTGTTCGTAGATAAAAGAAAGTGAAAGTGGGTTAACTTTTGCAGACCAACATTAAAGGCTAGAGTAAAGAAGGGTTCAGAGGAATAAGCTGCTTGCAGATGGAACTACTTCATATATGGGAGGTAAGTTTTACTGATCAACCTATCGTGAAAATACACATCCACTATACTGATTTTGTGAATATTGGTTCTTTACGTATTAGGAGTTAATCTTTCACACAAGATATGCCATTTTTTAATTTAGATTGTTAGGTTTGAACTGGTAAGGCTGAGGGACCAAGTAGGAGGTGTCGATACCCTGTTACGATTTAATGAAGATTTTTTTAATTTTTATGTGTCAAGTTTGAAGAAGGGTTCAAGTTTTTGGTAGTAGTTTAGACATTCAAATAGTGATTGGACTGATTTTAAGAGTTCAATGGACTTTTAAAAGGCCTTCAAAGCCTCAAACTGTTGCAAACAAGAATGAAAAACCAATAGTTATTGCCCTGGTCCAAATTTATATGGATGGGTTGCTAGAAGAGACTATTATACAGAAGAAGGTGCTTGCGAGAATAGCTGTGCGGGAAATGGGTGTTGGAGAAGACCATATATCAACTTAGACCTTATTAAAGAAGAAACATATGGTTGGAAGGAAGATGTAGCGAATCTGGCTGATGAAATTGACATGAAAAATGAAAAAATTAAATGAGCTGCAATGTGAAAGTGTATCCAAAAATGAAAATCCATCAGTCCATTTTGAAAAGAAAAATGCTGAAGTAGGCTGGACCAGTGCACTTCGTTAAGGGACTACAACTAGCTAGTGTGGCTTGAATGAAGACCTACAAAATGCAGGACTAGAACTCTAAGGTTGCATCTTTGCAAGCACTGATGGTGATAAGATTGTCGGCCAGGAACGAAACCTGAATTAACAACTCCTAAAGTAAAAATAAAGGATCAAGTTAAGGTGACAATTTCTGAAGTTAAACTTGCATCCCAGGCATTCTTCTTGTGTTTCTGGTGTAGTCAAAGGCAGTGGAAACAACAAGGCATGGGATTTCTGCCAACCTTCATACCATTTTGTTTCTACTGCCATTGACCTGATCAGAACCACAAACAGAAGCCATGGAATGCAAGTTAAACTTTAGAAATGTAAGCCTTGGCTTCCCTTATTTTTACTTATGGAGTTGTTGGTTTAGGTTTCTTTTTTGACTAAAAATCTTACCAATCCACTGTGCTCACCAAGATGCTTCCTTAGAGTTCTGATCCTGCTCTTTGTGAGTCTTCATTGAGACCACGCTCGCTAGTCATAGTCTTCAGCAAAGTGTCCAGCTCCAGTCCTCTTCAATATTTTTCTTTCTCAAGAACGATCGATGGATTTTAATATTTGGATACACTTTCACATTTGCCGCTCATTCAGTTTTTTCATCTTTCAAGTCAGTTTCATTAGCCAGATTGGCTAGAAGTTCCTTACTTGCTTTCCTGTGTTTCCTCTTAAACAAGGTATGAGATGATATATGGTCTTCTCCACCTCTCCTTTCCCGCATAGGTAGTCTCACAAGCACCTTCTGCTGTATAATAGTCTTCTCGAGCAACCGATCCATATAAATTTGGACCAGGGCAATAACTATTGGTTTTCCATTCTTGTTTGCAGCAGTGCGAGGCTTCGAAGGCCTTTTAAAAGTCCATTGAACCCTTAAAATCAGTCCAATCACTATTTGAATGTCTACACTGCCCCTAAAAAACTTGAATCCTTCTCCCAACTTGATGCAAAAACATGAGCAAAACTGTCATTAAATTATAATAAGGTATCGACACCACCTTCTTAGAACCCTTCGGCCTTATCAGTTTGCACCTATCAAACTAAACTGTAAAATACAGGATCTTTTTTGATGGATTAATGTCTAATCAATAAAAAATTGTATTCATAAAATCATTGTACTTTATGTGTGTCTGTTACGAAAGCCTGATCAATAATACATAACTCCCACACATGAAAGTGGGTCCATTCATCTGCACATACCTTATTCTTCCTACCCCATCTTTAAGTAGTGTACAATACTACAGAGGCTCAGAGGGTAACCATCTTTAATGTCAGAGGAGTACACGCCCGTCATAAAAAAAAGTGCTACAAGTCATGACTTTTTTACCTTTTTTGTTTTTAAATCTATTTTTTATTTTATATAATAAAATAGTCACCAATTTGGATTAATTAAGGTATGTGATGACTATTAAAAAAGAGGTGAACAGTTGTAATAACTGATGAATTAGCTGTTGGAAGAAATCAAAATATCTCCTCCGACATATGGTCCATCTGTCGTAACAGATAATCCATATTTTGCAAAATATGTCTTATCTATTGCACATACAGACCATCTTTTGCAACAGATGGTAAATCTATTGCGACAGTGGGTTCTCTGTTGTGACAGATGGATGATCTATTGCAACAGCTCAATAATAACAGTTTTTATTAAGAGAGAAACTATTTTGAAAAGGTGAAAAGTTTGAATATAAAATAAAAAGTCACGACTTTCCACAGAAAACAAAAATTCAGCAGTTTGAAACTAATTAATACAATGGAGCTGAACAATCGTGCCTTTTTTCCTAACAGATTCATATTAAATCCTCTATAAATAGTTTTATCCTTAATCTTCATTCTACTCCACTTTATGTTTTGCATTTTTTCTTTTCATATTACATTTTCTACCACTTCTCTTTAAAGAACATATTTCTTTCTCGTTGAGGTAAGTTTTTTTTGTGTGTGTAAATCTACCAGTTGGTAGTATATGTTGTATTACATTCTGACTCTTTTCTTTACTTTTGTGTTTATTTTTTTTGTCAATTCAGGCATGTTCTAGATATGGTTGATCCTATTTGAGACATTTCTATTCTGCACGACACCGTACAGAAAATTCAGAAGCAGGTTAATGACCTGTAGAGGAAGTTGGTCGCGTTGAGAGAAAGGATGTTTAGAGAGATGCAGAGGTTGATGAGGGCCCTGCTGCTGCCGTTTGATGATTGGCCACGTGGCAATAATAATGATGATGACGATGATGATAATAATAATTAGAATGTATTTTTCTTTTAATGTATGTATTTTAATTTTTCTATATCGGATCTATACCTAATGTATTTTATTTTTTGTTTAATGAAAATTTTATTTTTGGTCGACTTTGGCTTTTTAATTCTTATTTAATTTTCATTCTGTCTATTTCTTCTTCTCAACAAACATGTCGATGGTTGGACGTAAGGAGAAATTTTGAATCCAGTAGCAATAGCAAGAGTTTTGAGTTCTTCCAACAATGGACCATCTGTTGAAATAGATTGGTCATCAGCTGGGTTTCTGTTAGCAGATTATCCATTTGTTGCCACAGATTTGTCATCTGTTGGAGGAAAACATTCTAGTTTGATGAACTGTATTGTGATCTTCCAGCTAATGTCCATCTATTGCAACATATGGGTAATCTGTTGAAAATAATTTTGTGGTCTGCTGTATTTAGTTCCTATTTTGCCTCTTTTTATTGATGCACAAGTTATTAAAAAGATATTTTATATAGTAAATGATAACATTTATGTTCACAACAATGAGTTAAATATATAAAAGTCCATAACAAACAACAACACAAGTTTTTACTATTACAATGATTATGGTGGATTACGATCCGGGCATGTAGTTCTTTTGTGGCTGACATTCTTACATACGAAGCACTTGTTTTTTCTTGATGGAAATGATTCTTTGACTCCACGCCTCCTCTTATATTGCCTTCTTCCCAATTTGATAGTGCTTGGGTCAATATATGGAGGAGGTATTAATCTCCCCAAAAGATCTGCAGGAACAACCCAAGATTCTTTGGGAGGCACCGGAGTCATACGCTCACTATATGCCATTATATATTTTTTCACCAAATAATATGAAGAGAAATACTCATAAATTTTAGTTTCATATTTTGCACCGTATTGAACTCGTAGCATTTCCATAGTATGTGGACAAGGTATTTTGTCCAAGTCAAAAACTCTATACGTACAAGATCTTGTTTGAAGATCTATCGTGGCAACATCACCATGACTATTGATACTGAACTTGTAATCTGCTATTTGATGAGTAAATAACCTATTCCCTAGATTGATGTTTATTGATATTAGTTTTTCCGCTTCTAGAACAAATTTAGTTCCTATTTCATTGAACTTCACACGCCTTTCGTGAAAAAATTGGCCATACTTCTAGTTTATTTTATCAAATAGAGACACGATGAAAAATTCTATTTCAACACCAAATAAGGAATTCACCGATTCAGCTATGTTCGACGTCATAATATTGTACGTATACAAAAGAATCAGTTAGTCTAACATCATACTAAACTTGTAACTCAAACAAGACATTAAATTCATAAGAATGTACTTATTTGTTGAACAAAATACCCAGCTCCATCTCTCGAAATCAACATGTAAGAGATGTTCTGCTGCCTTGGGATGCATAACCGTTATTTGATAATGGTCTAAGAACTCCTCTCCACTATATAATTTAATTGCTCGATAAAAAAGGGTCATGACCGTTTCATTGTGAAATTTGTTAATGTTATCTCCAAGATGCCTCATGCAACACCCAAAGTGAACTCAAGTGTAGAAAATTGAACCCATCTTTGGAATGCTTGGATGTCTATCAAAAATAAAACACAATTCTTTGGTATCTTCAACGCAGCTTCACATTTGTTCAATAAAATATCCATAGGAGGCATTACATTCCTTGTCCTCTACACAAAAAGTGACAGAAAAGATGTAATTCTCCGCATCCAGCGCCACCGCCGCTTTCAAAACTCCATTATAATTTATCCTCAAGAAGGTCCCGTCGACGGCTATGACTTTTCCCAAATATTGAAAACCTTGAATCCAAGCACCATAGGATACAAAAAAGTACTTGAACCTTCAGTTTTTATCAACATGCAACGCCGTCTTACTTTCGGGATTTATGGACTCAAGCATGTAATGGTAGGCATCGAGGATTTCCTAGCCATGCTCGTGTCTCCTCCTAACCAAGTACTTGGAAATCCCTATGGTCGTATATATCTTCCAATAACTGACCACGACACCCAAATCCGTAAGGA
Source organism: Capsicum pubescens (assembly GCA_030864215.1). Lineage (NCBI taxonomy): Eukaryota > Viridiplantae > Streptophyta > Magnoliopsida > Solanales > Solanaceae > Capsicum > Capsicum pubescens. The sequence goes on along the minus strand of CM061544.1, from coordinate 284,708,924 downwards.
GTTGATTGGCCATATCCCTTATAGAAGGTCCTTTGCCATTGGGGAATCTATCCTTGAAATATTCATTGAGGACCTTTGCCATAGCGTGAGGATTTTGGTTCAAAATATGCTCCAAACCACATGTATGATACTTTTCATATTTATGAATGAAGAATCTGTCAGAACTTAAGTACTTCACCACTCTCAACCACCATTTGCAGTTCAAATTAGCACATCTGAAGCAAAAGACTTTGCTCGAATTAATCACCTTCTTTATTCTGAAATCTTTTTTCAAGCAAGCAATAAGGAAAGAAGTAGAAAATTCTTTCTTATCCTTGAATGACATTCCCTTGTAAAAGCTGGTCTCTTCATCTTGATGATTTCCAGACTGTGTCGATTGCGAAGAACTGCCCACCATATTGCTCGCAGCACCGAACGTTGGTGTTTGATCATCATTTGGAATATTCATGTCCAGATCATCCAACCTATCATCAAAGATATCTTGTTGTCGTTCTTCTTCTACATTTTGGTTCACATTCTCTCTCATATTTTCAACCACGTAGACCCTTATCACCGGCCTGACTGAATCACTAAGATTAGCATCTAACTGAACCTGATCGGTTATCTTAAAAGGCAACTTTGATTTTCAAAAGAGCTGTGTATGTAGTTGATGATGAGTTCTTCTGGTTGACAATTCAGTCCACAATAGATGATGATTAAGTTCACAAAATCATCATATAAAACATCACTTTGGACTGTCATAGCTATCATCTCTAGCATTTTACCCTTCTTCCAACGCCATACATATCGATTGCTCTTCTCGATACACTGACCATGACAAGCCACCCCTATTGTTATTGATACCTCTATTAGTGATACCTAAATAAAGTCATTTGTTAAAAAAGTTAATAATGATATCATAATAAAATTAATAGTGATTTCATAGTGCCGTAATATGTACCCTAACAGATGTGTAATCTCTTGCAATATGTGAAAACTATGTCTCAACAAGTAAGTGATTAGTTAAAAAAATTACTTACCTGTTGGGATTCATGTGACGCTCCTAAAACTGATTTCAATAGATGAGTCATCTACTGTAACATGTGAATCATATGTTGAAACATACTATACATATCTGTTGCAATAGATGAAGTTCCTGTTGGGATTAATGTTATAGTACTAAAGAACCTTTGAAGCTGATTCAAATATGATACGCAAAACAAAGCTAAAAACCAAAACTATAACTAAAGAAAAGAGATGAAGATGATAACAATGACACAAGATGAAACAAGACACGGATTCAACACAAACACAAGAGAAATTGCATAGAAAATAAAGATAGATAGTGAGACCAAGATTATTACAAGATTAAGAACCAAGTGTATTTCAACACTAACCCCTAATGAATATAATAATCAAAACCACACAATTACGGTGACCGCCAAAGGAATCAACTCACCTCAACATCCACCGTTTCCAAGCAAAGGTCAATATTGGCTTTTCCAAGCCCTATACTAAGGATGGCTTTTTCAAGCCATAACTAAGACTACAATAAGGTGGTCTACTCTCAAGAGAGAGGATTTTCAAGTGTTTTATACATTCATCATTCAAAACTAATGAGAAAAGATCTAAAAGAGACTATATATAGTATATTACAAAAGAAAGACAAAAATGACTCCAATGCCCTTAATGAGGTGAGGTGGCCTTGGAGTGTCATTTAGATAAGTCTAAATGACCAAAATGCCATTAAGGCTAAGTGACCAACATGCCCTTAATAAAGGGAACCAAAATCGTGAACCACCAAGTATGGACCAAACCCGAGAGTCCTCAAGTCATCAAGGCTCCAAGCAATCTTCCACACTCGGGTTTGTTTAATAGCATGCTCAAGACGACCCCTCCAAGTATGATCCTGTGCCCTCTATGCGACCAAAGCTTGATTTTTCATGTAGTGACTTTGAATGATGTCATTGAAAGCTAAGACAATCATTTGACTTGTATCACAACAGATGAGTGACATGTTGTAATAGATAACTAACTTGTTGCGACAGATGACTTACTTGCTATAACAGACGACACATCTGTTAGAATCAAGTTTAGGTTCTATTGCAATAGATAACTAACCTATTGCGACAGATGACTTACCAGTTGCAATAAATAACGCGTCCGTTGGAATAAAGTTTAGGTTCTGTTGCAACAAGTTAATAATCTACTGCAACAGATATGTACCCTGTTGCAATAAATAATTAGTTATTGCAATAGATAACTAGTCTATTGCAACATAGGGGTCACATATTGCAACAGATGACCCATATGTTAGATTCATGTTACAACACTATAGAACCATAAACATGAATTCAACTTATGAGTCTTCCTTTGTAACAAATGGATCATCTGTCGCAACAGATAAGTGATTTGTTTAAACAGATGAATATTATGTTGCATTCATGATCGCGTGCTATCTATTGTTGAAAAAACAACACAATAGTAGTTACTCAGATGAAAAATTCAACTAAAAATCATAATTTGACTCCAAAGTCTCCTATGAAGTAATGCCACATGGAAAATAATGTACGAAATAAAATTTGACCTAAGAAATTGTCCAAGTAGCAGCATTAGCGGTAGCAACAACAACCACAATGGTCAACAACAACAACAAGATGATGATAATGAAGTAGAAGATGATGAATAAATCAACAACAATAATGAACAATAAAAAATCACTAAGAGTGAGAAAACAACAATGGATGCTAAGAGAGAGAAAACAACAATGGATGAGAAGAGAGAGAAACAAGTCTTTTTTTCGTCTATTTCCTGTTAAATTAGGTTAACATTTGGATCAAAGTGTAAATTTAAAAACTTGTGAGCTATTCTCAAACTTCTCCAACTTTCTTAATCCATAATAAAGTAATTGTCACCTACACTCAATTATTATGATTTGAGTCACCTACACCTCATTTTGAAATTCTTTTTAACTCAATGCCTCAAGATTCTTTGTATCATAGGATGTATGATTAAATTTCTCAAACAAGTCATTCAACTATTTAAATTATTTATTGAAGTCATTTAATATAGTTTTGTATTGATAAAGTCACTCAATTTTTTTTATTTCTTCTCTAGTGAAGTTATTATTACTGTACTAATAAATCCTCAAGTTTTGAATTTTCTCTTACAAAATCACTCTAGTCGAATTTGTTACTTTCAACCATCAGAAAAATCTTTTCTTTTTTTGTAACAATTGTGAAGTATTATTATTAGTAACCAACAACATGATCACAAAGTAAGAACACCTAAGTTACTGGCTACTTCCTATGAGGGTTGCCAATGAGATTAAGCCTCATGAGCAAAATGAAAATAACCAACGAAAAAATCTATTAACGCTGGATCCTATAGAAGAAATCATTGCTAGTATGAGCTCTCTTTGAAGTATCAAACATATCTAGTCTAGTCAGTATGTCGGGCAAGTTTTCCAAAAGGACACTATGGAAAACTATTTTGCCAAAGTTATAAACTTCTTGAAAAATTTGCCAAAAGAACACTTAAATCCACATCATCATCAACTTTTTCAACTTAACAACTTCACCTACAAATTTTATAATAATTCACTTTAACCCAATACTTCCAACTTAATAAATCCACCCATAAGTTTTAAATAATACACTTCAACCAACTCCATCATCCACCATTATATATACAAAAATATCTAGGTTTTCAAAAATATTAAATAAAATAAATCCAAAAGCTAAAAATAGAAGGTGGTTGATTTTTCCTCCAAAAAGCTCTGATTTCGGCCACTTTTCCGGCGTTATTTTCTAGAGATCAGCTCTAAATAAGTCCACAAACATCACAAGCTTGTCCATTTTACCCATTGTTACCCCATTTGTTTGGTATCTTCTCACACACACTTTCCACCATTGTTAAAAAGCTTGAAACCACTCACATTACTCAAAACCACTTTAGAAAGTACATTACAGCAGCTCAGGTGACTCCAAGTTTATTTCTCTATTCCACGAACCCAACGATCATTGATTAAAAGCAATATTTGCAATTTCAAGGTTTTCGTCCGAATAGTTTCCCAGTTATCGATCATTGATCGTCAATCATCGACCGTGCATATAACCCGACCTAGACAATAAGCATAATCTACCGTCGACTAAAGCCTAATTCCAGGATGTCTATTGCAAAAGTTGTTCTGGTGATTTCATGGAAGAATGGATGGAGACTCCCAAATGCTGGAAATGGAGATCTTTTACCAAGGTGACAATCCCCATTGCTATTCGCCGCTACAGTTCGTACGATGAATTGGTTGCAAGCATAATGCATAGCGGGGATCTAGATTGCGTGCCAAGCGACATGGTTATTAGTTATCTAATGCATTCGAGGAAAAAAGGTGAATCCTACGATCATAAATAGTGATGTACGTGTGCTGATGTACATGATGGATGTTGATGCAGATGGCTATAGGACTATTTTGAGGATAAATGTAGTTGAGAGGTACTTCGAAGGACCGGTAAATTCATTAGAACCCCACCTCCGCACCCCACAGTCGATGACGATTTCAGTGATTATGAGAACGATGACGATCATCCTATTAATAAGGAAGATGATTCTATGCATATGGAAGACATTTTATCGTACTCGTAAGACGATGAAAAAGACTGTGGAACGGGATCACAACTAGGACATTTCTTCATCGACAGAACCAATTTCTAGCTTGATCAAACATTCGCTGACAAGAAAGAGCTCAAAATGCTACTAGATGCAATAGCGGTGAGGCAGTCATTTGATTATTATTTCGAGTTTCGCCTCATCGCTATGATCTACTGCTGCTGCTGCGTAATGACCTTGATCGACTTTTCTACGGCCTGGGGGAAGACCGAGCATACTTGGAGTGTGAGCTCCGATGTATTGCTCGTTTCCTCCGAGCAATTCTGTAGAGGTTTGGCATGAACGACAATGACTACATCACCCCCCAGCATCCCCCTAATTTAGTTTAGATTTTTATTTTACTTTATGTATTTAAGTTTTTTTTTGTATTGTTCATAACTGAAGAAGCTTTCGTAATAGGATTTTATTAGAAGAAATCTTCTTCAATTTTGCCTTTTTTTCTTAAAATTCATGTAATGCAATGAACAAGTTCAATCAATATAAGTATTTTCAGTTTGTACATTATGTTTTTTCTTTTTTTTGTGACTGTTATTTTTTTGTGGTTATTCGTCTATGCAGACAACGTTTTAAAAATTTATGCATTGTTAGATCATATAGTCTATATAGTCTATCATCGATCGTATACTCCATCAGTCCTCAATCTAACATAGTAGTCGATCGTAGACTATGTGAATCGATGGACCATGTTTTGGGGCTGGTGGAATAAAATAATTAAAGTAAAAATGATATAAACAGATAATAACATATTTTGGGGATGGTGGAATAAAATAATTAAATTAAAAATAATATAAACAGATAATAACATGTTTTGGGGCTAGTGGAATAAAATAATTAAATTAAAATAGATTTTAATTGATAATAGCATGTTTTGGGACGAGTGGAATAAAATAATTAAATTAAAAATAATTTAAACTGATAATAACATGTTTTGGGGTTGGTGAAAGAAAATAATTAAATTAAAATAGATTTAAATAGACAATCTTGAACTGTTGGTGATACTTAATAAACTGTCATCGATGTTGGCCCAAAAAAATATATCAGTAAAAGATATACTTGTGCTTTGAGGGTCCATCGACTCGTCCGATCTATCGTAGACCTACACCTTTAGGAGTGCATCGATGGATCTCTTAATTATGCATAAACCACGGTGATCTATGTACACTGCTATAGACCAACACTTGGATGTTGTTTAAAAAAGAATAAATAAATTAAAAATAAATGTAGGGTGGGTTTCTACACATGTGAAGGAGTGTAAACAAGTCACACAATCATATTAGAGTTTATACAAATTAGGGGTGGTGTATTAAGGAGTGTGTGGATGGGTAGTGGTTGAATGTTTAATATCCTAAGAGTAATGTTTGTCAAAGTCCAAGTATGTTTTGAGGATATATTTTATGTTTGATGAATACACATTCCACATACTCCTTTAATCACCACCCCCAAATCAAAAGAGTATGTGGAATGGATAGTGGTTGAACAATCATCATCCTCAATACATACTTGTGCTCTGAGAAACATTAATATTAGGAGATTGAACATTCAAACACTACCCATCCACACATTCCTTAATACACCACCCTTAATTTGTATAAGCTTTAATAATTGTGTGACTTGTTTACACCCCTTCACATGTGTAGAAATTCACCCTACATTTATTTTTAATTTATTTATTCTTTTTTAAACAACATCCAAGTGTTGGTCTATAGTAGTATACATAGATCACCGTAGTCTATGCATAATTAAGAGATCCATCGATGCACTACGATAGACCGGACGAGTATACATAGAAGTGTAACATGGATGTAGTGATATTGAATAAATAATAATACTTCTATTTTTCTACAGTGTTAGTACTGTTTTTGATAGAATCATAGTCGATCAATCAACACCTCAACTGAAAATCGAGCAGCATTGTAATGATAGACTATGCAAGCAGTATACGAAATATTAATATTAATTCTATGAAATAAAAGAATGTTTCAAATATCCTACAAACAGATCATTCAACACATTAATAATATTAACATTCAAACGTCTTTTTTCCTATTTTCCTCATCATCAACATAGGTATTGTTGATTTCATCAACGATATCCATGAACCTAACTTCTTTGTCTTCTCCTCCTTCTTTGTCTGCTATTTCTTCCATTACATCTTCAGTTTCATTTCCTTCATTTTCAGCATCTGCAACAGCTGCTACTTCTTTCTCATTTTTTTTGCTTCCTCAGCTTCTTTTTTATCTTCACCTTCAACAGATGCTTCTTTCTCACCTTCCTTTTCTTCCTCAGGATGGATGGTTGTTTTACCCATTTTCAACACAATCTACACCTGCAGAATAAATCTCCCATTTTCAGTTCATAGACCACAAGTCTATCAACAGAAATAAGTCAATGCTCAAATGAACCCCTCCCTAAAAAATAAAGAAATACCCCACCAAAATCTAACATGTAGTATCAAAATCAAACTAGTGCACCTAATCAAACTAATTAGCTATTAATCTTTTAATTTTCAGTATTTCAGCCATGATATTTTAAAAAAATTTCATACGTCTAAAAATTGATTTAAATCTAGGGCATTCTGATTTTATAAACCACGGGTCTATGGACAGAAACAGGTCACTGTTCAAATCAAAATGCCAAAATAACTCTTCCACCATCAAACAGTTCACTACATACATCAATAACTGAACCAAAATCCAACATGCAGTATCAAAACACAACAATTGCTAAAAATTAAACTAGTGCACCTAATCAAACTAATTAGCTATTAATCTTTCAATTTTCACTATATCAGCAACCATATTTCAAAAGAATTCCATACGTCTAAAAATTGATTTCAATGTTGGGCATTCTGATTTCATAGACCACGGGTTAATTTCATAGACCACGGATTTACGAAAAGAAATAGGTCATTGTTCGAATCAAAATGCCAAAATAACTCTTCAAATAGCGATATCCCACCATTCAACACTTCTTTGCTAAAAAAAATCAAAACTAAACCAAAACTCCTTAATCGACCAAATTCATAAAAAAAAAAAAATTCCTACATCACTACGATTAGCAAAGAAACCTATTTAAATGGATCTACAAATGATCGAAACATGATTTTAACTAACCTTATGAAGCAACAACGAGCTCTTAGCAGATGCAGAAGAAGGAAAAACGAAAATGACGTTTGGGGAGAAGAGTTCTTGAATGCGGAAGTTGGGAGACAATTTAAGAGGAGAGAGAAAGTTTTTTTTATATTGGAATAAGTGGATGAGTGTTAGTGTATTATGTTAAAATTGTAAAGTTAGAAAAATGATACAATGGTCCCTTGGCCCACATGTGGGCCTACTTTTTTCAACTTTTACACATTTTTTACACCCTAACCCTAAAAAATAATTCAAAAAGAAATTTAGTGTCCCTTTGGCAAAATAGTTTTGAGAAAGGTAGCTTTTGTCAATTTTTCCCCAGTATGTCTCTCTGAATCTGTGTTAATACGTCAGCTGGTTGTACGTACACTCCCTTAAATTGCTTCCAGTTTCTAGCTCTTCAAGTGAGGTAATACATTGCTCCTATATTACTGCTATTGTTTCCTTTATAAACTGGTTACATCTTCTTCCCTTTATAGAAAACAGGACCCTTTTCACTTCACTTGAATGCACTATGATACCTGCCCAGTGCTCTGCTCCTTGTTTAACTTCTTTGATTCAATCACAGCAGCAATCACATAGACAACCTGAATCATCATGGCTGGATGTTTCCTGAATTTGCTTATCACATAGACAACCTGAATCATCATCTATTGAAATATTCATTTTGTGCATCCTATCCTTGGAGATGAGTTTGTTCTGTGCAGCAAACCATACAGTGACTTTGTTCTTTAGCTGAGTCACTTTGGTCCAAATGAGCTCAACAATGGAAACCTCCTTTATGTACTGATCAAATCCAAATAACTCCTAGTGATAGAGTACTTCCCTTTAGTAGTGAACTTATATTTTTTTTTTTCATACCATGTCTACATTCTATCTTTTAAGGAGTTGAGTTTTCTCCAATACCAACTACAATCTGGAGGTGCTTTATATGTCCAAATATCTTCATGCTCGTTCATATACAACTCGTGGACCCACTTTACCCAATATTGATTCTTTATTGGCTATCAGTTGCCACAATAGCTTCCCTACTAATGCTATGTTCCTTATTCTGCAGTTTTTTTTACATTCACCCCCTTGATTTCTTTGGATGATAGACCACCTCCCAAGCCACAAGTGAAAATTCTTCTTTTTAGTTGTGGCACCCCATAAGTACTCTCTGCGTTTCCTGTCCACTTCCTTAAAGATGCTTTGAGGTAGTATAAACACAACTCCCAAAAATTGTAAACTGCAAAGAACACTACATTAATCACTTGGATCCTCCTTGCATAAGACAACTATTTGAAGTATGTCATAGTGATTTTGGACACAAGTCGTTGACACTATACTTTGTTCCATTTCTTAGGAGATAAAAGGTAAGTCAAGGTATCTTATAGGAAAACTATCCATTGGAAGCATGTTCTACCTAGTAGTTAATCCTTGACCTCATCAGTCAATCCTGCTATGAAGATGATTTACTCCTGTTTACTTCCAACCTTGTTACAACACTAAAGCGTGTAAAAAATTCCATCACCATTTTCATTGAGTTTACTGCACCTTTATAGAAGACTATCAGATCATCATCAATTGCTAAATAAGTCAATCCTAGTACCTTACACTTAGGATTATACTTGAAGTTTGATAAACAACTCATGGTTTTCAAAGTTCTTGAAAGGTACTCCATAACCACTATAATAAAAGAGATGAAGCAGGATCATCCTACCTTAGACCTCTTCTCCCTTTAAAGTACCCATGATTTTCTCCATTCACCATGACAGCGAACTTAGTTGAGGTGACATGCCATGACTAGCTTTATAAACTGCACTGGAAATTCAAACCCAAATATAACTTCTTCTAAACGTCTCAAATAACCGTATCATAGGCTTTATTGATGTCTATCTTCATTAAGTTCCTTGCAGAAGTTTTCTTGGTACAATGTTTTAGAAAATCATGACAAATTAAGACATTATGGACCATAGATCTTCCTTGTACAAATGCAATTTGATTCTTAACCACCAAGTAATTCACAATATCCTTCAGTCTTGTATAAATCAGCTATAGACACACATTTGTAGATAACATTACAACATGATATTGGTCTATATTGATTAGAATATTTAGGTCTTTACACCTTTGGTATTAGAGCAATAATAGTAGAGTTTATTTGCTTCAGGAACTTCTTATTCTAAAAAAAACTCTAACACTGCCTCATTGACATTCACACCCATAATCGATCATGCTTCCTCTAAGAAACCACTTCCATAGCCATCAGGACCTAGGCTCTTACACTCTTATTACTATCAATGCTAAATATGGCCTGTTTAACATCCTTCCCTATGAATGGCTTCATCAATATGCTGATCTGTGGTAAATAGTGCAACATTGTGGAGAATATTCTTAGGATCATACTTCCAGGCACTATAGTCATTTTTAATATGAGTAGTGGCCTGTTGTAATCTTCTGTGTTTTATAGCTGCATAAAAGTATTTTGTGTTTCTAACCTCAACCATGTAGCTTTATTCTTCTGTTGCAAGAACACCTCAGCCATTTATGAAGACTTTCTAAACTTTTAATATTTCCTATGTTTATCTTGCTGGTAGTAAGTCTTAAAGGTTCTGTCTGCAGTAGCTTTATACATCTAGAAATGCTTGTTTGTGCTCTTGTGCTTCTGTTGTAATATTCTTGAAGTATTGAGCATTTAAATTACTTAATTACCTCTTCATCAACTTTAATCTCTTCACCACTTGCAACATTTTACAATATGGTACCTTATCCTTCCATGTTGTTTCCACCAATTTTAGAAAATTAGGATGATATACCCATGCATTGCAGTATTTAAAATGCTTCTTCAAATTAGGTACAACTTCCTTAGTGTGATTTTAGCTAGGCAATGATCACTAGTTCCCTCATGCAAAAATATGGCTTTAGTATAAGCATTATATCTAATCAATCTTGGTCAATAAACATTCAATCAATTTTGAAAAAAGACTCTTTGTGTGTCACCTTCATCATTCCGTGCATGTAAAAGAGTTGCCTACATAAGGTAACTTAATCAACTCACATTCCTCTACACAGTAATGAAAATCTATAACCTCTAGTAAAGTTACTGGACTGCCACCCATCCTATTTCTTGCTTTCAACATAGAGTTAAAGTCGCCTACAATCAACCAAGGCTTACTACAAGTTGATGGGCTGCTAAACTATTTCATACCTCATTTCTCTCCTTCCTGGTATTGTGAGCATACCCAGAATTTAAAAAGTAAGACACCTACAAATGATATGTAAACTACCTCACAAGTTGTTAGTTTCCAGAGAGTGAAGAATATAAGAAACTGATTTTACTTGTTGTTGAACATGTGGAACATGAGTTTGATAACTTTAACAGAGAGAGATTGGTGAAAGCAAAAACTACTGCTTTATTGAAGATTTAAAATTATTTATATGTTACAATCCTAACTGAAAAAAATAACCAACTCCTAAAGATAAGGATAAGGATTAGATAGAAACTAATTTTACTGCTGACTAATATTAACTTCTAACAGATAACATAAAAATTAAACTGCTGCAGCTCTTATGCATTTTTCTAACACTCCTCCTTGCTTTAAGAGTTGCAAACTCCAAGTTTTTTCCTGAGAAGTTGAAATTTATTTCCCGGTAAAGGCTTGGTGAAGATATCAGCCAGCTGCTCCTCGGTTTTGCAATAGAGCAGAATCACATCACCAGTCTTTTGCACTTCCCTTAAGAAGAAAAGCTTGATATTGACGTGTTTTGTTTTGGCATGAAATACAGGATTGTGAGAAATTTCTATCGCAGATTGGTTGTCCACAAATGCTTCAGTTCCTTTTGTTTGATTCGTATGTAGATCAACAAATATTCTCCTCAACCACAAAGCTTGATTCGCTGTTGCTGTTGCAGCCACAAATTCTGCCTCTGCAGTGGATTGAGCCACAATATCCTGCTTCTTTGAGCACCACAAAAATATTTTGGAGCCAAGACTAAAGCAATATACAGATGTGCTCTTCATGTCATCTACAAATCCAACCCAATCACTATTAGAATACCCAAGTAGTTTAAGATTTGGATTTTTCTGAAACTTGACACCATAATTAATGGTTCCTTTGATGTATCTGATTACTCTTTTTGCTAATTTTAGATGCAGCTCACTAGCACAATGCATGAACCTCGATAAAATGCTTACAACATACAGAATATCGAGTCTTGTAGCTGTGAGATACATCAAACAACCGACTAAGCCTCTGAAGTACGTTTCCTCCACTTTATCTGCTCCATCATTCTTGCTTAGTTTCTCTTTTTGGTTCATAGGAATACTCATCTCCTTGCAATCTTCCATGTTGAACTTCTTCAGAATTTTCTTAGCATATTTCTTTTGACAAATGAAAACTTCATTTTTTCCCTATTTGATTTCCATTCCAAAAAAATAGGACATTAGACCAAGATCAGTCATCTCGAAGGCTTGCATCATTTCTTTCTTGAAATCCTCAATATGCTTTGTGTTTCTCCCTGTAACTAGTACATTATCAACATATATAGACACAACAAGAATATCAATGCCATTATGTTTAACATAAAGAGTATATTCTGATAGACTCTTGTAAAAGCCTAACCCAAGCAAATGATCATCTATTCGATCACACCAGGCCCTTGGTGCCTGTTTAAGTCCATAAAGTGCCTTCCTTAGCCTGTAAACTTTGTCCTCTTTTCCTTTCGTCACAAAGCCTTTAGGTTTCTCAACATAAATTTCTTCCTAGAGAAAACCATTAAGAAATGCCGATTTGACATCCATCTGATACACTTTCCAGCCTAATTGTGCAGCAAGAGCAAGAAGTAACCTGATCGTGTCAAGCCTAGCCACTGGTGCAAATGTATCAAAGTAATCCACACTAAAAATTTGAGCATATCCTTTAACGACAAGCCTTGATTTATGCTTGTTGACTAAATCATCAGCATTTAACTTTGTTCCGAAGACCCATTTCAACCCAATTACTTTTCTGTCTTTAGGTTGATCAACAAGCTCCCAAGTCATGCTCTTCTGAATCATAAACAACTCCTCTTTCATTGCATCCACCCAATTTTCATCATTCTTAGCTTCAATGTACCCAGAAGGTTCACATACTGCCACATTACATCTCTGATATATATCAATGAGTAGTCGAGTACCATTAACCGGTGAATGATCCACCACTTCATCTTGCGATGAGAGTGATATTTTCTTTTTAGGAACTTTGGCAGAAAACTTTTCTGCTAAGTACGAAGAGTTTAGGATAGATTTCTTTGAGTTTTCCCAACACCATTCTCCATTCTCCATATAATACATATCTCTACTGAAGATTATATTTTTAGTTTGCGGTTGGAAGACTTATACGCCTTTGAAACTGCACTGTATCCAATAAAAATGCCTGGAGCAGATTTCTTATCTAGCTTGTCTCATTTAACTTGAGGAACATAGGAAAAATAGAGACAACCAAACACTTTAAGAAAGTTTAATGATGGTTTGAACCCATACCAAGCTTCAAAAGGAGTTCGACCTTTCACCGCCTTTGTGGGAAGCCTGTTTTGGAGAAAAACTTATGTATTTACTGCTTCTGCCCAAAATTTCTTTGGCAAGTTCTTCTCGTGCAACATGCATCTAGTCATCTCCATTATGTATCTGTTTCTTCTTTTACTTAATCCATTTTGTTGAGGAGTATACGGAGTAGTAAGCTGATGTTGAATCCCTGCTTCCTCACACAAAATGTTGAATTGTTGAGAAGTGTATTCCTTTCCATTATCTATTCGTATGGACTAAATTTTACAAGCAGTTTCATATTTTACTTTTTCTTTGAACTTTCGAAAGACATTAGCAGCCTCTGACTTATGCTTGAGAAAGTAAATTTAACACATGCGAGTTACATCATCAACAAAAATGATATAGTAAAGACTTTTTTTTAGTGAGGGAGTCCTTTGAGGTCCTGCTATATCGGTATGAATTAATTGTAATTTCTTTGACGCTCTACAAGTTGTCTTTGGAAATGGAAGTCTGCTTTGTTTCCCATATTGACACGCAAGGAAATTTGAAGAATTCACTTCTAAAACAGGTAGGTCCTCGACTATTTCTGCCTTTTGCATTTTAAGCAACCCTTCATAGTGATAATGTCTGAGTCTCTTGTACCATACTTCTGCAATATTTTCTTTGGCTAAAAAAATCACATGCTCCTCCTAAAATGGATCTAATGAGAAGCTTTTACCTCTCATTCTTACTTTAAACATTTCTTGATCTGATGCATCTTTGATCAAGCAATGTTTATCTTCAAAATTTAATTTGAAGCCATTTTCCATCAATTGACCAGCACTAAGCAAGTTCTGATCTATTTTAGGTACATAAAGCACTTCAAAAATTGTTTTTGTACTTGAGTGACTTGGAATAACAGACGTTCCTTTTCCTTGTACAGGAATATATTCATCGTTACCTATTCTGACTTTAGTAATGGTCGTAGGCTTCAATTCCTTGAAGAGATTCCTGTCGTTGGTCATGTGATTAGTACATCCACTATCAATCAACCAACACTCACTTGATGATTTACTTGAAAAACATGTAGCAACAAAGAGTTGATCTTTTTACTCTCCATCCATGATTTAAGTATCTTCTTCCTGTTGCTGATTATTGTTCTTGCAAATGACCGATTCATGCCCAAGTTAATTGCATTTACTACACTTAGCATCCGTCCTTCTTCAACACTTGTATGGTGGATGACCTTTCTTGTTACAATGCTTACATGGAGGAAAACTTTTCTTTTTGTTTCTAGTTTTTCCTGTTGCAGTACCTGCTGGAGCACTTTCATCATTTTTCTTGTTCTTCTTCTTTTTATTTTTGCCTCTATCTTGAGGCTTGGCAAAAAATTCTCCCTCGGTATTTCCTTCATCTCTCATGACCTTTCGTTGTTTTTGAGCCTGCAAAGCATTCAACAACTCCGCCAAGGTGATCTTGGATAGATCCTTGGTGTTTTCCAAAGTATTTATGGTTGCTTCAAATCTTTCCGTCACAGTTACCAGAAATTTTTCAACAATACGAGAATCATTAAACACGGAATCAAGCAATCTCACTCTGTTTGCTATGTTCAGGAGCCTTTCAGAGTAATGTTTTATGGTTTTGGTTTCTTTCATCTTCTGCATTTTGAAATCTCTTATAAGATTCAAAACTTGCATACCTATGATCCTCTCATCCCCTTCATATTCTGGCTTGAGATAATCCCATATGTCTTTGGCTGACTTTAGAGACATAATTCGAGTGAAAATTGAAGAAGATACTACTGAAAATAGACAGACTTTTGCCTTTGATTTTCTGGTTTTCCTGTCTTTATGGTTCTTGATCTGGGCCATAGTTGGATTGTAAGTCAATGGAGGAATTTCATAATCCTCTTCAACTGCCTCCCACATATCCATGGCATCTATATAAGTTTCCATCCTTACAACTCAAATCTGATAGTTATCACCATTAAAAACAGGTGGTGCCATAGTTGAAAAACTTGATTCTGCTTCCATGCTTCAGAAACTTGTCTTGTTTCAGTTATTACTTTTATGAAACACCCACAGATCCCTCAAGAAATAAGTGCTTTGATACCAATTGTTAGTTTCCAGAGAGTGAAGAACATAAGAAACTGATTTTACTTGTTGATGAATAAGTGGAACATGAGTTTGATAACTTTAACAGAGAGAGATTAGTGAAAGCAAAAACTACTGCTTTATTGCAGATTAAAAATTATTTATATGTTACAATCCTAACTGAAAAAAATAACCAACTCCTAAGAATAAGGATTTTTGATTAGATAGAAACTAATTTTACTGCTGACTAATATTAACTTCTAACAGATAACATAAAAATTAAACTGCTGCAGCTCTTATGCATTTTTCTAACACAAGTGATCATTTCAGTAGACATAGTGACAGGAACTTTTGTGAAATGTGGAGTTAATGCTTCCTTAAAGAATTTTGGGTAATTCAATGAATAAAGAAGTATGTTTCAAATAAAATGAACCTACATATCCGTTCCAAATGAAAAACAAGTATTGGTAGCCTTTGATTAATTGTACTTTGAATTAATGGTACTTTAATACCATTAACTCTATTCTTGCTATAGCTTTTTGCATCATATATAAACCGTGTTTTTGGTGAACACAAGACACACCAAAAAGAAGAAATACACAAACAATGTGAAATAAAAACATCTTCCTCCTTTCCTCTTCGTCTTGAATTATTTTGGGAATTGGTTTGAGCAACCTCCAAACCTTCAAACTTTCAGCCACGAGTTCACGTGTTTGGAAGTAGCTGTGGAACCTTGGGGAGTGACCGTCTAGAAGTATTTGCATCAGAGTCGGGCTGAAATTTCTTTCAAGGCAATGGCTTACCACGACACAGTATTTGTGACTATTTTATTACAATTATTAATTCCAGTTCCATATCAATATTGTAGTAATTTTTCCAATAATTTGAAAGCGATTTCCTTGCATATTACATTGATAAATGGTTATTTCTTTGAATAAAACTGTAATGCCCCGAGACTACACCCTGGGCTCTAAACGGTGCCTACGATCCCGAAGGACCACAAGCTAACCCATGGCTAGTACCTGCTGTGAGTACTGAATAATAATCATGAAAATATATGCGGAAGTAAAATTGAAAACACCATAAGGTTCATAAAACTAAATCAATCCTAAATACATCAATAGAATAACTACAATTGAAAGTGTCTGAAAGTCTCTAAACATCTGAAATAAAAGAGTTAATGGGACAGGCCCCAACTAACTCCCAAAACTGTCTGACAATAAATGTTGTACTGAAACAACATATTAACTGAATAAAAGTTATATCCTCGATGGATGAGGAATCACTACTATAACTGCTGCTGATCAACTGAATATGACTAAGTACGCTCAGGAACCCGAGAGTCCAAACCTATGATATAAGACATCATAGAGCAAAGAAAGAGTATGCATCAGTACTTTGAATGTACTGGTATGCTAGGTGAGGTTAGGATGATATGCATGGGTTCACGTTCATGAGAATAATAACTAATTATCATGAAATAACTTGATGAGAATATATGCAAGACTAGGAATACTACAAGTACTGAACGTGCAATACCAAACATATATCGTCTATCTAAATTAGTCTGAAGCTGAAGTACTGAGTTTCTGATAACTGAATAATCGATAACTGTAACTCATTATCATGTAGAACTGAACTGACTTCTGTACTGAATACTGGATACTTATTATTAATACTGAATACTGAAACTATAACTGTGGGAGTTATTATCTAACCGACATACCCTGATTATAGACTGATATAAGGTCCAACCTGTAACCCCACTTGGAAGGGTATTAGCACCATGCCATGGGTTACTAATAGTAGCTGGGTCAACCCTAATCTGTCAGCAAGACTCATGAGATGTATATGGTTACGTCAACCCTAGTCCAGAAGAAGATGATTTACCCTATGCTTGCTACATAGTTCTGTAATGCAGGGACTGCTACTAAGGGTCAAACCCTCTACTGACAGGAATGTTCCTATCCCTGGGTTTGCTCGGTACTGAATCCTACTCTCAACTGAATCGACACTGAACTGATCACTAGACTGTACTAGGCTTGACTGACCATATTCTACTATTGAAGATACTATGGAATCCTTCTATTCTAACTAGAGACTAGACAACAGCTAAATTTTGGGTATTTAATACCCCCACGACTCAATAGCATAGATAATGAAATCATATCTCAACTCTAAAAGCATCACACATAGGTCATCATGCATAATTCTTTCACATAGACATTTTTTCAAACACCTAGGATACATAAATCTTGTACATGAGCAATATATGAATGCCATGACTACCATATTCAACACCAAAATTCAAATATTAAACATGGGGGTTAGATACATCAACATGCATTCTAGTTAATTCACATAAAACTCAAATTATTCTTGACTTGAAATCCATACAAAATCACATACATGAACATAGTTTCATTCAAGAATGTAAATCATAATCTAAGTTCTTGAAAAAAGGATTTCTTGAACTCCAAGGGTGGAAGAAACCCAAGGATGAACACGTAAACATACCTTGATTGATGAACTGTTGGAAGTTATTAAGGGATTTCTTGTAAATTGAACTTGAATGATGAAGGGGATAGGGTTTGTTCTTGAAAGGAAATGCTTTTGATTTTGAGAGAATTGTGATAAATGAGGCAAAAATTTGTTTTGGGACCTAAATCTCATGTTATAGTGAGGGGAAAAGACTGGAATACCCCACTGCCCTCAGGATTAAATAAGCTGAAAAATGCCCAGTGACGCGATAGGCGACGCACCGCATCGATGTGATTACCGATGTGTCATGTTGATGGTGCCAACGCGATAGCCAATGTGATGCATCATGATCGCATCGGCTTGCTATTTTGGTCATCCAAACATGACTCAAATAGTGTTAAAAAATTCAACTCACTCGAGATGACCTATAGATAACCCTGATCATGAATCAATTTAAATGATACCATTGAAATATCAAGGAAAAAAATGAGACTAAGTGTCAATACTTAGCTAAAATTTTCTAAGTCTGGGACCTCTTTTGGCATGCTATAAAGGACTAAAATGGGCTAGGACTTTATGGGGTATTATAATATCTCCCCCTTGGGAACATTCGTCCTCAAATAAGGCTGATTAATCTAAGAGGCTCTTAGACTATATTGACATACATAGCTGAAACATGACTGAATCTTGAGGCATGACACATAATTGAATTGATCCATGAATGCATGAATGATATGCAGTTGAAACTAAGAATGGAATAGAATAAATCTAAGGAAGACTGTTACCTTAGGCTGAGTCTGAGTTTGCGGAGAAGAGACGAGGGTACTTGGTTCGCATGTATGCTTCTTCTTCCCAAGTGGCTCTCTCAACGGACTAATTCTGCTAAAGAACTTTGACCAAGGGAGCTTCTTTGTTCCTTAGTATGCAAGTATGGCAATCAAGGATTTTGACTGGAACTTCTTCGTAATAGAGACTATTCGGAACATCTACACTCTCTATGGGGACTACAACTAATGGGTCACCTATGCACTTCTTTACCAAGGAGACATGAAATACTGGGTGCACTGATGCTAAGTCTGCAGGCAACTTAAGTTCATAGGCTACCTTTCCAAAATGACTCAGAATCCTATAAGGACCAACATATCGGGGACTAAGCTTCCCCTTCTTACCAAACCTCTTCACCCCCTTCATGGGAGAGATTTTCAAATACACATAATCACCAATCTTAAATTAAAGATCTTTCCTTCTCACATCTGTATAAGATTTCTGTTGGCCCTGGGCTGCCTTAAACCTCTCCCTAATCAACTGCACTTTCTCTAAAGCATCAAATACCAAGTCATCTTCCACCACTGTGGCCTCACCTACTTCAAACCAACCAATGGGAGATTTACATCTTCTCCCATAAAGAGCCTCAAACAGAACTATATAAATACTGGAATGATAGTTTTTATTATATGCGAACTCAATCAAAGGTAAGTGGTCATCCCAACTGCCCTTAAATTCAATGACACACGCTCTCAACATATCTTCTAAAGTCTAAATGGTCCTTTCTGCTTGACCATCTTTATGAGGGTGGAAGGCTGTACTGAGATGGACTTGGGTACCAAGATCCTTCTGGAAAGCTTTCCAAAAGTGAGAGGTGAACTACATACCTCTATCTAAAATGATGGAAAATGGGACATCGTGTAACCTAACCAACTCTCTGATATAGATCCTGGCATATCCTCGACTGAATAGGAAGTATAGATTTGCAAGAAATGGGTGGACTTGGTCATCCTGTCTATAATGACCCAAATCGAATCGTGCTAATGATGATTATGAGGAAAACCCTTCACGAAGTCCATGTTCACTTTTTCCCACCACTTCTATGTGGGAATACTGAACTCCTGCATGGAACCACTAGGATTTTGGTGCTAAATCTTTACCTGCTGACAAGTAGAGCACTTATCCATAAATTCTGCAATGTCTTTCTTCATCCTACTCTACCAATAGACTTCTTGTAAATCATGGTACATTTTAGTGGACCCTGGATTAATAGAGTAACACATACCATGCGCTTCAGCAAGAATTCACTATCTTACATTATCTACACATAGCACACATAGCCTACCCTAGCAACGCAACACAACATCTCCTCCTTGGGAGAAAACCACTACTTTATGGTCTCTAACTGACTCTTTCAGCTTGACTAAACTGGGATCTCTGTCTTGCTTTTCGTTCACCTCGGAAGCTAAAGAAGACTCCAAACTATTCTGCATCCAAACACTTCTCTCAGCCGAATCAACCAAACGGACACCTAGTTTGGCAAGTTGATGAACTTCTTGAACTAACTTTTTCTTACCATCCTCATCGTGAGCAACACTACCCATGGAAAACCTACCGAGGGCATCTTCCATTACATTGGCCTTGCCCAGATGATACAAAACACTCATGTCAAAATATTTCATAAACTCTAATCACCTTCTCTAATATAAGTTCAGGTCTTTCTGTGAAAACACATACTGTAGGATTTTTTGGCCTGTGAATACATCAACATACACCCCATACAAATAGTGCCTCCAAATCTTTAAGGCAAACAAAACAACTGCTAATTCAAGATCATGGATAAGATAATTCTTTTTATGGGGCTTAAGCTGTCTAGAGGCGTAGGCTGTAACCTTACCTCTCTGCATCAAAACACACCCCAAACTAACTCTGGAAGCATCATAGTATACAATAAATCCATTTAAACCTCGGGCAAAGTCTAAACTGGGGTTGTAGTGAGTCGAGTCTTCAACTCCTGAAAACTTTTCTTACAAAAATCTGACCACTGAAACATAACTTTCTTCTGAGTCAATATGGGCATAGGGGACGTAATAGATGAAAACCCTTCAATAAACCACCGGTAATAGCTAGCCAAACCCAAGAAACTCCTAATATCTGATGAAGAGATGGGTCTAGTCTAGTTTCTCACTTCTTTGGTCTTTTGAGAATCAACTCTAATGCCATCATCAAAAACTATATGACCAAGGAAAGCTACTGATCTTACCCAAAATTTGCATTTACTGAATTTGGCAAACAACTGATGGGATCTAAGAGTCTGTAATACTCTTCTGAGATGGTCCGCATGGTCATTTTCACTACAGGAGTAGACAAGAATGTCATCGATGAAGACTATGATGAACATGTCCAAGTACTACTTGAACACGCAGTTCATCAAGTACATGAAAGCTGCTGGGGCATTGGTAATACCAAAAGACATGACTAGAAATTCAAAGTGACCATACCGAGTTCTGAAAGCTATTTTTGGAATATCACATTCTCTGACTCTGAGCTGATGATAGCTAGATCTGAGGTTTATCTTAGAAAAGTAACTGGCACCCTAAAGTTGGTCAAAAAAGTCATCGATTCTAGGAAGTGGGTATTTATTCTTGATGGTGACTTTGTTCAATTGATGGTAGTCTATACACATTCTAAGAGAACCTTCTTTCTTTCACACAAATAAAACTGGTGCACCCAAAGAAGATACGTTGGGCCTGATAAATCCTTTTTCTAAGAGGTCTTTCAACTGTTCTTTTAAATCTTTAAGTTCAGCTGGAGCCATTATGTATGGCGGAATAGAGATGGGCTGAGTATTAGAAAGAAGGTCTATTCCGAAGTTGATTTTCCTTTTGAGAGGAACTCCAGGGAGATCTTTGGGAAACACATCTAGAAATTCACTTGTGATTGGAACTGACTCAAGGTTAAGAGTCTCAGAACTAGAGTTTTACTCGCACCAAATGATAAACACACCCCTTGGATATCATTTTTCTCGCTCTAAGGTATGAAATAAGTTGACCCTTAAGTGCTGTGGTACTAACCCTCTATTCAAGGCCTGGTTCATTTGGGAACTAAAAATAAACAATTCATCTCCTACAATAAACTGAAGCATAGCATGAATGAAGCCAATCCATGCCAAGAATGATGTTAAAATCCATCATCTCTAGCTCTACAAGGTCAGCTGAAGTAATTTTCTGAGACACCATAACCGGACAGTTCCTGTATACCCATCGAGCTACGATAGACTTACCTACTGGGGTAGAGATTGAGAAAGGCTCTGTTAGGATTTTGGGACTGACTCCAAAGTTGACAACTATATAAAGAGTTACAAAAGAAATAGAAGCTTCAGGGTCTAACAAAGCATAAATATGTAAATGAAAGACTTGCAACATACCATTAACTATATCAGGAGAACTCTCCTGATCCTGTTAGGGATGAAGTGCATAAAGCCTATTAGGCGCTGCCCACTGGTGGCACTGGAAGTGGCACCCTGTTGAGACGGGTGATTGGACTGAACTAGAGGACGGTTATGCTAACTCTATGAACCCACTTGAGGAAAATCCCTGATCCTATACCTGTCTTACCACACTCAAAACACACGTCGCTGCCAGCCCTGTAGATACCCTGATGATTTCTGCCATATTTCTGGCAAAGAGGATTTGTTCAAGCACTGTTCACACTACCCTGAGATTTAGAGCCTGGCGCCATATCCTTACTATCAATCTTGAATTTGGGCATCGGTGTACTAGCCGAAGATGGAGCTGGGACTGAATATTTTGGGCAGAACTTAGGACAGGTACCACCTTCTGACTTTGGCTGAGCAAAACTAAAGCTACTTGTTCTAGCCCTCTTATTTTCCTTATCTTTCTCCTTAGTCTTTTGTTCCTCAATCTGTTGTGCATGGACCATTAACCTAGCCAAGTCTATCTCTTTAATCAGCCTTGCGGTCCTACATTCCTTGACCACACTATCAGATAGACCAGACATGAACTTGCTCATATTAGACCTACTATCAGCTACCACATGAGGAACATACCTGGACAATTGAGTAAACTTGAGGGAATACTCTTTCACACTTATATTGCCCTTCTTCAGGTTGATGAACTCTAAAACCTTAGCCTCCCTCAACTCCAATGGAAAGAACCTATCTAAAAAGGCAGTAGCAAACTCCTCCCATTTCATAGGCCCTGCATCTTTGACCTTATCTACCTTCCATTGCTTAAACCATGTATGAGCCACATCCTGCAACTTATAAGAATCTTACTCAACACTCTCACTAGTGGTTACCCCTATAATGTCTGTTACCTTTTGCACCATGTCGAGGAATTCCTATGGATCCTCTTTAGACTTAGACCCTAAAAATAAAGGAGGGTTCATTCGGGTGAAGTCCTAAATTCTAGATACAGTAGTATTGGCTACTAGGTTGGCCTGAAAAGTAGCTGGTCGAACATTTTGAGCTACCACAAAATAGGCTAGAGTGATGAAATCTTCTCTGAATTTTGCATGAGAAACGTGCTCATTCAGGGGATCTTTTTGAACGAGCGGAGGTGCTGGGTGGTTCCTAGTTCTTCTTTCGTTGGTCTTTCTAAGAGGCATGTTCTATAAAAGAAAGGAAAACTTGGATTAGACAGAGAGTTTAACTTGAGCTAATGCTCACTCGCAAGATCTGAGCACTGAAAAAAGGGAACTTTTTCCTAAAAATGCCTCACAGCCTCTTATCCATAAGTTTGGCGCGCTACACACCCATTCACAAGACTCTACTTTACGTGGATTTTAGCCTCCCTAGGACTCTTTAGAACCTTAGTCTCTAATACCAAGTTTGTAATGCCCCGAGACTACACCCTGGGCCCCACACGATGCCTATGATCCCAATGGACCATAAGCTAAACCATGGCTGGTGCCTGCTGTGAGCACTAAATAAAATTCATGAAAACATATGTGGAAGTAAAACTAAAAATGTCATAAGGTTCATAAAACTGAATCAATACTAAATACATCTGTAGAATAACTACTAACTAAAAGTGTCTGAAAGCCTCTAAACATCTGAAATAAAAGAGTTGATGGGACAGGCCCCAACTAACTCCCAAAATAGTCTAATAATAAATGTTGTACTAAAATAATATATTAACTGAATCAAAGTCATGTCCTTGATGGATGAGGAATCACTACTATAATTGCTACTGATCAACTAAATCTGACTAAGTATGGTCAGGAACCCGAGCATCCAAACCTATAATATGAGACATCATAGCACAAAGAAAGAGTATGCATCAGTACTTTGAATGTGTTGGTATGATAGGTGAGGTTAGGCTGATATACCTAGGTTCACGAGCATGAGAATAATAACTAATTATCATGAAATAACTGGATGAGAGTATATGCAAGACTGGGACTACTGTAAGTACTGAACATGCAATACCAAGCATATATCGTCTATCTAAATTAGTCTGAAGCTGAAGTATTGAGTTTTTGATAAATGAATAACCGATAACTGTAAGTCATGATCGTGTAGAACTAAACTAAGTTCTGTACTTAATACTTAACACTGGATACTAATTACTGAATACTGAATATTGAAACTGTAACTGTGGGAGTTATCACCTAACCGACATACCCCGATTATAGACTGATATGGGGTCTAACATGTAACCCTAGTTGGAATAGTGTTAGCACCATGCCACGATTTACTAATAGTAGCTGGGTCAACCCTAATTTGGTAGGAAGACTTATGAGATGTATGTGGTTACGTCAACCCTAGTATGTCAGAAGAAGATTTACTCTATGTTTGCTATGTAGTTCTATATGTTAATTTGATGATTATTTCATGCCTTAAGTCATGCAACCTAAGTGTTTGATAAAACGCCTAAGAGACTAGAAATTATGTTATATAGCACAATTGTGATTTATGAGATGAATTCATATTTTACCCCTATGTTCAAATGACTCCCATTCTATTGATGTACAATGTACATGTTTGTTGGAATGGCCATGATGTTAGAGTATGAAATTATGACATTGAGTATATGCATTCCTACCATGTATAAGATTATGATAACCATGTACTTCATGAAATCCCCAATTTATTGTATTATGGATTATTGATGTTGGTCATGTATTCAAGAATGTCATGCCTTGTCAGTTTACTTCTATCGAGTCCTGGGGGTACTTGTACCCAACAATTTAGCTTTGTGCCTAGAGAAAGTGTCATGTTTTCACAATATCCTCAGTCAAGCCATGTTCAATAGAATTCAGTCAGTCATGTGACTCAGGAAAACTTAGTAAACTCAGTAATCTCAAAAAGCTCAGTAATTCAGTAATCTCAGTAGTATTCCATCAGTCAGCGGAACTCAATGAACTTAGTCCAGTTCAGTTCAGTTAATCATGTTCAGTGTCTATTTAGACGGGAGTAGAATTTAGCACCGAGTAAACCCAATGATAAGGACACACACTGATAGTTGAGGGTGTGATCCTTCGATGCAATCTTTGCATTCCATAACTATGTAGCCAGTATAGGTTAAGACATCAACACTGCCAAATGAGAGTTGATAAGGTGGATAAATACTATCAGATGAGGATCCCACCATTCTCTTTTAGGGAAACTGCCAGATGAGGGTCACCCACAGCTTGTCTTTACTAGTGGCACGATATTGACACCCTTTTATTGGGGTTATAGATTAGACCCCAACTTAGCTATAATGCGTTATTTGGGGCATGTCGGTTAGATGACTGATGTGTGAGCAATTTCTAATATATTTAAGACCTTTAACCAAGAATAATTGCGAAGTCTTAAGCAACTTTTGTCGTTTTTGATTTGTTTATGTCTGATTTTATAGTTTAAGCTGATGGCATAGAGAACCAACAAGAATAGAAGCAAAGAAGTTGAAATATGGAGGAATCTGAAGAGAAGTGTGGCTAACGACATCTGTGATAAGTTGTCATCCCTGTGATAGGCTATCATAGTTGTCGTCAGAATTAACCATGAGTTGAAGCCTGTGAAGACATCTGGTGATATGATGTCAAAAGTGTGATACGCCATCATGAATGTCGTCATCCTTAACCAGAGAATGGGAGTTGAAGAGAAGTTATGATGATATTTTGTGATAAGACATCAGGATGGTGATAAGGCATCAGGAGCACCGTCAGACTTAGGCAGAACTTGGAAGCTGAGATGAAATTTTAACGATATTGGTGACAAGCCGTCAAACTCTTAATACGTCATCATCGTCATCGTCAGCATTAGACATCAGAATCCAAAAGTGCAGAGGAGCTAACGACATCCGTGATAAGTCGTCAGACTCCTGATAAGCTATCATGGATGTCGTCGTCTATTCCGAGAAAAAGCTGCAACTTTAATTTTATTTCCTAATTTAGGTTAAACTATTTAAATCTTTGTTTTGGGGTTTTCCAGGGATTCATTCATCATCATCATTATTCTAAAGAGAGTTTGATACTTTGAGTCTTGGAGAATATTTTTCGATATTTCTTTCTCTATCTTTTTGGATTCGAACAACACAACTATTTTGGGGATTTTCCTTTGTGATCTAATGTATGATTCACCAATTATAATTCATCTCTGTAAGTTAATCTTCTCAATTATGAATTCAATTATGTGTTTTGTTCTTTGCATCATGAGTGGCTAAACTCCGTTAACCTGAATTATGGGATCTAGGGTTAGGTCGTGATGAGGTACTAAATACTCAAGATTCAATATGTGTTAGGATTTCTTGATAATTCTGAAGTTTTAATTAACGTCTGTTGATTTAAAATAGTGGACACACCTGCTTTGATTTTCTTGAGAAAGAAATCAAATATAGTAGGAAGTGAATTATCAACAGGGACTCAGAAATACTTCGTTTAATAATCAACGTTGTAACAAGGTTGGTTAACCTGAGGTAAAATCTGGGCAGTAAATAGAAATTCCCTAAGTCTAAGAGGATTAGGGAATTAAACGCTTAAGTAGGTTGAGAGACATTTAAGCATAACATCGATAAAGATAGCTTGTTATCCTAACCACCGTGATAATCTTGAGTCACATTTAGCATCTGTCATGTACCGTAAGCCCTAATAAACATAATTTTGGTTATTTCATAAAATCTTGATTACAAACATCGAAATTAAAGTGACAAACAATTATTTGTGAAACTTCAACCCCCATTTCAGGAAACGTTAAACTATCAGTGAATTAAATCGCAAACAACTTGAGTTCACACCATATTCCCTGTGGGATTCGACCCCAACCTACTTGGGTTTTATATTGATAATGATCGCTTACACCCTTTTAAGAGTGTAGTTTGAGCATTATCAATGACTACTTCCCACAGTCTCAGTAAAAGAACTCAGATAGTTTTTCGGATTTCAGGACTATCAGATACAGTCAACTCAGCACAGTACAAAACTCAGCTAGTTCCATCAAAACTTAGACTATCAGATACAGTCGCGTAGTATCAGTTATATCAATTATCAGTAACTCATTTTATCAGTAATCAGACTCAGTAGTAAGTACCATCACGAATTCAGTTACAGTCACTTATTCATGTATGTATTCTCACATTTATGTTATACAATCAGTTAGCATTGTTCATGTATTTGAACCCTTTGCATTCATCCTACCTCACATGCATACCAATACATTCAATCGTACTGATGGATTTACGCTATGGTGTTTTATTCTATACCATAGGTTCAGAAGCATGAGTTCCAGAGCATCAGTAGCATTCCATTTTTAGCAGTCAGAGTTAGCAGTGAGTCCTCCTCCTTCAAGGTCATGATCATTACTTTATTTCTTTATTACTTAGTTTATTTTAGTAGTTAGGGTTAGTTGGGGACATGTCCCATCAACTCCTTATGCAGACAATTCAGTTTTAGAGGTTTTTCAGACTACAGTATGTTCAGACAGTTTTATTTCAATTTGTTTTAGTATTGATATACCGTACTTTCAGATGTTATGTTTTATCAATTTTGAATCTTATGGCCTTTCAGCCTTTATTTCCATATTTATACAATATATTATACAGTGTTCAGGTACAGATATTAGTCATGGGTTAGCTTATGGTCCTTTGGGGTCATGAGCATCATGTAGAATTTCGGGTACCAGATTCGGGGCGTTACAACGAGAATAAGCAATATATGAATGTCATGACTACTACATTCAACACCAAAATTCAACTATTAAACATGGGGTTTACATACATTAACATGCATTCTAGTTAATTCACATGAAACTCAAATTATTCTTGACTTGAAATCCACACAACATAATCCACAAAACTCAAATTATTCTTGACTTGAACATAGTTTCATTCAAGAATGTAAATCATAATCTAAGTGTTTGAAAAAGGATTTCTTGAACTCAAATGATGGAAGGAACCCAAGGATGAACACCTAAACATACCTTGATTGATGAATTATTGGAAGTTATTGAGGGATTTCTTATAAATTGAACTTGAATGATGAAGGGGCTAGGGTTTGTTCTTGAAAGGGAATGCTTTTGATTTTGAGAGAATTGTGATAAATGAGGCAAAATATTCTTTTGGGACCTAAATCTCATGTTAAAGTGATGGGAAAAGACTGGAATACCGCTCTAGCCTCGAGATTAAATGAGCTGAAAAATGTCTAGTGACCTGATAGGTGTCGCGTCGCGTCGATGGTATCTATGCGATTACCGATGCATCGCGTCAATAGTGACCATGTGATAGACAATATGACGCATCATGATCGCATTGGCTTGTTGTTTTGGTCATCCAAATATGAATCAAACGATGTTCAAAATTTCCAAAACTCACTCGAGATGACCTATAGAAAACCCTGATCATGAATCAATTTACAAATCGACAATCTAAGGCTGGAAAGATCGTAATTGATACCATTGAATTATCAAGGCCAAAAATATGACTAAGTGTCAACACTTAGCTTTATTTTTTTAATTCTAGGACCTCTTTTGGAATGCTTTAAAGGACTGAAATAGGCTAGGATTTTACGGGGTCTTACAATTTTTTTTCTAATTTTTCAATACTTGATCCATTGTACGAAAATAATTTCAAACGTTGGTCACAAAAACTTCTAATTTTCTTTGAACAATTAGAAGTTGATTATGTTTTGTTTAATGAACCTCCTACTGATGGTTCTAACATTACTACTGGATCTAATAATGTTGTGGTTACTGATATTGCTAAAAAGAAATTTGAAAAAGACAACAAGACAGCTAGAGGACGTTGAGCCATATGAATACTCATTTGTTTGATTTATTTGTTACTTATAAATTTTATAAGGAAATATGGGGACAGTTTAAAAAGAAATATGGTGTTGATGATGCAGGAAAGAAAAAATATGTTGTCGAAAAGTGGATTAAATTCCAAATGGTTGACAATAAACCAATCATGGAACAAGGCTTTCCAGTGTTATCTAAGAAAAGGACAAAAGTCAAAACAGGGAGGACAAGATGATGCCCAAGCTCATCTTATTAGGGTGATGAAGTAATTGTTCCAGTAATCATCGAGGTTAATCTGATAGCTAACAAGATTGATTGGGTGTTGGACAAAGAAGCTTTAAGACATATCTGCGCCAACAAAGAGTTATTCCATGACTTTGAGGAATCCACCAATGGTGAGTGTGTCTACATGGGTAACTCCACTACTGTTTGAGTTATGGGTAAAGAAATATTTTTACTTAAATTAACTTCTGAAAAAAAATTAGACTTGAACAATGTTTTGTATGTTCCCTCGCTCCGTAGAAACTTAGTTTCTGGAGAACTTCTCAACAAAGTAGGCCTTAAAATTGTATTTAAAGATGATAAAATAACTATTTCTCGTGGAGGTGACTTTGTTGGGAAGGGATACCTTAAAGGGGGCTTGTTTGTACTGAACATTGATCAGTAGATTCCTAAAAATGCAAGTATTTCTAATTCTACTTATATTGTTGAGTCTATTAATTTATGGCATGGTAGACTAGGTTATGTTAGTATTATTTATATTAAACGACTTAGAAAAATGAGATTAATTTTTTCAGTAAATATTGATAATATTTCTAAATGTCCGTTGTGTATATAAACAAAGCATGTCAAGAAACCTTTTAAATATGTTACTAGTAGAAAGGCCGAATTGCTTGAACGAATACATTCAGACTTAGCAGATTTCAAGAACATTGTTAACAAAGGTGGAAAGAAGTATTACATGAATTTAGTTGTTGAATTTTCTAGGTACAGTAAGGTATACCTCCTTAAATCTAAAAATGAGGCAAAAAATATGTTTTTAAAATTCAAAGCAGAAGTAGAAAATCAAGTAGCCAGAAAAATTAAGAGATTTAGATCTGATAGAGACGGTGAATATAGTACTAAAACTCTAGAATAATTTTGTGAGAAAAATGGATAATATCATGGATAATACCATTTTTCTCACAAAATTATTCTAGAGTTTTAGTACTATATACTCTCCAAAAAATGGTGTAGCTATATGAAAGAATAGAACCCTTAAGGAAATAATGAATCCTATGCTTTTAAGTTTGGGTATACCTGGCTATATATGGAGGGAGGTTGCCTTATCTACATGTTATATTCTTAATAGAATCCCTCATAAAAAGTTAGACAAAACCTCATATGAATTGTGGAAAGGATTTGCTCCTAATTTAAATATTTGGAAGTGTGGGAGTGTTTGGCTAAGGTTTGTCTAGCTGATTTTAAATGGATAAATGTAGGATCTAATTCTTTTGAAACTGTCATTATTGGTTATGCTCAAAATAATGCTGCATATAGATTTATTTCATTAAATAAGCATTCTATTTGTGAATCTAGAGATGCAGAATCCTTTCACTATGTTTTCCATTGAAAAATGATGTACCTAGTGATGCACAAAATAATACTTCTATATCTATATCTATTAACTCTCATGTTATACATGTATCTGATACTATTGCTAATAAACCTGAAAATGAACTGAGAAGGGGTAAAAGATGTAAAACTGAGCATAGTTTTTGTCCTGATTTTATCACCACCTTCTTAATTGAGGATTTTGATATCGATTCTTTAAATGATGAATTAGTTTCTATCTACTTAATAAAAGAAGACCCTAAGACTTAAGATGAAGAAATGAGTTCAATAGATGCATTATTTTGGAAAGAGGCTATTAAAAGGGAATTAGACTCTATAGTCTCTAATCACACCTGGACTTGTATGATTTTTCTAAAGGTTGTAAACCCATAAGCAAGTGGATATTTAATAAGAAATTGAGGCCTAATGGTACAATTGATAAATACAAGGCTAGACTTATGATTATGGGTTTTAACCAAAAGATAGGTGTTGATTATTTTGATACATAATCTCCTGTGACTATAACAATGACAATGTAACACCCCAATTTTCTAAACCGGAACGCTACATGGTGTTGATGACCCCGAGGTACCACAAGCTAATCCATGAATGATATCTGCACCTGTGAATTTCTTAACATACGTGTAATATACGGAAAACATAAACAATAGACCATAAGGTTCAACTAAAATAATTATAACATCTATGTGGGTGAAAAATATCCAAGATAACTGAAGTCTGAATCAAAATTAAACTAAATCTAAAAGCCTCTAAACACTGTCTGAATAAGGAGTTGAAGGAACATGTCTCCAACTAACTCTGTAAACTGATAGCTAACTGATATAATAAATGAATAAATCAAATTATATCTTTCTCGAATGAAGAGGACTCACTGCAACTCGGTATACTAGAATATGACTGCTACTGCTATTTTGGAACTCGTGTCTCTGAACCTATAGTGTAACATAAAGAGAAAGCACCATAGCGCGAATGCGTTAGTACAACTGGAGTACTGAGTATACGAGTGAGGTAGGCTGAACATAAATAGGGTTATATGCATGAACAATGCTAACTAACTGACTAATATGAATGTGAGAGTGCAAACATGCATACATAGAAACTGGGATCGCAAATTCGTGATAGCTAAATTTGTACGCTAATACATAGTTTACTGATAACTGATCATGACTGATACTGTAGTTCTGAATGCATGGGTGACTATGTCTGAAGTCCTACATCTGATGGAACTATCTAAGTTCTGTACTATAACTGAATTTGACTGTATCTAACAGTCCTGGTATACTGGTATCTGAAGAACTGTATGAGTTCTTTTACTGAGACTGAGTCTGAAATTGTGGGAGGTAGTTTTTTTAACCGACATGCCCCAATTATGCATATAGCTAAGTTAGGGTCCAATCTATGCCCCGACTGGAGGGGTGTCAATACCGCGCCACTGGTAAGGACAGTTGTGAGTGACCCTCATCTGGAAGGTACTCAAATGAGAATGATAGGAACCCTAAACTGACAGGTTAAGCCACCTCATCAACCCTAGTCCGAATGGTTAAGATGTCTCAACCTATGCTGGCTACGTAGTTCTAGAACACAAAGATGACTGCTAAGAATCACACCCTAAACTGGCAGGTGAGTTCCCATCCTTGGGTTCACTCGGTGCTAACTTATACTCCCATTGAAGAGACTAAACATGATTTAACTAACTGTACATGGACTGAATATCTAACGTCCGTTGACTGACAGAATAGTACTACTCTCTGAGAATTTACTGAGATCATTAGATTTCTGAGGTTTCCTGAGTCACATGACTGATTGAGTTCTATAGATTGTGGCTTGACTAAGATGATCATGATGACATGACATGGCTCTAGGCACACAACTATGTTTTTCGAGTACGAATACCCCCAGGACTCGAATGAAGGAATTGACACACATGACATGACTTGATCACAAGATTTGAGTCCACAATTCATAATATCGTACATAAGGGATTTCATACTAAGCATGGTTATCAACAATGTATTGAATGGAAATGATTTCATGTCACATGGAAGTACTTGCACAACCTTAATATCATGTTCATTGCATAATCATACTAGCAACACATATCAATAACATGGAAGTTCATGTGGAATCATCTTAAGAGTTGACATAGCTTATCATTTAAATACTATGGGGTCATGGGAACATGATTTTTAGCATTCTAGGCATTTTAACAAACACCTTGCATGCACACTCTGGGGCATAGGTTTTCTCAACAATTTTTAATTATCTTGAACCACCCAAATTCATGGGTTTTAACTACAAGCATGCATACATCATGGAAGTCAACTTAAATAAATATCTTGAAGCTTAAAAAATGATCATTAAAATTAAAAACATCACATAACAACAAGGAAATCAAAGTTTCTCATTTAAAAGCATGGTTCTTGAACTCTATGAACGAAAGGGGTCCATAGATGAACACTACGCATGCCTGACTCAGGGTTCTTGACGTTTTTGAACTTGAAGGATTTAAAATCCTTTGATTCTTGAAGAGGATTAATTTTTTTTCTTGGATATTAAATTTAGAGAGAAACCCTAGTTTTTGTTTGTGAAATAATAATGAGCATAATGGCTGAATTCAGACTTATCTGGGTATATGTAGGCGAGTGAAAGTTACCAAAATACCCATGTTAAGATGACCTAGAAATAAAATGAACATGGCGTCTGATGTTCCGTCAGACACTTGACGGTCTGTCACTTAGCCCGTCAGACGTGGACCGAAAATAGGGTTCACTGGGTAAGAGTTGACGGCCTGGATGATGGTCCATCACCACTTTGACAGTCCGTTAACTCATTCGTCAGTCCTTTTCCAGTACATGGATCAACTGCCTTGGCGGTGAAGGTCAAAGTGGTAGTCCATCACTTATGTGGTGGTTCGTCGACTTGGCCATCATACCTGGGCATTTCCGACAGTTCCAAGTAAAACGTTCATAACTTCCTCGTCTGATGTTGGATTTGGACAAAATTGGTACCGTTGGAAAGCTAACTCAATTTTCCACATGATAGAAAGTGAAAATATAAAAAATACCACATTTAAAAAGATAGGTTTGCATTTTAAAGTAATTCCTAGCATCCTTGAGATGATTTCTATCTAGGAAAAAGGCACGGGTATTACAAACAATTAGGACTCTTATTGCTCTAGCCGTTATTCATAATTTTGTGGTACACCAAATGGATGTCAAAACTATATTTTTAATTGATGATTTAGAGAAAGAGATCTGTATGACTCAACCTAAGGGTTTTGTGGTTCTAGGACAAGAGGATAAATTATGCAAATTGAGAAAGTCGTTATATGGACTAAAGTAGGCTTCTATGCAGTGGCATAAAAAAATTATTTTTACATTAATGGATAATGACTTTTTTGTTAATTCATCTAATACATGTGTTTATTCTAAAATAATAGGATCAAATTGTGTGATTATATGTTTATATATAGATGACATGTTAATCTTTGGCCCTAATATGAATGTTGTAAATGATACTAAGAATTTCTTATTTTCTAAATTGAAATAAAAGACCTTGGAGAAGCTGATATGATTTTAGGGATAAAAATCAAAATAATTGTTAATGGTTTCTCTTTGTGTCAGTCTCGTTATATTGAAAAGATGTTGAAAAGGTTTGATTGTTTTGATGTAGTGTCAGTGAGAACTCCTTATGATCCTAGCATACACATTAAAAAGAATAAAGATTCCAGTGTTTCTCAAACTGAATATGCTAAAATTATTAGGAGTGTAATGTTTCTCACGAGCTGTACTTGGCCTGATATAGATTATGTTGTTAGTAGATTGAGTAGATATACTCATAATCCTAGTAGTGAACATTGGAATACTTTTCATGGCTTGTTAAAACATTTGAGAGGTACTATGGATTGGTGTTTGCATTGTAATAAATTTCCTGCTGGTTTAGAAGGTTTTTGTGATGCAAATTAGGTAACTGACAATGATGAAGTTATCTCTAACAGTGGCTATGTATTTACTTTTGGTAAAGGTGCTACTTCATGGAAGTCTTCAAAGCAGACTTGTATAGAATATTCTATCATGGAATCTGAATTCATTGCCCTCGAGTTGGTAGGGCAAGAAGCTGAGTGGCTGAGAAATCTTTTGGCAGATATACCTTTATGGGGAAGATAAGTGTCACCAGTCTCTTTATATTGTAACTCATAGGCGACAATTAGAATTGCTAAAAATAGTTTATACAATGGTAAAAAGAGACATATTCATATAAGACATAGTGCAATCAAACAATTATTGAAAAATGGTGTTATTTCCTTGGAATATGTAAGGTCCAAAAGAAATTTGGCGGATATTATGACCAATGTTTTGACAAGAAAAATAGTCTTCGAATCGTCGAGGGGGGTGGTCCTAAAGACCATTGATTGAGGTAATATGGTGGATACCTATTTGTGGTCAAATGAAGCCGTATAGGCCTTCAATAAACACTACATATCCTATCCCTATGATGCAAGGTAGTGTATTATAAAGTTGAGCTTAAATTTTGCTGTTAATGATCTATAGCCTTAAATTGGTCTATGAGATAGACTTGATGGATCACCTACATGAGTGTAAGGGATTGGTCACCTTTTACCCTTATGTTCAAATGGCTCCCATGCTATTGATGTGCAATGTAGATGTTTGTTGGAATGCTCATGATGTTAGAGTATGAAATTATGACACTGAGTATATGCATTCCTACCATGTACAAGATTAGGATAACCATGTACTTCATGAAATCCCTAACTTATTGTATTATGGATTGTTGATATTGGTCATGTATTCAAGAATGTCATGCCTTGTCAGTTTCCTTCTATCGAGTCCTGGGGGTACTTGTACCCAAAAATTTAGCTGTGTGCCTAGAACCAATGTCATATTTTCACAATGTCCTCAGTCAATCCATGTTCATTAGAATTCAGTCAGTCATGTGGCTCAGGAAAACTCAGTAATCCCAGTAATATCAAAAAACTCAGTAATTCAATAATCTCAGTAGTATTCTGTCAATCAACGAAACTAAATGAACTCTATCAAGTTTAGTTCAGTTAATCATGTTCTGTGTCTATTAAGATGGGATTAGGATTTAGCACCGAGTAAACCCAAGGATGAGGACACACACTGACAGTTAAGGGTGTGATCCTTAGAATCAATCCTTGCATTTCAGAACTATATATCCAGAATAGGTTGAGACATCAACACTGCCAGATGAGGGTTGATGAGGTGGATAAACACTGTCAGATAAAGTTCCCAACTTTCTCGTTTGGGGACACTGCCAGATGAGGGTCACCCACAACTTGTTTTTAACATTGGTGAGGTATTGATATCCTTTCAATTGGGGTTACAGATTGGACCCCAACTCAGCTATAATGCATTATTTGGGGAATATCGGTTAGATGACTACTTCCCACAGTCTCAGTAAAACAACTCAAATAGTTCTTCAGATGTCAGGACTGTCAGATACTATCAACAAATGCCTAGTGACATGAAAGGCGGCGCGCCGCGTCAATGGTATCGATGCGATTACCGACGTATCGCATCGATAGTGACCACACGATAATGATTGTGACGTGTTATGATCGCGTTGGCTTTTTGTTTTGGTCATCCAAACATGACTCAAACGATGTTCAAAATTTCCGAAACTCACCTGAGATGACCTATAAATAACCCTGATCACGAATCAATTTAAAAATTGACAATCTAAGGCCAAAAAGATTGTAAATGATACCATTGAAATATTGAGACCAAAACTGAGACTAAGTGTCAACACTTGGCTAAAATTTTCTAAATCTAGGACCTCTTTTGGAATGATATAAAGGACTGAAATGGGCTAGGGTTTTATGGGGTCTTATAATTTTTTTTCCAATTTTTCAATACTTGAGCCATTGGATGGAAATAATTTCAAACGTTGGTCACAAAAACTTCTAATTTTCTTTGAACAATTAGAAGTTGATTATGTTTTGTTTAATGAACCTCCTACTGATGGTTCTAACATTACTACTAGATTTAACAATGTTGGGGTTGCTGATATTGCTAAAAAGAAATTTGAAAAAGACAGCAAAACAGCTAGAGGACATTGAGCCACATGACTACTCATTTGTTTGATTTATTTGTTACTTATAAATTTGAAAAGAAATTATGGGACATTTTAAAAAGAAATATGGTGCTGATGATGTAGGAAAAAAAATATGTTGTCGAACAGTGGATTAAATTCCAAATGGTTGACAATAAACCAATCATGGAACAAGTTCAAGAATATGAAAATTTAACTGTTAATGTTCTCAATGAGAGCATGAAGAGGTGTGAGATTCTTCAGGCTAATGTTCTTCTTGAATAATTTTCACCATCCTGGAGTGATTACAGAAATCAATTGAAACATAAAAAAAAGAATTTAACTCTCCAAGAACTTATCAGTCACATGAGGACTGATGAGGCAAATCGTCTCAAAGATATGATCGAGGTTTTTTCTCTTAATTCTTCTAAAGCTAACCTTGTGAAATCTTCTGGTACTATTGCAAAAGACAGGTATGAAGAAAAACAGAAGAATGTCTAGAATAAGGAAAAAGTGAAGAAGAAAAATAATTTCAACAAGCCAAAGAGTCAAATTAAAAAAACAAAGGGGCCTTGTTTTGTCTGCGAAAAACTTGGACACAAGGCTTTCCAGTGTTATCTAAGAAAAGTACAAAAGTCAAAATAAGGAGGAAAATATGATGCCCAAGCTCATCTTATTAGGGTGATGAAGTAATTGTTCCAGTAATCATCGAGGCAAATCTGATAGCTAACAAGATTGATTGGGTGTTGGACACAGTCGCTTTAAGACATTTCTGCGCCAACAAAGAGTTTTTCCATGACTTTGAGGAATCCACCAATGGTGAGTGTGTGTACATGGGTAACTCCACTACTGTTTGAGTTATGAGTAAATAATTTTTTTTACTTAAATTAACTTCTAAAAAAATATTAGCCTTGAACAATGTTTTGGATGTTCCCTCGCTCCGTAGAAACTTAGTTTCTGGAGCACTTCTCAACAAAGTAGGCCTTAAAATTGTTTTTGAAGATAATAAAATAATTACTTCTCATGGAGACGACTTTTTTGGGAAGGGATACCTTAATGGGGGCTTATTTGTACTGAACATTGATCAAGAGATTGCTAAAAATGCAAGTATTTCTAATTTTGCTTATATTGTTGATTCTATTAATTTATGGCATGGTAGACTAGGTTATATTAATATTGTTTATATTAAACGACTTAGAAAAATAGGATTAATTTTTACAGTAATTGTTGCTAATATTTCTAAATGTCCTCTGTGTATATAAACAAGAATGTCAAGTAACCTTTTAAATATGTTACTAGTAGAAAAACCGAATTGCTTGAACTAGTACATTTAGACTTAGCAGATTTCAAGAACATTGTTAGTAAAGGTGGAAAGAAGTATTACATGATTTTTGTTGATGACTTTTCTAGGTATAGTAAGCTATACCTCCTTAAATCTAAAAATGAGGCAAAAAATATGTTTTTAAAATTCAAAGCAGAAGTAGAAAACCAAGTAGCCAAAAAAATTAAGAGATTTAGATCTGATAGAGACGGTGAATATAGTACTAAAACTCTAGAAGAATTTTATGAGAAAAATAGATAATATCATGGATAATACCATTTTTCTCAAAAAGTTCTTCTAGAGTTTTAGTACTATATACTCTTTAAAAAATGGTGTAGTTGTACGAAAGAATAGAACCCTTAAGGAAATGATGAATTCTATGCTTTTAAGTTTGGGTCTACCTGTCTATATATGGGGGGAAGTTGGCTTATATACATGTTATATTCTTAATAGAATCCCTCATGAAAAGTTAGACAAAACCTCATATGAATTGTGGAAAGGGTTTGCTCCTAATTGAAATTTTTGGAAGTGTGGGGGTGTTTGTCTAAGGTTGATCTAGCTGATTTTAAATAGATAAATGTAGGCTCTAATTCTTTTGACACTTTATTTATTGGTTATGCTCAAAATAATGTTGTATACAGATTTATGTCATTAAATGAACATTCTATTTGTGAATCTGGAGATGCAAAATCCTTTCAATATATTTTTCCTTTGAAAAATGATGTACTTAGTGATGTGCAGAATAATACTTCTATATCTATATCTATTAACTCTCATGTTATACATGTATCTGATGCTATTACTAATAAACCTAAAAGTGAACTGAGATAGGGTAAAAGATGTAAAACTCAGCCTAAGTTTGGTCCTAATTTTATCACCACCTTCTTAATTGAGGATTTTGATGTCGATGCTTTAAATGATGAATTAGTGTCTATCTACTTAATAAAAGAAGTCCCTAAGACTTATGATGAAGAAATGAGTTCAATAGATGCATTATTTTGGAAAGAGGCTATTAAAAGTGAATTAGACTCTATAGTCTCTAATCACACTTGGACTTGTATGATTTGCCTAAAGGTTGTAAACCCATAAGTAGCAAGTGGATATTAAAGAAGAAATTAAGGCCTAATGGTACAATTGATAAATATATGGCTAGACTTGTGATTAGGGGTTTTAACCAAAAGAAAGGTGTTGATTATTTTGATACATATTCTCATGTGACTAAAATAGTGACCATTAGGACTCTTATTGACCTAGCCACTATTCATAATTTGGTGGTACACCAAATGGATGTCAAAACAATATTTTTAAATGGCAATTTAGAGGAAGAGATCTATATGACTTAACCTAAGAGTTTTGTGGTCCTAGGATAAGAGGATAAAGTATGCAAATTGAGAAAGTCGTTATATGGACTAAAGCAGTGGTATAAAAAATTTATTTTTACATTAATGGATAATGACTTTATTGTTAATTCATCTAATACATGTGTTTATTCTAAAATAATAGGATAATATTGTGTGATTATATGTTTATATGTGGATGACATGTTAATCTTTGGCCCTGATATGAATGTTGTAAATGATACTAAGGATTTCGATTTTTCTAAATTGAAATGAAAGACCTTGGAGAAGTTGATGTGATTTTAGTGATAAAAATCAATATAACTGTTAATGGTTTCTCTTTGTGTCAGTCTCGTTATATTGAAAAAATGTTGAAAAGGTTTGATTGTTTTGATGTAGTGTCAGTGAAAACTCCTTATGATCCTAGCATACACTTGAAAAAGAATAAAGATTCCAGTGTTTCTCAAATTGAATATGCTAAAACTATTAGAAGTGTAATGCTTCTCATGAATTGTACTTGGCCTGATATAGCTTATGTTGTTAGTAGATTGAGTAGATATACTCATAATCCTAGTAGTGAACATTGGAATGTTTTTCATCGCTTGTTAAAATATTTGAGAGGTACTATGGATTAGTGTTTGCATTTTAATAAATTTCTTGCTGTTTTAGAAGGTTTTTGTGATGCAAATTAGGTAACTGACAATGATGAAGTTAGCTCTAACAGTGGCTATGTATTTACTTTTGGTACAGGTGCTACTTCATGGAAGTCTTCAAAGCAGACTCGTATGGAATGTTCTCTCATAGAATCTGAATTCATTGCTCTCGAGTTGGCAGGGCAAGAAGCTAAGTGGCTGAGTAATGTTTTAGCAGATATGCCTTTATGGGGAAGATAAGTGTCACCAGTATCTTTATATTGTGACTCATAGGCGACAATTAGAATTGCTTAAAATAGTTTATACAATGGTAAAAAAAGACATATTCGCATCAGAAATGTTGCAATCAAACAATTGTTGGAACATGGTGTTATCTCCCTGGAATATGTAAGGTCCGAAAGAAATTTTACGAATCTTATAAATAATGTTTTGACAAGAAAAATGGTCCTCGAATCGTCGAGGGGGGTGGGCCTAAAGATCATTGATTGAGGTAATATGGTGGATACCCATTTTTGGTCAAATAAAACCGTAATAAACACTACATATCCTATCCCTATGATGTGAGGTAGTGTATTATAAGGTTGAGATTAAATTTTGCTCTTAATGATCCATATCCTTAAATTGGTCTATGAGATAGACTTGATGGATCACCTACGTGTGTGTAAGGGATTAATCACCTTTTATGAAAGAGTTGGGTCATCTTTCTAGATCACTCATGAGATCCAAGGTTTTTGTGCATGACTATAAAAATACTTTGTAGTATCACGGAGGTTGCTTAAAATCAAGGATACGGTATGTGTGGTGGGGGTCTCAACTTATGTCCATCTAGTTCAAGAGTACTTCACTTTTTGGATATTTGTTGTTGCCTCATATCACAAAGTGTCGATTCAAATTGAAAGATATTGACACTTAAGTACATGTTCCTTCCTTTTGCCCAACATTTATTCATATTCTTTATCTTTGCATTAGTGGGGGATTGTGGAGTTAATGCTTCCTTAAAGCATTTTGTATAATCCAATGAATAAAGAAGTATGTTTCAAATAAAATAAACCTACATATCTGTTCCAAATGAAAAACAAGTATCGGTAAGCTTTGATTTAATTGTACTTTGAATTAAGGGTACTTTAATACCATTAACTCTATTCTTGCAATAGCTTTTTGCATCCAATATAAACCATGTCTTTGGTGAACACAAGACACACCAAAAAGAAAAAATACACTATCAAAGTAAAAGAAAAACATCTCCCTCCTTTCCTTCTCCTCTTCAATTGTTTTGGGAAATTGGTTTGAGCAACCTCTAAACTTTCATCCATGAGTGCACATGTTTGGAAGTAGCTGTAGAACCTTGGAGAGCAATCGGATAGAAGGATTTGCACTGGAGTCAGGCCAAAATGTCTTTCAAGGCAGTGGTTTGTCATGACATAATATTTGTGACTATTTTATTACAATTATTAATTCCAGTCCCATTTCAATATTGTAGTAATTTTTCCAACATGAAATTACTAGGCCTCTAGGTAACCCAAATTCTACCATTCTCATGCTATGACGAATTTGTGATATATGACCAACCCCCAAACAATGTTGTTGCTATATGATCTAGTTTGTTCACCTTCATCTTTGTCTCGAAGAACCCCACTGATCCAATTTGTAATACCCCATAATAGACTCAGTTTAGTTCAACTCCTAGTGCTTGCCTAAGGGGATTAAAGCCTAAAAATTTAGCTAAGTGTTGAAGACTTAGCCTTATTTTTACCTCTTAACTTCAAGGATTTTTAAGTTGACCTTCCGGTCTCTGAGACAATGGTTTTGAGTTGATTCATGTTTAGGGGTGTACGAAGCATGTCTCGAGGAAGTTTTGGAATTTTTGAATGAGGTTTGGGTCATGTTTGGATTTCGATTCCAGTAGCTCAACGCGATTCCACCTCATTGTGCCGTGTATAGCAATGAGCATGCCATCGTGTCGCGCCAAGCCCCTAAATGGCATTCCAATTGTGACTTTAATCTCTAGAGGGGAAATTAAGTCATTTACCCACACCCAAGACGTAAAAACAAAAGATTAGATGTCAGTTTAAGCATTATACACTCATTCTTCATTAAATTTCTCTCCAAGAAACCCTAACCTAATTCCAAGAAATCCAAAACTCCATTGCATCCTCTGTAAGACAATTATGATCTAAGTTTCTGAATTCAAGAACTTTAAGAAGAAACCTTCAAGAACATCTTTAAGAGTTCAAAGGCAAGTTTCTACATCAAATTAAACCTAATAAGGTATGTGGGGTTATGAACAAGGGCTTTCTTTCACCCTAGTGACCAAATTGCATGTTTTTAAGATTTATTTCCTTGTTTTAAAGTAGGGTTTATACCCAAATTTACATATTCTTGAAGCATGTTATTATTATGAGAATTAAATCTTTAATTTGATCATGAAGTGCTTATGTTTATGTTTTATCTTATGATATTTCTATCATGCATAAGGTTACACTATCTTGACTTGATATTGTGGAAGTATTTTCAATATTGTTATTGAGCATAATGTTTTGTTATGTATTTACTTGAGTTTAAAGCATGGGTTTTAAGCCCTAAGTTTAAGTATTGAGATTTCAAGAAGATCGTGCTCTTAAGTTTTATTTTAAAAGTTCGTATCAAGAATGAGTTGAGTTTTCAAGAAGACTATGATCTTAAGTTTATTGATGGTTTTATACCAAGATTTAAAGAAAGATGGATCTTTT
This sequence comes from Capsicum pubescens, assembly GCA_030864215.1. Taxonomy (NCBI): domain Eukaryota; kingdom Viridiplantae; phylum Streptophyta; class Magnoliopsida; order Solanales; family Solanaceae; genus Capsicum; species Capsicum pubescens. Next base: position 284,666,359 of record CM061544.1, on the reverse strand, counting down.
GATCCTTTGTTAAGAGATGGAATCTACAGTTATTTATCTTGTTTTGAGTTTAAGCAAAGAAGAGCTTAACTGGTTTTCATTATAAACCCTTATGCTATTTCAAGATGGATTTCCTTAAGTCTGAGCATATAAGTATGGGAGTAGTATTTAGCACCGAGTTGAGTATGATTCCCAGGTCTCATGTCCAGAACTATGTGCCACCATAGGTTTTAATACCCATAAGTGGGTTCAGTATAGTGATCACTCTAGTTTAAGTCCTATTCCGATGGCAAGGGTAGGACAACCTTTCCCAGCATGAGCTCTATCCTCCATGGGTAAGACGTTGGACTACATGATAGCTCACATAGTGTTTGTTGGTTAGAAGAACCCCCTAAGAAATATTAAAAGTAATATTTTTGGAAACTAAGTGTGTGACTCACAAGGTTTATTCAATATGCTTTATTAGTCATGTTTTATGATTTTTAGTTTTCAGTTTTATTCAAGTTCAAGGTGAGTCACCTACACTTAGCATGTATAATAGATTATAGAAACTATGTGTTATGTCTCACAATGTTTGTTATTATGCACTATTATTCATGTTTATGATTTAAAAATATTTGTTTTATTCAAGCCTGAGATGAGCCATTTACATTTAGCATGCGTTGTTTGAAATTCTGATGTACAAATCAAGTTATTTTTTTATTTATGCATTCACCCCCACATACTCAGTACATTCCAGAAGTAATGATCTACATATATGTCTATGTGCTACATTGTGCTACATTGTCTTATAATGTAGGTCCTGGTGCTCAATTCCAGCAGCGTGATTGATTTTGAGCATCTCCACCTAAATCCCAGCTCTTGGTGAGTTCTCCTAGTTTGAGGGTCCATTCTACTAGATGTTGATGATAGTGAAGTATTTTAGTCATTTGATTTTCATTCAGTTTGAGTCAGCTGAGGCTTGTCCCAGTCACTCTCTAGTTAGAATTAGAGGCTTGTTCGATTGATTTCCTTTTTCAGATTACAACAGAGTTTGTTTTCAAGTTTATCACTTTCAGTAGGATATTAATTTAGTTTTAGTTAAGACATCTATTCACTATTTTAAGATTTTTCATGTCAAGATTATCATTGTTATGAGTTCCAAGTGTTTTAGTAGGCTTAAAAGGGTTAGCTTAGGACTACTCGTAGTCTTGAGCACCGTGTAATGTATACGGTATATTTCCAAGGTGGTACAAAATTTGTATCAGAGCCTAAGGTTTAATGAGTTCAAGGGAGTCAGACAAGACGTAGAGCCTTGATCATGGGTGTGAAGTGCGCCATATTTATGATCAAGAGGCTTCAAAATGATTTAGGAAATAATCCTTTTCTTTCATGATCTATCTTGCTTACAGTTGTCTCTAACTGCTTTAACTTATGCTTTTACATGACAGAATATGCCTCCTCGCTGAGCCAATGCACGTAGAATTGGTGACCAACCTCTAGTTCAAGCCAACCCTCTGAGTGAGAATGTGTCTCATGCTAAATTTAGGGCTTCCTTTCAGGCGTTGGCCCAAGCTGTGACTTCTAATATTCAAGGAAACCATCAGGCTGCAGTCTCATTTCAAAAAAATGGTGATCTAGCTGTAGCCAGAATTTGTGACTTCATGAGAATAAATCTACCTGAGCTCTTTGGGTCCAAAATTGATGAAGGCCCACAACTCTACATTGATGAAGTGAGAAAGATTACCTAAGTTATGCATGTTACTAAGGAGAAAAGTGTGGAATTGGCAACCTATAGGTTGAAGGATGCTTCCTATGATTGGGTTATTATGTGGAAGGATGGTAGAGGTGAGAATGCAGCTTTAATAAGTTGGCAGGTGTTTCAAGATGCATTTCTGGATAGGTTCTTTCTACGTGAGATGAGAGAAGCTAAGATTGAGGAATTCATGAACCTGAAGTAGGGCTCGATGACAGCGAAGGAGTACTGCCTTAAGTTCACCTAGTTGTCTAAGTATGCTCCTGATCTGTAGCTAACCCTAGATCTAGTATGAGTAAGTTTATCACTGGCGTGTCTGGTTTGGTAGTCAAGGAGTGTAGGACGGTCATGCTTATTGGGGATATGGATCTTTCTAGGATGATGACTAATAACACTCAACTTACACCTCAAATTAGTGTAAGGCGGTCGTCGTCAATATATTTACCCAACTTTGGATTCAGAGTCAAATCCATAGGGAACAATGTGAGTGGATATAAAACTAGTTTGAACCTAAAGCTACAAGTCAAATTCAAACAACTGGCAAGAAAAGATAAATGGGGGTTTTGAGTTTAAAAAGTAATTGTTGGTCACCTTGGTTTCAGTTTGTAATCAAGAGTTTATCAAATAACCAATATTATGTTCACTAGGGCTTACAGTACATGACAGATACTAAAATTTACTCAAGGTTCTCACGGTAGTTAGGATGACAAGCTATCTTTATCGATGGTATGCTCAAATGTCTCTCGACCTATTCAAGCGTCTAATTCCCTAATCCTCTCAGACTTAGGGAATCGCTTATCACTACACAGATTTTACCTCAGGTTAATCAACCTTATTACAACACTGATTATTAAACGAAGCCTTTCCGAGTCCCTATTGATAACTCACTTCCTACTATTTATGATTTCTTTCTCAATCAAACCAAAGTAGGCACGCCTATTGTTTGCAACCAACAGACATAAATTATAGTCTCATAATTATCAAGAAATTGTAACATCTATTAAACCTTGAGTATTTAACACCTTATCATGACCTAACCCTAGATCCCATAATCCAGGTTAATGGAATTTAGTCACTCATGATGTAACAAACGAAACACATAATTGAATTCATGATTTGAAAGATAAACTTACAGAGATGAATAATAACTAGTGAATTGCAGATTAGATCACAAAGGAAATTCCAAAGTAATGATATTAATCTCTTCAAAGGATTTGCTTCTTCAAGCCAAGAAAATTAGAGAGAGAAAATATCAATGTGTTGTCTCACCAAAAACTCAAGTGCGGCTCTCTCCCCCTTTGTGGAATAATAATATTAGAAAACCCTCCTACAGGACTTTAAATAGTCAACCCTAAATAAGGAAATAAAATTAAAATTTAAGATTTTCTTCGGGATGGGTGACGACATTCTTGACGGCGCGTCATAAGTATGACGGCGTGTGCAGGATACCGTCAAAGTCTCCAGTGAATTACTATCTTCTGATTTTTTTGACGACAAATCTAATGGGGTATTAAATATATGACGGTCCATGAAAAATGTCGTCACATCTTCACTGGAAATCAGCATAATCTGCCTCAGGTTGACGGCCATTTGACAGCTCATCCCTAGCTTGACGGAGCTTCCGAAAAGTCGTCACATTTCATCTTAATTCCTCAGGTTTTGTCTAAGTTTGACGACAACTTTGACAGCCTGTCATATGTCTGACGGCGCTTTAGAAATGGCGTCAACTTCAGTATAGCTCATTTGCACCAGATTTCAGTTGATTTATTCTTATTTTCTTTGGTTTCCTCCCCGATCACTTGTATCTGCATTAAAAAAATAAAACAATCAAAAAAACAACAAAAGTTGCTTAAGACTTCACAATTATTTTGAGCTAAAAAGTATTAAATGTGTTAGCTTTTCCTCACACATCAACACCCTTAACTTAAAACAATTGTTTGTCCTCAAGCAACAAACTAACTAAGAGAATACAAAGAACCTTCACCAGTCAACAACCATTTTAGCTCAAAACTCAATTACCACCTCCAAGGTCAACCAATTTAAACTACTGTGTATCTTATTGAAAAGAAGCAATGTAACACAAAGGATTCCATCCATGGCATCAACTAAGTACCAACAATCATGCTTATTCAATATGACACTACCCAAACAAGTAATTCACCTAGCAACATACTAGTGTGTCCTCACAACAAAGAATTTCCTCTTTTTCTCTCACAATAGAAATCAAAGTATAAACATGGGGATCATCACAAAAACACTCACTCTCAGAATGAAGTTCAAACCAATATATGCCAAATACCATATGCTTGCCCTTATCTTCATTACCAAAGTGTCTAGACAGGTAAGGTAAGATCACTATAGGGCTTTCTTAGGCTTGTAACGTAGGCTAAGGGCTGGTATGATATTAGATGGCATTTAGGGTGACTAACCTCTTTGGCACTACCTTAACTTGTGGGGTCCACTTATTAACTTTTTTTTATTTTCTTTTCCTTTTCTCTTTACCACACATTCAGAATGGGTGTAGTTTTACTTTTTATTCAAACAAACTTCTTTTGTTGCTCTTTTTCACCAACACACAATTTTCTATTTCTTTTTCACTTATTTTTTTCTTCTACTCTCCCCTTTTTCATACCTAATTTACATCACTCACCCCTATGATAGCTACCCTCAACTTAGGTTGTTTGCCTAAGTCAAGGTGCACAGTGTCCAAGGAGGACCAGGACCAAAACAGGTTCATTATGATAAAAAAAAAGGAAGGTGATAGGTATCATAGAAAGAAACTAGTCAATTCAGGATCAAATAGGGATTAAGGGATATCATGCATTACGGTAATGTCATTTAGGATAATAGTGACTTAAATTCAAAAATGGCCTATGATCCTTTCCTAACCCCTACCTTTCAACTAAGGTAAGACGAACCGGGCAAGTTCTGGATTCGGTAGTACAAAGGGAACTTAGTAAAATCTCACACACACATGGCACACAGGTACATCACAAGCTATTACCTATTCAATTCATCCAATTGTTAGCAGTGATTATTATGTCACTAGTACTAATGCCACAATAAGATGCACAGTGGTCACACATGAATGCGTGTCACACAGTTATAAAATAGATCATTGGAGAGGTGTTCAAAAAATCAACAAAAATATGTCAACTGCCCCAGATACTTATTTTCTCCTAGTTAAACAAAACACATCACAAAACAAAATATGATACACCTAAACATGACGGCTCTACTAGGAACACAACTTCAGGGAAAAGAGGCACGGCAAAAAAAACCCCAGGAGGACATCAACACCCACAAGTAGCCCCACCCTCAACTTAAAATCATGCAAAGTCCCCAATGCGTCAAACCAAAACAAGAGAGTCAAAAACATACCTGTGGCACCATGGGTGCAAAGATCTGATGTCAATCACATAATATGAATACAAACAACAAAATACCTTGGGTTGCCTCCCAAGAAGCGCCTGGTTTAATATCGTGGCGCGACTTAGTTATCTGGACTACTCAGACTTCGTCAAGATACCTTGTTGATAATTATTTATGTCTCCACTTGAAGGATTTGAAATGCCGGCCCAATTTTTAATCAATACATCTTTGAGGCGCGTTGGGAAAATGTGAGGGCATGATTAGGAATGTTCTATCACGCCACTTCGAAGACTTGAACTGCTTGCCTAATTTTACATCAAACTTTTGTGTGGGCTCATTTGGCAATGGTGAGAATCTTAAGCAACCACTAAATAGACATCGATCTTTAAGCTCCTTGGCCTTCAATATTAGGGTTGTAGTATGCCCTTTTGGAAGGATAAACTCTAAAATGTAAGAATCTTTCTCCTCATTTTCAAAATTCATCATTTTCTTGGGTGATTTGACTTTCATCACATCCACTAAGCATAATGTTAAAAAGTGATTCGAATGAGGACTAACCCTCAATTTCAAAATAACTTCCCTATTAGTATTTTTACCCCAAAATGGACTAGAGTCTTCACGAAGATTGTGCTTGATTTCTTCTTTTGACTCTAATGCCATTTCCTCATCCTTGGCATCTTCATTCATGAATGGTTCGGTTGGTTGGGAAATCACTGAGGGTTTCTGAACATCAAGCTCATCATCAACATCGGATTCTTTCTCTTCAACCTCACACTCTTCTATTATTTTAAATAATTCCACAGACAAGATATCATCTAAACATATGTAGAAAAGTATTTTGGATGATTGACCTCGATATCCATCTCTTCTATCCTTTCTCTTCCCTCGTTAAATGCCCTAATGTCTTGACGTATGTCACATATGGTATCATTCATTGTGTCTATACGATCCAACATTAGTTGAAGCATAGCTTCAATGTCACTCTTTCCAGTGCTTCATTCTTCCCTTTTTTGACCATAAAACCTGTCATACTCATAAGAAGAACTAAAACTTGGGTTAGCATAATAGGGGGAGGGGGCATTTGGGAAATCACTCCAATGTCCATCTTGACCACCATATAAAGAACAATTATACTCCCGGTAGGATGGAGATGGTGCACACATCTCTCCCCGGGGAGCATAGCTATAATCTTGCCAAAAGTGGGGTTCATCACAATATGGACATAGATCATCTAGATAAGATTTTCAACCATCAAAATCAAATTCATTCCATGATGCCATAGTAAGAAATAAACAGAAATAAAGAAAATCTACCTAACACAAAAAACAGAGGAAATCACAAACAAATATTTACAAGTTTGAATTCAAGCAAGTAAGATAAAATTCCAAACCAACTCAATATGCCAAATTATTCCCTGACAACGGCGCCATTTTTGATAACGCTCAACTTACACCTCAAATTAGTGTAAGCCGGTCGTCGTCAATATATTTACCCAACTTTAGTACCGGGGTCGAATCCACAGGGAACAATGTGAGTGGCGATTAAACTAGTTTGAACCTAAAGATACAAGTCAAATTCAAACAACTGGCTAGAAAAGATAAATGGGGGTTTTGAGTTTAACATGTAATTGTTGGTCACCTTGGTTTCAGTTTGTAATCAAGAGTTTATCAAATAACTAGGATTATGTTCACTAGGGCTTATGGTACATGATAGATACTAAAATTTACTCAAGGTTCTCACGGCAGTTAGGATGACAGGCTATATTTATTGATGGTATGCTCAAATATCTCTCGACCTATTCAAGCGTCTAATTCCCTAATCCTCTCGTACTTAGGGAATCGCTTATCGCTACACAGATTTTACCTCAGGTTAATCAACCTTGTTACAACGCTGATTATTAAACGAAGCCTTTTCGAGTTCGTGTTGATAACTCACTTCCTACTGTTTATGATTTCTTTCTCAAGCAAACTAAAGTAGGCACGCCTATTGTTTGCAACCAACAGACATAAATTATAGTCTCAGAATTATCAAGAAATTGTAACATCTATTAAACCTTGAGTATTTAACACCTTATCATGACCTAACCCTATATCCCATAATCCAGGTTAATGGAATTTAGTCACTCATGATGTAACGAACGAAACACATAATTGAATTCATGATTTGAAAGATAAACTTAAGAGATTAATAATAACCAGTGAATCGCAGAATAGATCACAAAGAAAATTCCAAAGTAATGATATTAATCTCTTCAAAGGATTTTCTTCTTCAAGCCAAGAAAATTAGAGAGAGAAAATATCAATGTGTTGTCTCACCAAAAACTCAAGTGCGGCTCTCTCCCCTTCTGTGGAATAATAATATTAGAAAACCCTCCTACAAGTCTTTAAATAGTCAACCCTAAATAAGGAAATAAAATTAAAATTTAAGATTTTCTTCGGGATGGGTGATGGCATTCTTGATGGCACTTCATAAGTATGACGGCGTTTGCAGTATTCCGTCAAAGTCTCCAGTGAATTACTATCTTTTAATTTTTCTGACGGCAAATCTGACGACATGTCAAAGATGCGATGGCCCGTGAAAAATATCGTCACATCTTCACTGGAAATCAGCATAATCTGCCTCATGTTAATGGCCACTTTGACAGCCCGTCCCATGCTTGACGACACTTCCAAAACGTCGTCACATTTCATCTCAATTCCTCAGGTTCTGTCTAAGTTTGATAGCAACTTTGACAGTCTGTCATATGTCTGATGGCGTTTCTGAAATGGCATCATCTTCAGTATAGATCATTTGCACCAGATTTTAGCTGATTTATTCTTATTTTCTTTGGTTTCCTCCCCTATCACTTGTATCTGCATTAATAAAATAAAACAATAAAAAAAACAACAAAAGTTACTTAAGACTTTGCAATTATTTTAAGCTAAAAAGCATTAAATGTGTTAGCTTTTTCTCATACATCAATGACTCATGCTTAATAAATTAATGTAGAGAAGTTGAAGGAGAGAGAGGGGAAATAAGAAGGCTAGAATTAGACAATTTGAGTATGGTCAACCAAGTCCTAGAGGGGAGAATTGTTTGTAGTTTCAAGGTTACTCATCTGTGACAGTGCCATCTTCAGCCAGTGCCCTTGCACCCAGAACCAAGCAAGAGAAGTGGGGTAGGACTTCTGCTGCTAGGTCTTAGAGTAGTATGGGTGGAAAGCCAAGTTATTCGACATATGTAAATTGTGGTTGAAACTATTTTGGTGAGTGTTTTATGGGAAAGAGGAGTTGCTATGGATGTGGCAAGTTGGGTCACGGAATTAAAGAGTGTTCGTATGCTAAGCAAAGAAGCAGGGATGTTCGTCCCCAAACTCAGGATACTAGCGCACCAGCTTCTCCAGTTTTCCTAGTCCCTCCCAGGGCGCATCATCCAGTATCGAGAGTGGTCAGCGCCAGAATTGGTTCTATGCTTTACCATCCCAACAGAAGAAGGAGAGTTCACCAGATGTTGTTACCGGTATGATTTGTGTCTTTCAATTTGATGTTTAAGTGTTGTTAGACATCGAATCACATCTCTCTTATATTACTCCTTTGATTGCGGCAAATTTTGGGATAGATCTTTAAAACTTCTCCAAGCCCTTCCTAGTTTTCACCCTAGTAGGGGAGTCATTTGTTGCGGGACGAGTCTATAATAAGTGTCCTATCGCTTTCTTACATAATATCATACTAGCAGGCTTAATAGAGCTAGAAATGGTAGATTTTGATGTTAATCTAGGCATGTATTGGATCCATTCATGCTATGCATCAATAGATTGTCGCACCCGTGTGGTAAAGTTTTAGTTTCCCGATGAGGTAGTTTATGAGTGGAAAGGTAGTTCTAAATCTCTCAAGAGTCATTTCATATCCTATCTTAAGTCTTGAAAGTTGATATCTAAAGGGTGTATTTATCATTTAGTTCGAGTCAAAGATACTAAGTCTGAAGCTCCAATAGTTTTGTCAGTTCGGGTAGTCAATGAGTTTCCTAAGGTTTTTCCTGAAGATTTTCCAAGGGTACCTCCCGATAGAGAAATAGAATTCGGTATTGATCTTCCTCCTAATACTCAACCCATATCGATCCCTCTATATCGTATGGCTTCATTTGACCTTAAAGAGTTAAAAGAGAAGTTTAAAGACCTCTTAGATAAAGGTTTTATAAGGCCCAGTATTTCTCCATGGGGCACTCCAATCTTATTCATGTGTAAGAAAGATGGCTCTCTCTAAATGTGCATCGACTACCACCAGTTGAATAAAGTCACAATCAAGAACAAATATCCTCTTCCTAGGATTGATGACTTATTCGACCAACTTCAGGGTGCAAGTTATTTCTCTAAGATAGATCTCAGATCCGTCTATCATCAACTTAAAGTAAGGGAGTGTGGTATTCCAAAGACAGCTTTTAGAGCCTGTTATGGTCACTTTGAATTCCTAGTCATGTATTTCGGGCTAATGAATTGTAACGACTCGAGACTACCGCCTAGTCGTCACATGGTGGTTGGAACCACAAGTGATCCCAAGCTAATCCATGAACTAGCATACTGTTAAGTAACTGAAATATAACATAATTAATAGCTTTTTTACTGAGCGAAAACATAATCATACTAAAAATCTAAAATAGATATAATGTTGATAAAGATTTACAATCTGATAAATCTGAAGGATGAAACTGAAATTACATGACTGACTCTGACTGACATCTATGAAGCCTCTACTATACTGACTATAGATAGCTGGGACATGCCTACAACTACCACTAACCAATACACATCAAAGTAAATGAATTGTACATAAACTAAAACTGTCTGAAGTTTCCAAAGTAGGAGGACTCATCACCTGTTGGCTGGAATCTGCAACTATCTAATCGTGATGTGCGGGCTACAACTGGTACCTACATTATGAAACAATATAGTCACATAAACGTAAATGTGGATCAGTACTTCTGGAATATACTAAGTATGCAGGGGTGAATGCAATAAGTAAAACTGACTTTATACGTAATCGTAAAACATACATGCTAAGTGTATGTAGACTCACCAATAGGCTAGAATAAACTGAAAATTGAAATATCTTAAAGCATGAGTGACAAACATTCTCAGATAAGATGGTGAATCTCTACACTTAGTTTCTGTAAAACTTTACTTTGTTGATATAAGTATAACTGAAGTTGGGATATGATAAAACATGGATACTGTATGAATACCAAATATGAAACTATGTGATGGATACTGACATAGATTAAGGATCTGAATATACAATCACACTGAGCACGAATGCATAAACATACTAACTTATCTAATTAACTGAATGACTGATAGTTGAATACTAGGCGTGAAAGACTATACTGTACTTAGACTGAATAACTGGACAGAAACTGTAGAGTATTATGCATAAGAGAAAGGGACTAACTGAGTAACATGAGATAACTGAGCATGAATTTGTGAAAACTATATTATTTGAGAATGCAAGACCAAGCGTATAACATGATTGTGAAATAGTCTGTAAACTAAGGTACTGAAATACTGATAACTGAACAACTGATAACTATACTCTATGGTCAAGCAAACCTAAAATTGAACGGAGTTACTGTTCTGATTACTGGATTGAGACTGTGACTGAGACTATAACTAAGATGGTAATTGAGACTGTAACTGAGACTGTAACTAAGAATGAATACTGAGTTCTGATAATTGAGTAACTGATAGCTGCAATTATTGATAAGTGGGTGAATGTTTAACTGAGTTACTGATAACTAAGTGAGTGTTCAACTAAGTTACTGATAACTGGGTGACTGTTTCTGTAATACCCGTACTTTTCCTAGCTTGAAAATTTTCCCCAAGAATATTAAAAACTTTCTTTGAAAGATGAATCCACTTTTATAGATGTGGTATTTTCAAGATTTTTACTATTTTCATGTAGGAAATTCCATAATCTTACCATCGATATCAAATTCCTCTAAATCCGACACCCGGGAGAAGAGTTAGAGCATTTTAGTGAGACAATGTATCAACTGAGCCATCAGCGCATCACAGAGTGATCTTAAATGGAAATTGTCAATTCCCACTGTTGCTCTGTGATAGTGGCGTGTCGCGCCGAACTTTGTGGACTCAAACAAGGTGGCAACGCGATAGCTCCGCGTCACGCCACCATGCAAATTCCTAATTGTCCAATTCCAGTGACTTGGCACGATAGTGGCGCGTCGCGCCAAGGATGAAAATTGGGAAATTTTTAGAAGAATTAAAATACGTGTCCTAGGGTTAAAAGTGTCAATTTCCCTACCCTATATAAGCTCAAAAACACGGATATGAGCCTCCATTACACCAGAATATACTCTATTCTCTCAAAATCCTCTTAAGTACACATTAGGGTTTTTCATAGAAGATTCAAGTTCAAGATATTTCTCCATCAATCTTTGAATATTTACAAACCAAGGTATGCGTAGCATTCATTCATGGTCTCTTTATGTCCATGAAGCCCAAGAATCTCTTTTCTAACTTCAACTTTATGGATTTCTTTATGAGTTTCATGTTGGGTTTGTTTTGTTCATGTTGAGAATGATTAATTGAATTTTAATCTATGTTGGGTGATCAATTTTATGTGAAATTTATTAGTATAGATGTATATTCATGTTAACTTATGATTAAACCCTATAATGATGAAATTAGAATTGAACCATGATGTCAAATTGTTGTACAATGTTGTTTACATGTACTACGCCTACCATGTATTTGATTGAATGCCTATATGAAGGAAAAGTGCCCAACTAGCATGATATTATGAAATCCCCATTTATGTACAAGTTTATACATATCACATGTTTGATGAAGTGCTTCAATATATGAATTATGGATTGTGTTGTTGGTCATGTGTTCGAGCAAGTCATGTTATATCAGTTTCATTCCATTGAGTACTGGGGATACTTGTACCCGACAACTTAGTTGTGTGCCTAGAGCCATGTCATGTTTCACGATACTCTCATACAAGTCATGATCCATAGAAATCAGTCAGTCATATGACTCAGGAAATTTTAGTAATCTCAGTAGTTCAGTGACCTTCGTGATCTCAGTATTCCCAGTAAGTCTCAGTAACTTCAGTACTCTCAGTCAGTCCTCAGATCTCAGTAGTATTCTGTCAGTCAACGAAACTCAGTAAATTTAGTTTTAGCTCCGCTAAACTATACCATCAATTAATCAGTTCAGTTTAGTTAATCAGTTTAGTCTCTATTCAATTAAGAGTAGGATTCAGCACCGAGTGAACCCAAGAATGAGGACTCACCTGTTATTCAGTAGAGGGTGTGATCCTTAGAAGAAATCCTTGTATTCTAGAACTACGTAGCCAGTGTAGGTTGAGATGCACTCTATACATTTAGGGATATATATATATACTCAGAGCAGGTATTTATCTGTGGCATAGTATTGACACCTTTCCAGCTGGGATTACAGGTTGGACCCCACCAGTTCAGTCGGTTAGATAATTACCTCCTATAGTCTCAGTCACAGTCTCAATCTCAGTCTTAGTAAAAGAACTCAGATAGTTCCATCAGATTCAGGACTGTCAGATACAGTCACTCATGTTATCAGTTATATCAGTTCTCAAAACTTAGGTTATCAGTATTCAGCTTCAGAACTATCAGATACAGTCAACCAGACCAGTTCTTCATAATCAGAACTGTCATAAATGGTTATTCATGTATTAGTAACATAGTATCAATCCCTCATTATTCAGTAATACAGTATCAATCTTTCTCACTTATCAGCGACTTAGGGGTCAATATTAGTAGTCTCAGTATTCATTCCTATCATGATCTCAGTTATAGTTATGTAGTCATGCATGTATTCTCATATTCATATAAGTCAATCAGTTAGTATTGTTCAAGCATATGAGCCATTTGCATTCAGCCTACCTCACTTGCATACCATTACATTCAAAGTACTAATGCATTTGCGCTATGGTGTCTTATACCAAAGGTTTAGAAGTACGAGCTCCAGAGCATCAATAGCATCCTGGTTCAGCAGTCAGAGTCAGCTATGAGTCCTCATCCTTCGAGGACATAATGATTACATTACTATTTAAGCTTTTAGTTTAATTCAGTTGTCAAAGTTAGTTGGGGACCTGTCCCATCAACTCCTTATTCAGTTAGTCTAGAGGCTTTCAGACTATAGCATGCGAGACAGTTACTTCAGATTTGTTTTGGTATTTGTTGTACCATTTTTAGACATTGTTTTATTAGATGTTTATTCATTTTTGAACCTTATGGCCTTACAACTTTTATGTATTCCATATAATTTTAGTATATTATTTAGTGCTTAGTTACAGATATCAGTCATGGGTTAGCTTGTGTTCCTTTGGGGTCATAGGCACCGTGTAGCATTCTGGGTACCAGATTTGGGGCGTTACAAACTTGGTATCAAACCCTAAGGTTCAATAGTGTCCTAGGAAGTCTGAAAAGCTACATCTAGTAGAGTCCTGTACATGTGTGTGTCGTGCACCATACTTATGTGTAGGAGGCTATGAGATGTTTTAGGAATAGTTTCCCTTCTTTCAGTATTCATGTTGTGCCAGTGTGCATAGGCTCAAAGTTAAACTCTCAGTTTAATCCGCTTCTTCCCTTCATTTAAAGATCATGCCTCCCAAAGGGCTAGCGAAGGGGGAAATGGAAATCAGTCAGCATCTCAGTCCTTCCAGCCAGATTCTCTGGATGAGCATGTCTCTCATGCAGAATTTAGGAGTGCATTCACTACTCTAACCAGTTCAGTCACAGCCTAGAATGAACGGCCAGCTATTGGTCCATCCAACCCAGTGGCAAATTCTGCTGCAGTCAGGATTTGATACTTCACCCAAATGAATCCTCCTCAATTCACCGGTTCCAAGTCTGAAGAGGATCCACAGGAGTTCCTTGATCAGGTTCAGAAAGTCACAGAAATCATGGGAGTGACTTCCAGTGAGATCGCAGAGTTAGCCACCTATCATCTACAAGATGTAACCCATACATGGTGTAAATAGTGAAAGGTAGACAGGGGTACAGATATAGAGCCCATAGAGTGGGAAGAGTTTGCTATATCTTTCTTAGATAGGTTATTTCCCATAGAGAAGAAGGAGGCTAAAGTGTTAGAGTTCATCAATCTCAGACAAGGTACAATAAGCGTAAAAGAATACTCCCTCAAGTTCATTCAGTTAGCCAGGTATACTCTCCATGTAGTAGCAAATAGCAGATCCAGAATGAGTAAGTTTATGTCAGGGGTATTAGGTAGAGTGGTTAAGTGCAGGACTACGTTGTTAATTGATCACATGGACATATCTAGGCTTATGAAATATGCCCAACAGATGGAGAAGTAGAAGCTTAATAAGAAGGAGAGAGAAAATAAGAGATCCAAAATAGTTAGTTATAGTTTTGCACAGCATGGGTCACAGGGTGGTAACCGTTCTCAGTTGTGTCAGAAATGTTAAGCCCCATTTCACTCTTTAGCTAGTGCCTCATTACCAAAGTTCAAAAATGACCGTAGAAATAGGGCATTAGGCTCCAAGGCTCAGAATAGTGAGAGCAGGATTCTTACTCATCCGTTTTACGCAGAGTATGGTAAGCATCATAGGGGTGTGTGTAGAGCCGACACTGGTATGTGTTTCGGATGTGGTAATTTAGGTCACAAGGTCAGAGACTGCCCCCAGTCAAGTTATCAGAGTCATATCCGCTCATCATTTCAGTCTGGTCGACCGAATCAGCAGGGTGCCAATTCCAGTGCTATCACTAGGCAACGCCCAAGCAGACTCTATGCACTTCGGTCCTAGTAGAATTAGGAAAATCTTCCTGATGCAGTCATGGGTATGTTATAGATCTTTTATTTATATGTTCACGTTTATTCATATTCATGAGTTCCTTTTTCATTTGAAACCTTGCATAGCAGTTAAACCATGGGGTTAGAAAGTCAATCCTTCAAATTCTAGTTATAGTTCTATTATGTGTAGGTAATCACTAAGGGAAGATGATTCCTGACCTACTCTTATCTCAGTGTAATTTTTTTGTACCACAGTCATCACCTTACCTATTCATGTTTCACATACTTCCCATAGGATCATGTGCATGTCAAATTCCTAGCAGGACGGGTTCGAACACCCTCTGTAGTACAATCCATGTTCCATGAACACAGAAATTTCAGACTCAAGTCATGAAGCTCATGACTCAGGCACTCATGTCATATTTTACCATATGTTCAATCCAGATGACTCATGCTTTACTCATAGTGATCAGTGAAGCTCAGATTACATCATGTATACCTTCGGTTTAAATCTCTTGATAAATCCATAATGTTGGTACTCTGTTCCTCAGGCCTTAGTCGATTGCTCAGGTCAATATAGTATTTATTTGAGAATCAGATCCTTGCCTATGCCAATCTTTCCCCAAGTAGTTATCAGTATCCAGTCTCAGTACTTCAATATCAGTCTAAACCTCAATTATTAGAAACCAACATTCAGTTCCAGTTAGAATCTCAGTTACAGTTTTAGTTATAATACCAACTTCAGTTCAGTAATCAAATCAGAAACTCAGTTCAGTTCCAGACTTGCTTGACCAATACTACAGCTATCAGTCACTCGGTTGGTAGTGTTTTAGTACCTCAGACTATAGAATGTTTCCAAACCATGATATACGTCTAACCTTGCATTCTTGAGGTGATGTAGTTTTGCTCATTCATTCTCAGTTACCTCACGTTATCCAGTCAATCATTATCTCCTATGCATAATGTTTTACAGCCTTAGTCCTATTATTCGGTCTAAGTACAGACCAATCTATCATACCCAGTATTTAGCTATCAGTTATCCAATTAATTAGATAAGTCAGTATGTTTACGTATTCGTGCTCAGCAACTCGTAAATCTTTCAATAGTCTCAGTTGCAGTGCATGGACCTTAGTTTTTTCATCTTAGATGATGTATTAGGCCATAAGTTTCAGATCTCAGATAATCAATCACGATTCAGATACTAGGTGCCTTGCGCATCGCCTCAGTTTTCCCTCAGTAGCTCAACCAATACAGTATTCCTAGAGGGATCTAGTGTCCCAAGGAGAAGATATGCTATGATCCCCCGAACCTTTATAACATAAGTGTCCCATTCTCTTCTCACAAAATAATTCTATTTTAAAGTAGGGTATACTCATAAGTTGACCCTCAAGTTCGAATCTCAGTTGTGAGCCATGTATTTAAGGGCTCAGATCAGTTCACGAAATTTAGTTTATATGCCATGTTTCAGCCTCAGTCATGTTCTCAGGTCCCCGTTCAAGCATACTTCTAGCATAATCATGGAGTCATCAGTGACTTTCAGTCCCGTTGTAGTTTTCTTAAAATTACTCATTTCCATGTTCCAACTACCATTACAAACTTGGTATTCAGTTCAAGCTCAAATCCCCATTAAAAACATGGTACTAAGTACTCTTGCATATTCAGTCATGCATTCATATACCAGTTCAGTTATGTAATCATGCATCAGATATGCCTTCTCACTGAGAGAAATTCATTTCATCAGAACATTCATTCATGTATTCATAAGTCAATTATCTATGCATCAGATAGGCATGAATTCAGCTTATCAGTCATGCATCAGACATGCATGTTCAGAAAGTTATATTCAGCTCTTCAGTCATGAGATCATGTTTTAGTTATTCATGTCTAGTATGTACATCATTTCATCTTCTCCCTCTCACTTAGTCTCATTCGAGGATGAATGTTCTCAAGGGGGAGATATTGTAATACCCGTACTTTTCTTAGCTTCAAATTTTTCTCCAAGAATGCTAGAAGCTTTCTTTGAAAGATGAATCCACTTTTATAGATGTGGTATTTTCAATATTTTCACTATTTTTCATGTGAAAAATTCCATAAGCTTTCCATCGATACCAAATTCACCCAAATCCGACACCCGAGCGAAGAGTTAGAGCCTTTTTAGTGAGACAGTGTATCACCTGATCCAACAGCGTGTCGTGGAGCCAGCTTAAATTGCAATTGTCAATTTATAGTGTTGCTCCACAATAGTGGCATGTCTCACTAAACTTCCAGGTCTCAAATAAGGTGGAAACGCGAAAGCTCCGCGTCGCACCACCATGCAGATTCCCAATTGTCCAGTTCCAGTGACTTGGCGCGATAGTGGCGCGTCGCGCCAAGGATGAAAATCGGGAAATTTTCAGAAGAACTAAAATACATGTCCTAGGTTTAAAGTGTCAATTTCCCTACCCTATATAAGCTCAAAAACACGGATTTGAGCCTCCATTACACCAAAATATACTCTATTCTCTCAAAATCCTCTCAAGAACACATTAGCGTTTTTCATAGAAGATTCAAGTTCAAGAATTTTCTCCATCAATCTTTGTGTATTTACGTACCAAGGTATGCGTAGTGTTCATTCATGGACTCTTTACGTCCATGAAGCCTAAGAATCTCTTTTCCAACTTCAACTTTATGGATTTCTTTATGAGTTTCACGTTGGGTTTGTTTTGTTCATGTTGAGAATGATTAATTGAAATCTAATCTATGTTGGGTGATCAATTTTATGCGGAATTGATTCGTATAGATGTATATTTATGTGAACTTACGATTAAACCCTATAATGATGAAATTAGAATTGAACCATGATGTCGAATGGTTGTACAATGTTGTTTACATGTACTATGCCTACCATGTGTTTGATTGAATGCCTATATGAAGGAAAAGTGCCCAACTAGCATGATATTATGAAATCCCCATTTATGTACAAGTTTATGCATATCACATGTTTGATGAAGTTCTTCAATATATGAATTATGAATTGTGTTATTGGTCATGTGTTCGAGCAAGTCATGTTATGTCAGTTTCATTCCATCGAGTCCTAGGGATACTTGTACCCAATAACTTAGCTATGTTCCTAGAGCCATGTCATGTCTTCACGATACTCTCAGACAAGTCACGATCCATAGAACTCAGTCAGTCATGTGACTCAAGAAAGCTCAAAAATCTCAGTAATCTCAGTAGTTCAGTGACCTATGTGATCTCAGTATTTCCAGTAAGTCTCAGTAACTTCAGTACTCTCAGTCAGTCCTCAGATCTCAGTAGCATTCCATCGGTCAACAGAACTCAGTAAATTCAATTTTAGCTCTGCTAAATAATACCATCAGTTAATCAGTTAGTTTAGTTAATCAGTTAGTGCCTATTTAGTTGGGAGTAGGATTCAGCACCGAGTGAGCCCAAGGATGGGGACTCACCTGTTATTCAGTGGAGGGTGTGATCCTTATAAGCAATCCTTATGTTCTTAAACAACGTAGCCATCGTCGGTTGAGATGCACCCTACATATTTAGGGATATATATATATATACTCATAGTAGGTATTTTTACCCGTGGCACAGTATTGACACCCTTCCAGATGGGGTTACAGGTTGGACTCCACCAGTTCAGTTTTGGGGCATGTCGGTTAGATGATTACCTCTTACATTCTCAGTCTCAGTAAAAGAACTTAGATAGTTCCATCAGATTCAGGACGTTCTGATACAGTCACTCATGTTATCAATTATATCAGTTCTCATAACTCATGTTATCAATATTCAGCTTCAAGACTGTCAGATACAGTCAACCAAACCAGTTCTTCATAATCAAAACTGTCAGAAATGGTTATTCATGTATCAGTAACATAGTATCAGTCCCTTAGTATTCAGTAATACATTATCAGTCTTTCTCACTTATCAGCGACTCATGGGTCAATATCAGTAGACTTAGTATTCAGTCCTATCACGATCTCAGTTACAGTTACGTAGTCATGCATGTATTCTCACGTTCATGTTAGTCAGTTAGTTAGTATTGTTCATGCATATGAACCATTTGCATTAAGCCTACCATACTTGCATACCAGTCCATTCAAAGTACTGATGCATTTGCACTATATTGTCTTATACTATAGATTTAGAAGTACGAGCTCCAGAGCATCAGTAGCATCCTAGTTCAGTAGTCAGAGTCAGCTGTGAGTCCTCATCCTTGGAGTACATGATGATTACATTACTATTTCAGCTTTCATTTTAATTCAGTTGTCAAAGTTAGTTGGGGACCTGTCCCATCAACTCCTTATTCAGACAGTTTAGAGGATTTCAAACTATAGCATAATAGAAAGTTACTTCAGATTTGTTTTGGTATTTGTTGTACCATTTTCAGACATTGTTTAATTAGATGTTTATTCAGTTTTGAACCTTATGGACTTACAACTTTTACGTATTCCATATAATTTTAGTATATTATTCAGTGCTTAGTTACATATATCAGTCATGGGTTAGCTTATGTTTCTTCAGGGTCATAAACACCGTGTAGCGTTCCGGCTACCAGATTCGGGGCATTACAAACTTGGTATCAGAGCCTAAGGTTCAACAGTATCCTAGGAAGTATAAAAAGCCGCATCTAGTAGAGTCTTGTACATGCGAGTGTCGTGCACCACACTTATGTTCAGGAGGCTATGATATATTTTAGGAACTATTTCCCTTCTTTCAGTACTCATGTCATGCCAGTGAGCATATGCTCAAAGTTAAACTCTCAGTCTAATCTGCTTCTTCTTTTCATTTACAGATCATGCCACCCAAAAGGGCTAGCGAAGGGGGAAATGGAAATCAGTTAGCACCTCATCCCGTCCAGTCAGATTCTCTAGATGAGCATGTCTCTCATGCAGAATTCAGGACTGCATTCACTACTCTAGCCAGTTCAATCGTAGCCCAGAATGAATGGCCAGCTGTTGTTCTAGCCAACCCAGTGGTAAATTCTGCTGCAGTCAGGATTTGGGACTTCACCCGAAGGAATCCTCCTCAATTCACCGATTCCAAGTTTGAAGAGGATCCATAAAAGTTCCTCAATCAGGTTCTAAAAGTCACAGACATCATGGGAGTGACTTCCAGTGAGATCGTAGAGTTAGCCACCTATCATCTACAAGATGTAGCCCATACGTGGTATAAATAGTGGAAGGTAGACAGGGGTACAAATACATCGCCCATAGAGTGGGAAGATATTGGTTTAAGCATTATACACTCATTCTTCATTAAATTTCTCTCCAAGAAACCCTAACCTAATTCCAAGAAATCTAAAACTCCATTGCATCCTCTTTAAGACAATCAAGAATCTAAGTTTCTTAATTCAAGAACTTCAAGAAAAAGCCTTCAATAACATCTTTAAGAGTTCAAAGTTAATTTTCTATATCAAATTAAGCCTAATAAGGTATGTGGGGTTATGAACAAGGGCTTTTTTTCACCCGTGTGCCTAAATTGCATGCTTTTAAGATTTATTTCCTTGTTTTGAAGTAGGGTTTATACCCAAGTTTACATATTCTTGAAGCATGTGATTATTATGAGATTTAAAGATTTAAGTTGATCATGAAGTGCTTATATTTATGTTTTATCTTATGGGATTTCTATCATGCATGAGATTGTACTATCTTGACTTGATATTGTTGAAGTATTTTCAAGATTGTTATTTAGCATGAAATTTTGTTATGTATTGACTTAAGATTAAAGCATGGGTTTTAAGCCCTAAGTTTGAGTATTGAGATTTCAAGATGATCATGCTCTTAAGTTTTATTTGAAAAGTTCGTATCAAGAATGAGTTGAGTTTTCAAGAAGACTATGATCTTAAATTTCTTGATGGTTTTATACCAAGATTTAAAGAAAGATGGATATTTTGATCCTTAGTTAAGAGATGGCATCCATAGTTATTTATCTTGATTTCAGTTTATGCAAAGAAGATCATAAATGGTTTTCACTATAAACTCTTATGCTATTTTAAGGTGGATTTTCTAATGTCTGAGCATATAAGTATGGGAGTAGTATTTAGCACTGAGTTGGGTATGATTCCAAGGTCTCATTCCCCAGAACTACATTCCACTTACCACCATAGGTTTTAATACCCATAAGTGGGTTGAGTATAGTGATCACTCTAGTTTAGGTTGTATTCTGATGGCAAGGGTAGGACAACTTTTTCCAGCGTGAGCTCTACCCTCCATGGGTAAGATACTGGATTCCATGTAGCTCACATAGTGTATGTCAGTTAGAAGAACCTCCCTAAGAAATATCAAAAGTAAATCTTTTGGAAACTAAGTGTGTGACTCACAAGTTTTATTCAGTATGCTTTATTAGTCATGTTTTATGATTTTCAGTTTTCAGTTTTATTCAAGTTCAAGGTGAGTCACCTATACTTAGCATGTATTAAAACTTACAGAAACTAAGTGTTATGGCTCACAAAGTTTGTTATTATGAACTACTATTCATGTTTATGATTCCACCATACTTGTTTTATTCAATCCTGAGATGAATGATTTACACTTAGCATACATTATTTTAAATTCTGATGTACAAATTGAGTTATTGTTTTATTTATGTATTCACCCCCACATACTCAATACATTCCAGAAGTACTGATCCACATATATGTCTACGTGCTACATTGTCTTTTAATATAGGTCCTAGTGCTCAGGTCCAGCATCGTGATTGATTTCGAGTATCTTTACCTACATCCTAGCTCTTGGTCAGTCCTCATAGTTCGAGGGCCCGTTCTACTAGATGTTGATGATAGTGAAGTACTTTAGTTATTGTGTTTTCATTAAGTTCGAGTCATCTGGGGCTTGTCCTAGTGACTCTCTAGTTAGAAGTAGAGGCATGTTCGACTGATTTCCTTTTTTAGATTACAACCGAGTTTTTTTTCAAGTTTAAGATTTTTAGTAGGATATTAATTCAATTTCAATTAGCACATATATTCAGTATTTCAAGATTTTTCATGTCAAGCTTATCATTGTTATGAGCTCTAAGGTTGTTAGCAGGCTTAAAAGGGTTAGCTTGGGACTACTCATAGTCTTGAGCACCGTGTGGTGTCTAGGTATATTTCCATGGTGTTACATAATTTTTCTTCATTCCAGAGAAGATTGGATTTCTTCTTTTAATTATTAGAGGTATTTAAACCCATAAATTCTAATTCAATAGACTATCCATCCACTTTTTATTATTAGAGGCATTTAAACCTCTAAACTCCAATTCAACAGACTATCCATCTACACTATGAGGATGAGTGTTTCTCCCCACATTATTTACATGTCCATTCTTTAGTTTGAATTGGTTAAAGCCTGGAAAACATTAGCTTGAATCAATTGATGAGTCGTGGTAGTTGCCCTTACCACTTTTCATCTGCGTAACCAAACTAACATGTGTTGCTTGGTAAGTAGTTTAACTTTTAACCAACCTATAGATAACTATAGTCTCCTGTGAAGTTTTATGCCCTCTATTCTAGCCTTCTTTTAATCCTGGTTGTAGTATTTGCTCAATCGGTACCTTTTGTAAGATCATCTATTCAAATGATTGTTCCCCTACCTTCTCCACCTGATTCCTTGACTACATAAGGGCCTTCTTCTTCCTATATATTTATTCAGCGTGTATATATTCTTACAATAGGCACATAGTTTTGGCCTCCAGTCATAGGTGACTCTATTTTCAATTAAGATTCCTTTCTCAGTTCTAAAGCACACTCATCTAGTAATGCATCTCCCATTGCCACTTCCACCAACAACCCACCATCATTCAAACCATTTTTTTTTGTGTTCTGATCCACTATTATTAGCCTACCAATGAGACTCCTAATATCCCTTTAGAACTCCTGAATTTGAAATCCAAACTAGGAAATCTAATCCACTTAGGCATTGTGTTTAGCTCATCTCTTGTGAACTTCATATTTGGTGTCTATGCCTTGGCTATAAGGGGTTTATTGTCAAGTGGTAGATACCACCTTTAATCATCTAATTCTTACAACTTAGTCAAACTTGACTATTAGGACTTTGTTTTTCAGCATTACAACCTTATTGATGCCATAATTTCCCCACTTCCTTTCAATATAGCCGTTGATTACATTAAAAAAGGGTGAGCTCATAGAACATAACACACAATAGCATTCTGCCTGAAATAATTTTTAGAGTTAATATCCTCCATTTTAATCTCAACTATACTCTCTCCACCATGTTTAGTAGGATAGAAATACTTTGATCTAAACCATGAATTAGACATCTTAGTGATGCCAAAGTTATCCCAAATAAAGTTCTTCTTCTGCCTTTATTCCCCATCAACTAAATCCTCACATGACTTTCTAGCACTCGTACCTTATTTCTCTTGAGTTTGTGCCCCTAAATTATTTACTACTTCACTCTAGATTTGATTAACCTGCATTTGTTTCATTTTCCCCATTTCTACACTTGTGGTATTGTTACAATGGTTGGAGGTGACTTTATGTTGAGATGAGTTTAAATCAAAGAAGAAAATGAGGGAAAGTTAGTTATCATATTCTAGAAGTTAGTTACATTATCACATTAAAAAAGTTAGTTATATTGTTGTAGGTAGTTAGTCAGCTAGGCTCCTTAGTTATACTTATTATCTAATCGCTATATGTATACATACATATCGACTATGTACGCACATAATTAATATCAATCAAAATAAATAAAATACTAATCTACAATGATTCTACTTTCTTTTTTCTCTTTTACTTCTCTTTTTCTCTGATCTCTATTTCTCTTTCTTTCCATATTTCTTATTTTTCTATTATTTAAGCATCATTACTCTATTAATCTTCTTAGTATCAGAGCTTATACTCAGTTAAATCAGTATTTGAACTCGATCCTAGTTCTCAGTTGAAACTACAATGGTTCTTGAATTCAAGAACTTCAGAATCTAATAGGTTTTTCTACAAATATTCTGTAATCGGTTACAATGGTCACTGGTGTTGATGAAATTGGTACTCTAACTGTACCTCTAATGAATACCTCCAATGACGGTTCTACTTTTTAGTTTATAACTACTACTTTGGATATTAATCATCTTCTATAACTCTCGTTGTTGGTAATATGGTACTTTACTTATTTCATTCAAGTTAAAAAAAAGTGAAAACTATGTTGAGCAGAGTGAAGCAGTTAGGATAGCATTGCTAGGTTGAAATAAGTTTGGAATGGTTGATGATTCTTGAAAAAAAAAGAGTTTCTCTACAGATTTAGCTAATCAATGGGAGAGAGTTAATGCAATAGTATTATCATGGCTGATGAATTCAATATCTAGTAACCTTCTTGGAGGGGTAGTACATGCCTCAAGTGCTTGTGATGTGTGGGTTGATATTAAATAAAGATTTAATTAAATAGATGGATCAAGAACATGTAATTTGCATCAAGAAATTGCAACTATGTCTTAAGGGGTTCAATCTATTTCTGTTTATTTTACTATGTTAAAAGATTTATGGGATGAGTTTGAGTCTCTAGTCCCATCACTTTCTTGTAACTATGAAAAATCAAGAGAGTTCATGGATTATCTTCAAAGAAAAAAGTTGTATGAGTTTTTAATGGGCTTGAATGATTCGTACTCTCAAGCAAGAAGCCAAATCTTTTTAGTGACACCACTACCAACTGTTAACATAGCTTATTCCATGATTATAAGTGATGAGAATTAGAAGTCTGTGTCTTAGGCTATGCATGCCACAGGACTTCTTGGTGCTACTCAAAATACAACTGAAGCAGTTGAAATGTACTCCAAGTCTTGATATCAAGGTGATTTTCAAAAAGGAAAAAGAAACTATGTTTCCACCTACAACCCTAATGATGTTTGTGATCATTGTAACATTAAAGGCCATTTTAAGATGGATTACTACAAGTTGGTTGGGTATCCACCAGGTCATCCTAAGTATGGAGACCTAAGGATGCACAATGAGTTCAAAAGTTGCTATTATAACAAATATAATCAAAGAAAGATTGGTTCCAGTGCTCACAATGTTGTTGTTGAAGACTAGTAGATGCAAGCTCAATAGAATCAGTCCTATGGTGCATATCAGGTCTCACAACTGGTATAAAATAATGAGATGATCACACCAAGGTTTACACTTGGACATTAAGATCAAATTTGCAAAATGCTGGAGCAACAAAATTAAGATACAATACCCTCCACCAGTTCAACTAACATGTCAGGTATTGCTAATTCCCTGTTGGTGTGCAATAAACTACATCAGTGGATTATTGACATAGGTGTTATAAATCACATGACTACAAATCTTGACCTCTTTGATAAAGGTTCAATATCCGAGTCAGTGCATTATCAAAAATTCACTTTACCTAATGGTGATATATCACTTGTTATACACACTGGTTCTAGTAGTATCTCTGATAATAGCACTGTACAAAATGTGTTCCACTTACCTCAATTTAAATATAACTTAATAACAATTTCATAGGATACGAAACAACTTAATTGCTCTGCTACTCTTTTCCTAACTCTTATGTATTTTAGGATCTTTGAAGTGGGAAGGTAAAGGAGATTAGCAGACAAAAGAATGGATTGTATTTTATACTAAGGGAAAGACTACCAGGACATAGAAAAGTAGTTGATTGTGTACTTAATATAGAGATAACAGACAAAACAGACCTTACACTATGGAACAATAGGATTGGACATATTCCATATAGGATACTATGTAAAATGTTTCCTACTAGAATGGGTTCTCTGGATGGTGATATCAATAAATGTAGGGTATTTCTATTAACTAAGAAAGTTAGATTAGCATTCTCTACTAGTGCTACCTCTAGCCTTGGACCTCTTGATCTACTATATATGGATTTTTAGGGTCCATTCAAAGTTCCTACTTATGATGGTCATAAATCATTCTTAACTGTTATAGATGACTTTACTAGAATGACATAGATATTTTTACTTGAACTAAAATCTAATGTTGTGATTATCCTTAAGTATTTCTTAGCCTATGTGCATAATTTGTTTGACACATCTATAAATTTCATCAAAATAGATAATGGTACTGAATTTGTTAACAATCTATGTAGTATTTATTTGCAAACTTAGGCATAAAACATCAAACCTCCTGCTCTTATACACCCCAACTAAATGGTGTGGTTGAAAGAAAACATAGAAACCTGGCGAAAGTGACAAAAGCTCTAAGGTTTGATGCTAATATACCTTTAAAATTCTGGGCTTATTGTATATAAGAAGAAACATACTTGATTAATGGACTTTCTTCCATGTTCAATTATATGACACCTTATAAGAAATTGTACAATAGAAAACCTTCTCTGGACCATAT
The DNA here is from genome assembly GCA_030864215.1 of Capsicum pubescens. NCBI lineage: Eukaryota > Viridiplantae > Streptophyta > Magnoliopsida > Solanales > Solanaceae > Capsicum > Capsicum pubescens. Next base: position 284,640,172 of record CM061544.1, on the reverse strand, counting down.
GAAGATATTAGTGTGTTTATATTATGCTAAAGTTGTCAATGAATCAGAAAGGCTGATGCCTAGATCTAGGAAGGTTGTGCATATGGGTTATTCAGAAACAAAGAAGGGTTACATACTCTATGATCTTACTAACAAGCTTTTATTAGTCAATAGGGATATTGTGTTCAGAGAAGACATGTTTCCATTCATGAATGATCTAAGTCAACCTACACAACATCTGTTTTCTACATATGATCCTATAGTTGAGTCAATGGACACTACTGGCGTGACTAGCGTACAACCTAGTCATGATCTCTAACTTTAATCCACAAGTAACACCACTAAATATCAACCAAGCATTCCACATGATCAACCTATATAGCATACTACCCAAGAGAACCTGTACAATAAATATAAGTTCTGACTACTGCAACAAGAAGAGTAACCAGATCAATCATAAAACAACAAGATGCAGAACAACCTGTCATAATAAGAATGGCTACTAGACTATAAACAAATGCTCAACATGAACAAAGAAAGTCTACCAGGGGATCAAATCCACATAGATGGATGAAATACTTTGTGTCATTAACTATCAATGACAATATTTCATACCCATTTCTAACTATGTATCTTATGATAACATATCCACTAATTATTAATGCTAGTTATCTCATTTCTCTAATATAGTGGAACCTACATCCTATGCAAAAGCTGTGAAAGATCCTAGGTGGGTGGAAGCTATGCAAGCTGAGGTGGATGCACTTGAAAGTAACAATACTTGAAAGGTGGTTGTTCTTTCGATCGGAAAGCAACCTATAAGATGCAAATGGATTTATATGATTAAGTATAAAGCTTCCAGGGAGGTATAAAGGTTTAAGGCATGGATGGTTCCAAAAGGTTTCAACCAAAAAGAAGGAATAGACTACCATGAAACCTTCAGTCCAGTTGTGAAAATGGTCACACTAAGAACAGTTTTAGAAATAGAAGCTACTAGACACTAGCACATCCATCAAATAGATGTGTTCAATGCTTTCTTACAAGGATATTTAGAGAATGAGATCAACACGGAGCTCCCACAAGGATTTAGAAGCCAGGGGGGAATAGATAGGTATGCTGACTTTCTAAATCCTTGTATGGGCTGAAAAAAGCACCAAGGTAGTGGAATGCAAAATTGTCTCAAGCTTTAATCAACTACAAGTTTAGATAAAGTCAATATGATCATTCACTATATATCAAGAAAATCAGTGATGGAATAGTAGTTGTACTAGTATATGCTGATGACATAATAGTTGAAACAAAGAAAGCTCTTCACAAAGCCTTCAAGATGAAAGACCTAGGAGAATTAAAATATTTCCTAGGAATTGATTTTGCAAGGTCAAAAAAAAGGATTGTGATGCACCAAAGGAAGTATGCACTTGAATTAATTTCAAAAATTGGTCTTAGTGCTGCAAAACCAGCTCCAACACCAATGCTATCTAATATTACAAGAAAACTGATAACTATAGAGTATGATCAACACATCTCAGGATGCATAATCTCAGAAGATGAAGTACTAGATAATCAAGAAATGTATCAAAGAACAATAGAGAAACTGTTATACCTCACAGTAACAAGACTTGACATAGCATACAGTGTACAAACTTTGAGTCAGTTCTTGCAAAGTTCAAAATAGTCTCACATGAGTGCAATACTCAAGATTATCAAATACATAAAAGGAAAACCAGGGCAAGGTCCTCTAATGTCTATCTCAAAAAGAGATGTTCTTACAACTTATTGTGATACAGATTGGGCTGCATATGCCTTTTTCCAAGAGATCTATTACAGGCTTCACTATCAAACAAAGTGAGTCACTAGTTTCTTGAAAGTCAAAGAAGCAGACAATAGTTTCTAGGAGTTTAACAAAATAAAAATATAAAAGTCTTACTTGAACAGTTGCAGAACTTACATGTCTAATTGGCTTGAACAAGGATCTAGGTGTTCAACTACAACTACCAGTGACCATCTTTAGTGACAGTAAAAAAACTTTACAGATAGCAACAAATCTTGTCTACCATGAGATAACTAAACATATAGAAATAGATTATCACTTTGTGAGAGAAAAATCCAACAATGATTGATTAAGACTGAATCCATATCTACTCATGATCAACCTGCAGATGCATTCACTAAAGAATTGACTAAGGTTCAACATGAATATCTTATGTCCAAACTTGGCTTTGTTAATATATTTTAAGTGATAAGTTTGAGGGGGAAAGTTGAAGAATGAGTATAAATCGAAGAAGAAAATAAGGAAAAGTTAGTTATCAGGTTCTAGAAGTTAGTTACATTATCACATTTAAGAAGTTAGTCATAATGTTGTAGGTAGTTAATTAGCTAGGCTCCTTAGTTATACTTATCATCTCATCACGATATATATATTTACATACATATTGACTATGTAAACATAGAATTAAGATCAATCAAATTGAATACAATACTAATGTATAATGATTCTACTTTCTTCTTCCTCTTCTACTTCTATATTCCTCGGATCTCTATTGCTCTTTCTTCTTTGTATATCCTTCTCTTATTAAAGCATCATTACTCTGTTAATCTTTATTTTAGGCTCAAAACCACATCAGCTTCCTCTTGTGTGATGTTGAATTGATTTTCTTGAGTTAAAATCTCCATTGATTGAATTCCTAAAAAGTTACAGAAGCATGAGTTGCCTTCAAAGATGGAGTTACACTTTTCACTATTTTCTCTAATTATGCCTTTGCTGCTATTGTAGCATCTGGAACCTATTGTTTCTTTTTACCTTTATCTTGTATAGACCTAGTTTCAATCATTTGCAAATCTTCTTATGATGACATGCGAGCACTACTTCACATGGTAGGCACAAGTTAGTTAATGTGCACCCAGAGAGTTGATGTGCTATAGAAATATAGCACTTACGATGCTTAAAATGAGGAAAATATGCATGTTTCTAAGGCTATTTTATTAGATATGATCTGTTTTGGGTATGTTTTGCAGGAAACCATGTTTTGGATGCTAAGTTCGTGAAAAAGGTTAAAAAGGTATCTTTGGCTACTTTTTGGAGAAATTATGGATATTTGGGATATTTTACAGCTTGTTCGTGATCAAAGCATGTTTGAGAATAAAAAAAGAGCAGAAAAGATGATTCCCGACACTTACCAAGTCAAAATGTGGCCGCAAGTAGGACCTACAAACCGCATGTAGGAAAAACTAGTACTAGAAGTCCAAAATCCTAAGAGCTGAATGGGTAGGATTTTTGCTCCCAGTACTAGCGGTTTATACCTGCGCCTAATGTTTAGACCGCAAGTAGTACCTACATGATGTGTGAGCATATGCTAACACATTTGAGTCTTTTAACTAAGAATAATTGCAAAGTCTTAAGCAACTTTTGTCGTTTTTTATTGTTTTCTCTTTGATATTGCAGTAAAAGTCAAGATGCAAGAGAACCAGCAATAATAGAAGTAAAAGAGTTGATTTCTGAGCAAGTAGAGAGTGAAGTATAGCTGACTCCTTATGATAAGTTATCATAAGTACCGTCAGCCTTAGACAGAGAATAGACTTTAGCTGGAATAGTGACGACATCTATGATAGGCCATTACAGTTATGATAAGCCATCAGGCTCATTGTCAGGCTTGGGCAGTGCTTGAGAAGTTGAAGTAAAGATATGAAGACATCCATGATAAGTCGTCAAAGGTATGATAAGCCATCACACCTCATCGTCAACCTAAGGCAGAGATTATCAAAAGTAAAGAGGAACTGACGATATTCCTGATAAGTCGTTAGACTCCTGATAAGCCATCACCCATGATGTCATCTGTCCGAGAAAAAAACTGTGATCTGTGATTTTGTTTCCATAATTAGGCTGAAGTACTTAAGGATAAGTTATAGGGTTTTCATTCATCATCTTGATCATCTTGAAATAGATGGAACTTATTTCAAATGAGTTTACCTCTCTTTGGGGGCTCTTAACTTGGAATTCAATTTTCAACTCTTTGATTTGGTTGTGGGAATTTTTTCTTGAACTTAGAAGATAATCAACTTCATACTTCATCTTTTGTAAGTTTAATTACTTTGAATGATGATTATAATTATTTCTATCTCTTTCTTTCTCATGTGGAACTAAAACCCACCATTATGGTTGTGGGATCTATGATTATTCCCCCATGGATTTAATAGTTGGTTAGGGTTTGAGTGATTGTGGGGACATCTTGATAATTCCTTTGTTATAATTGTTATTTATTGGTTGCAAACAATAAATCCCACCTTATGTTGATTTGCTCGAGCTGAGAAATAAACTAAAGATAGTGAATTATCAACAAGGATTTAGGAAGGTTAAGCTCTCATCTAATGATTAATGTTGTAATAAAATTAATCAACTTGAGATAAAATTAGTATGAATAGAATGATTTCCTCAGTTTGAGAGAATTAGGGAGTTCAACATCTAAGTAGGTTGAGAAACACTTAGATGGACTGTTGAAACTGATAATTTGGTGCTTCCCACAAGTCATGAGAATCCAGTACTATAACTATTATTCAATGGAAGATTACTAATCATAGTGATCACAACTCTAGTTTATCTATATCATTGATTTGAAATATTATAGTTTAAGCTTCGAGCTCTAAGGCGAATTGAAGTGTTAATAACTTTTGTTCAATCATTAAAAACTCTCATTTTATCTTTTCATATCATTTGTTTGAATTCAACTTATAGCTATAGTTTCAAATTAGCTTAATCACCAATCACATTGTTCCTCGTGGATTCGATCCCGACTCCAAAGTTGGGTAAATATATTGACGATGACCGCCTTGCACTAAATTGACATGTAAGTTGAGCGTTATCAAAAATGGTGCCGTTGCCGGGGAACAATTTGACGTATTTAGTTGGTTTGAAATTTTAGCCTACTTGCTTGAATTCAAACTTGTAAATATTTATTTTTAGTTTTCTTTTATTTCTTGTGTTAGGTAGATTTTTATTTTAGTTTACTTATTACTATGGCATCGTGGAATGAACATGATCTTGGTGGTTGGAAATCTTATCTTGATGATCCATGTCCATATTGTGATGGACCTCACTTTTGAAAAAATTATATATATGCTCCCCGGAGAGAGATATGTGTACCTTCTCCATTCTACCAGGAGTATTATTGTTCTTTATGTGGTGGTCAAGATGGACATTGGAGTGATTTCCCAAATGCCCCCTCCCCCAATTGTGCTAACCCAAATTTTAGTTCTTCTTATGAGTTTGATAGGTCTTATGGTCAAGAAAGGAGAGAACAAAGCACTAGGAAGAGTGGCATTAAAGCTATGTTTCAATGAATGTTGGATCTCCAGAAAGAAACGTATGATATCGTATGTGATATGTGTCAAGACATGAAGACAATCATTCATGAGGAGATGGATATAGAGGTCAATCATTCAATGCATTCTTTTATATTATGTTTAGATGATATCTTGTTTGTGGAATCATTTAAAATAATGGAAGAGTGTGAAGATGTGGACCAAGAACCCTATATTGATGTTGATCTTGATGGTGAGAAACCCTCAGTGATTTCCCAACCAACTGAACCAACCATGAGAGATGATTCCAAGATTGAGGATATGCTGCTAGAGGCAAAACAAGAAACAAAGAAAATCTCTAATAAAGACTCTAGCCCAATTCGAAGTGAAGATGTCGAGAAGGTGAATAAAAGTGAGTGTGTAGCAGATAGTGTAAATTTTGAAGTAGGATTGATTGGGCCTCATTCAAAGCACTTTTCTACACTATATTTAGATGATATCTTGTTTGTGGAATCATTTAAAATAGTAGAAGAGTGTGAAGATAAGGAACAAGAATCCTATACTCTTGATTTTACATTAGACAAGCAACATAAAAACACACCTCACTTTATGACCGAGTGGTTTACCACACTCAATCCATTACTCGACTTCTTAATTTTTGTACTTCCCCCATACGAGCGAGGCAAGAAGATAGACTCTAAGTTGGGGGTGAAATTCATATCCTCAAGGTGGAAAAAAAGGCTGAGTTGGGTCGTGCCGCGACATTAAATCAGGCATTGCTTGGGAGGCAACCCAAGGTATTTTGTTGTATGTATTCATATTATATGATTGACATTAAATCTTCGCACCCATGGTGCCACAGGTATGTTTCTAACTCTCTTGTTTTTGTTTGACGCATTGGGGACATTGCATGATTTTAAGTTGAGGGTGGGGCTACTTGTGGGTGTTGATGTCCTCTTGGGGTTTTTGTTGTTGTGCCTCTTTTCCCCAGAGTCTTGTTCCTAGTAGATCCAGCATGTTTATGCGTATTGTGATTTGTTGTAAATGTTGTAGTTTACTAGGAGAAATACAAGTACCTTAGGCAGTTAACATGTTTTTTTTTATTTTTGAACACCTCTCCAATGGTCTATTTTATAACTGTGTGATATGCATTTATGTGTGACCACTGTGCATCTTGTTATGGCATTAGTACTAGTGACATGATAACCATTGCTAAATAATTGCATGAACCGAATGGGTAGTAGCTTGTGATGTACATTTGTGTCATGTGTGTGTGAGATACTACCTAGTTCCAGTTGTGTGTTAAATCCAGAACTTGCCCAGTTGGTCTTGCCTTGGTTGTAGGATAGCGGTTAGGAAAGGATCATAGGCCGTTGTTGATAATATTCCACTTTTAGCCTAAATGACATTCCATGTGTAAATAATATCCCTTGATCCTGATTTTGAGCCTGAATGCCTATTCTTTTTATTATTCCTATCACCTTCCCATTTGTATCACAATGAACCTGTTTTGGCCCAGGTCCTCCTTGGATATTGTGCACTTTGACTTAGGCAAATAGCCTAAGTTGAGGGTGGCTACCATAGGGGTATGTGATGTAAAATGAGTATGATGAAAAGTAGAATAAAAGAAAAGAATAAAAATCTGGGTGTGGTGGAAAAAGAATATGAAAAGAAAAGTTGTGAAAAAAAAAAGAAATGATTGTCAAAAATACCGCACCCATCCGGAGTATGTGTGATCAAGAAAGGAGAGAATTAGGTAAAGGTAAATAAGTGACACCCTAAAAGTTAGTGTAGTGCCAAGGAGGCTTAGTCACCTTAAATATCATCGAGTATCATACCATCCCTTAGCCTACGTTACAAGCCAAAGAAAAAGACCTATAGTGATCTTAGCTTACCTGTCTGAAAACCTTGGTAATGAAAATAAGGGCAAGCTTATGGTATTTGGCATACATTGACTGGAAATTCTTTCTGAGAGTGAGTGTCTCTTGACCATCCCTTCATTAACATACTTGAGTTCACATATGAGTGAGGAGGGACCTCTTTGTTGTAAGGGCACACTAGTTACGTTGCTAGTTGCTAACTTGTTTGGATAGTGTAATCTTGGTACATGCATGGTTGTTGTTGCTGAATTGATGCCATATCTTGATTCTTGTGTGTCACATTGTTGTCCTTCAATAATATCCACATTTGTTTTTTAAATTAATTGACCTTGGAGATGGTAAAGATGTTTTGAGATAATATGGATGGTTTACTGCCGAATGTACTTTGTATCCTCTGGTTTGTGTTTTAGTTGCTTAAGGACAAGCAATTGTTTTAAGTTGAGGGTGTTGATGTGTGAGAAGATGCTAACACATTTAAGGCTTTTAACTGAGAATAATTGCAAAGTCTTAAGCAACTTTTGTCGTTTTTGATTGTTTTCTCTTTGATATTGCAGTAAAAGTCAAGATTCAAGAGAACCAGCAATAATGGAAATAAAAGAGTTGATTTCTGAGCAAGTAGAGAGAGAAGTATAGCTGACGACTTTTCTGATAAGTCATCATCCTTGTGATAAGTTATCAGAAGTACCGTCAGCCTTAGACAGAGAATGGACTTCAGCTGGAATACGTGAAGACATCTGTGATAGGTCATCAGAGTTGTGATAAGCCGTCAGGCTCTTTGTCATTCTTGGGCAATTCTTGAGAAATTGAAGTGAAGATGTGACGACATCCTTGATAACTTATTAAGGTCTTAAAAGCCATCATGCCTTATCTTCAACCTAAGGCAGAGATTGTAAAAAGTGAAGAGGAGCTGGTGACATTCCTGATAAGTCGTCAGACTCCTGATAAGCCGTCACCCACGATGTCATCTATTCGATAAAAAAGCTATGATCTGTGATTTTATTTCCATAATTAGGCTGAAGTATTTACGGACAAGTTCTAGGGTTTACATTCATCATCTTGATTACCTTTAAATGGATGGAACTTATTCCAAAGGAGTTCACCTCTCTTTGGGGGCTCTTAACTTGGAATTCAATTTTCAACTCTTTGATTTGGTTGTGGGAGTTTTCTCTTGAACTTAGAAGAGAATCAACTTCAGACTTCATCTTTTGTAAGTTTAATTACTTTGAATGATGATTATAATTGTTGCTATCTCTTTCTTTCTCATGTGAAACTAAAACCCAAAACTAGGGTTGTGGGATCTATGATTATTCCCCCATGGATTTAATAGTTGGTTAGGGTTTGAGTGATTGTGGGGACATCTTGATAATTCCTTTGTTATGATTGTTATTTATTGGTTGAAAACAATAAATCCCGCCTTATGCTGATTTGCTCGAACTGAGAAATAAACTAAAGGTAGCAAATTATCAACAAGGATTTGGGAAGGTTAAGCTCTCATCTAATGATTAATGTTGTAACAAGATTGATCAACTTGAGATAAAATCAATATGAATAGAATGATTTCCTAAGTTCAAGAGAATTAGGGAGTTCAATATCTAAGTAGGCTGAGAAATACTTAGATGGATAGTCAAAACTGATAATTTGGTGTTTCCCACAAGTTACGAGAATCCAGTACTACAACTATTATTCAATGGAGGATTACTAATCATAGTGATCACAACTCTAGTTTATCTATATCATTGATTTAAAATATTATAGTTTAAGCTTCGAGTTCTAAGGCAAATTTAAGTGTTAATAAGTTTTGTTCAATCATTAAAAACCCCCATTTTATCTTTTCGTATCATTTGTTTGAAGTCAACTTATAGCTATAGTTTCAAATTAGTTTAATCGTCACTCACATTGTTCCTCGTGGATTCGAACTCGACTCCAAAGTTGGGTAAATATATTGATGACGACTGCCTTGCACTAAATTGACGTGTAAGTTTAGCATTACCACTACTCCCAAAGCCAGACCACAGGTATAGTACATATGTGGCCACCGACTCAGTTTTCACCTATTTCATTCAGGTTTTGTTTTTAGGGTTTTCTCTTGTACTATAAATACCCCTTATATACTTTTTAGTAGGAGTTACACACTTTTGATACTCAGAAACATATTTTGATTCCAAGATACGATTTTGGTCTTGGGATTCTCTTGCATTAACTTCAGTTGATATATTTAGTTACGGTTGTGGGTTTTTACACTTCTTATCATTAGGATTTTATCTATGCTTTCTTCATGAATGTTATTAATTCCTTCACAATTATGAGCGGTTAAAACCCATAGCTAGGGTTGTGCAAACCCTGGCAAATTAATGAAGTAGGGGAAGTGTGATTGTTTATCTGAACTAATACTCATGGCATGCATTTCTTTATCTTTATTATAACAGATTTCTTAATGGGTGCACACATTAGGATCCTTCCTAGATACAACTACTTACTCCAAAAGAGGAATAGTGACTAAGAAAAGGTAAAGACAATGGTAATTTGGAGTTTAACTGTCGATCCATGTTTCTAGGTCATATCATAGTAAGATGGTTAGGTTTATCTAATCACTAGAGACTCAAAAGTTAATAGTTATCTGGGATCAACATAAGGCTTAGTAGTGCGACACACTAAGACTCAAAAGGTAAAAGGTGAAATCTTTCTACTCGTCCAAAAGACTGTAGAAGGTACATAACTAATTGATTCTACATACAAAGTATTGGGTTAGTTCAACAATGAATGATAAGCCTATGGAGTTGAGAATCCAGGGGGAACACAATCCTAGTGTTCACTTACGACTGATTATTGCCAAGTTAATACTGTTCTTTACTCAAGATTACTATAAATAATCCCCCCCCATTTACTTTTCTTGTTCTGCCCATTGACTACAATTATTGAGATCTGTAGAGCCACGTATCCTTTGGGATTCAACCCCAACCTTTGTTGGGTTACTATATCTTGACAATAACCATATCATTATCTGAAAGAAGGTATTTCTTGGACAACATCAGGAAATTGACACTGTTGTCGGGGAACACAATGTTGATTTGTGATTTGAGTTTGTTGCATTTTTTGGTTTTTTTTTAGCTTAGTTAGGTATACGCCGGTGTATGCCTAGCACACAGAGTAGGGGAAAACCTTACTCCCAGTCAATTCGAATCCAGAGAGGATCCTACAAACACTTGGTAGGATGTCTAAGTAGAAAAGAACTAATAATCCTGAAGGGGTTCGTGATGTTGTTCCTCCCCTTCCTCCTAGTGGAGTACATGATATTGTTGATTATCAGACTGGTAAGCTAAAATATCAACTTGAAGCCAAGATGTGGGAAATGGAAGAAGCTCAGAGAATAGCTAGGGAGGCAGAGCTTGTTGAGCGTAGACAAGCAACAGACCACCGAGCAGCACTCTATGGGAATCAGAACAGATCTAGAGATGCCCGTGTTAAAGTAATCCAAGCTTAACAATATGTACGACCATATATAGATGATGAAGAATACTTGAGATATGTTGAGACGGTAGAGATGAGAACCACTACTCCTTCTGTTTTACCCCACGCATCAAATTTGACAATAAGAGTGCAATGATTCAGCTTCTAAATTTGAAGGGTGTGTTTGCAGGTCTTCCTACAGATGATACAAATTTGTACCTTGCAAAGATCTTGGAATCTTCACCTCGCATACCATTCCATAGGTAGATCAAAAAGCACTTAGACTGAGGCTTTCCCCTTTCTCACTGTAACGCCACGAGTCTGCACCCCAAATATCACATGGTGCTCATAATCTCGAAGGACCACAAGCTAACCCTTTACTGGTACCTACTATAATTACTGAGTAATAATACTTTAATAAAGCATAAATTAATCTAAAGTTTCCATAAGGTTCAAACTCAATCAAATACTGATAAATAAATACTGAAAACTGAACATCTGTCTGAAATAATCTAGTTCGAAAGCCTCTAACGATCAGAAGATGGAGTTGATGGGACAAGTCCCCAACTAACTCCAACTACTGAAATATACTGAACTACTGAAATAATAACTTTGTCCTCAAACTAAGAGGACTCACCACTATATCTGTCGCTGATAATCTGAGTTGCTAAGTACAGTCAAGAGCCTGTGCGTCTGAACCTATGATAGATGACATCATAGCATAAAATAAAGATTATGTGTCAGTACTTTGAATGTACTGGTATGCTAAGTGAGGTAGGATGATATGAAAGGATTCATATGCATGAACAATAACTTACTGAATAATATGAATATAACTGGATGAGAGTATATGTATAACTGGATTGCTGAAAATACTAATTATGCATTACTGTACATACATCTATATACATATATACTATTACAGAGATTATGCTGAATTGAATATTGAGTACTGATAACTGGGTTACTAGTAACTGGGTGACTGTTCTAATAGTCTTGATTTTGTAGAACTAACTGAGGTCTATACTGAGCTGGGTGACTATGTCTGACAATCCTAATTTTGAAAATTGATCTGAGGTTTTATACTGAGTCTAAAACTAAAATTGTAAATGTGAGAGTGTTCACCTAACTGACATACCCTGATTATAAACTGAGTTAGGGTCCAATCTGTAACCCCAGGTAGAAGGGTGTTAGCACCTTGCCATGGGATACTAATAATGGTTGTGAGTTAACCTTATCTGGTAGGAACATATTTTGTCAACCCTCACTAGCAGGAAAACTCGTACGAGATGTATCAACCCTTATCTGGCAGAAAGATATCTCAACTTACATTGGCTACGTAGTTCTGTAACATAGGGATTGCTACAAAGAGTCAACCCCTTTACTGACAGGAATGCCCCCATCTCTGGGTTCGCTCGGTGCTGATTCCTTCTCCCAACTGAATAGACATTGAATTGATTTCTATACTGTACTAGGATTGACTGGACTGTTACTGATCATGCTAACTGATTGAACTGGACTGAGCTCACTGAGTTCTGTTAATTGGCTGGATATACTGAGTTCTGTAACTAACTGAGTACTATTGTATGTGACATCTCTAAGACTATTCTGAAACTACTATAAATATAGGTAAACAACTAGATTGTCAGGTATTAGATACACCCAGGACTCGATAGCATAGATAGTAACAACATTGCACAATCTTGAAAACATGATAACTAGTCACTCGGTCACAATTCATTCATTGAGGCATTTTAGCAAACACTTGTGTGGCATGAACATGTACACATACTATTATGTCATGATTTCACTGTTCCACTCACATGTACATTATATCAAACACTTGGGGGCATAGTTTATGCACATAATACTAGTCAACATGCAAGCATTATGATCATGATTCCAAACTCACAAATTCAATGGTTTCCAACATAAAACTACATGGTACTACACACATGCAATTTAATTCACATGAATTTTGTAATTAATCATGGATTAGAACCCAAATAAAATCATAATCATGAATACAATTTAACATAACATGGAATTCAGGAAAACAATCATCTTAAAATTTTAAAAGAGGTTCTTGAACTCCAAGGGTGAAAGGGAACCCTTGGATGAACACCTAACATACCTTGATTATTAATTTCATGGAGATTGGGGTGAGTTCTTGAGACTTGATTCTTGAACTTGATGAAGCTAGGGCTTGTTCTTGAGAGGTTTTTGTGAAAATGATGAGAAATTATGTTATTTGGGGCTTTAATCCCATGTTATGGACCTATTGGGTAAAGGAAAAATGACCCATTTCACCTTAAAAATATGAAATAAAACTGCAGAAATTACCCAAACCGAACTGGCCAGGGCGCCGCGGGCTCTGAAGTGCCGCTCTGGGCAGGGTATCGCCGTCTGCATTGCGGGCTTCCCCCAGCACCATACTGGGTAGGGCACCGCAGTCTAATCACCCTGAGCCTCTATTTTGGAGTTTGAAACACGTTCTTACACTTGTCCATAAATTCTAAAACTTACCTGAGATGTACTATTAAATTCCCCGATCATGAATCAGCTTAAAAACTAGCTTTCTTAAGTCGGGAAGGGCGTAAATAAATTCCTCAAAGTTTGAGGGATTTAGAAATGACTAAGTCCTAACACTTAGCTGAAATTTTCTAAGTCTGGGACCTCGTTTGGCATGCTTTAAAGGACTCAAACGATTAGAATTTTGTGGGGTCTTATAATATCTCCCCCTTGTGAACATTCGTCCTTGAATAAGACTGACTAAGCTAAGAATACTGATAGACTGATCTTACATACTAAACATGCATAAAAAAAGCATGATTAAATGACCGAAGCTACTAATGTACTGAGTTTTTATACTAAACCTGCATAACTGAAGCATGACTAAATTCTGAAGACATGATGCAGGACTGAATTCTGAAGACTTGACGCATGACTGGGTTTTTCTATGAAGGTAAGCATGATATGAGAATGTTATACAACTGAGTCGATACAGAGTTATAAAAGAAAATCTGTGTGTGGAACTGAGTAAATTCAAGGAAAAATATTACCTTGAGCTTAGTCTGAGTTTGCGGAGAAGAGGTGAGGATACTTGGTCCGCATATATACTTATGTTTCCCAAGTATCTCCCTCAACGAACTGATTTCGCCAAGGAACTTTGACTAGAGAAAACTATTTGTTCCTCAGTCTGCGATTCAAGAATTTTGACTGAAACTTCCTCATAAGAGAGACTGTTCTGAACATCTATACCCTCTATAGGGACTACATCTGTTGGGTCACCTATGCACTTCTTTATCAAGGAGACATGAAACAATGGATGAACTGAATCTACGTCTGAAGGCAACTCAAGCTCTTAAGCTACCTTTTCGAAATGGCTGAGAATTTGATAAGGACCGACATGTCGGGGACTGAGTTTTCCCTTCTTGCCAAATCTTTTCACTCCCTTCATAGGAGATATTTTCAAATACACATAATCACCAATCTTGAACTCGAGATCATTTCTTTACACATCTGCGTATGATTTCTGTCGGCTCTGAGCTGTCTTAAGCCTTTCCCTGATCAACTAAACTTTTTCTAAGGTATCAAATACCAAGTCAGGCCTTACCACTATGACCTCACCCACTTCAAACCAACCAATGGGAGATCTATATCTCCTCTTATAAGGCACCTCAAACGGAGCCATCTGAATGCTGGAATGATAACTGTTATTATATGTGAACTCAATCAAGGGCAAGTGTTCATCCTAACTGCCCGTAGAGTTAATGGCACGCGATCTTAGCATATCTTCTAAAGTTTAAATGGTCATTTCCACTTGACCATCTATTTGAGGGTGGAAGGTTGTACTGAGGTGAACTTGGGTACCAAGACCCTTTTGGGATGCTTTCCAAAAATAAGAGGTGAATTGCGTACCTTTGTTTGAAATGATGGTAAACAGAACTCCATGCAATCTGACCAACTCTCTAACATAGAAATTTTCATAATCCTTAGCTAAATAAGAGGTATGAATTGGTAAGAAATAAGTTTACTTGGTCATCCTATCCACAATGACCCAAATTGAGTCGTGTTGACGATGAGTGCGAGGCAAACACGTCACAAAATCCATATTCACCTCCTCCAACTTCTAAGTAAGAATACTAAACTCCTATAAAGCTCCACTAGGCTTTTGATGCTCAATCTTAACCTACTGACATGTTGAGAACTTAGCTATGAATTCTACAATGTGTCTCTACATCCCACTCCACTAATAGACTTCCCGCAAATCATGGTACATCTTAGTGTCCCCTGGGTAAATCGATTAACGTGATCCATGCGCCTCTGCAAGAATCCTCTATCTTATGCCATCCACATATGGCACACAAAGTCTACCCTGACAATGCAACACATTATCTCCCCCTTGGTAGAAAACCTCTACCTTCTGATCTATGACTGACTCTTTCATCTTAACTAAATTGGGATCTCTGTCCTGCTTTTCTTTTACCTCAAAAACCAGAGATGATTCCGAACTATTCTGAACTCATAAGCTACCCTCTGCTAAATCTCTGTCCTACTTTTCTTTTACCTCAAAAACCAGAGATGATTCTGAACTATTCTGAACTCATACACTACCCTCTGCTGAATCAATTAAATGGACACCTAGTCGGGCAAGATGATGAACTTCCTAAACTAGCTTCTTCTTACCATCCTCTACATGATCAACACTACCCATAGATATCTTACTGAAAGCATCTGCCACTACATTGGATTTTCCCAAATGATACAGGACACTCATGTCGTAGTTTTTTAACAACTCAAACCACCTACTCTGACGCAGGTTTAGGTTTTTCTGAGAAAACACATACTGCAGGCTCTTATGGTCTGTGAACTTATCAACATGTACCCCATACAAGTAATGCCTCCAAATTTTTAAGGCAAACACAACAGTTGTTAACTCAAGATCATGAGTAGGGTAATTATTTTCATGGGTCTTAAGATATCTTGAGGAATAGGCAATGAACTTACCTTTCTGCATCAAAACACACCCCAAAATAACTTTGGAAGTATCACAATATATCATAAATCTGCCTGAACCATCTGGTAAAGTCAAAACTGGGGTTGTAGTGGGTCGAGTCTTCAACTCCTGAAAACTTTTCTCACAAGAATCTGACCATTAGAATTTGACTTTATTCTGAGTCAATCTGGACATAGGGGATGCAATAGATAAAAAGCCTTTACCAAACCATCGGTAATAGCCAGCCAAACCCAAGAAACTCCTAATTTCTGATGGAAAGATGGGCCTGGGCCAATTTCTTACTGCTTTGGTCTTTTGAGGATCAACTCTAATGCCATCATTGGAAACTATGTGATCAAGGAAAGCTACTGACCTTAGCTAAAATTTGCACTTACTGAACTTGGCAAACAACTGATGGGCCTTGAGAGTTTGAAATACTATTCTGAAGTGGTCCGTATGATCACTTTCACTGCGAGAGTAGACAAGAATGTCATCAATGAAGACTATAACGAACATGTCCAAGTACTGTTTGAACACGTGGTTCATCAAGTCCATGAAGGCTGTTGGGGCATTGGTAAGACCAAATGACATGACTAGGAATTTGAAGTGACCATACCGAGTTCTGAAAGTTACTTTTGGAATGTCATATTCTCTGACTCTGAGTTGATGATAGCCTGATCTGAGGTCTATCTTACAAAAGTAACTGGCACCCTGAAGTTGGTCCAACAATTCATCGATTCTGGAAAGTGGATACTTGTTCTTGACTGTGACTTTGTTCAACTGATGGTAGTCAATACACATTCTAAGAGAACCATCTTTCTTACGCACGAATAAAACTAGTGCACCCCAAGGGGATATGCTGGGTCTGATGAATCCCTTATTTAAGAGATCCTTCAACTGTTCTTTTAACTCTTTGAGTTCTGGTAAAGCCATTTTGAATGGTAGAATAGATAAGGGTTGAGTTTTTGGAACAAGGTCTATTCCAAAATCGATTTCCCTTTTGGGAGAAACTCCGGGAAGATCTTCGGGAAACACATTTGATAATTCATTTACTACTGGAACTGACTCAAGATTAGGAGTCTCTAAATTAGAATCCTTAACTTGAACAAGATGGTAGACACACCCCTTGGATATCATTTTCCTCGCCCTTAGGTAGGAAACAAGATGACCCTTAAGTATTGAAATACTACCCCTCTACTCAAGGACAGGTTCATTCGAAAACTACAAATGGACAACTCTATTTCTGCAGTCAACTAAAGCATAGCATAAATAAAGCCAATCCATGCCGAGAATGACATCAAAATCTATTATCTCTTATTCTACTAAGTCTACTGAA
Organism: Capsicum pubescens; assembly: GCA_030864215.1. Taxonomy (NCBI): domain Eukaryota; kingdom Viridiplantae; phylum Streptophyta; class Magnoliopsida; order Solanales; family Solanaceae; genus Capsicum; species Capsicum pubescens. The sequence goes on along the minus strand of CM061544.1, from coordinate 284,623,236 downwards.
GTGACTTTCTGAGATACCATAACCAGATAGTTCCTGTATACCCATCGGGCTATGATGGATTTACCTTCTGAGGTAGAGACTGAGAAGAGATCTGCTAGGATTTTGGGACTAACTCCAAAGTCAACAACTATATAAGGAGCTACAAAGTACAAAAAAGCTCCTAGATCTAGCAAGGGATAAAAATATAAATGATAAACTTGTAACTTACCAGTGACCACATCAAGAGAACTTTCCTAATCTTTTCTGGACTGAAGTGCATAGATTCTATTTGGACGTTGCCCACTGGGGGAACTAGAAGCCGCACCCTACTGATTCGGGCGACCAAACTAAACTGGGGGATGATTATACTGACTCTGCGAACCCACCTGAGGACACTCTCTAACCTTATAGTCTGGCTTGCCACATCCAAAACATACATCACTGCCAGCTTTGTAGACACCCTGGTGGTTTCTTCCATACTTTTTTCAAAGGGAATTTGTTCGGGCACTACTAACACTACCTTAAGGTTTAGGGCCTGGTGCCCTATCTTTATTGCCATCTCTGAATTTCGACACTGGAGCACTGGATGAGGGTGGAGCTGAAACTTAGGATTTCAAGTGGAACTGAGAATGATTACCACCCTCTGACTTAGGTTGGGCAAAGTTGAAGCTACCTATTCTAGCTCTCTTATTCTCCCTCCTCTTCTCCTTATTCTTAGCCTCCTCTGTCTGCTGAGTATGGACTATAAGCTTGTATATGTCTATCTCCTTAATCAGCATTATGGTCCTACACTTCTTGACCATACTGTTAGACACACCTAACACAAACTTACTCATCTTAGATCTGCTATCTGCTACCACATGAGAGGCATATCTGGCTAACTGAGTAAACTTGAGGGAATACTCTTTCACTGTCATATTTCCCTATTTCAGATTAATAAAATCCAAAACCTTCTCTTCCCTCAACTCCAGAGGGAAGAACCTATCAAGAAAAGCAGTAGAAAACTTCTCCCATTCTATGTGCCCTACATTAGCGGCCCTGTCTGCCTTCCACTTCTTGAACCATGAGTGAGCCACATTCTACAAAATGATATGCATCTAACTCAGAACTCTCACTAGCATTCACCCCTATAATATCTATGACTTTTTGCACCTGATCAAGGAATTCATGTGGGTCCTCATCTATCTTAGACCCGGTAAATGATGGAGGATTCATTCGGGTGAAGTCCTGAATTCTCGCTACAGCAGTAGTGGCTATTGGGCTGTCCTATAAGGTAGATAAATGTTCATTCTAGGCTACCACAGAATGAGCTAGAGTGGTGAAAGTTGCTCTAAATTTTGCATAGAAAACATGCTCATCCAGGGATCTGGCTGTACGGGCAGAGGTGTTGGATGGTTTCCCGTTCTTCTTCTGTTAGAATTTTTGGAGGCATATTCTGTAAATGGAAGGAAATATTAGATTAGGAAGAGATTTTAACTTAAGCTCATGCTCACTCGCACAATATGAATACTGAAAGAAGGAAAGTTGTTCCTAAAACACCTCATAGCCTCTTAGCTATAAGTATGTCACTCTACACACCCATGCACAATACTCTACTAAACGTAGATTTTAGAATCCCTAGGACTCTGTTTAACCTTAGGCTCTGATTCCAAGTTTGTAATGCCCCAAGTCTGCACCCCAAACGTCACACAATGCTCATAATCCCGAAGGACCACAAGCTAACCCATGAATGGTACCTACTACAATAACTGAGTAATAATATTATAGTAATGCAGAAATTAGGCTGAAGTTTCCATAAGGTTCATAACTAAATCAAATACTGATAAATAAATACTGAAAACTGAACATTTGTCTGAAAAAATCTAGTCTAAAAGCCTTTAATTGTCTAAAGATGGAGTTGATGGGATAAGTTCCCAACTAACTCTGACTACTGAAATATACTAAAATGATAACTTTGTCCTCAAACTATGAGGACTCGCCACTATATTTGCCGCTGATAATCTGAGATGATAAGTATAGTCAGGAGCTCATGCATCTAAACCTATGATATGAGACATCAGAGCACAAAAGAAAGAGTATGCATCAGTACTTTGAATGTACTGGTATGCTAAGAGAGGTAGGCTGATATGCAAGGGTTTATATGTGTGAACAATGACTGACTGAATAATATAAATATAACTGGATGAGAGTATATGTATAACTGGACTGCTAAAAATACTGATGATGCATTACTGTACATATAACTATATACATATATACTATAACTGAGATTATGCTGAACTAAATACTGAGTACTGATAACTGGGTTACTGGTAACTGGGTGACTATTTTGACAGTCCTGATTCTGTAGAACTAACTGAGTTTTATACTAAGCTGGGTGTTTGTTTCTGACAGTCATGATTCTAAAAAGTGATATGAGGTTTTATACTGAGTCTGAAATTGTAACTATGAGAGTGTTCATCTAACCGACATACCCTGATTATAAATTGAGTTGGGGTCCAACCTGTGACCCCAGATGGAAGGGTGTTAGCACCTTTCCAAGGGATACTAATGGTTGTGAGTTAACCCTATCTGGCAGGAAGACATTTCATCAACCCTCACTGACAGGAAAACTTATACGAGATGTATCAACCCTTATCTAGCAGGAAGATATCTCAACCTACGTTGTCTACGTAGTTCTGTAACACAGGGATTGCTACTAAGGGTCAAACCCTTCACTGACAGGAATGCTCCCATCCCTGGGTTTGCTCAGTGCGGATTCCTACTCCTAACTGAATAGACACTGAATTAATTTCTAGATTGTACTAGGCTTGACTGGACTGTTACTGATCGCAATAACTGACTGAACTAGACTGAGTTCTATTAAATGGCTGGATATACTAAGTTCTATAATTGATTAAGTACTATTGTATGTAAGATTACTGAGACTATTCTGAAACTACTGTAAATCTAGGTAAACAGCTAGATTATCGGGTATCAGATACCCCCACGACTCAATTGCATAGATAGTAACAACATTGCAAAATCTTGAAAACATGATAACTAGTCACTTTGTCACAATTCATTCATTGAGTCATTTTAGCAAACACTTGTGTGGCATGAACGTGTACACATACTATTATGTCATGATTTCACCATTTCACTCATGTGTACATTATATCAAACACTTGGGGGCATAGTTTATGCATATAATACTAGTCAACATGCAAGAATCATGATCACAATTCCAAACTCATAAATTCAAGGGTTTCCAACATGAAACTATATAGTACTACACATATGCTATTTAATTCACATGAATTTTGTAATTAATCATGGATTAGAACCCAAATAAAATCATAATAAGGAATATAATTTAACTCAACATGGAATTTAGAAAACAATCATCTTAAAATTTCAAAAGAGGTGTTCTTGAACTCCCAGGGTGGATGGGAACCCTTGGATGAACACCTAACATACCTTGATTGTTGATTTTGTGGAGATTGGGGTGAGTTATTGAGACTTGATTCTTAAACTTGATGAAGTTAAGGCTTGTTCTTAAGAGTATTTTGTGAAAAGGATGAGAAATTATGCTATTTGGGGCTTTAATCCCGTGTTATAGACCTATTGGGTGAAGGGAAAATGACCCATTTGCCCTTAAATTGTGTAACAAAACTACAGAAATTACCCAGATCAGATTGGCCAGGGCGCTATGAGCTCTGGAGTTTCGCTCTTGGTAGGGCTCCATGGTCTGCATCACTGGCTCTCCCCCACACCAAACTAGGCTGGGTGCCGACAGCTAATTGACCTGAGCCTTTATTTTAGAGTTTCAAACATGCCCTTACGCTTGTCCAAAAATTTCAAAACTCACTCATGATGTACTATTGACTTCCCCGATCATGAATCAACTTAAAAACTAACTTTCTTAGGTCTAGAAGGTCATAAATAAATTTCTCAAAGTTTGAGGGCTTTAGAAATAACTAAGTGCTAGCACTTATCTGAAATTTTCTAAGTCTGAGACCTCTTTTGACATGCTTTAAAGGACTCAAATGATTAGGATTTTGCAGGGTCTTACACCCACTTACAGGAGAAGCATCTTTATAGTTAGGGTAATTTCCAAGAGGCTCTATCACTACTTGTAATGAGTTTCACATGCAATTCTTGAATAGGTTCTTTCCTCCATCAATGGTATTGCGGCTTCAGGATGAGATCTATAATTTTAGGCAACTGTAGCCAGAGTTCATGTACGGGGCTTGGTTTAGGTTTAAGAAGAAGTTGAGCATGGTGCCAAATCATCAGTTGTCAGGGATGAGCTTATCAGAGATATTTTACAAATCCTTGACCATCAGCTCTAGATCTATGGCAGACACCATATCTGGAGTTTTTTTGAGACTACGCTGGAAGGTAGCTGTTGACACCCAATTTTGGCTCACGATTTTCTTCCAATAACTTTGCTGATGCTTTTTGTCCTTAAATAATTTTTCAAAATAAATTTATATTTTTACTTCTATGAATTTTGAAAATATTAAAGGAAAATATTTATTTTCCTATCATATCGTAACATATTTTAATTAAATATGATTAAATATTTTAACATCAAAGAACACAAAAAAATATCTTTTGGGAATTGCAATTTTCATTCTTTCTAATTTTATTTTTTCAGACGATACTATGATCGTGTATATGTATGTATATTTTTTATTATTGTTGTTTTACATATATATATACGTATATTTTGTTAATATTAAATCATAAAAATATCAAATTGGACGCTTATAAAAATTGTAACACCCCGCAAAAATCATCCATGTGTTAGCTCGTGGTAATATGCTCTTAGAGTTAAATGACTAGAATTGTGTCAAAGAAACCTAGTCTAATTTTTGACTTCCAAAGTGAGTAAAGTTTAAAACATATATAATTTCCCTGATTTCGACTTTTTATGATGTGGAAAATTGAATGATCTTTCTGTCGATATAAGATTTGCCCAAATCAGATACCCGGGCAAGAAGTTATGGCTAATTTAAGTTCTAGTCGTAAAACACCGTCATTTTGGTGCTTGGCACGTCGCGGAGGGGGCCTATTTAGAAATTGTAAAATTCCAGTAGCATAGAACGATTGTGGCGTGTTGCGCTAAAATTTCAGATCCCAACCAGTGGGACAACGCAATGGCTCCGCATCGCGGTGATCTTAAGAATCCCATTCGTCAATTTCTAGTGAGCCACCACGATTGTGGCGGGTCGTGGTGGCCCATGAAATCGGGCTCCCATTTATATTTTTTATTTCATCTCATTAAGGGTATATTGGGTATTTTTCATTCCTTTATCAGCCTAAACACGGGATTTAATTCCAAAGACACAAGAATATATTCACAATCATCCAAATTACTCAAGAATACTCTCTAGGGTTTCAAACTAAAAACCCAATTTACTCAAGATTTAACTGTGGGTTTTCAAGATTGATTGAAGATTTGAAATCCCCAAATTGTAGTCTTCAAGAATCATTCATCAAATTCCTAAATTGAGGTACGTGGGGTTTATCCTAAAAATACATGGGATTGTTGAAAACACTCAGTTATGATTTAAAGATTATAAAGCATGAATTTTTTAAAGGGGTTTGAAATCCATTATTTTTATTATGCTTTATGCATGTTATTGATATTGTTATTTTGGCCTTTAGGACTCATCCCCTTAAATTGATTTACAAGTATATGTATATGTATATGTATGAAATTGAAATTTAAGATTTGTTTGAGAGCACAGATTATGAAGTCCCTCTCTTGTGATAAATTCAAGTTTATGATCTTATTGTGAATGATTTGAAATGCATGATTTATGGTTTTGAAACTAGTTTTCTCAATACCTTAGTGTTTGATCATGATTTAGAGATGATGAGAGGGAGCTTCTTGATATAATTACACACTTGTTTTAAATGAGAAAGATTTGCATGTGATTGAGAAATTTGACATGACCACCTTGTATTATTGAAATGCTTGACAAAGAGATTGCCTTGCATGTTTTTACATGAGGTTTGACAAAGAGAGTACATTGTATGTGTTTACATGAGGTTTGACAAAGAGAGTGCCTTGCAAGTCAATGGTATGACGATACCATAAACATGTATGCCATAATAGAGTATGTTTTCAGAATATGTTTTCAGAGAATGCATGCTTTGAAAAGTTAAAAATGGGCTTAAAAAGGGTTCGGTGGTTACCCGAAGAGGGCTTTAGTTCAAGTAACTCTTAGCCTAAAACTGTGATTTATCGATCCGGGTATATTATTTTATGTTGGCGATGGCTGTGTGGCATAGCATAGTCAGAGACTCCAACCCTTGCGGCATACTTGGGTTAGAGGCTTCCCCGCCGATTCAATGGCGTATTCCTTATAGCCCGTGGAATTTCAGAGTTACAGGGTACACCACCTAGCGCAGAAGTAAAACAAAGAGTGTCACAGAGTTCAGATGATTTTTCAGAGTCTTCCAAAAATACCCGTGTGATTTCTTACTATATGGCATGTTTATGAACTACTTTAAATTGATCTCATATATGTTGAATATAAATGATTATTTTGGATTTTCTCTTTGTACCAATACATCTGTATTGACCCCCTACCTCCCAGGTTCGGAGGCTCAGTCTAACAGTCTTGCTAATCAGTAGAGTATTCTAGAGAGAAGTGATCCATGTGGTGATGAGCCTTTTTTGTTCCAGAAGGCATGTTATTTCAGATTACATTATTCCGTTGTTTTCGTCTACTAGGAGCCTTGCCCCAGTTTTTAGATAGTTGTCAAATTTTCATATAGTAGAGATTTCGCAGACTATTCCAGATATTGTTTAGTTGATTTCGGATTCATTCCTTATTGTTAAACTAAATCCAGAGTATAACCATGTTTTTGTATCAGATTATATTTTCGCATCTTCTTTTATTATGTGAATGTTGTGTATGATTACCAGTTAGAGTAGGACGCTCGGGCCTTCATGGTTTGAGATGTCCGTCATGGATAGGCCCTAGTTTGGGTCATGACAAACTTGGTATCAGAGCAGGGTTCATGGTCCTAGGGTGTCTGCGAAATTACATTGGGTAGAATCTTATTTATGGGTGTCTAGCTCGCCATAATTATAAGAAGGAGACTACTAGGCATTTAGGAATGTTTCTCCTCTTTGTGGTTTAGTTCGTGCTTCAGAGTCTGAGTCATCCCCTAATCGATGATCTATTGTGTTTCAGAAAAACAATCATGCTTCCCCATCGTACTATCAATCAGAATGCACAGACAGATGATGTTCGTCCCACTCATGGGATGAGGATACGAATCAGAGCTTAGACTCCAGAGATTGATGCTACTTCAGGAGTCCCACCTACTTAGACCAGCCCACTTAGGGCACCCATAGCTCTCCGAATAGGGACTAACCGCACTCAGCCTCTCGAGAGAGAGGTATCTAATACAGAATTCAGATAGTCTATTCACATACTTGCCCAGTTGGTATCCACACATCCTCAATGGTCAGAAGATATTGGCTCTACATCTATTACGTATGAGGCTACAAGATTGGGCTAGTTCATGAGGATGAACCCGCCTAAGTTTATTGGTACAAAGGTAGAAGAGGATCCACAGGAGTTTGTGGACGAGATGGAGAAGATCTTTAAGGTGATGCATGTAGATGAGGTAGAGGGGGGTTGAGTTAGTGGCTTACCATCTTAAGGATGTAGAAAACCAATGGTATAACGAGTGGGGAGATTCAAAGAGTGAGCATGCTGAGCCCACCGTTTGGGCCAAGTTCGTGGAAACCTTTCTTGGTCGATTCTTTTCTCTAGAGATGAGGGAGGACAAAGCTGAAGAGTTTATGAATCTAAAGTAGGGTAATATGAGTGTCCAGGAGTAAACTCTGAGGTTCAACCAACTAGCCCATTATGCTTCAGAGATGACTAGTAACATGAGATCCCGAATGAGAAAATTTGCATTCGGCCTTTCAGATGACTTAGTGCTTGAATGTTAGGGAGCAATGTTGAATCGAGACATGGATTTTTCCATACTATCAGTACATATGCAACAAGTTGAGGAAAAGAAAAAGAAAATTGCTGAATCTACAGAGAAGGAAAAACAGACAAAGAGAGCCAAAACAGCAGACCAGAGCTACAGTCAGTAGCAGAGTGGGAATTGGGGTAACAAATGGTAGAAAAAAAAGAAATGGGGTAATGCACAGTCTGCAGCCAGTGCCCCGAAGACCATACCCCAGCCGGATAGCACACTTAAGATTTTCAGTATAGGCAGGGGACGAAGATGCAGGGTTCACAGTTTCAAGGAAGTGTAGCTTAGACCTCTCGGGCATACCCGCTCTGTGAGAAATATGGGAGAAATCATCTAGGGAGATGTCAGTTTGGAACTATGGTGTGTTATTCGTCCGGCTAGCCAGGCCATATCTAGAGAGAATTTCTGGCAGCAAAGGGTAATATTGGTAGAGCCAAGTCATAGGCTAATTCTTTTGCACCACCACTGCCTCAGAAGGGTGCCGCTTCAGCCGCCGAAATCGGACGCAGCCGGTTGTACGCCTTGACCAACCACCAAGAGGCAGAGGCCTCATCGGATATAGTTACTGTTATGTTGCAAATCTTTTCCCATGATGTTTATGTGTTACTTGATCCTGGGTCTACCCTATATTACGTGACCCCTTATGTGGTTGTTGGTTTTGGGTTTAAACCCGATGCAATTGCCGAACCTTTTTCTATTTCCACTCTGGTGGGATACTCTGTTATGGCTAGGAGGGTGTATAAAAATTATGTGGTAACTGTTTGTGGGTGGGATACTGCGGCAGACCTCGTAGACTTAGACATGGTTGATTTTGATTCTATCTTAGGGATGGATTGGCTTCATTCGTGATATGCCATACTAAATTGTAGAAACCGAAAGATTAATTTCTCTTTCCCGAATGAACCAGTAATAGAATGGGAGTGACATTCTTTAGCACCTAGAGGGAAGTTCATCTCTTGTCTCAGAGCCCGTAAACTCATTTCTAAGGGTTGTTTGTATCATCTTATTTGGGTTCCCTTCTCTTCAGTACATCCCTGTGGTGAATGAGTTCCCAAAAGTTTTTCCAGATGATCTCCCAGGAATACCACCCGATAGGGGGATAGATTTTGGTATTGATTTATTGCCAGATACCCATCCCATCTCTATTCCGCCATATAGAATGGCTCCTGTAGGGTTGAAAGAGTTGAAAGAGCAGCTAGCAGATCTTCTATATAAAGGTTTTATCCATCCTAGTGTTTCTCCCTGAGGTTCACCTGTACTTTTTGTGCGAAAGAAAGATGGTTCCTTACATATGTGTATAGATTATCGACAGCTGAATAAGGTCACTGTTAAAAATAAATATCCTCTTCCTAGAATTGATAATCTTTTTGACCAGCTTCAGGGTGATAATTGTTTTTGTAAAATAGACCTTCATTCAAGATACCATCATTTGAAGGTTAGAGAGTCAGATATTCCCAAAATAGCTTTCCGAACTCGATACGGTCATTATGAATTCTTAGTCATGTCCTTTGGTATGACTAACGCCCCTGCAGCTTTCATGGACCTTATGAATAAGGTGTTCCATTAGTTTCTAGATCTGTTTGCTATAGTTTTCATTGATGATATTCTAATTTATTCCAAGAGTCAGGAGGACCATACCAATCACCTCCAAATCATCCTTCAGACTCTCAAAGATCATGGGTTGTAAGCAAAATTTTCCGAGTGCAAATTCTAGCTTAATACTATTTCTTTCTTGGGGCATATCGTGTCTAGTGACGGGATTAAGGTTGATCCCAAGAAGATTGAGGCAGTGAGAAAATGGCCCAGAACCACGACTCCAACCGATATTCAGAGCTTCTTGGGTTTGGCAGGGCATTACAGAAGATTTGTAGAGAGTTTTTCTTCCATGGCTACACCACTTACTAAGTTGACTCAAAAAAAGGTAAAGTTTATGTGGTATGACTCCTGTGAGAATAGTTTTGAGAAGTTAAAAGATAAGTTGACAACTGCTTCTGTTTTGACTCTTTCGGAAGGTACGAAAGGGTTTGTTGTGTACTGTGATGCGTCCCATGTGGGACTAGGGTGTGTACTTATACAGCATGGTAAAGTGGTGGCTTATGCTTCTAGGCAATTAAAAGTGCATGAGCGAAATTACCCCACCCATGAATTGGAGTTAGCGGTTGTGGTGTTTGCGCTTAAAATCTAGCGGCATTATCTCTATAGGGTACATGTTTATATATTTACTGACCAGAAGAGTTTGCAGTATGTTTTCTCGCAGAAAGAATTGAACCTCAGGCAACGGCATTGGTTGGAAATTTTAAAGGATTATTACATGAGCCTACACTACCATCCGGGCAAGGCAAATGTGGTAGCCGACGCCCTCAGTAGGTTATCTATGGGCAGCCTTTTGCATGTTAAAATGGGAAAGAGGGAAATGGTGAAGGATATTCACCGACTTTCAAATCTAGGAGTTCTACTCTTGGATTTCGAAGATGGGGGAGTGGTTGTTTCTGAGGTAGCTAAATCTTTCCTTTGTGCTGAAGTTAAAGAGAAGCAGGTTGAAGATCCCATCTTGATGTAGATCAAGAAAGATGTGGGTCAACAGAAGGTGATGTCTTTTGAAATTAGTGATGATGGAGTTTTGAGATATCAGGGAAGACTATGTGTGCCAAATATAGATGGGTTATGAAAGAGGATCCTTGATGAAGCTCACACTTCGAGGTATGTTGTTCACCCAGGCTCTCTAAGATGCATCATGATCTGAAAGATATTTACTGGTGGAATAATATGAACTGTGATGTGGCTAATTTTGTTGCCAAGTGTTTCAATTGTCAACAAGTGAAAATAGAGCATATGAGGCTAGGTGGTACTTCCCAAGAGATAGCCTTGCCTTTGTGGAAATGGGAGATGATCAATATGGACTTCATCACAGGACTTTCGAGGTCCCGAAGCCAGTATGATTCAATTTGGGTGATTGTTGATCGATCGACCAAGTCAGCCCACTTTTTACCCGTCAGAACTAACTATTTGGGAGATGACTATGCCAAGGTGTACATTGAGGAGATAGTCCGTTTGTATGGAGCACCTTTATCCATCATATCTAACCGAGGTATGCAATTCTCTTCGCAGTTTTGGAGGTCTTTTCAGAGGGGTTTAGGTACCCAAGTGAACCTAAGTACTGCATTCCACCCTTAAACTGATGGGCAAGCTGAGCGCACCATTCAGACTCTTGAGGATATATTAAGGGCCTGCATAATTGACTTTAAGGGGAGTTAGGTGGATCACTTTCCATTGATAGAGTTTGCATATAATAACAGCTACCATGCCAGTATTATAATGGCTCCTTTTGAGGCATTGTATGGAAGAAGATGTAGGTCGCCAATAGGGTGGTATGAAGTGGGTGAGACTCAGTTGTTTGGACCTGACCTTTTTCATCAGGCAATGAAGGACGTGAAAATTATTAGAGAATGACTTAAAATAACCCAGAGTCGACAAAAGTCATATGACGATGTTAGGAGAAGAGACTTAGAGTTTAAGGTTGGTGATTGGGCGTTTCTCAAAGTTTCACCTATGAAGGGAGTCATGTATTTTGGGAAGAGAGGTAAGCTGAGTCCTCGATATATAGGGCCATACCAGATTTTGAGAAGGATAGGGGAGTTACTTATGAGTTAGAGTTGCCTGCAAGTTTTGGCTCTGTTCATCCGGTATTTCACATATCCATGCTGAAGAAATATATTGGACACTTTTCCCTAGTGTTGCCTGTAAAGGAGATCAAGGTGACAGACTCATTAGCATATGAAGAGGAACCTAATGCAATCTTAGATTGCTAGTTTGGAAGTTGAGGAGCAAAGAGATAGTGTCAGCTAAGGTGTTATGGAGAAATCAGAAAGTTGAGGAAGCAACTTGGGAATCAGAAAATGACATGAGAGATAGATACCCAGACTTATTTGATCCAGTGGATGACGAAATAGAAGGTACAATCCTTGTCTTATTCTTTTATGGCCTTAGTATACTTTAAATCGTGCTTGTCTGTGTTCCAAATCATCATTTGGGGATGAATGATCCCAAGGGGGGAATAATGTAACACCCCACAAAAATCTTCCATGCGTTAGCTCGTGGTAATATGCTCTTAGAGTTAAATGACTAGAATTGGGTCAAAGAAACTTAGTCTTATTTTTTACTTCCAAAGTGAGTAAAGTTTAAACCATATGTAGTTTCCCTAATTTTAAATTTTTATCATGTGAAAAATTGAATTATCTTTCCGTCGATATAAGATTCACCAAAATTCGATACCTGGGTAAGAAGTTATGGCTAATTTAAATTTTAGTCGTAAAACACCGTCATTTTGGTGCTTGGCGTGTCGCGGAGAGGGCCTATTTAGAAATTGTCAAATCTCAGTAGCATAGCACGATTTTGGCGTGTCACGCTAAAGTTTTAGGTCCCAACCAATCGGACAACGCGATGGCTCCGCATCGCGGTGATCTTAAGAATCCCATTCGTCAATTTCTAGTGAGCCACCGCGATTGTGGCGGGTCACGGTGGCCCATGAAATTGGGCTCCCAGTTATAAGTTTTATTCCATCTCATTAAGGGTATATTGGGTATTTTCCATCCCCTTATCAGCCTAAACACGGGATTTAATCCCAAAGACACAAGAATATATTCAAAATCATCCAAATTACTCAAGAATACTCTCTAGGGTTTCAAACTAAAACCCCAAATTACTCAAGATTTAACCATAGGTTTTCAAGATTGATTGAAGATTTGGAATCCCCAAATCGTAGGCTTCAAGAATCATTCATCAAATTCCTAAATTGAGGTACGTGGGGTTTATCCTAAAAATACATAGGCTTGTTGAAAACACTCAATTATGATTTAAAGATTATAAAGCATGAATTTGTTAAAGGAGTTTGAAATCCATGATTTTTATTATGCTTTATGCATGTTATTGATATTGTTGTTTTGGCCTTTAGTACTCATCCCCTTAAATTGATTTACAAGTATATGTATATGTATGAAATTGAAATTTAAGATTTGTTTGAGAGCACAGATTATGAAGTCCCTCTCTTGTGATAAATTCAAGTTTAGGATCTTATTGTGAATGATTTGAAATGCATGATTTATGGTTTTGAAACTAGTTTTCTCAATACCTTAGTGTTTTAGCATGATTTAGAGATGATGAGAGGGCGCTTCTTGATATAATTACACCCTTGTTTTAAATGAGAAAGACTTGCATGTGATTGAGAAATTTGACATGACCACCTTGTATTATTGAAATGCTTGACAAAGAGAGTGTCTTGCATGTGTTTACATGAGGTTTGAGAAAGAGTTTCTTTGAATTGATTTATTGATATGGTGGTCCCAAACTTACATTTTGAAAACAGAGATTATTATATGCTATTAATGGCTCAGAAACGTGACTTGCAAGTCAATGGTATGACGATACCATAAACATGTATGCCATAACAGAGTATGTTTTTAGAATATGTTTTCAGAGAATGCATGCTTTAAAGAGTTACAAATGGTCTTAAAGAGGGTTAGGTGGTTACCCGAAGAGGGCTTTAGTTTAAGTAAATCTTAGCCTAAAACCGTGATTCGCCGATCCAGGTATATTATTTTACGCTGGCGACAGTCGTGTGGCGTAGCAGAGTCAGAGACTCCAACCCTTGCGGCATAATTAGGTTGGAGGCTTCCCCGCCGAGTCAATGGTGGGTTCCATATAGACCATGGAATTTCAAAGTTGTAGGGTACACCATCTAGCACAGAAGTAAAACAAAGAGTGTCACGGAGTTCAGATGATTTTTCAGAGTCTTCCGAAATGCCCATGTGATTTCTTACTATATGGCATGTTTATGAACTGCTTTAAATTGATCTCATATATGTTGAATATAAATGATTATTTTGGATTTTCTCTGCGTACTAGTACATCTGTATTGACCCCACTACCTCCCAGGTTCGGAGGCTCAGTCTAAGTGTCCGGATAATCAGTAGAGTATTCCAGAGAGAAGTGATCCATATGGTGTGAACCTTCTTTGTTCCAGAAGGCATGTTATTTCTGATTACATTATTCCGTTGTTTTGGTCTACTGGGGGCCTTGTTCCAGTTTTCAGATAGTTGTCAGATTTTCATGTAGTAGAGATTTCGCAGACTGTTTCAGATGTTGTTTAGTTGATTTCAGATTCCACTCCTTATTGTTAAACTAAATCCAGAGTATGACCATGTTTACATATCAGATTATATTTCTGCATCTTCTTTTATTATGTAAATGTTGTGCATAATTACCAGTTAGAGTAGGATGCCCGGGCCTTCATGGTTCGGGATGCCTATCATGGCTAGGCCCTAGTTTAGGTCGTGACAAAAATTATGTCTGTAATTTATATACATACATACTAATTTAATTTTGGGGTGGTAGGAAGCATCGATAAAACTAATTTCACTAGAAAAAAAGCATTCGGGGCGATAATAACTCAATTGCGATCTTTATTTTATCCGAATCCAACTCTTATTTATAAATTTCAGCCAAAGAAGCCCACAAATTGACCTAAAATCCATCTCAATATCCATGTCCATTTCATTGATCCACTACACAGTATCCACCAATCCTATGTTGCCACATCAGCAAAGAAACACGTATTCTCACCAAATAAACACATAATAATCTGATTCGTTGATTTCTTTCTTTTATGAGGGTCCTAAAATTTTCAAATATATATATATATAATATTTAATTATATATATAATTTATTATTAGTAGTAGTATTTATTTTTATTTATTATTCTTAAATTAAATCTGAATCGTCTGATCAAACGGTCGGATGGTCCAAATTTAAGTAAAAAAAAATCAGCCCATTACAAAGCTTTTCCCACACCCCAAATATCATAGTATACGTGATACTCTCTTTCCCAAAAAACCCAACATTCGATCCTCTCTCTTCTCTCTTCTCTATTCTCTTTTCTCCCTCTCCTCCACCATCGCTAACAGTAACCTTAATCCTCCACCATCACCAAAATAGTAACTCTATTCCCCACCACAATTTACTGTCATCCCTAGCCATAGCTTTCAATTTTTCACCAAATCCATCACCCATCAACCACGATGATAGCAAATACAAACCAAAAATAGTGAATGGTTGAAAAATCGGCTCAGGCCAGCCATCAATAGCTTCGAAAAAATAAAGATTTTTCCCAGAGATTTGAAATTAAAATCCTTCTTTATTTATATTTACTCAAGTTATTATTTCAAATCCAAACTTTTGAAGTCCAGATTTCACCTATAAATAGGTAGTTCTCCATCTCCATGAAAGGGGGCAGAAGGGAAGAGAAAGAAGAAAAAAAGGGGAAAAAGAGTTAGGAGAGAAAAGCAAAAAAAAAGAGAAAAACAAGGTTGAAAAGGAAAAAAATGAGTAGAAAGGTTTCGGGAGTCGAAAAACAGTAGAAGGGGGTCAGAGTTGAGTTGTTACCAAAAAACTCTTGGATATCGAAGTTTCGGTTTTGCTGCCCCAAAAAGGTACGTATCTCTTGCTCGTCACACTTCTATCTCCCTTTATTTTATTTTGTCCGCTTTGGTAAACACGTTAGTTTAGTTAGATTTGGTCGAGTTTTGTGTCGACGTAAAAAAATAGATTTCTGTATGAATTTTGATCATTTAAGTTGTTGGTGATTGATTTCAAAAATCGGGGTTTGTATGTGAATTCCTGTTAAGTTAGTTTACGTTGTTATTGCTTGGTGTGGGCTTGTCGATAAAAAAAAACATAATTCTGATTTGGTGAAACTATTTGATGTTTAAAAATTCAAGCATAGAGGTCTGTAAATGTGCATGTGGGTATTCCTCTTGTTTTGGGACTATTTGTTCATCGTTTTGATTTTGAGCCATTATTCCCTTCCTATATATGTTTCTTGTTTTTGTTCTCCTAAAAGAATAAAATTATGAATCTATTTTTTGGGACTTTAGAGGTTGAATAGTGTGAAAATTGTCATGTATCTCCGCCTTCCTATTTGGACGTGCTTATGAGGATGTGTGTGTCTGTTTATCCCACTCAATATTGTTGTTATCTTGCCCAAAAATTGAATTGATGAACAAGAAAAGAAAAAGAATTTCCATTGTTGATCCTATGTGTTTTGTAGTGTTACCGCCCATTTTTCACCGATTGAGTTCAATAAGGAAATTCCGTCTCAATTCTCATTTTTGTTTACAAATTGTGTTGTGTCATGCTCAAATATGTGAGATGTGTAAAAGTAGTCTTTTATCTACCCTCAGATTGATCTATTTCGGCAAATATGAGAATTGGTATAGTTTTGAGATTATGTATAAACCATCCCGTCTTAACTTATGTGTTGCTCATTTTGTTTTGCTAGATATTCATATGGATGTCTAAAATATATGATATATAAAGAAAGTTAGTTCTCTCATTTCTTAATTTCGCTTGCACTGATTTTTTGAGCACACGTGTAGCATAGTCTAGTAGTTTTTGCAAATTTAGTTCAATAAGTGTTGCTTGTCCCAAATTTTGTTGGTCTCAATATGAATGGCTTAATGAGTGTTCGAGTTGGTTTAATTATGTCGTCCTTAATTTTGAACCTTGGATTAAGTTTGTTAAACTTGTGCTTTTTAACAATTAAATTGAGTTGTTGACTTTGGTCCGATTTCATCGAGTTTGTCTGTCGTCATCACTCTCACATTTATATGTGAACTTTCCATGTTCTTTAATGGTTAAGAAAAAAATTAATATGATTTGATCATTGTGTGAAGTTGTAGGAAATAGTTTTAGAAAAAATACACCCCTCCTTGTACTATGAATATCTGGTCGCTAAGTCAAGGTTTCCATTAATAGTTATTTCAGATTCATTTCCTTGCAATCCCAGACAGTAAAAGGGGTTTCTAAGCATGAGTATACTTGTGTACCTGAATTCGGTTTGTCTTACGCTATCCTGATCCCATCCATTGGAAAGCCTTTAGTTTGTAGTTGTTCTTGATTTTCTTGGAAATAGGACAACAATTTTAGTTTGGGATGTGGAGGGATTATTTGTCTGAAGCCTTATACAACTTTTATCTATTAAAGCATGCGTCAACTAGCTCCATTTGGGTGATAGTGTACTGGAATCTTGTTCAAGTTTACTTTTTTTCCTTCAAGTGTTTTCTAAATCATAACATTGTACGTTTAAGTAATTTGATCAGGTTTACTTGTTCCCTTTTACATATTTGCTTAATCCTGACATCGGATGTTCGAGTTATTTGGTTATAGAATTGCCCATCATTTTGTTACTTGGTTACTTCATTCAAGTTTGATTTATAATCCTTTACTTTTCTTGTACATGTACACCGCTAGAGCATACTTTGAGTTCAAGAAAACTCTTGCCTCTGTACAAACTAGAGCTCGTGTCCGCTACTTCATCATTTGATTAGAGTCTAGCTTTCTTTAGACTTTCGACTTGGTGACGGATTATATAGGATAACCTGGAACCTCCTCTTTAGTTTGGTTCTTACTTATTTGCATTACCTACTATTGCTAATATTTTCTCTTTATAAGTTATACTGATTGTCTACTTGGTTTTATTTTTAGCCATTATGAATTGCTAAGGCCCGTAATGGTGAGATGTGGTCGCTTAGTTTCTCCTCTCTTTAGGAGATTCTATATACGTTTTAAGTTCAAAAGTGTTGGTTCCAAGAATTAAAAATACAAGCTATGTTATATTAAATTTCAGACTATTGGAGTTTTGCAAATCTAGAGTTAAGATGCAAAATCTCCTAAAAGCTAAAACCAAGTCCAAATATTCCCAGTGTTCTGCTTTCAGTTTGTTTCTCAACCTTGGTTTTGAGTTCTTTTTTTCAAAATTTAAAGGTTTGAAAACATGGGGTATATATACGTATGCACCACCATATACGAGGTATATTGTAACACTCCACATTTTTGAGCTAGAAATCAAACCGTCATTCCCATGTGTGTAAAATCTATTCTCATAATTTATATTTAAATTCATGTGTCATGATCTTTATCCTAGTAAGTTAAGTGATTATGAGGTGAAAAATGTTCATATAAATCACTTAGAGCAAAGTTGAGCTCAGAATCTTTGATTCGTCTAAAATTGATATTTGATTCAACAAGGATCAACTTTGAATGTGTATAAATTTTTACATATGTGAAATTTTCATCTCAAGATCCAACAAATTGTAGATAATTGAGTCAGCTTTCCAACGATACCAATTTCGCCTTAATCTGATACCCGGGCAAAAAATTATGACCTTTTTCGTGAGAGGCAGTAAGGGCAGGCGATAAGCCCGCGCCGCGGGGGTTATTCTGCTGGGATAGAGCGGGCATTGTGGGGTCTATCACGCCGGACTTAAGGGCCCGGCCCCTGGTCTATTCCTTCACTTTTTCAGCTTCTTAAGGGTCAAGGGGTACTTTGGTCCTTTCCCCTCAACCCCAAACGTCCAAGGGACAATTTATATCACCCAAAATGGCATTATTTTCCCATCTTCTTCAAAATTAAATCACCAAAAACCCTCCCTTTCGCAAGAACAAACTCAAACTATTCCTCAAGAAAACAAGAAATTCAAGCTTTCTTCACCAATCAAGAAGCTTAAGGTACGTGGGGCTATCCTAAATTTCATGGGCATAGGTTTTAAAATTTTAACAAGCTTTAAAGTTATATATGTATGTATATGTAGTGAGTTTGGGAAATTATTTTAAGAACAAGCATTGTGAATTAAATTTGATGAAAGTACATAATTATCATAGGATTTTTTCATAAACTTGATTTATAATCTCGTGCATATGTGATTTGAGTTCGAAAAGTGATTTACGAATGTCTATTGTGAAATTTCCTTTCCCCATGATGAAATTTATGGACATTGCATGGCATGAATTATGAATTATTTTTGAGAGCATGACTTAAGAGCCCCTTTTTATCATGAGATTTATGTATAATCAATATTGGGGATGGTTTATGAATAATGATAAATTCTTGAGTCTTAAATGTCTCTTTAACCATTATGCATGTGTTGAATAAATGGAATGGCCACCACGTATTAATGTCTTGTAAAGAAAATTGATTTACATAAGTTTCATATGATTTTGATAATAAGAACTCTCGTGTGATTTAATAAATCTTTGGTGGTTATTTACATATGTTGAATGAGAAGGGTTATGGAATCGATATGATATGAATGACTTGCAAGTCTGGGTATGACGATACCCTTTTATGATGCGCCCTTAACAGAATGAGAAAGATTTATTTCTAAGGATGAAGTATGTTTTTAAGAGGCTAAAATTGGGCTTAAAGAGAGTTAGATGGTTACCCGAAGAAAGCACGAGTTGAAACACTCAATGCTGGAAACTGTGATTTGCCGACACGAGATTATGGTACCCTGCTTTGTGATCTTGTGTACCTTGATTCATATGGTCCCAATTTGGGACTATGGTTAGGATCCTTGCTTTGTGATCTTTTGCACTACCATAACATGTTGATTTGATTGGGGATTATGGCACCCTGCTTTGTGATCTTGCGTGTCCAATCCTTACTGATACTCCAATCCTTGCGACAAACTTGGATTGGGGGCTTGGCCGCCGAGTCAAGGGCATATTCCATATAGCCCGTAGAATTACATATTGTAGGGTGTACCATCTAGCTCAGTAGATAAATGAAGAGTTGAGTCATGATTTCAAGAAGTTGTTTTAAAGCTCATCAAATTATGCCCATGTATTTTCAAATGTTTTATGATGACATGTTTTTATGAAATGCTCTCACTTATGTTGTATAAAAATATTTTGTTTTTGGATTGTTCTACATATCAGTACCTTTGTGTATTGACCCCCTATATTTTAGGTTCTGCAGTATAGTCCCATGGTCCATCATATCAGTATAACAATTGGGATATGACAGAAATAGATGAGCCATCCATCTTTCGGGAGGCATTTACTTATATGTTGAGTCTTTCAGTATTTGATCTAGTCGGGGACTTTGTCCCGGTCTAGATAGTTAGTTTTCATTAGAGGCTTCGTAGACTAGAGTTGAGTATTGTATTGTCAGAATTTTCTTGACATGGTTTGAATTATAATGAATCTCCATTGAATATTATTATATCTTTTGAACTTTGATTTACGTATGGATTATGCATATGATTACATGCTAAGGGGTCTCTTGGTCCTTCATGGTTCGGGATGCCCGTTGCGGCCAGGGCCTTGGCTCAGGTCGTGACATATATTTTATTATTTTTATTATTATCATTATCATTATTATTAGTATTAGTATTAGTATTATTGTTTTGCATTATTATTTTGAATTATTATTAGTGTTATTCATGTGTTATCTTGACACCACTTATAAACATGAATATCTTATTTTTATCTATCTCCGTCTATTTCATATTTTATCACCTTCATCCATTAAACTTTTGTGATTGAGTGTTAGCGTGATTTTCCTTTTATTCCAAATACGCGCAAATTGTTTTTTCCCTTAGCTAACATAGCATATGTTTTAACATCCTTATTTTTCTTTAGGATAAACACATTTTGGTAAACTCGTTATCAAATCAAACAATTTCTACACTCTTAGATAAGCATTTTTATTTTTTTAATGAATTTCCACACATTTTTGAAACTACGTTCTCCCTTATTTGACATATATTTCTTTTTTTTTACGCCATCAAATATTATGTTTTGTAAATTATGAAATCCTATACCTCGTAATGCATATATATATATATATATATATATATATATATATATATATATATATATTATAACAAAATATTATTATAATTTTTTCTTTCTTTACTCCCATATTCATTTCATAATGAATAAAATTTCACATTTTTCTTTACTTAAAACAATTTCATACATGTATATAACTTCATTTACTATCAAACATCATATTCTTATAAAAGTTATACTTTATTATTTTCAATATACATATTACAATAAGGGTGCTATATTTAACTTTCCTCTTCCCCATTTTCATATTTTTGAAACATGCATGTTTTACAATAAATTATATATCCTTCTATATTGTAGTGGCACAATTTTATACACCTCAAATTTTCTTCCCTCAAAATAACAAAGGTTTTTCTATCACAACTTTTTAGCAAATAACGAAATAAATATTTTTCAAATAATTTTCTAAACTGAGTCTAAGGACTATGTTCGAATAGGCTCTGAGGGGTGCCTAATAGCTTCCCATCGAGTAATCAAAACCCTTACTCAGAATCTCAAATGTTCTCGATAGACCAAAACAGAGTTTTCTACATAAAAAATATTTTTTTTTTAATTTTCCTAAAAGTTAGGTGGCGACTCTAAAAGAATAAATTTTCAAAACTCAAGAGTCACGACTTAGCCACCACATGTTTTGAGCTATTTCGACCGGTTTGAAATAGGGCACAAAAAAATGGCGACTCTGTTGTGGACGTTAATGAACTTAGTTTTTTACCTTAACACACTATTTAGGATTTTCATGCTTTTATTATGTTATTTGTTTTACGTGTATTTATATCCCGCTTTGTGTGATAGGACACAGGCCAAATCCAAACTTGTGTTCCTTATTTGTTTGAATAACACTACTCGTTACTGCTTTATCCCTTGCACTTACCTATGGAGTCTTTAGTCGTACACAATTCACACACTGTGGTTCACGTGGGGTGTCTTACACTCCCCCAAACTTTCTTTGGATTCCTTAATTTCAGAGTCGGTGCAATTAAGTTAGTGCGCCTTCTCGCAGCCATTTAGTCCCATTCTCAAACATTTAGAAAAAAATCCTACTCTAGAAATAGGTTATATTGCATAAACCTTAGGCGATATGGTCCAAGACATCGTCATCGCAATTAGGAAACCACCTTTTTGTCAAAGGTTACAAACCTGTCAACATATTTTTGTGTGAAAATTGATGTGAACGGTCCAAAATAAAACACATGATGGATTTAAGATAAATGATTTATCATATCTCTTACCCTTTCTTTCAGATGGATACCAACCAAACCCTACCAAACATCCAAATGATTGCCTCAGCCCCCCAAAGCTTACAAAACTGGTGGCAAAACATTTGGGTTGTGCATGGAGCTGAAGTCAGAGAACACTTAGGCTCTTTGGTGTCACTCATGGATATTCAAGCCAATGAAGTGCTCGTGAAGCTATTGGTTGAGTTTTTGGATCTGACCACTGTGACATTTTAGTTTGCATACTTCGAAATCACCCCAACATTAGAAGACATTGGTATCCTCATGAATTTTCCTCTTGAAGGGAAATATCGTTGGCCCCATCGTCCATGACCAGCAATGATTTTTTGCATGCTTTAGGTTTAAAGGCAGACCATGCACCAAGGAGAATCAGATATGGTTGGTTTAACTTGGGCTACTTATTTCAAGGATTTGGAAATCAAATGAGCTATGACCATCACCGAGAGGACTTTGCCTGTAGCAGAGCAAGGTGCACTTGCCTTCCTAGAAATTATGGTCTTCCCTAGAAGAAGGGTTCATATCAACATCAGTTTGATGCCTTTGGTTTTTACTATGCTCACTAGCTTTGAGAGACTGACGTTTGTGATAATACTGCTGGCAGAATTATTCTGAGCTTTGTCTGTTTGCTCGAGAGGGGATGATTTCTTTGGTGGATAGAACTTTCTACTTCAATTCTGGGTCATGAAACACTTCTATCAAAGGGCGTCAATCGAAGGCAACTCAGAAGACTTCCCTGACATGATACGTAGTCATGAGCAAAGGTTGAGATTTTGGGAGGCGCCACTAGGACCTGAAGAATGGCGGGCTTATATGACGTACCTCACAGGAGATTCCATCCGATGGAATCTTCCTGGGATCACAGGAAGAGCACTACTAAAGAGGTACACTAGTTATTTTATTGAGTTGATTGGGTTGGAATTAATCCAACCGTATGCTCTACTTAGAGTTCTACGTCAATTTGGCATAGAACAAAACAACCCTTTATGGTCGCCCATGATCCAACAGAAATTACTTATGGAAAACAAGTACCTAGGGATAGAATCAGGAAACAACAGGAAATATGGATGAATATACTTTCGGCAAAAATTGGACAAATGACTTGGTGCGCCTTAGGATATTACGCATAGAATGTAGAAGGAGGCCCCATAACGCGACCAAGATGGGAAAAAATTCTTGGGTTGGTAGACTATGACATGGTGTGTCAAGTGGCAAGTGAAATACTACCTCACATGTATCTCACCACCTCCATGTATCAATAAGTGATTCCAGGACATGATTCCTCCAGATGTTGATGATGATGTTAGGGAAGGCCCAAAAGAGAAACTCGAAGACCAACCCATGAGGAATGAAGATGATCCAGACTACCCAGATTGGCTGATAAATGATGAAGACTTCATGGACTTATTTCTAGGCCTAGGTGATAATGATGAAGACGGCCCCACTGGACCTAGATCTCCTTTCTTAATGTATTTTTTCATATTTCTTAAGAAGCCGCATGGCCCACCCCATTGTAAGCCCTTGCGGCCGTCCATGTGCTTTCGTTTTAAGCTGTCCTCAATCTATTTTGTTGTAACCTCTTGAAACCCTCTATTAAATGAAATTCATATTTATTCTCAAATCCAAATGTGATTAAATAGACCATTTATCATCAAATTGATTGCAACGTAGGCCTACCTCTAGCGAAAAGAGGCTTTATATTAGGATACATATTGGATGTCGCCAACTTGGCGTATATATGTGTTACATACTTGTTACATTTTTCAATGTCTCCCAAACTAACATGGTTTCCCTTTTTCTTTTATTTCTTTTGTTTATTAATTCCCAAAAGAAAAGAAAGTGGATTTGTGACGACTGGCAAACTGGCGGAATCCTAATATAACCTTTGATCTAAAGACAAAATGACCAATAAGGATAAGGCCGCGATGATATCAGTGAATGACACTGAAAGATCCCAAAGGCTGTAAGACACCAAGAATGATGAGCAGATGGCTAACATGGCATAAGAAATTAAAGTCTTAAAAGAAGAACTACATCAAATGTGGGATCTAACCAATCTTACGGTGGCTATCTTTCCCGCTCAATTCTAGGCTCCAAATGTTGGATTGCCCCCAGTCGCTCCTGCTGACCTAACAAATATACCTTCACAAGCTCAAGCCCCTTTCGCTCTCAAACCACCACCGGGGATGCACCCGATTATTTGCTTCCTACTCAGAACTTCACCATTCTAGTCCATCCAATAATGCAACACATACCTGAGGCACATGTCACTTGTGAGATACCTGTGCCACCAGTATATGCTATCAAAGTTCCAACATTTACAACATCTGTAGTTGTTAAGGTGCCATATAAGGTTAATCGATATGCGGGATTAGGAAAGGATACCCAATTGAATGAAAAAGGGTCGATAGTAGCCCAGCTCGAAAGTCTCAAGAGGGAATTTAGAAACATGCAAGTCAGCAGAGGGACTGAAAGTTTGGACTATGATGATTTATGCATTCATCCGAACATCGGTATGCCAATTGGGTACAAACCCCCAAAGTTTGATATGGTTGATGGAAAAGGTGACCAACATGCACATCTGAGGGCCTATTGCGATAAGTTGGTCGGCGTATGAAGGAATGAGAAGTTGAGAATAAAGTTGTTCATCCGAAGTTTGTCAGGAGAGGCTTTGACTTGGTACACTCGACAAGACCCTCGTAAGTGATGTGACTGGTGGGGAATGGCTGAAGACATCATGAGCCTTTTCAGGTTTAACACAGAGATTACCCCAGATAGGTTCTCATTGGATAATCATATGGGACAAACAAGGGAACACCAAAATCAGTCCACAAAATGGAAGAAATCCGTGAACCCTTTTGGAGACCAAGTCTCGGCTTCCCAAGAACATAATAACAAGAAGATAACAAGGTATTTATTACACCAAATCAGTGGAAAACAAACTATATTAACAACATAAGATGATGAACAAGTATACACAATATTCGGATTTAATAATAACAACAAGAACACAAGATTACAACACAAACACTAAACAAGATTACAAGAAGGTAAAAGGATAGATAGATAGACCACATGAAGGAATAATCTTAAGAACCCAAGAATGGAAAATCTTGGACCCTTAACACTACACATAACAATAAACCTATCTCCTATGTTGACACAAGAGGAACTTTACCTCCTCTAAACACCAACATCTCAAGCCAACATTGCAACACAAGTGATATCCACACTTGTTGCCATTATTTCGGTGTGGTGGCTATTCCAAGCCCTACACCTAAAGGTGTTTTATGTTTCAAGTCTTACATCAATGAACAACCAAAGATAAAAGACCTAAAATGTTCTATTTATATTCTATTACAAGATAAGACAAAATAACAATAATGACCTTAAAGGGAGGGGTGGTCATGAAGTGTATTTGGACCCAATGAAGTGACCAAAATACCCTTAATAAAGACGATCAAACCATGACCCATTAAGTGTTGTCCAAAACCGTGATTCCTCAAGTCTTCGATGCTCCAAGAAATCTTCCACACATGGCCTTTCTTGTGCTCAAAACGGGTCTTTCTTTCATATTCTTATGCCCTTGGGGTGACCAAGTCTTGAGCCTTTAAGTAATGCCTTCCAATCATGTATTCAAAAATTAGGGTGGCCATATGACTTGTATTATCCTCCCCTTCTTGAAAAGTATTCGACCTCGAATCCAAACATTGAAAGAACAAAGAGAAGACAAACAAGCACCACATCCTCATGTTATGAGGGTTAGAGTTAGTACAATAAACAACATCAACATGCCAAGGAGGTACACACTTAATGTATAAACACACATCTTTTGTTGTAATCACGAGGAACTTAGCAAAAATATTACAAAGGAGTGGGCAAAAGAAATCACCATCAAGGGGTATTGCTCTAATTGAAAGTAAATTCCACGCAACACATATAGCAGTGTCACTTAAACAAGTGGACCTACCAACAACTATCCTTCCTTCACACCCTAAGAAGTTACCAGGGTCAAATGGGAGACGTAACCAAGGACTTAGGTCTCGTCCATTCTCACTTTCCCCTAGGGTGTCATCCTAGAGATTAAGCAATCCCTCTTTATCACCATTTGAAATATCATGAATAAAAAGAGGGTTGAGAAAGGTGTTCCATAAGTCAACTTAAAATAAAAGGTTCTCATGCATGCACTTAATACTAATTTCAAAATCTCCACTAGAAATATGTCCAACATAAGAAACACATAAAGAAGAAGTAGATGGAATTTCTAAGCACATATCACCTTATCTTTCACAAGAGTACTCCTCACATACATACAAACCATCATGGGCAGCGAAAGAACCACAATCAAAATCGTCTTCACAGGTACAATCACAACTCGGGTTTTCTAAACATTCCAGCAAGTCAAGATCATCTACGCCCGGTTGATCATTTTTCTCACCCTCACTAGTTATTGGCAATTCACATACCAACGTAGACTCACCTTGTTCTTCACAAGGGTCAACTGGTGTTTGAATACTCTCGTCACTTGGTAATGGAACCTTAGTCAAGTTGTAAGTGCTATCACTAGATGGACACAAATCATTCTCACAAGAAGAATCAATTTCGTCATCTAAAGGATAAACTAGTGCTTGCATACCTACAACAAGAGTTTAGTCCTCATGAAACCTAAAAATATCAAGAGTATCACAAAATGAAGACTCATGCACTCCTACACTGGGTAAAACCACAACTACGTTCATAAGAGTGTAGGGGATAACATTTTTACCTCGTAGATCACATGAGCTACGGTCTTCATCTTGACGTGTGTCCGGGAAGCCCACTTGCTGCCTTGGAACTCCTATGTGATCCAACCTTTCATTTATCACTTCCCATTGATGGGTAAGGGCTTCAAGTTTAGCCAAAATAGCACTTGCAGTTGCGGGTTCCATTTTAATTGCACCTAAAAAAAAGAGAAAAGAACAAGCCTACAAAGAAAAAAACTAGTTAGTTCGAAACAACCTCACCACACTCTTACACACTTGATCGTCTCACACTAGGATTCATAAGTGTTGCAAGTCGGCTTGTAGTTCGTGATGCGTCGAGAGGTGAGTCTACTCCTTGGTCGGAATGGATTCTTTGTTTGAAGACTCAAGGAAATAATGTTCGAACTTGAACCAAGAAGTACTACAATTTATAAAAATGATAAAAGTACAAAAGAAACGTAGACATGAATAATGGATGCAAAGGACTAATTGACAATCTAGTAGTAGTTTACTAGTTTGTTAATTAGTTCTAGCATCAACTAATGAAACCAAGAATCAACAATTAGAAACTAGGAAAATCCAAATTTGAGCTTAATATTGATGGTGAATAGTAATTAGGTGACGTGGAAGCATGTAATTGATCTCGGGCCCACACAACTTTAATCACAAATTCGAAATTTCAATTTTCACACAATTTGGAATGGAAGACAATTGTATATGGAGGGAAAGTATAAGTCTTGAGTCCTTTGTAAGTTTAATCTCAAAAAGATGATCTTGAATTGTACTAGTTCCACCAAACAAGGCTCCTTGATTTAAGGATAGTATTTGAAAAAATTGATGGCAAGTCTAGGAAGTGATGGCTCACGTCTTCTTACAAACACACTCTACAACTTTTATCTTCACTCCTTTTAGATCTATTTGCACTTTTTGTTGGTTCAAGTATGAGAAAGATGAAGAACAATATGAACACAACAACAACCTTTCAAAAATACACCAATAAACATCCTCCAATCTTCAACAACAAGGCATAACACATGGCCAACTTCAAATCGCTACACACGGCCACTTCAAGTTCACAACAACAAGGTCAATATTATAAGCTCAATTTTAGATCTAGAGACCTTTTGTGTTAGTGAGAAAGAAACCACCACTAGAAACATACTAGACAAACATAAATCTACTAGATCTAGTACAAATCTCGGCCAAGACAACTTCACAAGAACAAATTTCGGCCAAGAACAAAAAAAATGGACAGATTTCACCCTTTTTCTGGAATTTTCAAATTTTTTTCAACAATTTTTTTTTTATTTTCAAGTTTACGAGATCAAGATTGATCTTTAAGGAACAAGATCAAGATATGCTTTGATACCAAATGATACGGGACAAACAAGGTAACACCAAAATCAATCCAAAAACAATCCACAAAATGGAAGAAATCCATGAACCCTTTTGGAGACCAAGTCTCGGCTTCCCAAGAACACAATAACAAGAAGATAACAAGGTATTTATTACACCAAATCAGCGTACAATATACTAGATTAACAACATAAGATGATGAACAAGTATACACAAGATTCGAATTTAACAATAACAACAAGAACACAAGATTACAACATAAATACTAAACAAGATTACAAGAAGGTAAAAGGATAGATAGATAGACCACATAAAGGTATAATCTTAAGAACCCAAGAATGGACACTATTTTACCCTTAACACTACACATAACAATAAACCTATCTCCTATGTTGACATAAGAGGAACTTTACCTTCTCTAAACACCAACATCTCAAGCCAACGTTGTAACACAGGTGATATCCACACTTGTTGCCCATATTTTAGTATGGTGTCTATTCCAAGCCCTAAAAATAAAGGTGTTTTATGTTTCAAGTCTTACATCAATGAACAAACAAAGAGAAAAGACCTAAAATGTTCTATTTATAATCTATTACAAGATAAGACAAAATGACAACAATGACCTTAAAGGGAGGGGTGGCCATGGAGTGTATTTGGACCCAATGAAGTGACCAAAATACCCTTAATGAAGATGATCAAATCGTGACCCATTAAGTGTTGTCCAAAACCGTGAGTCCTTAAGTCTTCGATGCTCCAAGCAATCTTCTACGCACGGCCTTGCTTGTGCTCAAAATGAGTCATCCTTACATATTCTTGTGCCCTCGGGGTGAACAAGTCTTGAACCTTTAAGTTATGCCCTTTTAATACCCCACAAAGTCTTCTTCCAGTCTGAGCCTTAGAGCGTATTCAGTAAAGCAGAAATCCGAATCTAAAAGTTTTAGAAATATCTTCCTAAGTATGAAATACTTTGAATCGTATGGAATTTCCCTAATTTCTAATTTTTTTCCATGTAGATCATTGAACAAGATTTCCATCAATACAAAATTCTCCCAAATTGGACACTCGGGTGAAGAGTTAGAGCCATTTTACTGAGACAGTGTGCCACCTGGCACCTTAGCGCATCACGGAGCCAGCCAAAATTGCAATTGTCAAATTCCAGTGAAACTCCGTGATTCCACCGTATTGAGGTATAGTTTTAATTCCCAACCAAGGGGGCAATGCGATTTCCACTGCATCGCACCATCGTGCAGTTTTCCAATTGTCCAAATTCCAGTGAGCTGGCACGATTATGGCGCATCGCGCTAGCATGTAAAATCGGGATTTTTTAGTTTAATTCCAAGGGCGAAAAGGGGCTTTTCCCAACTCCTATATATACTCCCTTACACGGGATTTGGCCTCATTTTTTCTCCTTCCACTCCAAAAACTAAGGTTTCTAAAATCAAAAACCTCTCTTTCTTCAACAAAAATCAAGAGAGAACCAAGAGGAATCAAGAAATATTTCCAAGAACCTTCAAGAAAAGAGCTTCCCCAGGTATGTAGATTTTGATTCTTGGGTCCCTTTCATCCAAGAAGCTCAAGTACCCTTTTCTAAAACTCAAAACTTTTATGTTTATGAGTTGTTAATAATTCATGTGAGTTGAAATTGATGTTCCATGTGTTGTTGAGTTTTGATTCATGTTTGTCTACAAGATTTATGAACTTGAACCCTAGTATATGAAATTCTTGAGAGGGTGGTGATGAACTTTCTTAATGATGATTCCTATATGAAGTGTTCATGTTAAATAGGAGTAGAAATAGTTGAATAAGCGAATCATGTCCCCCCATAAGTTTGACAAAGAGCTTAGGTGAAGCATAAGGGCCATTATAGTATCTTGAATAGGAAACCCCCAAATTGGGAGCTAGTCCGTGCATGCCTAGTGTTTGATAAAATACCTTAGTGAGTGAAATGTGACATGATAGTATGAAATCCACAAGCAGGTGTAAACCCGTACTTGCTTAGTGTTGTTGAAATACCTTAGTGAACAAGTCGAGATATGATGGTTGTAAATTCCCCAATTATGTGCTCTCTGATATATGCTAAGCTTTTAATAGATGCCAAGTGGTTAGCAAGTAAATTGAGACATGATAGTATGAAGTTTTCCCCAAATCATGTCATATCCAAATACATTTCAAGACTGATTTAGGTCTGAAGTACTTAAGGTAAGACCTTGTTGAAGGAAGTATAATCTAGTAGCATGTTTCCCTACGCTAGTATATGTTGATGTTTCCTAAATGCTTGACGCGATGCCTTAATAATTATAAAGGTGAAGGTATGTTATGTTTCCTAAATACCTAAAGAGATGCTTAAATGATAATAATGATGAATGAATGACTGTGATGGTGAATGAATAATTGTGATGATGATGATGAATGAATGGTTGTGATGATGGAGGAATGATTATGCTTTATTTTATGTTATCGAGTCCTGGAGGTATTTATACCCGACAATTTAGCTATTGTCTAGAACCCGTATCAGTTTCACGATAGTTCTAGTCGAGCCATGACTCTCAGAACTCAGTGAATTATAGAATGATGTATCCTTAGATAGTTACAGAACTTAAGAAATCTCAGTAATCTAAGTTATCTCTGTAATCTTCGTATTGCTAGTAATCTAGCCTCAGTCCTGTAATCAGCTCAGATCCAATAGTATTCAAGTGTTTAATTCTGATCTCAGAAGCAATTCAAATAATCTATTCAAGCTCTGTATCGTCAGTCAGACACCATGATTCAGTACCATTTTCTTCAGATACGAAACTAAGTGATCTCAGCGTAACTTAGTTAGATCTTTTGAGAAACATGATCAGTATCAGATTCAGTTTAGTTGTGTTCAGTTAAGAATTCATTCAGAGTCTTTCAGTTGGGAGTAGAAACTAGCACCGACCGAGGAAAGGGATGGCATCTCCTCCCGTCAGCGAGAGAGAGGCTAGAGTTGTTAGTAGAAATCCCTGATCTCCAGAACTGGGTAGCCAGTGGAGGATACAGGCATCACCATCAGGAAAAGGTTGTCACCTCCAGAGAGAGAGTATTTGACTATTATATTGCCTTAGGTTGACTTCCTGGTAAGGGTCATCCGTCAAAGAGGGTTGACCAAAGAGAGGTCTTTACCCATGGCACGGTATTGACACCCTTCCAACTGGGGTTACAGGTTGGACCCCACCTATGGTAGGTTGGGGCATGTCGGTTAAGTAACTACTTCCCACAGTTTCAGTTTCAGTTTCAATTTTAGATTCAGTCTCAGTCTCAGTATCAATCTTCAGAAATCAGGACTGTCAGATACAGTCATCTATCTCTATGAGGAACTCAAATAGTTCCATTAATTCATGGACCATCCGTCAGATAGGCTTGGTCTCATATACAGTTATTTGATATCATATTCAGAGATATGCCGCCAGACAAGCTTGATCGCAGTCTCAGATTCTATTGAGTATTCTTGTTGTCAAATTCAGATATGATCATTTCCTTACCATTGATAATAGCTTTCTTAATCATCCGTTAGAGAGGTTGATCTTTAATATTTTCAGTCGAGAGAAGTAAGCTCAGAATTCAGTCATCGATGTAAGTACATCCAGTTTCTCAGTCATCAGTATCAGATGAGTCAGTGTCTCAGTATCTCAGTGTCAGTAGTGAGTTCAGTCTGCAGTAAGGTAGTATCCGAGTTTCAGTCTCTAGAGTTGTGATGATTGTGATTATGGTCTATGCATTCATGTATGTGTATATGTTCTCATGCGGCATTTTCATGATTATTCAGTTTAGATATTATGCATGCATGAGCCCTTGCATTTAACCTAACTCATCTACATACTTGGTACATTCTTGTACTGACGCATTTGCGCTATGGTGTTCTATTTGACACCAAAGGTTCAGAGGCACAGGATCCAGAGTTTCCTCAGCAGTTAAGTCCCAGCCAGCAGCAGTAACCATAGCTGTGAGTCCTCTTCTTTTGAGGACAAACCTCAGTTTACTATTATTGCATCAGATTTTTTTTCCTTTCAGTTAACGGAGTTAGTTGGGGACATGTCCCATCAACTCCACAGTTCATATAGTTTAGAGGCTTTTCAGACGGATGTATTAGTATTCAGTTTTCAGTTTTGTGTAATCATAGATGTGTTGAACCTTATGGATAGTTTCCGCATTTATTTTAGATATTATACAGTGCACAGGTACAGATATCAGTAAAAGGGTTAGCTTGTGGTCCTTTGGGTCATAAGCATCGTCTAACATCTTAGGATGGGATCTCGGGATGTTACAGCCCTCCAATCATGTCTTCAAAAATTAGGGTGGCCATATGACTTGTATCAGATAATATACAAAAGAATACATTAAAATTATTTCAAGAATATGCATGGCATTGGAGTACCGAGGCTGCTAGGATCCAACATCCACTAGATAAAAGTGAGCTCTCCAAGTATTTTATTCAAGCTCAAGATGGTGTTTATTTTGATAAGATGATGCCAATGATGGGCCTAAAGTTTGTAGAATTAGTCAAGATGGGGGATTTCATAGAAAAAGATATCAAGTCGGGAAAGATACAGTCTATGGTTGCACTGTAGCCGCAAGTAAGGCCATACAATCTGTTTTCATTGGTGGTAATAAGAAGAAGAAAGAAGATGTCTCAACTATCACACCATACTACCAACCTATAAATTCTTTCTACCGTTACCCTAACAAATCCTAAATTATTGCACACGTTCCAGTGTATAATACTCAACCACATTACAATATGCCTTGAGCTACAGCATACCAAAATCCACCAAGACAATATACCCCTGTCCAAGATCTAGCTCACCAAAATAGACCAGCTTATGCACCAAGACCACGTCCAAATCTCGAAGCCATACCCACACCTACACACCAATTGTTGAACCTTTGGCCTAATTATTGGAAAGATTAAGAGCGGCAGATTTGTTACATCAAGTCAAAGGAAAAACCCTAGACCCAAACTCTCAAAACTTTGATGGAAACAAGCGATTCATATATCATTCAAGAGTCCAGGGGCGTGACACAAAAGAATTTTATGCTTTGAAGAATCAGATTGAGTCTCTAATCGGGAAGGGAGTAATCAAATTCACCATTACAGCTCCAAATATGAATATTAACCCCTGCCAAATCATGAAAATTGAGAAGTTAACATGATTACTCTGTAAGAAGCTATTATGCCCGCAAAGAGCGTAAAAGAAGTTGCAACTACATCCCTATCACAACCTTTTATCACAGTACAGTTGAGGGAGCCTATAACTATTCAGATTTACCTGCCAAAAGTTGTAGTGACAACTATAGCCACTGGGAGGCCCGAGTATGACACTAAAGCAGTCCCATGGAATTATCGAGCTAAAGCCAAGGGCAAAATAATAGACGTTACTGCAGTTTAGGGGATGACTAAGTCAGGAAGGTTTTATGCTCCAGAAGATCAGAATTGAGGAGTTCTTAGGAAAGAGTAGAACCCAAAGAGGAAAGTTATTGATGATGAAGCCACAAAATTTTGGAAGAAGATGCAACCCAAGGACTATTCAGTCGAAGAGAAGTTAAAGAAGACACCGGCCCATATATCCATTATGTCTTTGCTTATGTGTTCTAAAGCCCATAGAAATGTTTTTATGAAAGTCTTATGTGGGTTACCATACCGAAGGAAACTACAAATGAAACTTTGGCTGGAATAATTAGACGAATGGTAGAAGAAAATAAGGTCTCTTTTCATGATGATGAGCTACCGTCGGAAGAGGCCGTGCACAATAAAGCATTTTATATCGAAATCAGATATCATGATAAGATCGGGAATAGGGTTTTGGTCGATGGTGGTTTGGGTTATAATATTTGTCCCTTCTCTACTCTAAGGGAATTAGGTGTGAACATAGAAGGTATAAGAGATAGTTGAGTGAAGGTCAGAGCCTTCGATAGATCGCAAAGGAGTGTCATCGGAGAAATTTACCTGACATTGCAGATAGGACCAACTAAATTTCCCATCTTATTTCAAGTAATAGATGTGTCGTCTAGTTACAACCCGTTGCTGGGAAGGCCATGGGTCTACATGGAAAGAGACGTTCCTTCCACTCTTCATCAGTGTGTAAAGTTTAAGTGGGTTCACACAGAAGTTACTATCCAAGGGGAGCTCAGTCATCCCATCTATTCTGTCAATTTAGTTTCAGTCACCGACGAGTTAGATAGAGATACTTTCCATACTCTAGAGATCGTGCAAGCTACAAAGATGGATGAGAATATAGAAATAATTGAAGCAAAAAAATGTCAAGTGTTGCAAAGATGGTTGCATCAGAGATGTTGAAATATGGGTATCAACCCAAGATAGGACTAGAACTAAAAGTTGATGGTATAATTGAGCCAATCCAGCTAAAGTATCAAAGAGGTACTACAGGGCTTGGGTATAATCCCTCTCCTAGAGAAGTTTGCATTGAAGGATCAGGAGTGACAATATTCGTGCCAGCCCACGTCCCAGTTTTAGTGCAAGTGGTTGATGAAGATATTGTAGAGGGGATAGGAAATCTATTTATGGTCGTGATCGAAGGAGGACCAGAGATGGACTTTAAGAAACTCACTATCCGTGATACTGAACCAGGAGAAGTCTTGTAGAATTGGACCATAATCCCATCCCTATTCCGACAGGAGTCTTAGTAGTGTATAATTGTAACCGCTTTTAAAATTATTTTATTTCTATGATCAATTGAGGCTTGAATCACGCCGAAGATCTTTTTGCTACTCGCCTCTTGCCAAAGCCCAGTGCTTTTTATTAATAAAAGTCCTTATTTTTTAAACATATTTTCCTGATTTCAATATCAATTTACTTTACTTAATTTTCATACTTTTCAGTGCAAATAGTAATAAAAATCCTCATTCCACGATTATGATATGTAACGAATCTATTGAGAAAAATGCAAGTGATGAGCAAGATTATGAGGAGTACAATGAGAGCATAATTCCTGAAAACCTACCATAGGAGATCAAGCAACTTGACAGTCAAAAGAAGCCAAATATGGACAAAACTGAAGTCATAAATGTAGGCGATGAAGAAATAGTAAAGAAAATAAGAGTCAGCATACAGTTGGATATTGAAAGGAAGCAAAAATTGATAAGCCTTCTCAAGTAATACATTGATGTATTTGCTTATTCTTACGGCGACATGCCTGGTTTGAGCACTAATATCATCTCACATCGACTGACAATTAACCCCGCATGTCCACCAGTGAAGCAAAAGATAAGGAAATTCAAACCCAATTTGAGTTTAAGAATCAAGGAAAAGGTGACCAAACAGATAGAAGCTAATGTTGTGAGGGTCACAACTTATCCCACTTGGGTGGATAACATCGTGTCAGTATTAAAGAAGGATGAAAAGATAAGAATATGCATAGATTATTGGGATCTCAACAAGGCTAGTCTAAAAGATGATTTTTCTTTACCAAACATTCATATTCTTATTGACAATTGCACAAAACATGAGTTGCAGTTATTTGTTGATTATTTTGCGGTATATCATCAAATCTTAATGGATGAGAATGATGCAAAGAAGACAGCATTTATCACTCTGTGGGGAGTATACCGCTACAGGTTAATTCCATTTGGACTCAAGAATGTCGACTCAACTTACATGAGGGTCATGACTACTCTTTTCCATGATATGATTCACAAAGAGATTGAGGTGTATGTGGATGATGTCGTCATCAAATCTAAAAAGAGTTTGGACCACCTGGATGATTTACAAAAGTTCTTTGAAAGGCTGTGAAGGTACTACCTAAAGTTGAATCCGGCCAAATGCGCCTTTGGAGTTCCGTCCAGTAAGTTACTGGGATTCATTATTAGTAAGAGAGGTATAGAGTTGGATCCATACAAGATAAAGGAAATCCAAGACTTACCACTTCCTAAGACCAAAAAGGACGTAATGATCTTCTTGGGAAGACTCAATTATATGAATTGGTTCATCGCCCAGAACACAATAATTTGTGAACCAATATTCAAGTAATTGAAAAAAGATGTCGCTACCGAATAGACTGGAGAATTTCAAAAGGCTTTTGAAAAAATCAATTAAAAATTGTCCAACCTACCAGTATTGGTTCCACCAGAGTCGGGGAAGTTGTTTCTATTTTATCTATCTATTATAATAGGGAGGAAAGAGCAAGCCATTTACTATCTGAGTAAGAAGTTCACTCTATACGAAGCAAGGTATACTTTATTGGAATGCACCTGTTGTGCATTGACTTGGGTTGCACAAAAATTAAGGCACTACCTGTCTACGTATACCACATACTTGATCTCAAGAATGGATCCACTCAAGTACATCTTTCAGAAACCAATGCCTACTGGGAAATTAGAAAAATGGCAGATTTTATTGAGTGAGTTTGACATTGTATACGTGACACAAAAAGTCATTAAACAACAGGCTTTGGAAAATCATCTTGCAAAAATCCAGTGGATCAAGATTACAAGCCGCTCAAGACCTATTTTCCTAATGAAGAGGTATTGTTTACTAGATAAGACATCTCAGAGCCATATGATGGATGGAGAATGTTCTTTGATGGAGAATCAAACTTCAAAGGAGTCATAATTGGAGCAGTCCTAGTTTTAGAAACAGGTGTACATTATTCAATCACGGTGAAGATTAGGTTTCCTTGAACGAATAATATGGAAAAATATGAGGCTTACATTCTCGGACTAAGGATGGCAATAGACATAAATATCAAAGAGCTTTGGTTGACAGGAAATTCAGATTTGTTGATCTATCAGGTGTAAGGGGAATGGACCACCAAGAATGTTAAAATCCTTCCTTACGTGCAATGTGTTAAGGAGCTGAGTAAAAGGTTCATGAATATTGAGTTCAAATATGTCCCTCGAATTTAAAATTAGTTTGTTGATGCCCTAGAGACAATATCTTCAATGATTCAACATCTAGATAAGAATTACATTTATCCCATCAAGGTGTAGAGACATGATCAACATGTATATTTTTTCC
Organism: Capsicum pubescens; assembly: GCA_030864215.1. Classification (NCBI taxonomy): domain Eukaryota; kingdom Viridiplantae; phylum Streptophyta; class Magnoliopsida; order Solanales; family Solanaceae; genus Capsicum; species Capsicum pubescens. The sequence continues at coordinate 284,586,249 of CM061544.1, read as the reverse complement.
ATGTGGACGAAGAACCGGATGTAACACCATGCTACTATGATATCAAAAGGTTGCTCAAAGAAGGAGAATTCTCGAAGAGCACTACTAGCAATCAGAAGAGGACTTTAAGAAGGATGGCAAATCACTTCTTTCTTAATAGGGAAATCTTATATAGGAGGCCCCCAGACTTGGGATTATTACGATGTGTCGATGTCACATAAGCCGAAAAATTGTTGTAGGAAATACACGCGGGAACTTACGGACCCCACATGAATGGTTTTATGCTAGCAAAGAAGATTTTGAGGGTTGGATACTTTTGGATGAACATGGAGAGGGTTAGCATCCGATACATGTAGAAATGTCACCAATGTCAAGTTCATGGGGATTTTATACGGGTGCTGCCAAACGAGCTCAATGTGATGGGTTCTCCTTGGCCTTTGGCTACTTAGGGCATGGATATTATTGGTCCCATAGAACCTCCTACATCTAATGTACACTATTTTATCTTGGTAGCTATCGACTATTTCACAAAATTGGTTGAAGCTTCAACAAATAAGGTAGTAACCAAAAAGGTGGTAGCAGATTTTATTCGCAATAACTTAGTCTGTCGATTTGGAATTCCAGAGTCAATTATAATAGATAGAGGGGAAAATCTCATTAGTGACCTAATTAGAAATATTTGTGAAAAGTTTAAGATCTCTCATAGAAACTCCATGTCATATCGATCGCAAGTGAATTGAGCAATTGAAGCTGCAAACAAGAATATCAAGAGAATCTTAAGGAAGATAGTAGACGGCAATAGGGAATGGCATGAGGAGCTACCATATACTTTTCTTAGCTATTCCACCACAATCAGAACATACACTGGGTCCACTCACTACATGCTAGCTTACTGTTCAGAGGCGGTGATACTTGTAGAAGTAGAGATACCCTCATTGAGAGTCATCTAGGGGTTGGTCTAGATGACGCTGAATGGATTCATAGTAGGATCAAATAATTTATGCTTAATGATGAGAAGATATTGGCGTGGTTTGCCATGGGAAACTTTATCAAAATAGACCAATTAATGCATTCAACAAGAAGGTCAATACGTGTCGATTCACACTAGGACAATTGGTATTGAAGAGGATATTTCCTCACCAGGATGAAGCTAAAGGGAAATTTGCGCCAAATTGGCAAGGCCCTAACATAGTTCACCGAGTACTCTCAGGAGGAGTAGTAATCCTTGCAGAGATAGATGGCGTAATAAGCTTGAAGTTGATTAATTCAGATACCATCAAGGAGTACTACATTTGAAGACATTAGGACTAGTTATTATTTCTTTAGGCTTTTTCATTTTTCTCTAATGCAGCAGAACTATGTATTAGCCTGACTTCCCATGGAGAAATACATAGGCAACCCACATTGGGTCTGATTTCCTTTAAACAAAACAATAACATCATCCTTTCATGAATTCAGAACTATGCACAACCTGACTTCCCACGACGGGATACATTGGCAATCCTTATCAGATTTAGTCCCTTCATATTTTAGTCTTTCATTGTACTGAACTACGGCCTGACCTGATTCCACTTGGATACTTAGGCAGCCTAAGTCAGGCCCGGTCATTGCATTATTTTACTTTATCTTTTAGATCGAACTACGTTATGACTGAATTCCTATTTTTAGGATACGTAGGCAACCTGAGTCAGGCTCAGTCACTGCATTCCATATTTTCACATTTTCATTGTATTTGAACTACGTCGTGACCAGATTCCACTTGTATATGCAGGCAGTCTGAGTTAGACTCGGTTGTTGCATTTTATGTTTCTTTCTCAACCCTTGAAGAACGTATAGACCTGATTCTTATATCAAGGATACGTAGGCAACCTAAAAGGTTTGGTCTTACCTTTAGGAAAATCCCAATTCGCTCATAGTATAGCCCCAGAATATAATAAATCTCGCTGCCAGAATTTTCATAGCATCAACAAAGTTAGAGGAGACCCACCCGAAGGATAAATCTACATGGGTCACGATCAATAAATGGAGGCTTAGCAGATTTTCGAATGTGTCATAATTAAAAAAATGATACAGGATTACTATATATACTTAATATACATAATATATTTATGAATATATATATGTATTTTTTAAAATACTTTCCTACTTTCCCACCTACTAAGACTCAAGATTTGAGAATGATTGAGTAGCCGAGGAAGTGTTGGAGATTTCCGTAGCTAAAGCCAGGATACCCAAGTCGACACAAATAAACACCCCTACTAACTAAGGATTTTTCTTTGAGTGCAAGAAAACAAGAATCAGAAGGGATGACATCGGGTCAAGCTTTTGGAACGGGGTCAGAGACATCATGCAGCTTATCACCATAACATGAGCCAAAATATTCTTTTCCTACTTTATTCCCTTCGCGTACATTTATACTAATCCTCACCAGCTCTAAGAATTTTGTTTGAATTCTTTTGCAGGTACGATAAAGACTTGAGTTAAGACAATAAAGAAAAGGGCCCCTCGTAGAAAACTTAGGATAACTTCTTCCAACAAACTATGCCAATTAGAGCGAACCACCTGACTGCGTCGAGTAACTCCACCAATCATAGAGCACCGTCTAACTTCAACAAGGTCAAGCTTCCACATTCCTGGGATTATATATAAGCAAGCAAAGTCGAGCTTCTGCGTTTCGAGGACTGTATATAAGAAAACAAAGTCGAGTTTCCATATTTCGAGGACTGTAAATAAGCAAACAAAGTTGAATTCCATATTTTGAAGATTGTACATAAGAAAACAAAGTGACCCTCTATCATGTCGGAGGATTCGAATAAGCAATACGACTCTCCTCCATATAGGAAGCATGCACCAGCGAAGAGGATGCCCCGCCATAAATCAAACAATGTACATAAGCAAAGCAATGTTCCGCCATGTCAGAGAATCACATTTTAGCAAACAGAGCATAGTCTTTCAATCAGAGGTTCTCACCATAGAAAAAACGTCAAAAGTCTGTTGTAACACCCCGTATTTTTAAGCTAGAAATTGAACCATCATTCCTATGTGTGTAAGCTCTAATTCTATGATTTATATTTAATTTCATATGTCATGATCTTTCTCCTAGTATATTAAGTGATTATGAGGTGAAAAGTTTTCATAGAAATCACTTAGAGCAAAGTTGAGCTAAGAATCATTCATTCATCCAAAATTGGATATTTGATTCTACAAGGGTCTACTAGGAACTTGTATAACTTCTTATACACATAGAATTTCCCCACTTAAGACCCACCAAATTTTATATAATTGAATTAGCTTTCCAACGATACTAATTTTGCCTAAATCTATTAACTGAGTGAAAAGTTATGCCATTTTTTATGTGAGGCAGTAAGGGGTCGCGATAGCCCCGCGATGCGAGGGCTTCTTGACCCAAATAGGGGTCGCATCGTGAGGGATGTTGGACCTAACTAGGTATTATGACACGGGAGCAATTCTCCCATAGTTTTAGCTTTGTAAGGTTCAAGGGTCACTTTGGTCCTTTCCCCTCGACCCCAAACGTCCAAAACACCAAATTTCAGTCCCAAAACAGCACTTTTTCCCTAAATTCATATTCTCCCCAAATTAAAATCATCCTTCCTTTCCCAAGAACACAAAAACCCTAACTCGTAAACCAAGATCTCAAGAAATGGATCAAGAACCGGGTTCTATCTATCAAGATCCGGGTTTCATTTTTCAAATTAAACCACCTAAGGTATGTGGGACTACTCTAAAAACCTTGGGCATAAGTTTAAATATTTTATCAAGATTAAAGATCCCCAATTATGATTTATAATGAAGTATACAATATGATTTTCGAAGATTATGCATCATGGGACTGCTTTGATTGAAATACATGTTGTATTGAACTACTTTTCATGAAAATTGAATTACAACTATATATATATGTGATTTCATGTGATTTGTAAGATTTATTGAGAATATGTGTATGAATTCCCTCTCTTTGCGAAGTGAAGTTTATATAATCATTATGAATGATTTGAAATGCATATTTATAGAATTTGAAAGTGATCTTCTCAATATCATGATGTTTGACATGGTTTATAGATGATGAGAGAGAGTTTCTTGTTATAACTATATACTGCGTTAAAGAGAAATAATTGCATGTGATTAAATAAATTGACATGACCACCGCATATTTTAAACCTTGCAAAGAGAGGATAAATGCCTAAATGTTATTGAGATTTTGAAGTGATGACTCTATTGAGATGTTATGAATCTTGGGTGGTCATGTGCATATTTTTTAATATGATGGACTGTGAATTTGATATGATATTGGCTTGCAAGTCAGGGTATGATGATACCCGGTGATTATATTCCCTTAATAGAAAAAGTATTGATCGTTTTGAAAGTATGAACATGTTCACTTTAAAGAACTAAAAGTTGGTCTTAAGAGAGCTAGTAGGTTACCCGAAGAAGGCGTTTGAGTGTAAGGGCTCATCGCTGGAAACCGTAGTTGCCGATGTGGGTATCATGATATTGTATCCTACATGGGAGGATAATAAAATAATTAGGACATCTCACTTGAGGGGTTCTTGTGGTGTGCTCACATGGGGGGTATCACCAGCTCCAAATCCTGGCGGCTACTTGGATTGGAGGCTCGGCCGCCGAGTCAAGGACAGGTTCCACATAGCCCGTGGAATTTCAAATTTGTAGGGTGTACTGACTATCTCAGAAGAATAATAAAGAGTAGGTCAAGGTTGTCAAGAATTGTTTTGAAATTATTAAAGTATGCCCATGTATTTTACCTACGTATATGATCATTGTTTTTATGAAATGCTCTCATCTATTTTGTATAAAAAACATGTTATTTTGAGTTTTTTCACATACAAGTACATCTGTATTGACCCCCCTATATTTTAGGATTCTGACACACGGTCCTGGGGTCCCGTTAAGCAGTAGATTGACTTGTCAGAAGATTGCAGCTGGTGAGCCTCCCTTTCTTCAGAAAGCCTGGTTATGAAACTTATTATGGTTATTTTATTTTGATTCATGGTCCGTCTGGGGGCCTTGTCCCAGATTTCAGACAAATGACATTTCCAGATGTTAAAGATTTCGCAGACTGATGATAGATGTTTTTAGAGGTTTATGGGTTCCATACCCGAATGTTCAATTGATTGATGATATTAACCATGATTCTGTTTTGTTTTGTCTTTCCATATTTTTCTTCATATATATAAAAATGTGTATGATTGCCATATAGAGAAGGGTGTTGATGATAGGCGTATTTACACGCCTAAAGTACTATAATTTACCTATATTTTAGCTAAGTTTTGAGGACAAAATATATAATTCATGCACTTTTAGTCCTTTTTCCTGTAAGTGAGCTAACAAACGTGATTAGCAAGTTTTCAGGTATAAATGATGAAGATTTCAGCATTTTATGGATAACTTGACGCCTAAGGAAGCTTCACGAAAGAAGGAAAGGAGAGCTTGGACACCTAGGGACTAAAAGTGATGTATGGAAAACCTGTCCCGAGCAAAAACAGCATTTCTAAAGACTTTGGGGATCAACAGTAACTTAGTAGGATTAGGATAATGATGCAGTAACCTAGTAGGACTAGGATAAGTAATGCAGTAGATTAGTAGGAATAGGATATGGGTGTTATAAATATCCTATTTTGCTGGAGATTTTTATTATTCCCATCCATCCACTATCCATCCATCCATCAAAACAATTCTCCACCACCCTCATCCCTATTCTATCCTTCCCCTTTTTCTTCATTAATTCATTGTTGACATTATTTTTCATATATTCGACTTTTAATTTTTACAACAAGAGAAAAGCTATTTGCAAGGAATTCACGTGAGATTTTTATGATGATAATGTCTATTGTGTTTTTCGTTGCACTCATGCGTAGCTAAACTTCTCTGTTGGGGTTATGGAAGCCTTATGAGATACTATCTATTGCTATGATTTTGTGAATTCTTGACACGTATGCTGCTTATATCATTACTCTCTTCATCTTAATCTAAATTCTTGTGGTTGCAAACACATAGAATACGCCAGTATAGCATTAATTTGTTCGAAAGAAAAGTTATATGTCTGGAAAAGAGATAATGTCAAGGTAATAGGGCACCAACCCCTATTAAAAAGTTAGTGCCATAACTAGATTAACTTCTTGGAGAATTTGTACCATTAGATATGCTTTAATCTCGAAAGAGTTAAAGTGAAATAATCCTTGATGGTCGAAAGACGCCTGAATTTACCATAGAATACAATTCTCTATAAGCACATGCATGTCTGAATTCTGCATAACTCATAGACAATAGAGACGTATAACTCATAAGGTTGATATAACCCCAACTCTCAATTCTCATTGGTTAAACATCTTACTAAACATTATTTCTTTTTACTTTGCTATTTTCCGTTTTCACTTTGTTACATTATTGCACGTTACAATCCCCCCTTTTACGAAACTTTCACCAAAAGTCTATTAATCTTTGCTTACTTAGTGACCAAGTATTCTCTGTGGGATTCGACACCCAACCCAGTTGGGTTCTATATTTGACAACGACCGCTTACACTCTTACGAGATCTATAGTTTGAGCGTTATCAAAAATTGGCGCCGTTGCCGGGGAATACGGTTGTCAACTAAGTTTGTGATAGTTACTAGACCCTTTGGTCAAAAGTTCTCAGATTTTACTTTTAGCTGTTGTTTTTGTTCTATTCAGGTTCTATTGGCAGGATGGATGCACAACGTGACATTGACAGAAGGGCGGTTCAACAGGAGCAGGCTAGACTAGCTGCACTGGCAGCTGCTCAAGTGCATCAAAAGAATATTGATAACCCAGGTCGGGCAACAAATCCTGATGATGAGGACCTGGGTGATAAGGAGCTACTAAATCCTAGGCGTACTGATGAGGTGGCGGCACCTATGCATAGGAGAGATCATCAAGCTAGAATGAGACCTGACCGCCGAGCTGTGCAGGCTCCTTTTGATGATGATGATGACGATCTGGATGGAGCTGGTGATACAGGAGATATTATTCCTCCGCCCTTGGCACCTGGAGCAAAGTTCAATATCACTAGCACTATGATTCAGCTATTGCAGCTCAAAGGTTTATTTGGTGGACTCGCAGGCGATGATCCGAATATGCACCTGATCAACTTCATCTCTACATGCAAGTCATTCGATAATCCAGGAGTTGGACAGAATGCAATTCGGCTGCGCTTATTTCCATTGTCTCTATCTGGGGAGGCAACTCTATGGTTGAATGGGTTGACTCCTGATTCTATCACCAATTGGAGGCAATTGAAAGACGCTTTCCTAGAAAGATTCTTTCTGCCATCCAAGAGAGCACAGTTGAGATATGAGATCAGCAACTTCCAACAGCTTCCAACTGAAGCTCTCCATGAAACATGGGAGAGATTCAAGAAGAAGCTTATGCGGTGCCCAAACCATCATATGACCAATGTCCACTTAATGGAGATATTATAGAGGGCTTTGAACTCAGTGACTAAGCCAGTGGTGGATAATGCGGCTGGAGGATCATTCATGGACCTTAATTTTATTGAGGCAAGTGATATGCTAGATCGTATGACAAAGCAGAGCAGAGCTTGGCATAGCAGGTATTCTGAGGTAGCAAGCTCTACTATATCTATTGGCATGACTGCAGAGCAGAGGCGTAGACAAGAGGAACACAATCAAGATATGGAGCACATAAAAACGCAGATGGATCTTCTTACCAAGCATTTATTATCAGGGAAGACCAAAAAAGTCAAAGCAGTTGCGTCAAAAAGAAGAGACGAATCCGATTCAGAGGAAGAAGCCAACTACTTGAATAATCAGGGGGGTTTCCGAGGCAATGCCCAAGGAAACCAAGGTCGGATCTATTATGATAAATCTGGATACAAGGACCGCGATCAAGGTAGTTGGAAAAACAATACCGACAGGAGTGGTTTGTATGTTCCTCCTGGAAGACGTGACGCCGCTGCATCTGGCTCTGGAAATATGTCCATGGAAGATATGATGGCTAAGCTGCTGAAAGGAGTAGAGGCAACCAGCACAGGAGTAACTGAGGTAATAAATGATCTGTCCTCAATGAAGCAATTGGTTGACTCGCATTCCACTTCAATAAAACAGCTGGAGCAATAATTGAGTTAATTATCCGCGGCATTCAACCAAAGAAAGGCTGGAACGCTACCTAGCGACACTGTGAAAAATCCAAGGAATGATGGATCGTGTATGGCTATTACTACCCGAAGTGGTAAAGTGTTGGAAAATCCATCCAAAGGCAAGCAGGTGGTTGATAATATAGCAGAGAATGTTAGTGATGCAGATTTTGATGATTCTGTAGAAGCTGCAAATCAGAATAAGAGCGTTCATGAGAAAACTATTCCCCTTCCACCACCACCTTTTCCTCAGAGACTGAAGAAGAAGGCTGATGACACTCCTGAAAAGGTTGATAATCGGAAGCAAGATAAAGAGAAAGTGGTGGAGAAAACGATTCCCCTTCCACCACCACCTTTTCTGCAGAGACTGAAGAAGAAAGATGATGACACTAGGTTCAGCAAATTCATGACGATGTTGAAGCAGCTGACCATTAATGTTCCTTTGGTGGAAGCGCTAGAGCAAATGCCCGGATACGCTAAATTCATGAAGGACCTTTTGACAAAGAAGCGGGCAGTAAGTTATGACTTGGCAGATGAGGTTCATCATTGCAGTGCGATTGCCACGAGATCGTTAGTTCAAAAGAAGGCAGACCCTGGTGCTTTCACTATTCCTTGCACAATTGGGTCATTGGATTTTGCTAAGGCATTGTGCGATTTGGGAGCTAGCATCAATTTGATGCCACTATCTATTTATAGAAAGTTGGGGTTGGGAGACCCTACACCAACTAATATGCGGCTTGTAATGGCAGATAGGTCGGTAAAATGACCTGTTGGTATCCTACATGATGTGTTGGTGAAGGTTTCTACCTTCATCTTTCCTGCAGACTTTGTGATTTTGGATTGTGAGGTGGATTCTGAAGTTCCCATAATCTTGGGACGTCCTTTCCTTGCAGCAGAAAGTGTGTTTATTGACATAAGAGCTAATGAGCTTTTATTTCGATTGAATGACGAAGTGGTCTGCTTTGATATATGCAAAGCAATGAAGCAGCCCAGCGATATGAATGTGTTCTCTGTAGCTGATGTTCATTATGAGGATAAGAAAGCATTATCTGTAGAGAAACAGCTTACTGTTGAGCCATTGTCTACTGCGCTGCTGAATGTTGAGCATGAGAATGATGAAGATTATGAAGAAACTATGTGTTCTCTAACAGAAATAGGGTCCTATTCTCATACTCCTAAGCAGCTGGACCTTGAACTTAAGAATCAACCGTCACCAACAGCGAAGACTTCCATTGAAGAGCCCCCAGTGCTAGAATTGAAAGAGCTCCCCAATTATCTAAGGTATGCATGCTTGGGAAGTAGAAATACACTTCCGGTGAGTGTGATGGATGATTTAAGTGAATAGCACGTAGAGGCTCTCATCTCTGCTCTAAAGAGGTACAAGAGAGCCATTGGTTGGTCTATTGATGATATAATTGGTATCCCACCTGGGATATGTATGCACAAGATGCATCTCGAAGAAGATTGCGTGCCCAAAATGAAGCATCAGCGTCGTCTGAATCCATTCAAAAAATGATGCACCAAATATCTCGGTGAAGTCTAAGTAATCGAGATAACTATGTCGTGCCGTGACAATAAATCAAGCGCTTGGTGGGAGGAAACCCATCATTTTTAATTGTTTTTATTGTTTTTGTTTTCTTAGGATTTTGTCGAGCCACGACCAAAACTAAGGCGCTTGATGGGAGGCAACCCATCGTTCTAATCGTTTTTTATGTTTTTGAGTAAATGTAGGTGCAAGAGGTGTAAAGGAGGAGATTGGTTTCAAATTTTGATTTGGAAGTATTGCATGTTTAAGGTGGTAAGTTAGGAATGAAGAAGCAAAAGGCTATGGGTTAGGCATTGCTTATGAAAATATAGGCAAAGAACAAGGCAAGGCCTATGTAAATCTAGGCCACGAACAAGGCAAGGCCTATTCTATGGCATAAGCTCTTGGATTCTAGAGTGCCATAGCATAGGCGGCGCCTATGCTCAACAATTCCATAGCATAGGCGCCGCCTATTCTCAAAAATGCCATAGCATAGGCGCCGCCTATGCAAAAGCCTTCTGCTCAACTAGGCAAAGCATTAGGCATGGCCTATGCTATGGCCTTCTGCTCAACTAGGCAAAGCTAAAGGCGCCTCCTTTGCCTCCCAAAACTCTCAAAACTTTTATTTTTTCTCTTTTAACTTTGCAAGAACATATTCCGAGGCCATCAACCAAGTAAGTACTTCTTTGCTCTTCTTTTATATTACGTAAGTATTACAATACTGCGCCTATAATAAGTTGTTAAATCGTGAAGTAGTGTTGGTGATTTGAATGTGGTTGATTTGTTGTGATACTACTAAGTGAGTGAAAGAATACGTAAGGATGATTTTAACTTGTTTCCAACTTGTCTTTGATTTTCATACACTGTCATACTTTTACGGAATTGACATGGGCACGAAAATTGCATAATCTTGTAAATAGAAAGCTTACATATTGGAATGACTTGTTCATCGATATGAGAATCATGGTTAAACTACCAACTTGTGAGGTTGTGATTATTTCTAGATGTTATAATTTGATTCAATCTCTATGTAGTAGTCTTGATCAAAAGATGTATCAACCATGAAAGTATTGCCAAGATTTTTTTGGAAGTATGACTGCACTGATTATATTGTTGGAATATAGTGCCTAAAACGTATATCGATGAAGTCTGAGTAATCGACATCGTTCACTTCACTAGTCCGTACCAACAAACTAAGTGTGGGGTGGTGCCACTACTGTTTGTTCATTGATTGTATCCACCGAGATGAAGCTAACATGAATATTATTTTAATCTCAGGTACAATGGCACCAAAAGCAAGGCAAGGAAAGGATAAAGCAACCACTTCACAAAAAGGCCAAAAAAGGGGACGAAAAGAGCAAGGCGAATCCTCCATGCTGCAAATACCTCGACGCACTCTTGGAATCAAGTGGGGTAATTATGAGGAACTTCTGAGGATGACGACTCTGATGATGATTCCGACGCAGGGGGTATGACCCCAGACATAGAGGAGGAGTCCGACTAACCAGGTTCTTCTTATTTATTTTCCACTGAGGGCAGTGTGTCCCGTCTAAGTGTGGGGTGCTGGTATTTATATGCTTTACTTCTTTATCTGCATTTGCATCTTTCTATGTTTGTTTGTTTTGTTTGTTAGTAGTAAAAAAATTTAAATTTTTTTTTAACTTTGCATGAAATTGTTCTGAGGGGCAGCATGGTATTATAACAAGAGTTTGTGCTAAAATCATTACTATTGAGATGTTTAGGCTCTAATTGTGACTCACTATGTGATAATTGTGTAGTTCAATTCCTTCATCTACTGGGTCAAGAGTCTATACTACTCCCAATAAAGTCGACCATGTGCCTTGTGTGTGTGAGGATATAGTATATTCTATGTTTGTGGCTGATGCTAGAACTTGCCTGGTGTGTGTGTAAAGCGAAATAAAGAGTGTAAGTCTAGGAGATGATTTAGGCATTTCTTTGGCAACCGATACTTGTTTACCTTCATTTTACCTACCCGTGGACATTATCCTAGTCAACCCCTTTGAGTTTTTAGCCATTTTCTTTGACAGCCTCATGTGTAGCCTAATCCATTTTTTCAAGACCATAATTTGATCCAAATTCCTAAGTGCTTTAAAGTGTAAAGTCATGTGACAAAATAAGAAGAAATTGGGTGAGTATGAAGCCTTAGAATGTACTGGTGCTTGAAGTTGTTATGAAAAAGAATTGTTATCATAAGAGGTATGTTATGAAAAGAAAAAGGAAAAGAAAACTAAAAAGTTAGTTATGTTTAAAATTGAAAAAAACAAAAGAGAAGAGAAGGGGTGGTAGAATAAAGAAAGTAGAAAGGTTGTTTGAAAGAAAGTGTTAATGACATAATGTGATGTATTAAAGCGCTTAGGAACATAGTCACTATTTCTAGCCAAAATAGTCCTACCCGTCCCTTAGCCTACATTACAACCTATAGAAGACCTATTTGATCCTAAGCTTAGCATTCTGATATTTAGTGGAGCATTACATTAAGGGAAAGCCTATGGTCATCAGTTGCAAACATATGAATTCTTTGTGAGAGTGAGAGCAAGGATAATATTATACCCATGTTTTGAAAAATGAAATACTTGTGAGTAATTATGGGTGACATATTGTGAGACACACATGGTTGATGAGTTTTGGGTAAGTCGTATATGATTCTTTGGGCCTTAACTTTTGGATACGAATTAACCATCATCACGAGTCTATGTTGGAGGCTGAATTGTTTCTAGAAGTGATTAGAAAACTACTCTTTGTTAATGATTGTCGTGCCTGTCTTGACGAATATTTTTGTTGTTGCTGTGAAACCCTAAGTAGATGTCTAGATGGACATGATATTTTTGTTTGAGGACGAACAAAGCTTTAAGTGTGGGGTGTTGATGATAGGCGTATTTACACGCCTAAAGAACTATAATTTACCCATATTTTAGCTAAGTTTTGAGGACAAAATATATAATTCATGCACTTTTAGTCCTTTTTCCTGTAAGTGAGCTAACAAACGTGATTAGCAAGTTTTTAGGTATAAATGATGAAGATTTCAGTATTTTAGGGATAACTTGACGCCTAAGGAAGCTTCACGAAATAAGGAAAGGAGAGCTTGGACGCCTAGGGACTAAAAGTGATGCATGGAAAACCTGTCCCGAGCAAAAATGGCATTTCTAAAGACTTTGGGGATCAACAGTAACTTAGTAGGATTAGGATAATGATGCAGTAACCTAGTAGGACTAGGATAAGTAATGCAGTAGCTTAGTAGGAATAGGATATGGGTGTTATAAATACCCTATTTTGCTGGAGATTTTTATTATTCCCATCCATCCACTATCCATCCATCCATCAAAACAATTCTCCACCACCCTCATCCCTATTCTATCCTTCCCTTTTTTCTTCATTAATTCATTGTTGACATTATTTTTCATATATTCGACTTTTAATTTTTACAACAAGAGAAAAGCTATTTGCAAGGAATTCACGTGAGATTTTTATGATGATAATGTCTATTGTGTTTTTCGTTGCACTCATGCGTAGCTAAACTTCTCTGTTGGGGTTATGGAAGCCTTATGAGATACTATCTATTGCTATGATTTTGTGAATTCTTGACACGTATGCTGCTTATATCATTACTCTCTTCATCTTAATCTAAATTCTTGTGGTTGCAAACACATAGAATACGCCAGTATAGCATTAACTTGTTCGAAAGAAAAGTTATATGTCTGGAAAAGAGATAATGTCAAGGTAATAGGGCACCAACCCCTGTTAAAAAGTTAGTACCGCAACTGGATTAACTTCTTGGAGAATTTGTACCATTAGATACGCTTTAAGCTCGAAAGAGTTAAAGTGAAATAATCCTTGATGGTCGAAAGACGCCTGAATTTACCATAGAATACAATTCTCTATAAGCACATGCATGTCTAAATTCTGCATAACTCATAGCCAATAGAGACGTATAACTCATAAGGTGGATATAACCCCAACTCTCAATTCTCATTGGTTAAACATCTTACTAAACATTATTTCTTTTTACTTTGCTATTTTCCGTTTTCACTTTGTTACATTATTGCACGTTACAATCCCCTCTTTTACGAAACTTTCACCAAAATTCTATTAATCTTTGCTTACTTAGTGACCAAGTATTCTCTGTGAGATTCGACACCCAACCCAGTTGGGTTTTATATTTGACAACGACCGCTTACACTCTTACGAGAGCTGTAGTTTGAGCGTTATCAGGTGCGTGGGCCTTCATGATTTGGGATGCCCATCACGGCTAGGGCCCCAGCTCGGATAGTGACAAACTTGGTATCAGAGCTAGGTTCATGGTCCCAGAGTGACTGCGAAATCTCGTCGGGTAGAGTCCTATTTATGGGTGTGTTGCCCGCCACACTTATATGTAGGAGTCTATAAGGAATTTAGGAATGTTTCTTTTTCTTCATGTTCTAGTTCGTTCTATAGAGTTAGAATGTTCCTTTTTCATACTCTAGTTTGTGCTATGGTGTCGTCTATATGAAAGTAAAGTTATCCTAATTCTTTTCTTACTCTGATGTTCTTAGATATGTCTTATTTTTTAGGTAATTAAGTACAAAAGCTTAGAATCCAAATGATGTGGTTCTTTTCTGATTGAGTTATAGGAATTATAAAATTGTGCAAGGACTTGAGAAGAGTCCTTAGTGCTTCAAGGTGTATTGATTCTACTGTAAACTTTGATTCTAATGAAATCATGCTTTTCAACCTGAGGTATTAAGTGTATTAAGTCCATTTCAAAAACTATGTTGTAGATGTCATGTCACGACCCGAACTAAGGCCTGGCCGTGATGGACATCCTGAACCATAAAGGCTCGAAACTCCATTCTCTATCTGGTAATCATACACAACACTCATATAATAAAGAAGATGTGGAAACATAGTCATCTATAAAAACATGGTCAAATTCTAATATCAACATAAATATGAAGAACTGTAGTGCAACTACAGCTAAATAACATCTGACTTAGTCTGTGAAATCTCTACTACATAAAAATCTGATAACCGTCTGAAAACTGGGACAAGTCCCCCAGTAGACCAAAACAATAATAAGGGTCATAATCTAAAAGACGGGCCTTCTGGAATAGAGAAGGCTCACCAACTGAACACTGCAAACTCTATCAAACGAATCTACTGCCTTTCTGGACCCCTAGACTGAGCCTTAGAACCTGGAGGGAGGGGGGTCAATACAGATGTACTGGTACGCAAAGTATTCCAAAATAAATCTTCTATATAGATAAAATAGTTGGAGAGAAAATCGTCAGATACTATACATGAAATAGTTTTAAAACACATGGGCACTTTCTGAAAATCACAAATCATTCTTATCAATGCAATGTCTGATCTTTGTATAACTTCTGAGTTAGGTGGCACTCCCCTACAATTTTGATATTCCATGGGTTGTATGGAATCCTCCATTGACTCGGCAGGGAAGCCCCCAACCCGAGTGTGTCACAAGGGTTGGAGTTTCTGATTTTGATACGCCACACAGCACTAGGCTAGCGTAATATAATATACCCAGATCGACAAATCATAATTTTGGACAACGAGTTGTCTGACTCATGCTTTCTTCGGGGGAACCACCTAAGCTCTCTTTATGCCTAATTTTATCCAATTCTGAATCATGCATTATTCTAGTTTCAACATCTGAAAATTCTGACTTTAAACATGTATTCTATTCTGTTCTGAATTACCATGGCATAATCTGAGTTGGTGTCGTCACACCAAAACTTGCAAGTCTTATTTCTGAGCCATAATGTACCATACATGATGCTTTCATGAAAACCCAATTCAGACCACCCAAACATGCAATTAGTTTAAGAGATTTCATATTCCGAAACACACGTCAAAACTATGCAAAAACTCTTCAACAATATAGTGTTCATGTGCCTTTAGCAAAATCATGCACTCTTCCATTATAGGAATATTTTCAACATTTATCAACATCAACAACCCTCTCTCTTTTGAAATTGAAATCATAATTCAAATATAATATCATTCAAGACATTTCATAACATGCTTTTCAAGATGTAGTTTAGAACAATTCATATCATATGGAAGATAAGAAAGATCATAACATGAGAGGGGTTCATTATAAGTCATGCTCTCAATTGAATATTCATCTTTAAACACATTCATACGTACATATATATATATATATATATATATATATATATATATATATATAATTTTCCAAACAATTTAGGGAAAGGCCTAAAGGCCAAAACAATATCATCAAAACTTCTAAAATATGATTATATTCATAAATCCAAAACCCTTTTTTCTTAAAACATGATTTCTATAATTTCCAGATAAAGAAGGGCTCTTAGACCTTAACGTTCAGGATGCCCGTCACAGCTAAGGCCTCAGCTCGGTTCATGACATCTGCTATCACAACAAATGTATCAGAATTCACCATGGTAGAAGCAATAAAACTGCATTCATAGTAGTATCAGATACCGACAACAATTCAATCATCTTGTTCAGATCGAAGGTCACCCTGCCAGAATTAGGTTTTTACTTCTAAGAAACTGCCGCGCAGGTCGAAGACTTTATTCTTCAAGCATTGTTTCACCAGTCGGATGGCATTTATTTTTTATGAACTACCTGTCAGTCATATGGCTTATTCTTCAATTGCTCGCCAATTAAATGGCGTACACTTCAACTGCTCACCAGTCAGATGGATTTATTATACAACAATCACTCAGCCGACAGAGGCTCATTATATTTCAGTCATTGCCCCGCCAGTCGGAGGCCTCCACAAATGAAGATCACAATACTAGTTTGAATATCTAAACTCTACTCTTTACGTTATAATTTTAATTTATAATTTTTTGAACAACAAGTATTTTTCACCCTTTTGGCATGTTTTGCAGGACAGCACACTAAAACGTGGAACTACCCTCTTAGCAGCAAACTGGGGCAAGCTAGCGGAATGTCAAGCATCCCTAACTACGTCAAGGATTCCGGCAAAGAAACTCAACTCGACTCAAGTTTTCATCTTCATAATTTTTAGAGTCATCATCCAGTGTCGTCTTGATCCGACACTGGAGAAATATTTGAAAATCCAATCCCTTTCCTCTCAAAATCCTCAACAAATATTACTATCCAGTGATCTCCCATTCTCATCCATCTCAAACAATCAATTCAGGGATAAGTGCACCCGTATCCATTTCATTCGTGCTGAAATCTTTGTTATCATCCTCAAAGGAACCCAGTGTCACTATAATTCTACATTGGGCCAAATTTTGATATTTATCAAAAAAATTCTTTGATTCGAACTACAGATGGCCTAACTTTTTGTGATACCCGAGATATGTAGGCAGCTCAGAAATTAGAGATCAGCCATAATCTTTCAAATATTTTATTTCGCCCGAGACAAAATTGGTTACGACAACGTGATTGCCCAAAGATTTTTACACTAATCTTCGATCAATCAGGGGTAACTGTTGACACCCAATTTTGGCTCACTCTTTTCTTCCAGTTATTTTGTTGATGCTTCTTGTTCTTAAATAATTTTTTAAAATAAATTCGTATTTTTATTTCTATGAATTTTGAAAAGAGTAAAGGGAAAGATTTATTTTCCTATCATATCTAACATATTTTAATTAAATATAATTAAATATTCCAACATCAAAGATCACACAAAAAAAATCTTTTGGCAATTGCATTTTCATTCTTTTAAAAAAAAAATCAGACGATACTATGACTGTATATATGTATGTATACTTTTTGTTATTGTTTTTTCCATATATATACATATATTTCATTAATATTAAATTAGAAAAATATTAAATTGGATGCTTATACAAATTATGTTTGTAATTTATATACGTACGTACTAAAATAATTTTAGGGTAGTAGGAAGTATCGATAAAATTAATTTCAGTAGGAAAAAAACATTCGAGACGATAATAACTCAATTGATATCTTTATTTTATTCGAACCCAACTCTTATTTATAAATTGGAAAAATTACAGAAATTAGCATCCTTAAGACTATAATTACAATAAATAGCAACACTTCTTCAAAATTGCAACTTATAGCAAAAGTAACAATATTTTACCCACTTCATAGTAATAGAAGAATATGTATTTTTCAGTTGTGCATATGTATTTATGAGTAATACATACATATTTGTATATGTATTTATATAACAACATTTTACTTAAATACAAAATACAATTTGCTATTTTCGTAATTATAAAACTGTTGCTATAAAAGTTATAATTAAGGCTACAGAGTTGCTATTTCTGAAATTTTCCCTAATAAATTTCAGCCAAAAGAATCCTAAAAATTGACCCAAAACCCAGTCCAATATCCATGTTCACTTCATCGATGTACCACACAGTATCCACCAATCCTACGCTGCCACGTCAACAAAGAAACACAATTCTCACCTAATAAACACATAAAATTTGATTCGTTGATTTCTTTCTATTTCGAGGGTCCTAAATTTCCAGTTATATATATATATATATATATTCAGTTATTTGTATATAATTTATTATTAGTAGTATTATTTTTTATTTATTATTCTTAAATTAAATTTGAATCGTCTGATCAAATGATCGGATGGTCTAAATTTAAGTCAACAAAATCAGCCCATTACAAGGCTTTTTCCACTCCCCAAATATCAGAATACACGTGATACTCTCTTCTCCCAAAAAACCAACAGATGATCCTCTCTCTTCTCTCTTCTTCCTCTCCTCCACCATTACTAACAGTAACCTTAATCCTCCACTATCACCAAAATAGTAACCCTAATCCCCACCACAACCTACTATTGTCCCCAACCATAGCTTGCGAGTTACCACCAAATCCATCACCCATCAACCACGGTAAAAGAAAATACAAACCTAAAATAGTGAATGGCAGAAAAATTGGCTCAGGCCAACCATCAATAGTTTCAAAAAACTAAAGATTTGTCTCAGAGATTTGAAATTCAAATCCTTCTTTATTTATGTTTCGTCAAGTTGTTGTTTCAAATCTAGACTTTTGATGTTCGAATTTCACCTATAAATAGGTAGTTCTCCATCTCCATGAAAAAGGGAGCACAAGGGAAGAGATAGAAGAAAAGAGGGGGAGAAGGAGTTAGGAGAGAAAAACAAGAAAAAGAGAGAAAAATAGGGTCGAAAAGGAAAAAATGAGTAGAAAGGGATCGAAAGTCGAGATACAGTAGAAAGGGGTCAGAGTTGAGTTGTCACCGAAAAAATCTTAGACTTCGGAGCCTCAGTTTCGTTGCCCCAAAAAAGGTGTGTATCTCCGGCTCGTCTCACATCCATCTCTCTTTTTTTTATTTTATCTGATTCTGTAAACAGGTTAGTTTAGTTAAATTCAATCGAGTTTTGTGTCGGCGTTGTAAAAAAATTAATTTCTGTATGAATATTGATCATTTAAATGGTTGGTGATTGATTTCGAAAATCGAGGTTTGTATGTGAATTCCTATTAAGTTAGTTTACGTTGTTATTTCTTGGTGTGGGCTTGTGGATTAAAAAACATGATTCTAATTTGGTAAAACTGTTTTGTATTTGAAAATGCAAGCATAGAGGATTGTAAATGTGTGTGTGGGTATTCCTCTTGTTTTGGGACTATTGTTCATCATTTTGATTTTGAGCCATTATTCTCTTCCCGTATATGTTTTTTGTTTTTGTTCTCCTAAAAGAATAAAATTATAAATATTTTTTTAGGACTTTTAGAGGTCGAATAGTGTAAAAATTTTCGTGAATCTCTGCCTTCCTATTCGGACGCGCTTATGAGGATGTGTGTGCCTGTTTATCCCGCTCAATATTGTTGTTATCTTACCCAAAAATTGAGTTGATGAAAATTAAAAGAAAAATAATTTCCATTGTTGATCCTATGTGTTTTGTAGTGTTACCGTCTATTTTTCATCAATTGAGTTCAATAAGGCAATTCTATATCAATTCTCATTTTTATTTGCAAACTGTGTTGTGTCATGCTCAAATATGCGAGATGTGTAAAAGTAGTCTTTTATCTACATTTAGATTGATCTATTTCGATAAATATGTGAATTGGTTTAGTTTCGAGATTATTTATAAATCATCCCGTCTTAACTTATGTGTCGCTCATTTTGTTTTGCTCGATATTCATATGGATATCTAAAATATATGATATATGAATAAAGTTAGTCCTCTCATATCTGTATTTTGCTTGTACTAATTTTTTGAGCATGTGTGCAGTATAGTCTAGTAGTTTTTGCAAATATAGTTCAAGAAGTATTGTTTGTCCCAAATTTTGTTGGTCTCGATATGAACGGCTTAAGGAGGGTCCGAGTTGGTTTAATGACGTCGTCCTTAATTTGAATCCTGGATTAAGTTTGTTAAATATGTGTATTTTAAAATTAAATCGAGTTATTGATCTTGGTTCGATTTCATCAAGTTTGCCTGTCATCATCACTCTCACATTTGTATGCGCACTTTCCATGTCCTTTAAAGGTTAAAAAAAAAATAAACTAATTTGATCATTAAAAATAATCTAATTTGATCATTGTGTGCAGTTGTAGGAAATAGTTTTAGAAAAAATACACCCCTCCTTGTTCTATGAATGTTTGGTCCCTAAGTTAAGGTTCCCATTAATAGTTATTTCAGATTCGTTCCCTTGTAATCACAGACAATAAAAGGGGTCGTTAAGCATGAGTATACTTGTGCGCTTGAATTCGATTTGATTTATGATGTTATGATCCCATCCTTTGGAAAGCCTTTAGTTTGGAGTTGTTCTTGATTTTCTTAGAAATAGAACAACAATTTTAGTTTAGGATGTGGAGGGATTATTTGTCTAAAGCCTTATCCAACTTTTATCTGTTAAATCATACGTCAACTAGCTCCATTTGGGTGATAGTGTACTGGAATCTTGTTCAAGTTTACTTGTTTTCCTTCAAGCATCTGCTTAATCATAACATTGTATGTTTAAATTATTTGCTCAAGTTTACTTGTTCCCTTTTACATGTTTGCTTAATCCTGACATCAGATGTTTGAGTTATTTGGTTATAGAATTGCCTATTATTTTTTTACTTAGTTACTTCATTCAAGTTCGATTTCTAATCCTTTACTTTTCTTGTACATGTACACCGCTGGAGCATACTTTGAGTTCAAGAGAACTCTTGCCTCCGTGCAAACTTGAGCTCGTGTCCGCTACTTTCGCTATTTGATAGAGTCCAACTTCCTTCAGGCTTTCTGTTTGGTGACGGATTATATAGGAGAATCTGGAACCTCCTCTTTAGTTTTGTTCTTACTTATTTGCATTACCTGTTATTGCTAACATTTTCTGTTTATAAGTTATACTGATTGTCTACTTGGTTTTATTTTTAACCATTATGACTTGCTAAGGCTCGTAATGGTGAGATGTGGTCACTTAGTTGCTCCTCTTTTTAGGAGATGCTATATTCGTTTTAAGTACAAAAGCGTTGGTTCCAAGAATTAAAAATACAAGCTATGTTATGTTAAATTTTAGACTAGAGGAGTTTTGCACATCTAGAGTTAAGATGCAAAATCTTCCAGAAGATAAAACCAAGTCCAATTAGTCCCAGCATTCTGCTTTCAATTTGTTTCTCAACCTTGTTTAAGTTCTTTTTTCTCATATTTTAGAGATTTGAAAATGTGAGGTATATATACATATGCACTACCGTATACGAGGTATATTTCATTATTTTTATTATTATCATTATCATCATTATCATCTTCATCATCATTATCATTATTATTATTGTTGTTGTTGTTGTTGTTGTTGTTTTATATTATTATTATTAGTGTTATTCATGCGTTATCTTGACCCCACTTATAAACATGAATATCTTATTTTTATCTATCTCCGTCTATTTCATAGGTTATCACCTTCATCCATTAAACTTTTGTGAATGAGTATTAGCGTGATTTTTCTTATATTCCAAATACGCGCAAATCTGTTTTGCCCCTTAGCTAACATAGCATATGTTTTAACATCCTTATTTTTCTTTAGGATAAACACATTTAGGTAAAATCATTATCAAATAAAACAAATTCTACACTCTTAGATAAGTATTTTTATTTTTATAATGAATTTCCACACATTTTCAAAACTACGTTCTCTCTTATTTCACACAAATTTCATTTTTATGCCATCAAATATTATGTTTTTTAAATTATGAAATCTTATATCTCCTAATGCATATATATATATATATATATATATATATATATATATATATATATATATATATATATATATATATATATATAATATAACAAAATATTATTATAAATTTTTCTTTCTTTACTCCCATACTCATTTCATAATGAATAAAATTTCACATTTTTCTTTACTTAAAATGATTTCATACATGTATATAACTTCATCTTCTATCAAACATCATATTCTTATAAAAATTATACTTTATTATTTCTAATATACATATTACATTAAGGGTACTATATTTAACTTTCCTTTTCGCCATTTTTATATTTTTGAAATATGCATGTTTTGTAATAAATTATATATCCTTGTATATTGTAGCGGTGCAATTTTATACACCGCAAATTTTCTTCCCTAAAAATAACAAAGGTTTTTCTATCACAACTTTTCAGCAAATAATGAAATAACTATTTTTCAAATATTTTCCTAAAATGAGTCAAAAGACTATCTTCGGATAGGCTCTGAGGGATGCCTAACACCTTCCCCTCGAGTAATCAAAACTCTTACTCAAAATCTTAAATGTTTTCGATAGACCAAAATAGAGTTTTCTACATAAAAATAATTTTTCTTAATTTTCCTAAAAGTTAGATGGCGACTCTAAAAGAATAAATTTTCAGAACCCAAGAGTCACGACTTAGCCACCACATGTTGTGTGATGTTTTAACTGGTTCGAAATAGGGTGAAACAGTAGCTTCAAGGATGTTAGATCAGATCTCGCTCACTAACCGAGGGTGGCAAACTCAGGAAGCTGGGAGGGGATATGACACTTATGCTATTGGTGCCTCCTGCAACCAGAAAGTGGCTGATGACACAGTAGCGTAAGAGATTGCGTTGCTAAGAAATGATCTTGGGGTACTATCAAAGCATCTTGCAGCAGAAAATTCCGAGAAAGTGAATGCAATAGTAACACAGGGGTCATCTTTCAAAGCATACGAGTCAGAATTAGAGGAGGAAGTGAATTATCTGGATCGTCAGATAGCGAGTTTTCGAGCCCAAGGGCAAGGTAACCAAGGTCAGAACTACTATGACAGATACAGGAACCGTGGTAGAGAGCGAGATGGTGACTTAAAAAAGAAGGATGATTGTAGAGAGAAGGAAGATAGATACATACCGCTTGGCAGATGAGATGCAGAATCCAGAATGAAAGAGATGTTGGCTAAGCTGGTAAAAGATCAAGAAAATCAGGTGGTTATCCTTAAGGAAATTAAGGCCGTTATTTCACAATTGACCCAGAATGTCGAGTCACATGTCACTGCTATCAAGCAGTTGGAGCACCAGTTTGGGTAGATATCAGCAACTCTGAACCAGAGGCATCCAGGTACCCTTCCGAGCAACACAATGCAAAATCCTAAAAATAATAATTATGTACTTGCTATTACCACGAGGAGCGGTATCACTACTATGGATCCCCCACTACCTACTATAGAAGTTGTTGATGATAAGACACATGTTGTTGAGTCTGAAAAGGTAACAGGTGATAAAGGTAAAATATTGAAGACAAAGGTAAGGGTCCAGTCATTGAGCCAGAATTTAGAAAAAATATGAGACCACCCCTATATTTTCCTCAGCGGTTGAAACAGAAGAAAGAGAAAGGTAAGTCTAAGTGATTCATTGAGATGCTGAAAGAATTGAGCTTGAATATACCCCTTCTTGAGGCATTGGAGAAGATGTCTGGTTATGCCAAATTCATGAAACAATTGGTCTCAAGGAAGAAAGGAGCGACTATTGAGGATGTTAATGGTGTGCACCACTACAGTGCAATTATGACAAGGTCCTTGGCGCAGGAAAAGGGTGATCTCGAAGCATTTACTATACCATGCACTATTGGGTCATCCCAATTTTCCTGAGTCTTGTGTGACTTAGGGGCCAGCATTAGTTTAATGTCTTTGGCCGTATTCAAGCAATTAGGCCTGAACCCTCTGAAACCGACTTTGATGCAATTGTTGATGGTTGACCGGATAGAGAAGAAACTTGTGGAAATATTGATTGATGTGATCGTGAGGATGGTTAACTTTATCTTTGCGATTAATTTTGTCATCTTGGACAGTGAGGTTGACATCAAGATGCTCATTATCTTGGGAAACCCATTTATAGCCACAGGTAGAGCTATGGTTGATATAGAAAAAGGTGAGCTGAAATTTTGAGCCAATGGTGAGGAGTCCACATTCAACATCCGAAGGTTAATGAAGCAGCCAACCGACATAAGGGTAGTATCAGTGATTTATTGTATTGATGACCCTGGAGGATACTCCTATGGGTACCTTGATGAGTTCTTAGTCAAGATACCTGCATCATGTCGTGGCGTTAAATCAAGCGCGGCATGAGAGGCATACCATGGGCTTGTTGGTGATTTGTTGGTGATGTATGAGTAACCAACATAGCCACGGCGTGCCTCAACGTTAAACCAAGCATTGAGTGGAAGTCAACCCACTATTTTAGTGTTCACATTTTTGTTATTTTTGTCTTTTTGTAGGTTTTTAGATTTTGCACCTTACTAGGAATACGGTAAAAATTGCTAAATTCATCGATTTCTAGGTAAGGGGACTGTGTGATCAACCCATCATGGTCACAAGTCTCACACGATAAGTTGAGTAATAAGTTGAAATTTTGAAATTTCGAGGATGAAAAATGATAAGTGACGGACTTTGGCATCTAATTTTACTTTTGGGACCTAAACCTTAGGCTTCGGGACCATAAGTATCTAGAAAATATTGAAATACCAAGTACATGTTGCAGAAAAGCGGGCCAAAAATTTTGGCTCGGAACCTACGCCTAGCACCTACTGGCCACAGGTGGTACCTATGCCCAGAGCCAGACTGCGGGTGGTGGCCGCAGGTACAAGCCGCAGCTAAGTCGGTTTGTGGGCTCAATTTTTAATTTAAACTTTGGGCCTACCAACACTTAAATATAACCTAAAATAGCCCCCCCCGCCCCCCCCCCCCCCCCCGCCTATATAAAAACATTCTTACCCTCATTCTAACTCATTCAAATCCTCAAACTTCACTTTTCTCTTTGAATTCAAAGTTTCATGATAAAATATCAACTAACCCCACACTTAAGTAAAGGATAAATTGACACTTATTTGAGATGCCAAATTGTCCTAACATGCTAAAAATAAGTTTCAACTTTGGTTTTGCTTGAGTTATTCATTATTCACTATCAGTTTTTCATAAAAGGGATAACTTTCTCGGCTCCTAATGGTTATATATTGGATTATTTATTATTTAAATAAGTTGATATGTGTATTCCATTGCAAAATATATAGAATTTATCATACTTGTATGTTGGATCCTTGAAGTAGCCTAAAATTGGAGCCTTGAAGTAGCCTAAAATCATAGTGTAGGACCTTGTTTTGAAGAAAAAGCTAAAGTTAGGCCCTAACCGAAAAGTGAATTTGAATGAATTGAGTAATACCACTAGCTGAACATATTTGTTTGCTTTGAAATTCATGATTCTTGATTGGTGTGTGCACATTGGACTTATTGAACTTTCAAATAGGTCTTAGGGGTGTGAAAATTGAAAAAAAATTCAAACTTTTCAAATTTTGAGTTTTCTTCAACTTTTGCTATTTCTCACTTTTGTTGGAAACTAAAAATTAGTTTTTCAGGTACATATGACACTTAAAGCGGTGAAAAAGAAAAAGGCCGGTACTTCAAGGAGACGGGCAGAGTCTCTCGAGCATAGTGGTTCAGTGGAAAAGTACCCAAGGCAGCGACATAGAGACACTGCCATAGGGGTGACACACAGAGTTACAAGAGGGCAGACTCGCCAGGCTGCTCAGATAGTTGCAGCTCGGTCCAGGATAAAATCTGTATGAATATCACCCCCCCACACACACATACACACACTCTTCCACCTGATGATGATGATGAGGATGAGACAAAGTTTAAGTCTACTACACAGGTTGCTACTCAAGACCCCTAGTCTGAGGCGGTTCCAGGATTCATCAAATGAGGTTAAGCAGAAGCAGTCATCCGTGCTGCCCTAGTCTGAGGAAGGTACCGCCACTCATGTGAAAAAGACATAGGTACCCCAATCTGAGAAAGGTACCAAGCAACCTTCCCACGATGCATCAGTTTAGCAGGGATAGAGCCCTGCACCTCCAGATGCCCAGAGGCACCTCCAGAGAATCAACCTTCGAAGTGGTGTATGGAAGGGATGTGAAATATATTTGAGATTTATAGTCATATTTAAGAGCTAGGTAGGACTACGAGATGCATTTATAAGGAGAGTCGAATTAACTTATTGGGGCTAGATCGAGTACCACAGTTACAGACGACATTTGATAGTTATCAACTAAAGTGGATGACTAGACCACTCGGTTCCTATAGCCCGGCTATGGAATAGGAATTTTATGCATACTACAGAGCTATCATAGTCTTTATTATGCCCAGACATCCAGGCTTTGTGAGATTTGTGCAACAGTTATAGCTTGATCATACACTGGTTAGAGGGGTGAGAGTTGATATTATAGAGGAGACTATTCATAGAGTTATCTTCGACCCAAATTACATCACTCTTGTATCTACAGTTGAGTGTGACCACAGATTGGGGATCGCACGTGATCGACATATCATGCGGGAGGCTAAGCACCTTCAAGAGAAGGTTAAGATAGCTAGGTGGATAGCTAGTTATATTTCACCATTAGGTGATCCGACCCATGGATTGAGGGGTAAGTTGTGATCAAGAATGGCCTATTGAGTTTGGAGTCCAAGTTTTGGTGGTTACTAATTAGATACAAACTGATACCCACTTCTTTAGATAATACATTGACGTGGGAAGGAGCAACACTGGTTGTTTGTCTGATGGCCAGTTATGATGTTGATTTTGTTGTTATTATTCGCCATGAGTTGCATGATAGAGCATTTAGGGAGTTGACTAATCTAACCTTGTCTTACACAATTCAGAGGATGTGTGATGAAGACGGTGTGCCTGAGATATCGGGTGTAGATGAGAGGGTTTCTGTGATGGAGACTGCATAGACAAGGACCATGAAGGGTGTGGCATCTCCAAGCATTTCTAGGAGATCAAGACAGTAGGAAGCAGTACCACGGGCTCAGTCTGAGGGCCCAGTAGTTTCCACAAAGCCTACTAAGGTACATCGAGGGGATATGGGTGGTAGTATTGACATGGAGATAGAAGAATAGAGAGAGGCTCCTAATTCGAGTACACAAGGTGAGGAGACACAAACTACCTCTTCTTCAGCCTTGGTTTCAACCTCAGAGCCGGTTGGTGCATATATAGAGCCTACTCATCTATCCACTACAGCTCATGCATCAGGCATGATTACTATATCTAGCAAATTTTTGTACAGCTTAGTGGATAGCCAAAGGGCTACCGATACTAGAGTGAGGGTTATTGAGACTTATATGACTACCCTTTATGATCAAATAAAATTAGGGTTTAGGACTAGATTTGATTAAGCGGAGGCCTGATGAGAGGCCGCATTGAGTACTGAATTATTCGAGCTACGTGTTGATTTTCAGACACGGCTCGATGAGTTTGAGAGACGGGTTATAGCCCGATATACAGAGATAACTGCACCAAATCTAGCCAGATAAGGGAGGATTTTGATATACTACGAGCAGAGGTACGCTCTCTTATAGAGAGTCGTGTTGCTGTCACTCCCTCAATTATACCCCAGGTGGTTCAGATATCATCTTCACGTGCACCGAGATAGTTTGAATTTTTTATGGAGGATGTTGATGAGGTTCTAATAGTTGGGACCAAGAGAGGTCACATATATGACTTGTAGGATCCTACTAGACCATATGATTAGGTCATTAAAAGGGCTAGGATGATTCTATGGAGACTGCATTTGTCAATGAGCAGAGGCGCACATCTATAGCAGTGGGTGCATCCACCAGTAGAGCACCACCACCACCTCTACCAGCTGGTATGCCCCCATCTGGGGATACTTCTAATTCAAGCGCCTAGTGCGTCCCAGGTATGTTCTCACTTCCCTCCGTTTTACTTTGTTTTAGCGCATTGAGGATAATGCACAGTTTTTAGTTGGGGGTAGGCATACTATGCCACCATGGATTTTTATTGTCATGCTTCTTTTTCCTATCTGTCGCGGTATGGTTGTAGAACCGGTATGTCTAGAATAATTTTGTATCGTATTGTGTTTTTTTGTATTGTGTTATTTTTGTGTAATTAGGAGATTTTTAAGTATTTAGGACGGTAATCATGTTTTGATTGATTTTTTATGCCCGTCCAAAATTTTGTGTTTTAGAACTGTGTGGATGTATATATATGTGTGAACTTTGTGGATCTTGCTATGGAATTAGGATTAGGGATATGATAATTACTTGCTGACAATTGCATGAACTAGATAGGCAGTAGTTGGTGATATTGACTCTATTCCATGTGTGTGTGAGATACTACCCAGTTTCTTTTTGTGTGTTGAATTCAAAACTTGCCTGGTTAGTTTTTCCTAGGTTGAAGGATAATCAGTTATGAAAGGATTATAAACCATTTTTTATTTCAGTCCACTTTTAGCCTAAATGACCTTCCATATGTGCATTATATCCATTGATCCCTGTTTTGATCCTTATAGCCTATTTTTCTTATTTCACCTATTCACCTTCTCATTTAGATTACAATGAACCTGTTTTGGCTCTTGTTCTCCTTGGACATTGTGCACCTCAACTCAGAAAAAATGTCTAAGTTGATGGTGGCTATCATAGGGGTGCGTAGTATAAAGTGGGTATGTAGAAGATAAAATAAGAGAAAAAGTTAGTAAGGCTGGGTGTGGTTGAAAAAGAAAAGAAAAAAAAAGTGAAAAAATGAAAAAGAAAGAATAAAAGACCGCACTCAACCTGAATGTGCTTTAAAAGAAAAAAGAAGATATGAGGGAGGAAATAAAGTAAAAATTGGCTAATAAGTGAGACCCCAAAGTTAGTGTAGTTCCAAGGATGCTTAGTTACTTTAAATGTCCATATGTATCATACCATTCCCAAGCCTACATTACAAGCTGAAAAAGTCGTATAGTGATCCTAATTTGACTATCTGAATGTTGCGGTAAAAAAAATAAGGGCAACCCACTGGTATTTGACATGCATTGACTGGAACTTCTTTGTTGAGTGTGAGTGTCTTGTGATAGTCCCTATATTGACATGCATTATTTTAGATGAGTGAGTGGGACATCTTTATTGTGAGGGAACTTGAGTCATATTTCTATCTATTAGCTTATTTCGGGTAGTGTAATTTGTATATATGAGTGGCTGTTTATTGCTAATGTAATTGCCATACCTTGATCCCATTAAGTCATATTGTTGTACTTCATATTCATACATAGTTGGTTTTGACAAGTGAGATTGGAGGGGGTGTTGTGATTTGAACTTAATGTGATGACTGCCTACCTTGAATAACTTAGATTCTCCTAGTTAAGTGTCGTTTTTATTTTTTTTTTGTGTTTTATTGCCTGAGGACATACAAACGTTCTAAGTTGAGGTTGTTGATGTGCTATAGAAATATAGCACTTTCGATGCTTAAAACGGAAAAAATATGCAAGTTTCTGAGGCTATTTTGTTAAATATGATCTGTTTTGGGTATGATTTCCAGAAAACCATATTTTGGATGCTAAGTTCGTGAAAAGGGCGAAAAAAGGTATCTTTGGCTACTTTTTGGAGCAATTAGGGATATTCAAGATGTTTTTCAGCTTGTTCGTGATCAAAGCATGTTCGAGAATCGAAAAAAAGCTAAAAAGATAACTCCCAACACTTACCAAGTCAACATGTGGCCGCAAGTAGGACCTATGGACCACATGTAGGCAAAGCAAGACCAAAAGTCCAAAATTCCGAGAGTTGAACTTGCAGGATTTTTTCTTTCGGTACCTGTGGTTTGTACCTGCGCCTAATGTCTGGACTGCAGGTAGTACCTACGCTCAGGGCCAAACCGCGGGTACAGACCATATGTGGCCACTGACCAGATTTTCTCCTATTTTGTTCAGGCTTTATTTTTAGGGTTTCCTCTTGTACTATAAATATCCCTTATGTACTTTTTAGTAGGAGTTACGCACTTTTGATACTCAGAAACATATTTTGATTCCAAGATACGATTTTTCTCTTTGAATTCTCTTGTATTAACTTTAGTTGATTTATTCAGTTATGGTTGTGGGTTTTCACACTTCTTATCATTGTGATTTCATCTATGCTTTCTCTTATAAATGTTATTGTTTCCTCCACAATCATGAGCAACTAAAATTCATAGCTAGGGTTGTGCAAACCCTGGCGAATTGATTAAGTAGGGGAAGCGAGATTGTTGATCTGAACCAATACCCACGACATGTATTACTTTATATTCATTATAACAGATTTCTTAATGGGTGCACACATTAGGATCCCGCTTAGATATTGCTACTTACTCTAAAAGAGGAGTAGTGTCTAGGAAAAGATAAAGACAATGGTAATTTGGAGTTTAACTGTCGATCCACACTTCTAGGTCATATCTTAGTAATATGGTTACGTTTCATCTAATAACTAGAGATTCAAAAGATAATAGTTAACTGGGATCAAGATAAGAGTTAGTAGTGCGACACCCTGAGATTCAAAAGGTAAAGGGTAAGATCCTTCTATTCGTCCAAAAGACTGTAGAAGGTACATAACTTATTGATTCTACATGCAAGGTATTGGGTTGGTTCAACAACGCACGATAAGCCTACGGAGTTGAGAAGCTAGGGGAACACAATCCTAGTGTTCACTTATGATTGATTACAACTAAGTTAATACTGTTCTTTCTCGATATTACTACAAACAATCCCCTCATTTGCTTTTATTGTTCTGCCCATTGACTATAACTGCTGAGATCTGCAAAGCCATGTGTTCCCTTGGGATTCGACCCCAACCTTTGTTGGGTTACTATATCTTGATAACGACTGTATCATCATCTGAAAGGAGATGTTGCTTGGACGTCATCAAGAGTCAGTAAAATCTCACTTGACAAAATAAGCTAGTAATTTTTTTGTTATGTAAACCTGAATTTTACACTAAATAATACAATCGAAAGATGCGACCCAATAGTCAGATATAAAAGATATAGTGAAGTTTGAAAAAAATTATCATTGCATAACGACAGTTTCAGTTTTATAGCAAAAATCCATAGATGGCATGTTTTCCCATTGAGATAAGCATCCACTACCCCCTCAGACTATGCTCTATGACCAAAGTTACTATGACACACTCCAACTTCAACATGAGTCTTATTTCCCCTAAACTCAATTTTAGCGTATTTTTATCGCCTTTTTGTGCTGACATGACACCTTTATTATATAAAAATGGGGCCCACGTCAGCTAAAAAGTGTCACATCAGCTAAAAACGGTGATAAAAATACACTAAAATTGAGTTCAGAGGGTAATAGAATCCCTGTGAAATTGGAGTGTGCCGTAGCAAATTTATTCATAATTCAGAGGGGTAGTAGATGCTTTACTCTTCCCCATTTCACGTTTAAATGCAAGCCTGGTTTCTGTCATGAATTCTATCTCAAATGGTGAGTCCTTTTTTAGTTAGGTAAAGATTTTGCATAGTTATATATTGAGTATGTGTAACTCATGATTTTCTTCTTTCATTTCTCCATTTTAAGTGAGAAATTTTTCAGATTTGTTTTTGAGTTTATGGAAAAGTTTCACTTTTTATGCATCAGTCGCGCATTCTAGCACTCATAAGAGGTTTACTCTTAACTCACATATTTTTTAAAATGCATATGTTTTAAATATGGAAACATTTAACAAATGTGATACCGTATATATCTTGAATTGTATACGATATGATGTTCTAATACAGGGCAGTATGGTTGAAATCCGGCATTACAAGTATTTTTGTAAATATATGCACAGTTAACAATAACTTTGAACTGATAACACTAATTAATATTTAATAAGCTGGATCCCTTGAGATGTAATGATCATAGATTTGGTCAACCAATAGATAGTCAAAGATGTATGTCATTGATTATATTTTACCTATTTTTGTACGTAGAATAAAATTATTAGCACCATGAAATCAAGTATATCTATTGGTATTTTGCTAAGACTTATCATTTTTAGTTGAGTAATAGTAGTACAGTCAAATATCTCTATAATGACACTATTTATTCGAAAATTTCATTACTGTTAGAGAGAGGTATTGTTATATATGTATTTGATATTTGACATTCAGATCTCATTTAGTTATTATAAACAAAAATATGCAAAATTAGAAAGAACATGAAAGACAAACATTAATAGTTTTTTCTTGTAAAGTTATGAAATAATTAATGTGCGTCATTTAAATAATTTTTTCTTTAAATTAGATATTTGTAATTGAAATATACTATATATGCGTGACATTAGTGATGATTACCACAAATGTTTTGATAATATATTTTTCATAAAATATTATTACATAATATTGGAGTATATATATTATTATAAAGAGGTAATTTTACAAAGAGTGTACCACTACAACAAGTGGCATTGTTGTTAAAGGTATAATGTTGTTATAGAGAAGTAAAATATAACATGAAAAAATGATTTAAAAAAAAATCAAGTTACTATAGTGAAATGCCCTTATAACTAGTTAACGTTATAAAAAACTCTTTCATTTTCTCAGTAGCTCGAGCCAACAAGTAATTGCCAATCGTAACTATAGCAATATTGACTCACAAGTATAAGGAAAGAATATAAACAATTCAGCATATGAATTACCTTGTTAATTTGAAGAAAATGTTTTATGTTATATTTCATATAAAGTGCAAGTGAATATTTACACACTAGATACAATTTAATATGTTGTACAAAGATATTTATGTTTTTGCTCGATTTTTGGATATTGTATCATTTAGTGTGGGTTCAGGTCTATTTCATAAGTAAATTTATATTTTAAAAATGAGATACGTGAACTCATGATCTTTTTGTAAAATTAGATTTTATATATGTATTAAGTGGTAATTGATCTCTAACCCTCTAGATAAATATCATAACATTGAACCAAGTGCACTAGTATGGGTATATATGCATAGAGAGAGGATTAGAGATTAATTACCACTTAATATGTTTTTTCTTTTTTTTTCTTTGTGGTACACTCATTATCTAGAAATTCTAGATTCATCTCTGATCTACATCACATGAAAAATAAAAGTATTTTATCAAGTCTGGAAGTGACAAATCCAACTAAAGTGACTTTGAGAATTTTAAAATTCGATGATTTTATTAATATATTACTAAGTTAAGTGACTTTGTAAAGAAATATTCAAAATTGATATGATTTTATCAATTCAAATTAACTTAATCAACTTTACTAAATAATTCAACATAATTAAGTAATTATTTGAGAAATTAGTCGTAGTTTAACCCGTGATCGTTACAATTACAAATAATCAACTACTCATTTGTCATGAAGTATCAATTATATATAATATAAAGAAAGGTCATAGAGGAGGTGACGTGGCACATCTATGACCTCCATTCATATTTCTCTTTTTTCTCCTTTTGGGGATTTTTTTTCCCTTCATTTGTCTATTTATGTTATTTTAAGTAGACCAAAAAATGTGTAGATTCAACTTTTCACCTTCCATTATAATTGTCTTCTTAATTGAATATCTTAATATGCATTCATGTATGACCTTTTGATATCCTTTATATCATTAGCTTAGTTTTTGGTTGGAGAATATTATCGTTGTGGATTGTTTTGCTTTATTGCAAGGTTTTGCTACTTGATGCTCCAAAAATGTATTTCTTGTGTTTTGTTACAAGTGCATGTAATTCTATTGTTGCGGGTTCATTGCGTAGGCAAAGTAGTGGAGTAGAAATTGGATCAATGTTACATGAGTTTTCTTAATATATAACCTACTTATTTGTCCTCTTTTTTCTTGGTCATGTCTGATTCTTTTACTGATGATATGTTTGCAGAGATGGTACTTTCAAAGCTATAAATTTGCGTAGGAACACATCTGCCTCGACCAATTTGAATGATATAACTTCATATAATTTATCAGGGAATTCAGGTTTTGACTTTCATCAACCATGAGATTGCTTTCCTTGAAGTTTTAATTGCCTTGATCCCTTTGATTTGTAGCCTAACTAAGCCCTACGTTATAGTGTTATACACAACAAATATTTCATCATACGTACTACTAGGTTGTCCTTTTCCTTTTCTCTATTTCCTGTGAGATTTTTTTAGAGAACTGTGAAGTATGTATTTCTTACACAGTAAATAGACAGAGTCGCAGAGATGCTACCCGGCTGGTGCTGGTGAACTTTGGTCTGCCTAGACTGGATTAATCTTTCTATCTGAACAGATAAAATGTTGTCTCTCATGAAAGAGTTTGTAGATTTCTTTTTTGCGATAGAATTTAAAGATCTGATTAAGCTTCATATTGTATACTCTTCTCTTTTCTGTCACAACTCCCCACTTATGCACAACAGTAGCTGGGGTTTCAATGAGAAGCTTCTTATACAGACCTTGTACAAGGTATTCATTTGGGTTCTGTACATTCCAAAATATTTGTTTTATAATCAACTTTGAATTTTCAAGTAGATATTGCCTCTTATAGCTATTGCTTGATCTTTCTCTAATTTATTGTCGGACTAAGATTGTTCACTCCACTTGCAAATTATTGTCAAAGTATCGAAAACCAGTCCCATGATTCGTATCTCAGGGATGTCCAGAAGGTCCTTTATATTTCAGAAAGATATATGTATTGTTCCAGAAAATGCTAAAGAAATTGTTTGGGTCTGTTCTGATCCTTGATTCAAGAATTGTGGACCCTGAAAACGACTATAGGGAAATAGATGAAAAACTTTCGTCAATATTTCCCTATAACCTTGAAATCAAACCCTAGAAGAGGAAACACATCTTGTATATAATAATAAAGAAATGCACAAGAGGTGATGATGACATGACATCTCTCGATGATCAGCATTCTTATTTATGTATTTTGTTAATTTTTTGGCATTTTCTTCTCATTTTTCATGTTAAATAAACAATAATTGCCTCCTTTTCATTTGGAATAGTATACTATACGTTACACAGAAAATAATAGAACCATTAGCATTAACATAGGCCTTCAATTATAAAATTAACTATTCCATCTGTTACAGTTTATACCCCTTATGGATTCCTTCAAATTCTTTCAGTTATAGCTTTATACATAAATCAGTAATTAATTATAGAATATGAAAAGAATTTTCACCTTTAAAATTTAACACTATATAAATTGACATTATATCCAAATCTTGGGTAGTACAATTTAGCATAAACAAGTATATTGTTAACATAACTAGCAAATCGGAGGCCAATTTATTTTCAAGACATCAATACTGCTATCATACAATTCATATACTTCTATGCAAATAGCTCTTTAATGACACAACAATGGAGACGTGGATATGTTTATGACACTATCATGGAATGAAGCAAGAAGAAGAAAGAAAACAAATACACTATCATAGATGGATGGATGGATGGATGGGTGAATGGATAGATGGATAGATGGATACTTTCAATTTATATATTAAATTAAAATAACTGTTAGAATTTATAGAAGAAACGACAAGAGCATATATGCTGATTTTTTGAGATTCTGGTATAAAAACTTGATCAAAAAGAAAAAGGAAGGATAAAAAGAATGGAAAGAGAAGTTCCATATGCAATTTCGAGATTGACGTTTTGAAGAAAATGATGTCAATTTTGTTTGTTCCATACATAAATTGGACGAAACGATTGTTTTGAGTGACTTATTTATGTTTTGCCACTTCTTTGTCTCTATTGTTTTTCTAAAATAAAATAAAATTACCAAAAAAATAAAATTAAATGTACATTTTTTAATTGATTTTTCACTCATTCTTTGCTATTAATTAGGAATTACTTATTTATTAAAAATCCAAGAGTCACTAAAAGTTACAACCATTACACAAGTGTAGGGGTGTTTATGGTTCGATTTGGATCAATTTGGAGATATCACTCTCTGGTGTATGCATTCGTTCATTTAGAGCACATATTGATGCATTCCTATATTTGTTAGGGTACGATCCCTAACTATGTTACTAGGAGAAAATGTTACTTCATCTGTGTTTGGATCCTTCAAAATGCACTATCATAATGCACTATCATTAGAAAATTCAATATGGAAACATTAATATTTTTAAAGAGTCAGTGCAACACGAAAAAAAAAAAATTGTAGAACTGATGGAAAAGCTAAAATAAACTAAATACTTCTGATAAGATAGACAATTACACACTACATATATCTTTTGACAGGTTGACTAGATAATGCTTTGGAAGCATGTTCTCCATCTAAGCACGTAGTTCAAAATTGGGAAAATCCTACTTTTTCAATTAGCTGTTGATATTATTTTTTGAGCAGTTTAATTAGGCACGAAGGCTACCTAGAGAAGTTCAGCAAGGAGTTTGTTTATACGGAAAAAACTCAACAAGCCTAATTAAAAGATTGTTAAATTGATGAATCATGGTATATATAAATAATTTAATCGGTTAAAAAGTGAGGACCTATTGATATTTCATTGTGCTTACATATACACCATCCGATAATCATCATTTAATTATCAATCTGATATCGAATCAATCGTTATTTTATCGGTTGACTGGCGGTTTAGTACACTTAAAAGCCGATAGCCAATAAGTTAAATTGTTAAACATAATTATACAACCTGTCCGTCCGATAAGCAGTCTGACTCAATTTACGTGTCATAATTTGAGATACAATATATTTTATATGATTTGAATAGATATATCATATATTTTAACGTCAATTGCTACTTTTGAATAATAGTTGTGTATATAATTTATTTGATTGATGCAAGACACACGTGCAAATCACCTACAATAAGCTAAAAGTAGGAAGTTTTCAAGTTAAAAGTTAGATTACAAAAATGTCCCAATAAAGCCATAATAGTATGGACAAAAATATAAATGCTTATCAAAAATTAATTAACCACTCTTTCCTTCACAAAAAAAAACAAAAAAAATCTATTAAATTTATAATCTTACTGCATTAAATCATATAGAATCTACATGTTCATCTATATCTACAATATATTAAAATTGTGAAGACCCGTAGATGAGTGATTTAAACTTTTTGTCCTTTATTAAAAGTTTTTTGTTTAGATAAAATTCTCTTTTCACTTTTTAATTATTATTATTTTACTATTGTTAATAATAGGACGTTGAAATTAATTAAAGTTTTTATTTAAGTTAGGAAAGAAATCATAATATTTATCAGTTCTAAATCAATTAAAAAAATTTCTTATATATAATTTGTTAAGTTAAATTAAAAGAAAGAATATTTTAAATCGAAAAAGGACACAAAACAAAACTACGGAGAAACAAAAAGAAAAAAAATTAAACCTAAAAACAAAAAAGATCATAAAGGCTAATTTATCATTTAAATAGTTACGAATTGAAACCGACAAAGGACATCAAAAATATCGGGAGAAAGAAAGAAAAACTAAACCTAAAATTTCTTATAAATTGAGAATCTTTTCATTCTACAACAATACATCCACAATGTAGTTTTCCAACAAGTTTTTCTTGTTATGGTCGTTCAAAAATGTGTTTGTGATTTGAGGTCAACTTTTTAAAAGTTTAGTCCTTGATGTTTCCAATCTTGATAATATCTATGATTAAAAAAATAAAGTTGTTTTTTATTTGAGGCAAGTTTTCTAAAATTTTAGTATGTTCTTGAAGTTTAAATAATAAATTATTATGTATTCGTGATAGACAATTCCTGATTAAGAAGTTTTTAGTGAAATATTGATAGTATCTATGATTGTAAAGATAAATTTTCCTGTGATTTATTGTAAGTTTTCTTAAAATTTTAATATGTTTACAAAAATAACTAATCATATATTTTGATAGATAATTACTAATTAAAATATCAAAGTGATTTTATAAACAAAACTTCTTAAATCGAGGTACACGCGCGAGACGCGTATAATATGACTAGTATATATATATATATATATATATATATATATATATATATATATATATATATTATAGCAGTTTCTTTAAAAAAAATTGAATTTACGATTTTCTTCTAATAAATGAGCTTAAAGATAAATAAAATTTTCATACAAACTATACAAAGTACTCCACTTGAAATTATTTATAACATTCTTAGAAGAGATATCTTTTTCCAACCGCGCGAAGCGCGGGATAGTACACTAGTATATTTATATATAAAAGAGAGTTATCGATATGCCTATGTGACACCTTTCTAAAGTCAAGATTTCAATTTATCTTTTTTCTCATTTTTTTTGGCATTTTAATTCATTCTTTTTTACTAAAAGATTAATAATAATTTTTGAAGTTATAGCAAGATTTATTGCACAATTATGTTATTACAAGAATAGTTATTATCATTTCACCCTTTCAAATTTTACCGTTTCAAGTATGTCTATTAATGTACCACCATTAGTATTCATTGACTATTAAAAAAAATATGTAAATTCAATATAAAAATCTATTGAGGTTATGTATAAATGCATTTGAAAAAAGATGAAAAAGGTAACATCTCTATTACTTTCACTCAACTTATTAAAACTTTTGAGTTAGCATTTTCTTCTCTTTATCATTTTTATTTTATTCTTTATCTCTTTTTACTTTTTGAATTTGTGATTTATTTTATGATGTTTATGACGTATGTATAAGGTTATGAAAAATTACGCATTTGATTTTATAGAAGATGATGACTGTAATGCTCAACCCTGTATTAGGTAGAGTATTGATAAAGATAAATAGAGAAAGAAATAGAAGTTTGATGTTTCAAAGTCTTGGAGGAGGGTAGTATGAAAATATTTTCAACGAAGGATGTATGTATTTAATTGTTTTTTTTCTATTTTTTGTTTCATACTTTTTAAATTGTCAACCATAAATTACTACAAATAGATTATAGAAAAAGAAATGAAAGCAGATGACAATTATTATGTATTCATTAGCTTTTTTAGTTTTACTTTTGGGTCTCTAATAATTCATATATTCTCTCTTTTTTGCTTTTTGTAATTTCTTCCTATGATATGTGTGCAAGGTTATGAAAAAGTTCGCATTTGATCTGTGGAAGACGATGACTGCAAGCTTTATGTTCTAAAGTTTTAGAGAGGAAGGAAGACACTATGATGACAATATGAGAATATGTTCAACAATATATATATATATATATTTAATTAATTTTTTCTATTTCATTAATTTTTTATATTTTTTGTTACATTATTTTTTAGCTTTTGATCAATTTTAATCAATCATAAAATTCTACGAAGAGATCGTAGAAAAAGAAAAGAAAGAAGGTGTTCGTTTTTCTTTTATTCATTAGCTCGATCTTTTTGTTTCTTTTTTTGTAAATATCTTTTTGGTACCTAACGATCCATATATCTATATTTATATATGCATATAAATCTGAAAATAAGAAAAGTGATTTAATTTGGCGTTGTCATTATTCTCTCATTTTTTTTGACATTTTTCTCTCAATTCCCCCCTAAACATATTGCTAAAAAAATAAATTATATATATATATATCTTAAATATGTCACATTATTTTCTTCCTCTATTATTTTAGTCATACCTAAAGATTGTAACATATGAATTTCATATTATTACTTGTAATTCATAAGCTCTCTAGCACTTTGTATATAATTTTCTCTATGAAATTTGAGTTTTAGGAACAATGGTTGATCGTATATATCTTTATAGAAAATTGAAAACCATTTAAAATTTCAAAATCAAAATTTAATAAAAAATTAAATGGGATAAAGTCTTCAGAAAAATATTTTATTGACTTTAAAGACATGCCACATCTTTTCTGCTAAAATTGAGACTTTTTCCCTATATATCAATATTGTTATTACCTAAAAACTCTAAGTAATGAAAATTATTCAAAAAAAATAAAGTGAAGTGTTAACAATGAAATTGATTAAAACTTAAAATTTTATCCTTTGGATTTGGAGACTAAATAAATGTTTAACATATTTTTAATATCTAGTTATTAATTTAAAAAAAAAATGCAATATTTTTTAAGCCGCGCGAAGCGCGACTAAGTTGTCTAGTTATATATATTCATGTATTAACTATTGATAACTCATTTGCCATAAATTTATTTCAAATGACATGCATATCTTTGATATTAGAACTTTAAAGTTTAATAATCATGTTCTCAAGCAATTAATAATCTTCCGCCACACATGTAAACAAATCATCTTAATTTGTTGTATTATGAGATATTTATCAATTATCCTGCTTGAGACTGAACGCTGTTTATTATTGTTGTTGTGGGTTTATTACTCCTTGTGTACCAAAGAAATGGAGAATTTGAAAAAAGAGAGTTAATATAATATGTAGATGTAGTATAGTTCTTGTTGTAAAATTGACCATCAATTTCTTTATTTTTTACAAAAGTAATGTCCAATACTAAATAAAAGTACACTAAAATTATTTTAAAAAGTTTGAAGAACCTAACAGAAATTCTTTTATCCTCAAATTATTATCTTGTCCATTTTTAAAGCACTTCCTCAATTTGTTTCTCCATTGATAATCGAAAGAAATAAATAAAAATGCATGCACAGGAAGGACCTCCCTTGATTTCAATTTATTTGTCATATTAATTTGACACAATATTTACTTTAAGAAAGTAAAAAAGACTCTTGAATAGTGTGATCTTAAATTAAATTTACAAAGGATGTATCAAAATACCTATTAATCATGTCACATGGAAACTTAGAACTGACGAATTGTCAATTAAGAAAGGCCTATTCTTTTATGGATAGATTA
Source organism: Capsicum pubescens (assembly GCA_030864215.1). Taxonomy (NCBI): domain Eukaryota; kingdom Viridiplantae; phylum Streptophyta; class Magnoliopsida; order Solanales; family Solanaceae; genus Capsicum; species Capsicum pubescens. Next base: position 284,545,630 of record CM061544.1, on the reverse strand, counting down.
AAAGGGAAAATTGAAATTGACTTAAAAAAAATAAGACAATCAAATTAAAAAAGATGGAGCATTACTTTTCGTCAAGTATTAGCTTTTAATTTCAAGGTTGCAGAAAATTAACAAAAGCCTTGTGAACTAGGAGGATGCAAACATTACCAAAATAAAACCAAATAGTTTTCAATTCCAAACACAATACCTATATTTGATGTCATATAAGAACTCTAAAAGTTGCACTAACCATAGACAAATGCAACATTAGTCACATTTTTCTACTAAGTTCTTCAAACATAAGACTACTACAATATAATTCTTCTGAGCTGTTCGACGCCAGAAGCTAATGCTTGGTCTGTCGCGATCCAGTCTGTTTCCTCACGGCTTGTTTCCCCTACTGGTTCCTACAAACCCAGAGAACCATGATTTCAGTAGGGTAACATCCAAGTGTTTGAAAATAAAAATAGTGGCTATAGAGTTCACCGATCAGTATGATGTGATGATATGAAATGAGTTTAAATGAAGAAGTCAGGATTTATATAACCAATCTCAACTATTATGAATTTGAATGCAGATCCATTACCTGCAGTATAAGACGCATCCTCTGGGTTGACAGAAGCCACCTAAAAATTATAATGCTAAAACAGTTACTTTCCGTATACAATCAAAAGCCATAATTTTGTCCAGCTTAAAATTATTTTACCGCGACATTTTCATTTCCCTGGACAAATCCTTCGCCACCCAAGATTCTTGCCTGGTAAAAAGAGCACAAAACATGATCACGCCGGTCCTAACTCCTCAACTAACCAACTGATACTTTTTTGGGGGGTAGGGGGTGGAGAGGATTAATTTTACTACAGAGTCTCTCCATCTAGGAAATAGAAGTAAAAAATTGCATCAGGATTTGAGATATGCTCACTTTAGATCGTTGAATCTGTTCCATAGCACTCATAAGGAACTTCTGGCATGCATCAGCCTCTTGGATTGAGCTGATCTTCTCCACTTGCGGTTCATAATACCTGCCCCGTACAAGAGAAAAAAATCATTATTCCTTAAAAGGGGGAATCTTTAGAATATAAAAAGAGAGATGCAAGATGAAAAGAGAAAGACGGGAAGGAAAGAGAGGTAAGGAACTTTTCAACCTCATTTTTTCTTGTGCTTCACGTAGTCGTTGATTGAGCTCCATAAGCTCAGCCTCATGAGCCTAATATGGAAATGCATAAACAATATATCTAGTTATGATTTTGCAGTAATAACAAATATGAGCTTATAACTACTGGCATCAAATCTTACCTCGACACTAAAGCACGTTGACCAATCATCAGCATCGTAAAATAGCCAGCAAAACGACAAAAATTATTCAATCCCGTGGAAAAATACCAAGCAAAACAAGGAAAAAAAGGAAAAGAAAGAGAGAAGTCACGTATCCACACTGACGAACTAATAGACTAATACATATAAACGGAGTGAAAAGGAGAGTGGCATACATAGCTATCTTGTCCACCATTTGTCCTTCATATTTTGACTGTGTGAGACTCTGCATCAAATGCTGCAACGAAAGGCATGTTAAGGTTAGATGTAACTCCAAGGACTTTCCGACAGAGGGCAATCAGTAAAAGATGAGTAAAACTTAGTACCTGTTCGTTTGGATTGGGTCTTCAACAATCATGTGGAGTGGGACAACCCAAAAAAAACAATTGACATAGTCAGTTAAATGGAATTGGCAAAGTCTAATTCATAGATTTGTCATATTGAAATAAACATACTGCCTGTACGGGTTGCCATAACGGTTCACAACACGGAGCATGATATCCTCAACACTAAACAACCAAAAAAAAATCATATCACATTCAAAAAGATCATTCTAGAAATTCTATTCATAAGAATTACTTATGAGGATTATTCACCTTCCTCTGCTAGAATAGCTGGTCACTTGATCAGTTGGAGAAAACATTAAAAGAGCAACATCTGTGTCACATAAAATAGCCAACTCATCTGCCTTCTTAACAAACCTATCCTTGAGCTTTGAATAGGTCTGTTGACGGGATGTTGGATCCTCAATTTTCTCCATCACACGCTTATTGCGACCCATGGAAGGATGCAAACTAGAACCGGATGTTGGAGGCAAGGTTGTTCGTCAAGGAACTGAGAAATATATAGAACAAGAGAAAAGAAAAAAGCACGAAGGTCAAAGCATTTAATGCGTTAACATGCTAGTCTAAGTCAAAGAATTTAATAAGTTTTTTCCAGATTTCATTAGTTGCAAGTAATAGAAAATCCAATATTGAATCAGATATAGAAAGATTTTGTGAAGAAAACGAGTTTCAGTGGTAATCCTGTTATCTATTACCAAATCTTCAGTCAACTCTAATTTATTTTTTGGATGCAGCTACACACATCCACAGCCAAATAACCTGCACCCACACAATTAATGAACAGAAATCCGTTGGCTGTATCCTGCCGAGTGGAAAAAGGGTACTTTAGTTTATTTATTTTCCTCCATTGACTTTTTCTTTTTTCAGGTAAATGCATTTAACAAAATTCTCATAATTTTCCCCATGTTGTGAATATGGAAAATAACATTAACTCCTAAAAGAATTTAGGTCTTGCTAACTTCTTAAATTGTTAAAGCCAGCATCTACATGACTTAAGAAACTAACAGTAAGTCAATTCATCCGGCTTCATGCTAGACAATAATTAATAATGCTTAAAGGAAGCTTCCTTCTTTATTCTCCTTGCACCCCCCACCCCACCCCACCCCCCACCCCCTCCTCCCTCCTTCAACAGCCAAGGACATGGTGTGAGAGCAGTTTATACAATAGGCGACATGGAAAATTAAAAGCCTGCATTTTGGAAACTCCTAAGCTCTTTCTTTCTGGTAATGATATTAGACGAGTCTTATCATCACCTTTCCAAGCATTTCAAAGGCTATATGATATAATTTTAACATATAGAAGAATTTTTATATCTCAAGAGAACTATAAGGTATATGCTAATCACATCACATAGGACTAAAATAATACATCATTAAAAACAAATTGTCTCATGTCACACTATAGAGAAACTATTTCTTTTTAGTAGGCCTATAACCTTGCACCATAGAGAAACTACAATGTCCAATAAAAGTTGGATCGACATTTTAACTTTATAGGTTCTGGATTATACAACAGAACGACAATCGGTATAAGATAAATTGTACATACTATGAGGATTTTTAAAACAAATATAGAGCTTGAATCAAAGCTATTGGGTGCTGCCGAACCTGTAACTTGTGGTGTAGATTCGCCCATGCACCTAGCTAATGATAAAACATGATACATAGTTATTCTACAACAATAAAATAGTTATAAGACAAAATAGGTCATATGACTTGGCTGATCGACTTCCTCCCTACTCGTCTATCAGCTTTACCCCTGACCTAACAATAAAATATATGTTCACAACTTCTAGGAAAAAAAATTTGATATCCATATTTAGTTCTTCATATACCTATTCAAATTATAGCTCAAAACTTTATCATGGCACCTTTTGATCCTGAACGTAAAATCCAGCTACCTGAGGTTGCAAACATAATCTTTTCTCAAATAATGCTGCGCTAACTCCCTTCTTAAAAGAAATTTGTCTTTTGAATTGCTGTAACACAAATTTATCCCACTGTATCAAATATAATTGTATCATATATATGCTTGCCATCAAAACTAGCATTTTCTCAAGCATTTGTTCACCGTTGTCTAGCCAATTGGCAGCAGGAGGATGTCTTGTCTTCCACTCCTTTTCAAGTGTTTTACATTCTAATTCCAGTTGCTTGTCAATAGGTAAACACTTGATCTGACTGAAACACTTCCCCCGCTTCCATGGAAGTTATATTCGACGAAAACATTGTCGTTCCCTTTTACCTGATTGTTTCTTTCACTTTGTTTATTTTATCATGTTGCTGATGTTACTTCTTGTTTACTACTTATTTTTCTTCTCCCCTTGAGCCAAGGGTCGGAAACAACCTCCCCACCCTCACAAGGTAGGGGTAAGGTCTGCGTACTCTTTACCCTCCCCATGCCCCACCTTGTGGGATTTTAATGGGTATGTTGTGTTGTAGTTGTCTAGAAACCAAATAGGTGGATGTACACCAGAAAGAATAAATCTAGATTTCGAAGGAGAACAACAATGAACAGGACGGAATACTTCTATAACTAATATTTACTACCATGACCAAGTATACTTATTAGAAGTTTCACATTCCGCAGCACAGAAAACATGCATCTGATGCAAGCAAATAATTGGTTATATAATAGAAGGAATGTTGAACACAACGAATTCTTCACTTTTAATCGTACATGAAAAAGAGAAGAGGTTCATAGAGTCCATATGTTGAGTTATTGAATTTTCGAGTAGTCAATGTGAAGTGACGTCATATACGCCAGAAAACGACAGTTTTCAAAACCTCAAACTCAACTATCAGATGTGGTGAGCTCCTAAAAGAAGGATTTGGAACTTTGTTCAAATAAATTTTATGTAAGCCCCTTGTTAAAAGCAATGATTATTTGCATTGGATAATCTCAAATTTTTCTTCCCACAAAAATATATTTGTCGTTGTTTGACATGGCACCAGATACATTATTGGCCACCAAGGCCAGCATCTTCTCAGGTATTCGTGCAGTGCTGTCAAGCCAGATAGTGTCAATGAATTTAGGAAAAGTACAAAAACATACCTGGAAGATCAGCAATGTCAATGAATTTAGGAAAAGTAAAAGATGAGAGTCATGCAGATCAAAATGACTAACAGTAAGTTATATTTACCCCTACAATCATTGATAAATTAAAAATCGAATACAATCACTGATAAATTAAAAATAGAATGAATATAAGTAAAGGCGCATACCGATCCCTCCGTTTCAATTTGTTTTTGTTTCTCCATTGATCTATTCAAAAATAGAAAGAATATAAATAAACGAACATACAAGAAGGCCCCAGCCCCTCAGTTCTAATTTTTTATCTGGTTCAACTTGACTCAAAATTTAAGAAAGTAGAGAAGATTTTTGAACTGTATGATCTTAAATTAATATTATGTAGAATATACCAAAATACCTTATAATCTTGTGATCTTAGATATTTCATGTAAAAACTCAGAATTAAAAAAAATGTCAAAAAAGAACATAAAATTCTTTTAAAATGAACTAAAAAGAAAAGTAAGATAAACAAATTGAAACGGAGGAAGTATTACTTTTTGTCAAGGGTCCAGATTCTAATTTCAAGGTTCAGAAGACTAACAAAAACCTTATGAACTTGGAGGATGCAAACATTGTTAAAATAAATACCAAACCAAATTGTTTTCTATTTCAAACACAATATCTATGTTTGATGCCATACAACAGCTACAACTCTAAAAGTTGCATTAATAAAAGATACTTTTGCTTGCCTGATGTGTGCAAGCTATTTTCTACTAAGTTCTTAAAACATAGACTACTATAATATAATTCCTGCTAGAGCTGTTCGACGCCAGAAGCTAATGCTCGGTCCGTCGCGATCCAGTCTATTTCCTCACAGCTTGTATCCCCTACTGGTTCCTACAAATCCAGAGAACCAAGATTTCAGCAGAGTAACATCCAAGTGTTTGCAAACAAAAATAGAGGCTATAGAGTTCATCGAGTACTATGATATGATATGAAATAAGTTCAAATGAAGAAGTTGGGATTCATAAAGCCGACCTCAACTATATGGATTTGAATATGCAGATCCATTACCTGCAGCAGCGGTAACCTCTGTGTTGACCGAAGCCACCTAGAAATTATAACGATAGCAGTTACTTTCCATACAGGATGTCCGTAAGACAGTTAAGCATCCTTCCAAGAACGATACGATAAAAAATGGCAATTTTGTGCAGCTTAAATTTACTTTACCCCAACATTTTCATTTGTCTGAAGATATCCTTCGCCACCCAAGAGTCTAGCCTGGTAAGAAGAGTATAAAACATGATCAAGCCGGTCCTCATACCTTTTTAAAACAAACAATTGGGGGTAGGAGAGATAAGGGAGGGAACTAGATAGTGGAGATCGAACCTTCACTAACAAGGTCTAAGTTCAGGTAGCCCAACCAACGGAGCTACTAAGATTCTCCGGTCCTAACTCCTCAACTAACCAACTAGTGGTTTTTTTTTTTTGAGGGGAAGGGGTTGTCATTTATTGAGCTTATTTTCCTTCAGTGTGTCTCTCCCTAAGATACAGAAGTAAAATATGCTCACTTGTGATCGTATCTGTACCATAGCACTCAGAAGGAACTCCTGGTATGCATCAGCTTCTTGGACTGAGCTGATATTCTCCACTTGCGGTTCATAACACCTGCCCGATCCAAAGGAAAGAAATCAGTATTCCTTATAGAAGAGGGAAATCTTTAGAATCTCAAAAAAGAGAAGCAGGACAGAAAAAGAAAGAGCGATGAACTCCTCAACCTTAGTTTCTCTCGTGCTTCACTTAGTCTTTGATTGAGCATCATAAGCTTCTTCTCATGATCCTAATATGGAAATACATAAAACAATAGATCAAGTTATGATCTGGCGGTAATAACAAATATAAGCTTATAACTACTGGCATTAGATCTTACCTCGGCACTAAAGCACGTACCAATCATCAGCATTGTAAAACATCCAGCAAAAAGACAAAAATTGTTAAATCACGTAGAAAAATATCCAGCAGAAAAGGAAAAAAGGAAAATAGAGAGAGTAGTCATGCATCCATTCTGACGAACAAATAGACTACTACATATAACTATAAGGGAGTGCAAAAGGAGAGTGGCGTACACAGCAATCTTTTCCACCATTTGTCCTTCATGTTTTGACTCTGTGAGACTCTGAGCCAGATGCTGCAACAAAGGAATGTTAAAGGTCAGATGAAACTCCAAGGGATTTCCGGTAGAGGATAGCGATCAGTAAAAGATGTGTAAAACTTGGTACCTGTTCATTAGAAATGGGTCTTCAACAATCATGTGGAGTGGGACAACCAAAAAAAACATTTGAGATAGTCAGATATAAGGAATTGTTAAAGTCTAATTCATGGATTTGGCATATTGAAGTAAACATACCCCCTGTTCAGTTCGCCAGGATTGTTCACAATACGGAGCATAACATCCTCAACACTAAACAACCCAAAAAAAATCATATCATATTCTGTATCTCAAAATTGTCATAAAGCGATTTACTTATTAAGATATTCACCTTCCTCTGCTAGAATAGCGGGTCACTTCACCAGTTGGAGAAAACATCAAAAGAGCAACATCTGTGTCACATAAAATAGCCAACTCATTTGCCTTCTTAACTAAACTATCCTTGCGCTTAGAGTAGGTCCGCTGACGGGATGTTGAATCCTCAATTTTCTTCATCACAAGCTTATTGCGACCCATGGAAGAACGCAAACTAGAACCTGAAGTTGGATGCAAGGTCGTTCGTCAAGGAACTGAAAATATATAGAACAACAGAAAAATAAAAAGCACGTATCAGGTCTAAGCATTTAATGCATTGGCATGCTAGTCTAAGTCAAAGCATTGAATAAGTTTTTTCCAGATTTCTTTAGTTGCAAGTAATAAAAACGAGTTCAGCGATAATCCTGTTATCTATTACCAAATCTTAAGTCAACGATAGATTTTTTTCAGGGTAGATACACACATCCACATCCAAGTCACCTGCACCCACACAATTAATGAACAGAAATCCGTGGGCTGTAACCTGCCGAATGGAAAAAGGTACTTTAGTTTATTGGTTTTCCACTATTGATTTTTTCCATTTTTAATAAATGAATGCATTTAATGACAAACTCATAATTTCTAGTGCTCCCGGTTCTCACTTCTCAATACTTATTTATCACTTAATTTTCCCCATGTTGTGAATCCGGAAAAAGAATATTTACTCTGAAAAGAATTTATCTAGGTCCGCTAGCTTCTTAATTCATTAAAGCCAATATCTATGCGACTTAAGAAACTAACCATAAGTACCATTCATCCGGCCGCGTGCTAGAAAATTGGTCATTAGAACATCCATGACTAATGCTACGTTTTGATCAGTACAGTTCATCTGTTGATCACCGCAATACTTAAAGGAAGCGTCATGTCCTCTATGGCCGTGGACATGACGCGTCAGTGGTTTATACAATTAGGTGACATAGAAAATTAAAAGCCTACCTTTTGGAAACTCCTAAGCTATTTCCTTCCGGTAATGATATCAGATGAGTCCTATTTATTACCTTTTCAAGCATTTCAAAGCCTATATGAAATAAATTTAACATGTAGAACAATTCATATTTTGATATCTCAACAGAAGTATAAGGTGTACGGGAAGATCACATTAGACTGAACAAAAATAATACATCATTAGAACACATATTATGTCCATGTTGCCAACTAATGATGATACATGATTCTTAATAAGTTACTACAATAAAAAAGATATAAGAAAATATAGGGCATATCACATGGCTGATCGACTTCCTCCCCTCTCGTCTATCAGCTTTACCCTTGACCTAACAGTAAAATATATGTTCACAGCTTCCATGAATTTTTTTATATGCATATATTCCGTTCTTTTTTTTAACAACTGAGAAATCCGTGAGGACCAAAGACACATGGTTAGAGACTCTTGGGATAAAACGTCTGCCACTCTACCCTTCTCAATTTAAATGCCAAGCTTTTTTGGTTGTAGTGTTCAAATGTGAATCGTGCGCTTTACTCACACATTTCATGCTGTGCTCTTACCACTAAACCAAACCCCTGGAGGCAATCCATATATTTAGTTCTTCATATGCCTATCCAAATTATAGCTCAAAAATTTGTCATGGCACCCAAGAATTCTTCTCTTTTATTAGTCTTGAGAGAAAAGGACAAGCTTTAGATTATTGAATGTGAACTGAAAAAGTCATAAAAGCCAGTAAACCTCAACCTTCACAAACTCACTACTCAAGTTGCAAAACATTTATCACCTTTTGCCTAAATATGCTACGTCAACTCCCTTCATAAAAGTAATTGTCTTTTGAATAGCGGTAACACAAACTTGTCTTCCCACTATATCATATATGTGGTTGTTTGGCAATATACAAGTTTGCCGTTAAAACTAGCATTTTCTCAGGCATTTGTGCACCATTGTCAAGCCAATGGCTGCAGGGCGATGTCTTTTCTTTCACTTCATTAACTAATATTTACTACCATGACCAAGTATTACTTATCTGCAGCTTCTCCTTCCACAATATAGAAAACATGCATTTGATGCAAGCAAACACTTGGTTATATACCAGAAGGAATGTTTACAACCAAGAATTATTCACTTTTAATTGGTCGTATATGTAAAAGACAAACATAGAGGTTCATAGAGTCCATAGATTGAGTTATTGAACTTTCGAGTAGTGAATGTGAAGTGACGTCATAAAAGCCAGAAAACAACTTTCAAAAACCTCATATTCAACTATCAAATGTGGCGAGCACCTAAATGAATTATTTGGATCTTTGTTCAGATAAATTTATCGTAATCCCTGTGTTAAAAGCTTAACAATGACCATTTGTGGTGAATAAACTAAAAGTTGTTTTCCCACCGTAACATATTTGTCATCGTGTGGCATGGCACCAGATACAATTGGCCACCAACGCCAGCATCTTCTCACATATTCGTATATTGTTGTCAAGCCAGATGGCGTCATGTCTTTCCTTTCCATTCTTCCCATGTGGCAATAAATGCTTCGACAGGGTAATTCCATATCTTGGTAATAGTTTATGAGCTGATCTATCTACCTGAAACATTCTCAAGTCGAAAGTTCATTCATATGGCACATGTTCTTTTTCAAAATTAAAAGGAAATTGAAACTCTTTTACTATCTTACTCACAATTGCTAGCTAAAGTTAATCCATCTCTCCTTTTGTTTTGTTTCTCTCTATTCCACATTGGTATTACTGCACATAACAATTTTCCTGGGTACTTCCTATGGCTTCAAAGAGCTCCCATCACTTTCCGTTATCACCAATAAGTTTCTCGTTTTCCTATTTCTCTTTTCCACATTCTTATTACTCCACGTGTTAAATTGTCCCAGATACTTCCCAGGATTGAAAGATCTCCCATCACTTTGTGTTATCATCAAAAGGTTCCGTGGTTGTTTTTTTATATATTTTCCACATCTGTATTATTCCACAAGTTAAATTATCCTGGATGACACTTCGCAAGGCTTCAAAGAGCTCTCATCACTTTCAGTTATCATAAACAAGTTCCTTGTTTGTTCGTTTTCTCTCTTTTCCACATTCGTATTACTCCACGTGTTAAATTTTCCCTGATACTTCCCGAGGCTTCAAAGAGATCCCATCACTTTCCATTATCATCAATAGGTTTCTTGTTTGTTCTTTTTTCTCTCTTTTCCACATCCGTACCACTCCACGTGTTAAATTGTCCCAGATACTTTCCAAGGCTTCAAAGAGCTCCCATCGCTTTCAGTTATCATCAACAAGTTTCTTGTTTGTACTTTTCCTCTCTTTTGAGGTCATGAGTTCAAGACTTGGGTACAACACTGCAGAAAGGCAAGGTAAGGCTGCATATGCTAGACCCTTGTGGTTGAGACCTTCCACAGACCCTGTGCATAGCGGGAGTTTTAGTGCACGGGGCTACCCTTTTTCTATTACTCCACGTGTTAAATTGTCTCCAATATTTCCCAAGGCTTCAAAGAGCTACCATCACTTTTTTTATCACTTATCATCAACAAGTTTCTTGTTTGTTCTTTTCTCTCTTTTCCGCATTCATTTTACACCACACGTTAAATTTCCCTCCCTAGATACTTCTTAAGGCTTCAAAGAGCTCCCATCTTACTGTTATCATCAACAGGTTTCTTCTTTGCTTTAATTCTCTCAAGCCTGCATTCGTCTTACTCCACAAATTAAATTTACCCAAATACTTCCCAACATTCAATGTTCACTTCCCATTATCATTAAGAAGTTTTCTTATTTGTTTTGATTCTTCACATGTGGTTTCCCCATTCGCATTACTCCATGCATTAAATTTCTCCGGACACTTTCTAATGTTTCAAAGAGCTCCAATCACTTTCTATTATCATTGTCAAGTTTCTTACTTGGTTAGATTCTTTGTTTTTTTCTTTTTTTGTGTGTGTTTTCTCTCTTTTCTACATTCGGCAACTCCACAGACTAAATTGCCTCCCCCCCCCCCCCCCCCAAGGTACTTTTCAAATTTCAAAGACCTCCCATCACTTCCCATTATCATCAAAAAGTTTCTTGTTGGAGATGCACACACAAATTCGACCCGGCCCAAAGCCCCAACGAACATAGGTGTAATGCATTCATTCCCTTGTCTATTTGTTGTTAGATTTACATATTTGCACCCATCATAGACGGACGTACAAGGAAAGATTAAATTAATACTATGAACGAGGACGACTTTGTCTCAAAAGACACGCAATCACTACGAATCTATGCTAACTTGGTGAAAGATAAGGCACAATGGAAAAATATATCTATATAGGTGATATCAATTATGTTGGGAACATGCTTTGGTCATGTTAGTAGTTTCAATCGGTCCTATGTTTTCTAGGAGTCTGTTAGCCTTATTGGATATTTCAATGCTAGCAGGAAATTAAAATATGGATAACATCTAGTACTTTTTATTTTGATTTCTTCATTTTGTACAATGTTGGCTTGAAAATTGAGAAGAATTTGAATGCAGAAACATGGTGAATGAATGTCGATATAGCCAGCCTCGACTAATTCCACTAATTTTCTTTATTGTAGTTCTGTCCACCAAGGTTCCGCCAAGACTAGAACAACTGGGAAGAAATCACTTAGTTTTAACCTCTGGTGAAATTAACCCACTTACCACTAAGCCACACCCTTGAGTTGAGTGCATTTCCAAAGACATTATACTGAACACATATTTGCATTTGAGATAAGCAGATAATAGTTCTAATTGATTTCAACCATAAGTTTTTCTTCTTGCATGGGGACGAAGGAAAAAACAAAATTGAAGCAATAAATTAGTAAAGTAATTAACAATGTAAAGAGCCATTAAAATAAGAGGGGAAGTACAAAAGCATACCTGGAAGATTAGTTGATCAACAATGTCAATGAATTTAGGAACAGATAAAATTGAGATGAAAAGTAAAATAGATGAGACTCATGCAGATCAACGAGGCACAATTTGCCATTATTTGTCTATGGCACTGCACGTGTGTCCACCGCTGAACTACTTGAAGTTGCTTTATATTGATGCGCCACAAGCAAACACATGGCCAAACGCTTCTCCTTGTCGCCTAGAGGACCAACTTAATTTTGTGTTTTTGTCATGATGCCCTCTTTTCAGGAACCGGCTCCCCTGCAGTTCCCAATTAATAAAATTTAAATGATTCAAATTTGTTCTCTAATTACTCAGTGCATCATACAGAATTAAACTCGCTTCTCTTTCTTTTTTGAGTCCCTTCATACTCCCTCCATTCTTTGTAAAGTGCTACTTTAGGGTGGTGATTTATTCTGCACAATGTTGGTTAATGTACCTCCACTTTGATTTACGTTCTCCTTAACTCCATCCAGAGTCAATAACTTTGGTTTAATCTTCAACTCCCTTCTTAGATCAGTGCTCCTTAGCATCCTAGGTTTTGTGTTTCTAAGCCTGAGAAAATTGAAGGAAAGGTTTCATTTGAGTATTGAGTGAAGAAACAGTGACATAATCAACTTAAAACTTTCTAATTTTTTAAAATATATAAATCAACCCATACCCCTCTCATCTTCAAACTTTCTGATCTATTTTCAAATCTCTCTCCTTTCTCTCTCGACAGTTTCTGTCAACTCTCTCCCAACCAACAGTTAAAATTTCTCCCTTCAATCCCCGACTTCAACCTCCGGCAACAAATAGTCAGATAAGTTCATTTTTGACTTTCAATCATCAATCGACGTGACAGCAGTGTTCTCCGACGACAACAACTTTTTTTTAGTTATGAAGAAAAAGAGGAACTTGAGTCAACTTCTCTTCTAGTATTGATTAACACTTTCAATATTTATTGTTTTAACTTGAAATGTGGACTCAAGAAAATCTTAATTTCTGAGATTTCTTGTTTACTCTTTCCGGAGTGAAATATAATTTTTTGTTGTTATTGTAGTTCTTGTTATCGAATTGTTGATTCGATTTGTTTGTGTCCGTTGATCTTTTTGAAGTTTAATTTTTGTTGTTTGTGTTTGTACAAACGCAAAACAATAATGTTGGTGATTTTTAGCCACTGTTGATGTTCTTAATGTGTGTGTTGGGTTGGTGTTGCTGGGTTGATTTATTGTTTTTCTTGGTAAAAGTGGTGCAATTAATATTAAACGGTGATATTGTTGCTGTTCTATTGAACAAAATCCTGGTACTATTTTTTTCTGCAACAGATGAACCATCTGATGCAACAGAACATCTGATGCAACAAATGAACAATCTAACAGATCATTTATCTGTTGTGGCAAACGATTTTTTTGTTGGAAGAAATCTAAATAATATTGACAGTTGATAACAGTTCCAACAGATAACTCATTTTGCAACAAATGAGTGATCTGTTTTTATTGTTTCTAACAAATTACTCATCCGTTTCAATAGGTTAGTTATATCTTGCAACAGATAACCTACCCGATGCAACGGATGTGTGATCTGTTGGAACTGTTATTTTACTGTTGTACATGTTAGATTTACTGTTATCCTTTTTAACAATGCATTAATCAATTATAATCTATTTTATGTTTCTGTTAATTTTAGATAATATGACTCCCAAAAGAAAAAAAATCGAATCAAGTCCAAGTAAAGGAACAAGTGAAGCAACTAGGCTACATCCACCACTCTATGAGCTTACTTTACAAGTGTTATCTCAATCAGGAGCAGAAGATAATGAACATGGGGAAGAGGAATATTTTAAAAGAGATGATCCAAATACTAATATCCCTTCCACCAAAGAGTTGGTCAAAACCTTCAGCATTGATAGTTATCTTGTGAGTATACAGTGTGATGGTGACATAGATTTAACTGGTGATTTTATGGTTAACTCAGTCATAGAAAAATCTTTCGTCGCCTTCAGAAAAATATTTTGAGAACAAAAATTGGATGCTTATTTCAGGGACAACTGCTTTGGGCAATATCTTGATTTGCCAGAGGATAACAATACTCGTTTTCAAATGAAAATGGTATATGAATAAGTTTATGTATGAAAACAGAAATAAGTTGGATGAGGTGTGGATAAATTACTGTGATATGCCTGTTTGTTTTGGTTGGAAGGAGTTTGTCATAGTTACTAAATTAAAATGTTATCCCTCTTCTCCTTCTTAAGTTATACCTATTCTAACTCCAAAAAAGCACCCCGCACACCCAAAAAAGGCAAAAGAAAGTCGAGTGATCGTGATGACCTGGTGTCTCTTGTTGGTCCAAGCGTCAAAAACATAAATTTGATAGAAGCATTGAAAGGTAAAAGACTTTCAAAGAAGCACAAGCAATCATTATGCTGGGTTTGGTTTGTACATAATATTCTTTGGGCGAGAGACGTTAACAACAACATACCACTTGGCTTAATAAAGCTCTCCGAGGATCTTGAGGCATTTAACAACTATCCTTGGGGTTATGAAAGCTTCACAATGTCTGTCAAATATTTGTTGACTCCGTTAACGCCAAAGACAGTCAACTTATATGGCTTTCCACGGGCTTTCATGGTAAATATTTCTTTTATTATGATATGATTCATTTTTTTTATTCAATAATATTTTTGATTTATTGATGTTATTTTATAGGCTTGGGCATTTGAAGTCATTCCTTATTTGAGACAATAAGTGAACTACTAGGAAGAAGTTTCCTGTCCAAGAAACCTGAGATGGTTGTCGGCCAAACTGATAAAAATAAAAAAATTCTTGATCTCTTCAACCCCCGAAGGAAGCAGTAAGTCTATTTATAATTAAGTTTTTATTTTAATTAATGATTTTTTAAATGATTTCATCATCATTCTAATATATGTACTGATTTATTTTAGATTATCCATCTGTCATTTGTTCCCACCAATCAAGAGTTGAAGATGCCATTTTTCTTACTTTACAGTCTGTGCAAACTTTATCGGACCCTGAGGTCATTGATAGAATAAAAAAGAAATTATTTGAAACAACAACTATCACAAGAAAAATAATTTTGGAGGGTGGGCTTGTTGTTGATGATGATGGTAGTGGTAGTGGTGTTACTAGTGGGGCTAATGATGCTCCTCTTACAGCTTTTGAAACAACAAAACATTATGATTATGATCATACTGGTTATATAGATTTAGCCCCTTCTAGCAAATGTTCTGCATGCAAATATCAAGATTGCAAGGTGAAACATGATGGAGTGATTAATGCTATTAATGCATTAACTGCTTCTGTAAGGAAATTGATATCTAAGAGGGGTATCATTCCATCAAAGAGGATTTCATATCCATACACTCCACTAGAGATTAAGGTGGATAAGATGAAAGGGAAAGAAATTTCTAAGGCATCATCAAGCATCGAAAAAAGCAAAACTGCAACTCCTTTGTCTTTGTCTTGCATCTTTGATCAATGTACAAGGACCACAAGAGAGTAGCATGAGCTGAAGAAGGTGAATGTATATCATCTATTCCAACAAACAAACAAACACATATCTGTTCCAACAGATGATACATTTGCTAAAATTTATCAAACAGATATATACATCTGTTGCAATAGTTGTATAATCTGTTGCATCAGATGCGTGTTGCATCAGTTGTCTTACTTGTTGCATCAGATGCGTTATCTGTTGCAACATATATCTGTCTGTTTTAGCAAATCAAATAGGTCTTTGTACTGTTTTAACTTGTACCAACAAATGAGTCATATATTACAATTGATGGGTCATTTGTTGAAAATTATCGTACAACTTTTCCTCCTATTTAAATTTGTCTCAATAGATGATCCATCTGTTGCAACAGATGGATAATTTGTTGTATCTCTGTGATTAGCATTGACAATTCTGGCTTTCCAGATGGATGTCATAGTAGAAACTACTGCTAAATATCATACTATCACAGTTGATAATCCATCAATTGCTTCCAAAGAAGAAGAAAAAGTGGAGCCTGTCAGTTCGGGAGAACAGAAGAATTACCTATTTAAAGGGTTCAACATCTCGGAAGAGGCTCCAAAAGAACTAACAAAGTTGATCAACGACTGTTCAGAATGGATTACTGATGGGTTGATCCGGTCTAATGAGTATCGGTCACTGACTATTTCAATGTTAAACGCAAACGTATCAAGGAAACCTTTAGCCCATGCCCTCCAACTAGTCCATCTTTTCAGTTCTTGAGACACGAACCAATCAAAGGCTTCGCCACTTAAACTTCGGCTGAATAAGTGCATCAATAATGCCACATTTTTTCCTACCCCTACCATCTGATCGTAATACCTTCTTAAATGATCAATAGGGTTTCTAGTACCGTTGAATGTTTCGAATCTAGGGACCTTGTATCCTTCTGGAAGATTTACTCTAGGGTGAACACATAGATCATCGTACCCTAGACCGTTATTATCACCTGCCATGTGAGAGGTTTTTGATCCTTGTGATCTCTTCGTTCATGGCTAGTAACTTCTTTTCATGCTTATTCCTTCACTCTTTTTACTTCTCCTCGTAATGGTCTACCTCGGTATTGGGAAAAGAATTATTAATGTCAAGAGATATGATGACATGAGAAAGATTTAGAAGGGTATCTTGATTTTGAGGTTGAAAAGAGGTTGGGTAGGTGGGGAGGACATTTTGGAAATTGAGAGCATTTTTTGGAATTTGAGAGTAGTTTGGTGGAATCTGAGAGGGATTTTGTGGATTTGGAAAGGAATTTTGTGGATCCGAAGATAGATTTTGTGGATTTGGAAATGTATTTTGTAGATTCGGAGATGGATTTTGTGGATTTGTAAGCGGATTTTGTGGATTTGGGAATGAATTTTGTGGATTTGGAAACAGATTTTGTGGGGTTAGGGATGGATTTTACGGATGGTAAGCATATGGGTTATTTTCCTGATTGGTGTTTTGGATAAGTTGAGGAGCGGAAGCGGATGATATGTTATTTGGATAGTCCCTGAGGACAGGCGTACTGAGGGGAGGGATCAGGAGTGGAGTCCTGTGTCCTCCTGGAGTAGGAGCATTGACAGTGATGGCCAGATTAGCCGAATCTCAAGTACGGTTTATCTCATCCTAAAGCATTTTCAATTTTCTCGCAAGTTCAGCAATCATTTCGCTTTGTTCCACTATTACATTGTCCCTGATAGTCAATGCATTCTCTTCATCACTTCCAGTCATGTTTGAATGATGGTTAGGGGATGAGATCTTATGCACTTTTGACCGGGTGAAGTAAGGATGTTTTGCCATCTTATTTTAACATGGTGTAGTTTTCTATTATCTGTAAAGTAAAATAACTCAAAGGCAGATGTGTTAGTTCCCATATGTGAAAAGCAACGTGTAACGCCCCAAAAATGGGTCCCGAGACGTCACACGGTGCTTAGGATCACAGGTGATCCCAAACTAACCCTTCTATTGGCATACTTACAAGTAATAGAATAAAATACATAAATCTAAAAAAAATCAGCGAAAACATAAAACTTCTCTGAACTTGATCAATACAAATCTGAATTTACAAGATTACAACTCTGCTTTTGACAATAAAACTGAAATTAAACACCACTGACTATGAAGCCTCTACTAGTACTGACTATAGGAAGCCGGGTCATGACTCCCAACTATCCCAACTCAATACGACTGAATAAAGAAAATACAACAGTTCTCAAGATGTATAACTGACTCGAGCCCTTGAATCAAAAGGACGCATCACCTGCTGATTGGAAGCTATGGACTGATTGAATATAGTATATGCGCTACAACTTGTACCTATATTATAAGACAATGTAGCACATAGACATATATGTAGATCAGTGCTTTGAGGATGTACTGAGTATATGGGGGTGTATGAAATTAGTTAAATAATATCATCAATCTTTATAGAAATCATGCATGCTGATATAAATGACTCACATAGCTTGAGCAAAAACTGAAATCAAAATCTCATAAATCATGAATAAGGAAACATGTAGTATAAATCTCATGAGTCATTACACCTTATTCTAAAATCTGTATCCTCTTCTTATTCTCAAATCTTGTCAACTGGATGAAATCTTAAAATAATAACTTTAAGAACATACACTTTAATCTTATGAAAATAAGGGACTTATTTTGAAACATAAGAATTATAGCACTTTAGGAAGCTTAGGACTTGGGACTCAAAGACTTGGGAACTTTAAGACTGTAACACTTTTGAAAATCTTAAAATATTAACTTTCAAAATATATACTAAGACTTTAAATCTATAAACTATTTAAAGAGTAGGGGTCTTCTTTGGGAGGTTCTTCTAACTGACATAATCCATGTGAGATGAATGGAGTCCAACGTCTTGCCCACGTTGAGGAGAGCTATTCTACCCTTTCCACCGGAATAGAACCTTAACTTTAGTGATCACTATCTCGGCCTTGGGCCCATAAATCTCAATCCTACGGTGGCACATAGTTCTAGGGTATGAGACCTTGGAATCATACCCAACTCGGTGCTAAATACTACTCCCATACTTAGGCTCAGAACTCTTAGAAAATCCACCTTAAAATAGCATAAGGATTTATAATAAAAACCAATTACGCTTCTCTTTTCTATAAATCATGGACTATATGAATAATGTGGATTCCTTATCTTAGCTTAGGATCAAAAGATCAAATCTTGCTTATCAAAGCATGCTAAAAATATAAGCTTCTTGAAATATCAAAACTCAATCTTAGGGATTAAAGCTCATGCTTTAAAATCATGTCAAAACATCTCAAAATTCATGTTTGATAACATAAACATTCGTAAGTCATATTAAAATCTGAAAATTTCAGCAATGCTCATGAAAATATAAACAAACTCGTGAATTTTATCTTCAACAGCTCTCAAAAACTAAAAATCTTGTAAATAGTGATAATGGGTTTGAATCCCAATTTAGAACTCATATATAAACATTCAAAATCATAGAAAAACATCCGACTTAATATGCTTCTTGAAAATACTTCAACACCATCAAAATAATAAGATCAAGAATCTCAATATCATACGTAAACTCACTTTCAAAAATCTGAAAAATTGTGTTACGCGCATAAATACATGAAAATAATCATGCAATTCAATATTCAATCACTTGTAAACTCATAATCTTCAAACAATATAAATTGGGTATAAACCCTAACTTCAATTTCATGAAAAATCACATAAAATTCAGTAATTTATAAGTTAAAACAAGTTTTGAGCACAAGGACGAAAGAATTATCCTTATTCAAACCCCACATACCTTAATTGACTTGATTTGATGAAGAAAGCTTGAATCTTGGAGCTTGGATGATGAACTTGAATGTAAAAGATTGAACTTTAAATACTTTGGAGATGATCTTGATATCATTCTTGAAGTTCTTGGATTAGAAACCCTAAATTCTTGATCTTTTTGTTGAAGAGAAGAAGATGGAATTGATGATTCTTGAGGAAATTGATTAGGGTTGTTCTTGAGGAAAAATTTGGAGAATGGGGGCAAATAATGCCCCATTTGAAGCCTTAGATCGTGTTTTTACGACCTGAGTTGAGGTGGGAAAAGACCCCATTGCCCCTTATTACTTTAAAGCAGAAATTCGTAACCCGAATTTCAATTTTCCCCTTTAGTGTGACGCGCTAATATCGCGACAGCTCACTGCCTCACACTAAAATGGCTATAACTTTTCGGTTGGGTATCGAATTTTTGCGGAATTAGTATCGTCGGAAAGCTAATTCAATTATCTAAAATTTGGTAGTTGTTAGGATGGAAAATTCCACGTATATAAAATGTTATACATGTTTAAAGTAGACCCTTGTATGATTGAATGCCAATTTTTTTGGTCGAATCTAATGTTCTTAGCTCCACTTGGCTCTAAGTGACTTCTATGAATATTATTCACCTAATAAGGACTTCACATACTTCGGATTAAAGTCATGACACAATAATTCAAATTATGGATCACTAGTACGACAATTACACCTTCTCCGCGACACATTGAAATCGCGTTAAGCTACTGGAAAAGGACGAGTGCGAATTTGCACTATGGCGCGACGCGGTGCTATCGCGTTGTGCCACTGGAAATTGACAATTGGGAATTTGGACCTCTCCGCGATGTGCCAATATCGCGGAGGTCCACTGAAATGTGACGATTTCCATTTTGGCATCCACCGCGACGCGGTGAGTGCCCAGGTGGAACACTGTATTACTAATAATGCTCTAACTTCTTCACCGAGTGTCGGATTTGGGCGAATTTGATATCGATGGAAAGCTTATTCAATTTTTCACACAATGGAAGGTCTAAATCTGGAAAATTCCATATGAAATAAAGGTTATTCATTTTTGAAGCACACTCTTAACATTCCAGAAATGAATTTTAAGCTAGGAAAAACACGGGGTGTTACAATATCTCCACCTTGGGAACACTCGTCCTCGAATGTGGATAATTAAGCTGAATATACTAAGGAAATTGAGGTTATAAGATATCATGCACAACTAAAATAAACTAAATAACTGAATCTTAAACATAACGAGTCACTAAATTGATCTGCGAGTGCATGAATTCTCATGAAAATAGCTATATGGCTGATATAGAAATGAGGGCGTCAAGTTATGAGTAACCATTTCTTTAGGTTGGATCTGATTTCATGAGAAAATTAATGAGAGGTTTATGACATGAAAAACTCGGGGTATTACAACATCTCCCCCTTGGGATAGTTCGTCCCCGAATGATATTGATCTGATTGAAATACTAGAAAAAGACTGACATGACGAATGGGAAGCTTACGAGTTGAATCATGACTGATCATCTAGATTCTGAAACTGATGCATAAACTAAGCTAAATTCGCAAGGTACACGAAGTGAGAAAATTTCCTCTTAGAATGATATGACTAGATGGGAAGATTGAAAACCATAGAAACTTTTCTGTATGGCTGCTAGACTGAATTACTGGCTAAATGGGTTAACCTATACTGTACATTCCACTTTAACAACTATATTCAACCTTCTACTAGGATCTCACTTAACGCACAATACATCCATCCGCACAAGTATTCATCATCACTACTAGAATCTGGGAGTCTGACTTAGTTACTTACCCTATCATCTCCCCCTTAGATTTAAGCCATCACTCTAAGTTTGTGAACCAGTATATAAAATCTAATCTAAACTGCAATCACTTTACTCTAGAGTATGGCGTAAAATCAATACACATAAAACTAAACTTACCCTGAAGGGCCTTATCTTAACGTGTAACTCCCAATGCTAGTACCTCCTTCTGAGATTCAACTCTTAGATTTCTATAGCCTCAAAAGTCATCATATAACAACTTAAACATTCACTAACTTAGAATCTTCATGGTATCACCAGTTCTTTATTTCATACCACCCAGAGCTTCAACTTTTACTTTTGTTTGCTCAATCTTCAAGGATTCAAACTTAGATTCTAACACTTAACACGAACATCATCAATCTTTAATAAACCAAACTACTCGTGTCATAGCTTACCAATATCACCTCTCTAAACTTGTATTTCTAAACCATGAGAATCAAGATCACACTAAAAAGGCTCAACATCATCTACCCATAACTCCTTAGCTTAGCTATTAAGAACATCATATATATATATATAACTAGTCTCCTTTCACTTAGCAACTCAACCGTAAAAATAATCACACATAACACATAATAACCTTGGAAATAATGCAACCCTACATCACCTTGGGCATACTTCTTCACCATACATAAGCATCATACTTAATTATAGATATCTGAACTCAAACTTTTTGCATACACTGTTCAAGCCTACTAGATCCCTTCCATATAACTAGCATCACTAACCAAGAAATCATTTCATCCAATTTGATGACCATCAACTGTTCAAACTTAGCGTCTAGTTCTAGCTATGATGAACCACAACTTCACACTATATTCTTACATGCCAAACATCTGAAAGCATTAGTTCGCTAAAACTTCATAACAGTAAGGATCAATCTTAATCCTATGATCTATCTTATTTAAAATCCATTAACACATCCTCCTTCTATATATCATTACTATCTACCCTTTTCATACCACTAAACTTAGTTCATAGCTCTATAAGTTTCAACTAAACTCCCCCTGGCAATCTCAGGGACGCTTAAATTAACAACACTCCTCTACCAAGTACCTTCATCAATAACCTATACTTTTCTTGCACAACAAACACCGTCAACAACTCTTTTCATACTTCAAGCAAACAATAATTCACCTTAACTAATAACCCTTTCTCTACCTTCTACTAAATTAACATACAAGGACATAACACTTCATTACTAACTCAATCTTATGCAAAAGATTTGGCTATACATACATTCAATAAATTGCCCTTACCATTTTTCTCGTCACTACACCTCTAAACCCCCAGTTCCAACCAACACAAGAACAACAAGATGAATAACAAGTTGCTAGTGAATCGAAATAAGCCTCACACGGCTTCACTAGACTTTGATTTTGTGTTTTGAACAAGAAAATGAGATGAGTAACAAAGCAGCTATGCTAGTGAATCGAAAGAGCCCCACACGGCTTCACTAGACTTTGAATTTCAACAACACAATGATAACAAGATTACAAGAGATAAAAACTTGACACACAATATTCAATGATCTAAGAATACGCATCTTACTCTCTCTTAACTAAATGGCTCATAAGAATGAGGACATAACTTTAAACCTGAGGGACTTATAACACACTAAAAGGCTCCTCTCAAGCCTCTTTGTGAGTCTTCTAAAACTTTTTGCTAGCAAGTCTGGGAGCATTATCAGGGGAGGGAATTGGAACTTGACGATCATGTTACCTTAAGAACAATACATAGATAGAGAAGTATAGATTATCATTGTGGATTCTGAGGAGGAATCTGAAAGCATACCTGACTAGGTCTTAGTGCACGACTTTCCATGAACATGAATAAAGCCCTTCAAACTTTTGAACTTAAAAGCATTGATGGGATACTTTCTAGCCTCCTTATAATCCCATAACTATCTGAGGAGACTATTTGAGAAAGCCCTAGCAGTAAAGGTTTAAGCTGGACCATTTCTGATACCTTGAAAATAAGGCAAAGATGGCCCGAATAGAGTAAGATGAGAATCTGTATAAGTTTCTTAGAGACCCTTTCTATAGCATAATCTGAGAGTTGAAAGAATGGAAATATTTCCTAAATGCCTTGTAGCCCCTCGAAGAAAAGTACAGACATCTCCATACCATTCCACAAGACTCTACTAGACAAGGCTTCACAAACACCCTAGGAAACTTGAACCTTGTGCTCTGATACCATGTTTGTAACGCCTCAAAAATGGGTCCTGAGACGTCACACAGTGCTTAGGGTCATAAGTGATCCCAAGCTAACCCTTCTACTGGCATACTTAAAAGAAACTAAAGAAAATACATAAATCTGAACAAAATCAGCGAAACATAAAACTTCTCTGAACTTAATCTATACAAATCTGAATTTACAAGATTACAACTCTGCTTTTGACAATAAAACTGAAATTAAATACATTAACACCACTGACTTTCTATGAAGCCTCTATTAGTACTGACTATAGGTAGATGGGTCATGACTCCCAACTATCCCAACTCAATACGACTGAATAAAGAAAATACAACACTTCTCAAGTTGTATAACTGACTCGAGCTCTTGAATCAAAAGGACTCATCACCTGCTGACTGGAAGCTGCGGACTAACTGAATATGGTATATGCGCTACAACTTGTACCTACATTATGAGACAATGTATCACATAGACATATATGTGGATCAGTACTTTGAAGATGTACTGAGTATATGGGGGTGTATGCAATTAGTTAAATAATATCTTCAATCTTTATAAAAATCATGCATGCTGATATAAATGACTTACATAGCTTGAGTAAAAACTGAAATCTAAATCTCATAAATCATGAATAAGGAAGCATGTAGTATAAATCTCGTGAGTCATTACACCTTATTCTAAAAATTTGTATCCTCTTCTTATTCTCAAATCTTGTCAACTAGATGAAATCTTAAAATAATAACTTTTAGAACATATACTTTAATCTTATGAAAATAAGGGACTTCTTTTGAAACATAAGAATCATAGCACTTGAGGAAACTTAAGACTTGGGACTTAAAGACTTGGGAACTTTAAGACTGTAACACTTTTAGAGACTTTGGGACTTAAAACTTTTGAAATCTTAAAATATTAACTTTCAAAATATATACTAAGACTTTAAATCTATATACTATTTAAAGAGTAGGGATCTTCTTTGGGAGGTTCTTCTAACCGACATAAATCGTGTGAGCTGACAAGGAGTCCAACATCTTGCCCACGTTGGGGAGAGTTGTTCTACCCTTGCCATCGGAATAGAACCTTAACTTTAGTGATCATTATCTCAGCCTCGGGCCCATAAATCTCAATCCTACAATGACACGTAGTTCTAGGGAATGAGACCTTGGAATCATACCCAACTCGGTGCTAAATACTACTCCCATACTTAGGCTCAGAACTTTTAGGAAATCCACCTTAAAATAGCATTAGTGTTTATAATTAAAACCAATTACGCTTCTCTGTTCTATAAATCATGAACTATATGAATAATGTGGATTCCTTATCTTAGCTTAGGATCAAAAGATCAAATCTTGCTTATCAAAGCATGTTAAAAATATAAGCTTCTTGAAATATCAAAACTCAATCTTAGGGATTAAAGCTCATGCTTTAAAATCATGTCAAAACATCTCAAAATTCATGCTTGATAACATAAACTTTCATAAGTCATATTAAAATCTGAAAATTTCAGCAATGCTAATGAAAATATAAACAAACTCATGAAATTTATCTTCAGTAGCTCTCAAAAACTCAAAATCTTGTAAATAGTGATAATAGGTATGAATCCCAATTTAGAACTCATATATAAACATCAAAATCATAGAAAAACATCCAACTCAATATGCTTCTTGAAAATACTTCAACACCATAAAAATAATAAGATCAAGAATCTCAATATTATACTTAAACTCACTTTCAAAAATCTGAAAAATTGCGTTACGCGCATAAATACATGAAAATAGTCATGCAATTCAATATTCAATCACTTGTAAACTCATAATCTTCAAACAATATAAATTGGGTATAAACTCTAACTTCAATTTCATGAAAAATCACATAAAATTCAGTAATTTATAAGTTATAACAAGTTTTGGGCACAAGGACGAAAGGATTGTCCTTGTTCAAACCCCACATACCTTAATTGACTTGATTTGATGAAGAAAGCTTGAATGATGAACTTGAATGTAGAAGCTTGAACTTTGAATACTTTGGAGATGATCTTGATATCATTCTTGAAGTTCTTGGATTAGAAACCCTAAATTCTTGATGTTTTTGTTGAAGAGAAGAAGATGGAATTGATGATTCTTGAGGAAATTGATTAGGGTTGTTCTTGAGGGATAAATTGGAGAATGGGAGCAAATAATGCCCCATTTGAAGCCTTAGATCGTGTTTTTACGACCTGGGTTGAGGTGTGAAAAGACCCCATTGCCCCTTATTACTTTAAATACGAAATTCGTAACCCACATCTCAATTTTACCCTTTAGCGCGACGCGCTACCATCGCGGCAGCTCACTGCCTCACACTAAAATGGCTATAACTTTTTGCTCGGGTATCGGATTTTTGCGGAATTAGTATTGTCGGAAAGCTAATTCAATTATCTTTAATTTGGTGGGTCTTGGGATAAAAAATTCCAAGTATATAAAATGTTATACATGTTTAAAGTAGAACCTTGTAGGATTGAATGCCAATTTTTTTGGTCGAATCTAATGTTCTTAGCTCCACTTGGCTCTAAGTGACTTCTATGAACATTATTCACCTAATAAGGACTTAACATACTTAGGATTAAGTTCATGACACAAGAATTCGAATTATGGATCAAGAGTACGACAATTACACCTTCACCGCGACGCGTTGAAATCGCGTTAAGCTACTAGAAAAGGACCAGTGCGAATTTACACTCTGGCGTGACGCGGTTCTATCGTGTTGCGCCAATGGAAATTGAAAATTGGGTATTTGAACCTCTCCGCGATGTGCCAATATCACGGAGGTTCATTGAAATGTGACGATTGCTATTTTGGCATCCACCGTAACGCAGTGAGTGCCCAGGTGGAACACTGCATTACTAACAATACTCTAACTTCTTCACCGAGTGTCGGATTTGGGTAAATTTGATATCGATGGAAAGCTTATTCAATTTCTCACACAATGGAAGGTATAAATCTGGAAAATTCCATATGAAATAAAGGTTATTCATTTTCTAAGCACACTCTTAACATTCTAGGAACGAATTTTAAGATAGAAAAAATATGGGGTGTTACACAATGCAAGATATTTGACAATAAGTAACCACAGAGAGTTGTTTGTGTCATAGCCAAATTGATTCACAGGAGCATAGTGGATAAATTTGTCTTTGATTCAAACAAATGCACATAAACACATAAGGCAGTTATATCACATAAAAATAATATAATAACGCGTATCCTAACTGGGGTGACCCTTTTTAGCCAAGGGTTAGGCCTAACGAATTTTAAAGAAAATATATACCTTTTTAAAGCCAATCCATTATCCCCCGACTTTTATAGATGTGTAACAGGGAATAAATAACTACAAGAGATGACAAAAGAGGGATACAATCTTTAAAGACAAGGGAGATAACATGAAAGAAAATAAGGTCCCACGCAGGGGAATAGAAAAACTAGCTATTGGATGCTCCTTCGTTTGCCTTTGCCTTCTTAGCCTTGTTCACCTCCTGTGATATTTGATATTTGTTGATGATCAGATGACTCTCGCATACCTGTGCCTTGTTGTCGTAGGTCATTTTTTTATGCTATCAATCTAATAAACCACGCAATCATCCAAATCGATCAACTTCTTGCTTGGCTTGCTTCAATTCCTCCCTCAATTAGTGTATGATTGAGGCATCCTTACACGAAAGTAAGCAAATCAAGCCTTCTCCCGACCCCCAAAGGATAATGGATTGGATTAAATAAATATATATTTCTTCAACACATCAATATGATTCATTTATAATTGACTTGAGATCAATAGATGTAGGGAAAGTTTTCTAATGGGCCCAATACCCCCTTCGAATATTGTGTCGTCCTAGGCTTATGCCTAAAAGGGTTTTGGTTTTAGTTCTATCCTGGGTGTCTAGAGTGGGTTGGAACCAGGTTCCTAAGTGGACGACTTGGGTTTGGAAATACGAACAGTAGCCATCAGACGCCTCACGTGCTAATAAACCATCGTATTTCCAATACTTTATTTGGAGTTGAGCAATAGGGACCGGGACATCCATAAAACCCTAAAATAATTTAATAATCAATGCGGGATTATTCTATAAGATGCATTAATTAAATTTCGCAAAAATCAAAACACATAAACACGTAAGCAATTTAAATAGTTAGTCAAAAAATAAAATCAAACATTTGATTAGAACCTAGTTAGAATTTCCAGCAAAGTCGCCATTTATGTTTTGCAGAAATTTTGACTTTTTAAGAGTCACCACTTAATTTATTTGAAAAGGAATTAAGAAAACCTTTGAGAGTTACTTAAGCGATCCAAAACAAAAAAATCATTTCAGTTTGAAGATTCTGAGTAAGCGGTTCCTATTAATACTCTTGAAAGGTTGTTAAGGCACTAAGAGTATCCGCTAACTTGCGGTTATCCGGACTGTTTGAAAATATCTTTTGACTGACTTCAAAAAGAAAGATTTATTGTTGAAAAGTAATTGATTTTAGGAAAATACTTGTGTAAAATAGATTTGGACGACTCAGTAAGGATTTTAACTAAGTCTAAACAAATTAATAATAAAGCATGTAAAAGGAAAAGGGGAGAAAATAAAAGACTTAGGCCATTGGGCCCAAATCAATAGACCATGTCCTAATCTAATTGGGATTTTGGCCCACTTGCACCTGTCTTAATCTAAATATTGGGCTTTTGGCCCATAATCTGTCCTAAGCTAGTTTCGGACCTTTGAGGCCCAAAATCTGCCTCACCTGTATTAAAATACAACTTTAGCTTCGAGGCCCAAATGAATGAATGAATAAATGACTAATTGAATAAATAAAAAAAAGACAATAATAAAAATTGAGACTTTTCAAGTCTCTTGGTGACCTCATCAATGGGTTTTGACCTATTTTTCTTCTTCGTCTATCTTCTAGTACCCACACGCCATGTAGTCGACCTTGGGTTTAAACTTCGAATTTGACTCAAAAGGTGGGCCTCATTGGCCCATTACGAAATGCAAGAGGAGAGGAGTCCATTTGGACTTGAGACATTTTTTCATGCAAAGAAAAGATAAATAAATTAATATACGTTCAAGGCATAAAAGTGACATATTTCAAAGCAAAAGACACTATCAAGATCCAATTTTTGAATGACAATGATAAGTACACTTGCACAAGAATGAGAATCAACAAATAAAATGCAAAGTAAAGACACCCACTTACATGCCTCATGATTTATATTCATAGAAGAATGAATAAAGGTAAAAGGAAGAAGATCATATTCAATGAATTAATGTGAGAACAAACAACGCAAGTTTGCGAGAGTAAAGGGATGAGGCGATAAGAAAAATACTCATGACTTCTAAAATTGAACAAACATAGAAACTAATTCATATAACAAAAGAAAATAAAGGCTAAATTTTCAAGAAAGTGAATCTTTAAATTTCAATTAAGGAGAAATTAACAAAGATTCATACATCTAAGTCATGGCCAACTTTAGGGAAAACATGTAATGACCTATGATTTATCGTTCTAAGACATCGTTGATTCTCTTTTGACATTATGACTTAAAGAGAGACATGAATCAAGTCTTTACACACACAAAGAACACGTATAACAATCCAAAGGGAGTAAGAAAATTAGAATAAAAGTTTAGCATCTCTAAAAGTGAAATATCGTTCAACAATCATACTATGCATGACTCGAGAATATCTAAATAATTCTATTTAGCCACAAAAATCCAAACTTTCTCATCATTTTGATAAATTAACAACATGCGAAAAAAGAGAAAAAAAAAGAAAAAAAGAAATAAACATCTTGGATAGAAAATAAAGCTAGTACTCATCTCTTATATGAGGATTTTGAAATCCATTTAAATAATTAGCAAGCAAATGACAAATTCTTGACTTAATCAATTACTATTTTTATTAAGACAAAACAAACAACAATAACTATTTTTCCAACATAAAATAAACAACTTTACATGTTAATAACAAACATATCCACTAACAATGAATTTAAACATGGCATGAATACGTCTTTTGAGCAAAGATCAAAACTTTATACATAATAATAAATGAATAAAGCTAAAAGGCAAAAAATTCAATATTAACTATTTTTTCAACATAAAAAAAATAACTTTGCATGCTAAAAATAAATATATCCATCAACAATGAATTTAGACAAGACATGTGTACATCTTTTAAGCAAAGATTGAAACTTTATCTATAATAATCAAAGAATAAAAAGGAGAGAAACAATCAATATTAACTATTCTTTTCAACATAAAGAAAACAACTTTTCATACTAAAAACAAACATATTCACCAACAATGAGTTTAGACAAGACATGAGTACATCTTTTAAGCAAAGATTGAAACTTTATCTATAATAACCAAAGAATAAAAAAGGAGAAACAATGAATATTAACTATTCCTTTCAACATAGAGGAAATAACTTTACATGTTGAAAATAAATATATCCATCAACAATGAATTTAAACAAAGCATAAGTACATCTTTTAAGCAAAGATTGAAACTTTATTTATAATAATCAAAGAATAAAATTAAAAAGGCATGTACAATTATTGCTAGATCATTTTTATACCATAAACATGAAAATAACTATAATATTGATACCACAATGTCCTATGGCCTTCAAGGCCATCTACAACAAACAATTCCAGCAAACACAATTACAACTACGAACTACGAAGAAGAAAAAAGGCGAAGAAGAAAATGATAATAAAACTAAACAAAAGGGAAAGGTGTGTTCACCTTTTTGGGGCAGAAAACGGGACTTCAAGATTTCTTCTTGATCACCACCGGAAGGCAATCTTTCGAGAACTTTGATTAGCCCACGAATTTCATGGAAAAAGAAAACATTTTACTAAAATAAAAACTCTTCTTTGTTCAAAGCTTTTTTCCAATAACCTTGAGACTTCATTTTTTTTTCACTAAAAAAAATTTCTACTATTTGCTCAAAAGATTTTCAATTCTTTGAGACTTTGAGACTTGGTCTTTCTACCAAAATAATGGTAATATTTATAGGAAAGAATGGGGCTTCCATTCTTTTCATCCACCAATGTGGGAGAAAAAATATTTAAGGGTGTTTATTAAAATTTTAAAATTTGAAGATAAGGTGAGGTGGAAGATAATGTGGGGAGAAAATATACAATGTAGTACAATTTTTGAATTTCAAAATTGGAAAAGGACAAAGTTGGGGGGAATTGTACAATGTAATACTATTTTTGAAATTATTTTTGGTGAAATTTTGGTAGAAATTATGAGAGTTTTTTGGGAATTTGGGGTTATTTAAAATATAACCTCAATTGGAATTTAAAATTTAGCCAAATTTATTTATTTTGACCAAATTAAAAATCAATTGGCGGATTGCATTGCAATTATGGCCAATTTGATTTCAATCATGGCCAAATCTAATAGATTTGCTAAATTAAATTGAAATTCAATACAAATTAATACTTTTTTTTATTTCCGAGCTTTTCGATTTAATAAAATCAAACACATATTTATTCAAATAAATTATTTTTGGGAATAAATTATATTTAAATCAAGATTTTAATCATTTAAATTTATTTTCAAGATAAGCCTTGATTAAAATCTAATTTTTTGTAAAATAAATATTTAAGTAACAAAATTATAAAATTTTGTATAATTGAATACGATAATATATAATCGCTACTTAAAATGATAAATTTACCTAAATAAATACTTTGAAAAGCTTTTTATTCATATAAAATAAATGTTGTAATTTTATTCAAAAGTTGAAGAAACTAAAAAATAAACTTAGTTGTGGAGGGAAAAAATTGTGTGTCAACAACCACTACATGTAAAGTGAATTGACTTGAAATAAAAAATTATTATGGTGTTTGTGTTTCTACATCTTCTTCTTTATACATAGGCTCCAAGCGTCCAGTTAGTACCCCATAAGCCCAGACCTCTTGCATGTTTGCGACAACATTATCGCAAAGAAAGGTCGTTGGCTTGGCCATTTTTGTGTCGGTCAGTAAATATTTGATGTGTCCAAGCGCGTATGACCTAGACGCGGCAACAGTTTCATTTTTTGGATGGTCCATGTCTTTGTTTTGACCTTCCAAATCCCATATTTTCTTCATCAACACTTCCGCTGACAAATAATCCATCAATTTACTTTGCCTCAACAAGTTGGAGAACAACTCTAACAGTGGCTACATGTAGGTAAAAAAAATTAGCCTCGTCGAAGATAGGTAAGTTGCAGTCATAAACCTTAATCTTTCCCTCCTCGACTAGTATCTCAACAACCAAAAAATATTTGGCATCCATGTTCATGACTGTAAGAATTCTTTTTGCGTTGGTCGAGCTCTTTCCGTGTGGATATGGCCTTTTTCCTCTTAACATATTTAATTACATCTTCATCCCATCGGAACCCAAAAACTAACGAATCAAATCCTGGGCCACCGAGAGTTAACGCTAGCATAATAAGCTCATTGTACCTATCTTTGAAATTATTGTAGAAGTTGAGGTCTATTATCCTATCGGCAACATCATAAGCATCCGGGTACGCTAATTGCCTTCCCCTCATGAGGCAGAGAATTTCATTAACATATAGTGATATAAGAAGACAAATTTAAATAGGTTAGTAATTGTAAAGAAGAAAAACATAGTGGAAAGATGCAATGGATGGTCCTTCTATTGCAGAGAGTTCTTTGAATCTGTTCATAGATTACCCAGCTAATGCAACTTATGCAACTAATGGGAAATCTATTGCAACAGAACCACCACCAGTTACAATAGAATACCCAACTATTGCAAAAGATGACACATCTGTTGTGTAGCTTCTTCTTCATGGAGTAGATTATAAATCTAGGTTATGAAAATTAAACTTACCTTGTCCATGTACCACTTACGCATATTTGTTATATTCTTCAAGTCTTGGGCGGAAGAGGTACGCATGGTGTAATTTTATGCGCATTGGCTGGAATTCATGGTCCTTCGCAGAGCAGTCTTCTCTTTGGTGCCAAGTGCCGCGTATATGTTTACCTTCTTCAATGGTCCCTAAACTTCAATAAATTTTGGAGAGGGAGGAGTTGCAATTTTTTTTAGTTTTTGATTGGAGAGTATTTGGCTAATTGTTTTTTTTCCCTCCTAACCGCTACTGTAGGAGTGTATGACTCCCTCACCTTCTTGGATGGTATGACAAATATCTTAGATTTTAATTCCTCGATAACTTTAGCGATATCCTATACTTTTTCAAAGAGTTTATCCTATTTTTCATGAAGACTGGTAAGAGGGACCACTATAAGGGTGGGAGGGACTGGTGTAAGGGTGAGAGGGAACTGTGTAAGGGTGAGAGGGACCTGTGAAAGGGGTATTTTAAAACATATTTATTTTTTCTTAAGCATAAACATGCTCATCATCATAACTGGTATCAGAAGCAGCATGGCTTCCACCAACATCAACAACTCTACCAGCAACACCCCTAGAAGCAACACCTGGATCTGTTGTAGCAAGTTGGTCATGAAGAGCCTTAACATTAGGTTGACCTTGCCTAACTGCTCTTCTTATGGCTGTTGCTCCAGTCATTTCCTTCTTTATTAACTCCACCATTGGGTTTGCTATTGTATCAATAAGACCTAGAGTAATAAAAGAAGTCATCCCCAACTCCTGCTTAGTAGGCACAATCCATGAATGCATAACCTAGAAAAAAAGATAGATACATTTAAATCATATAATAATTTGCAGTCAGTTGGTTTACATGTTAACACAGACAACTTATGCAACAGATGATCTATATATCGTAATAGATGATTTGTCTATCTCAACAGATTAACCATATATTACATTAGATTACCCATTTGTTGCATAATTTGCAGTAGATGGATAATCTGTTAAGTCAGGTTCAGAGAACCAAATCAACCAAACGTAATCTGTTGCGAAATATGAATTATTTTTCGTAATAAATTACCCATCTGTTTTACCAGTTGCAGTAGAAGGGTAATCTGTTGCAACAGATGACCCATCTGTCATAACAAATGACCCATCTGTCATAATAGATGGCATATCTGTTTCAATATCTTTCTTTTAGTCAAATTATTTTACTTAAAAGAAGATGTACTGCAGCATTCGAAGGGTTAAAGAAATCAGCCTCCTTAATTCTTGTGTTGCTCTTTGCAGCTAACCACCTAAGGATCCTTGGATGAGAAACCTCATCTGGGTAATCCTTGACTTACTTTCAGAGGGAGGAATGTCTTCAAATGCACAAGCCTAAAAAATATAAACAGGAAGCAAGCAAAAAAAGTCAAAATAATTATTCAATATAAATTAATGGAAGAGAAAACAAATAGTGATTAAATTTATCATGAAAGCCCAAGGAAAGTCGTATAATATGATCATTTTTGGGGATAGATTTGTTAGTAAATATTTGACAGTTAACTTGTTGCTGTCATATCCCCAGGAATAATTATTAAATATCTCAAAATTCTCAGCAAGCGTCAACAGATCATCTTCTATGACTTTGTTGACGTCTCTTGCCAATATAACGAAATGGGCAAACCAAACTAAGAACAATTGCTCCTTGTTCTTCTTTGGTATGGTTTTATCCTTGAGATTTTGTATCAACGTTGTGGCTTTGTAGCTACGTCCAGCAATGTCGAACAACCCATCTATTTTTTTCTTGCGTTTGTTAGTTTTTATGGGTAGTCGCTTGGACAATGCCTTTCCTTTATTTGATGGTGGTGGTTTGGCTGTCCTGCTTGCCTTGCACTTTTTACGGGGTGTTTCCTTTATGAGAGGTTCATTGGGATGATCACATCTCAAGCCTGTCACTATGATAAACTCTTTCATCCAAAATAAACCGGCATGCAACAGTAGTTGATCCAAATTTCATCCATATTTTTGCCCTCCTCCTTTAAATCTTTATCATTATCCATGTACTTGATCCTGCGCTTGGGAAGATCAAATACTATGCTCATTTGGAAACGGGCTATGTTGTCCTCAGGCTGATCAAGAAAGTTTCCAAAGCATCTCTTCTTAAAAAATTCATCTAGTTTTTTATTCTTCATAGTTTCCTAATGTCATCAAAAGGTTTCCTCAACTGACATTAAGTACCAAATCACCAGTTAGTTCTGTAGGGCCATCTATCGGTATCGCAACTTAAAACCTGTCAATACTAATAGTTTTGATAGGATCATGCTGGGATTTCGATCTTAATTCACGCCTTATTAGTGATGCATTATCATCATGTTGATCATCATCCTGTTTCTCACTTTTTACTTCCTCCTTTTTTTCTTATCATCATGTTGATCATAATTCTCTTTCTCACTTTCTACTTCTTCCTCTTCTTGTTTATCATCATGTTGATCAATATCTGCTTTCTCACTTTCTACTTCTTCCCCTTTTTGTTTATCTTCTTATTCCTCCTCACCAGCCTCTAAATACCCTTCTCCACCTTCCTCAACATCATTTTCATAACTTTCCTCAGCTTTACTTTTCCCTGACTGAGATTCTTCAGGAAGTTCCTCTGAATCCATTTGTACTCTAGACTTTTTTGTTAGGTGATCAGAAGTTGATCCACTTTCAGTTTCTTTTCTTTTCTTTTGGGAGACACCTTTTAACTACAAAAATTATAAAAACAAAAATACATTACATTTGATGTCTGGATAACTTTTTGTAACGACCCGAGACTACCCCCTTGTCGTCACATGGTGATAGGAACCACAAGTGATCCCAAGCTAACCCATGAACTGGCATATGGTTAAACAACTGAATTATAACAAAATAAATAGCTATTCTACTGTATGGAAATATAATCATACTGAAAATCTAAAATAAACACAATACTGATAAAGCTTTACAATCTGATAAATCTAAAGAATGAAACTGGAATTACATGATTGACTCTGACTGACATCTATGAAGCCTTTACTATACTGACTATAAATAGTTGGGACATGCCTCCAACTACCACTAATCAATGCACATGGAGAATAAATAAACCGTTCATGAACTAAAACTGTCTAAAGCTCCCGAAGTAAGAGAACTCATCACCTACTGGCTAGAATTTGCAACTGCCTGATTGTGATGCGCGGTCTGCAAAAGTGCCTACATTATGAAATAATGTAGCCACACAGACGTATATGTGGATCAGTACTTCTAGAATGTACTGAGTATGCAGGGGTGAATGCAATAAGTAAAACTGATTTCATATATAAAATCTTAAAACATGCATGCTAAGTGTAAGTAAACTCACCAATAGGCTGGAATAAACTTAAAGCTGAAATATCTAAAAAAAATGAGTAATAAAGCCAAATCTAGTAATTTGGTGAATCTCAACACTTAGTTTTTGTAAAACCTTACTTTTATGAGATAAGTAGAACTAAAGCTGGGATATGGGAAAACGTGGATTCTATATGAATAATGGTTCTGAAACTACGTGGTGGAGACTGATCTAAGTAGAAGATCTGAATATACAATCACATTGAGCACGAATGCATAAATATAATAACTTATCTGATTAACTGAATGACTGATAGCTGAATACTAGGCATGTAAGACTAAACTGTACTTAGTCTGAATAACTAGGCTAAAACTGTAGAGTACTATGTATATAAGGTAAGGACTGACTGGGCAACATGAGATAACTAAGCATGAATGCGTGTAAACTGGATTTTCTGAGAATGCAAGACCAAGCGTATAACATGATAGCAATAACAATAAGAACACATGAGAGCATTTGGAACCACAATAAGTATGCATTATTTGAAGAAACTCATCACTTGGGCATGTCATCAAACACATGGTTATTAATACTTTAACATGGGGAAATTCATCAAATACATGGGGATTATGAACTTGAACATGGGAATATCTTAAATATAGGAGCATAACATGATTACATAACTAACATCATGAATTTAGGAATTCGCATGAAATTTTCTTAAAATTTTCTTAAAATTTAGGAATTTTCATGAAATTTTCTTGAAATTGTTTGGTGGCCCTTCAAGCAAATTTCATTATCCCCTTCAAGCAAAACGTGGATTCTGTATGAATACTGGGTCTGAAACTATGTGGTGGAGAGTGACCTAAATCGAGAATTTGAATATATAATCACATTGATCACGAATGCATAAACATACTAACTTACCTGATTAACTGAATATCTGATAGCTAAATACTGGGCATGTAAGACTGAACTGTACTTAGTTTGAATAATTGGATTGAAACTGTAGAGTACTATGTATATGAGGTAAGGACTGACTGAGCAACATGATATAACTGAGCATGAATGCGTGTAATCTGTATTGTCTTAGAATGCAAGTCCAAGCGTATAACATGATTCTGAAATAGTCTGTAAACTGAAATACTAAAATCTGATAACTGAATAACTGATATTTGTATGCTATGGTTAAGCGACACTGAATCTAAATTATTGAACCAATTACTGGATTAAAACTGTAACTGAGACAATAACTGAGACTGTGGGAGGTATCATCTAACCGGCATGCCCCATTCTGAGCTAATTAGGGTCCAACCTATAACCCTAGTTGGAAGGGTGTTAGTACCGTGCCATGGGTACTACCACTGGCTGTGTGGATCCAGTATACTGATATACTATATTGTCCCGAAGGACTAAGGGTATCAAGCTTGAACTGACGGGTGACCCCTGTGAGATAGTCAAGCCTAAACTGATGGGTGACTTCTCATATCCTATGCTGGCTACGTAGTTTTAGAATACAAGGACTGCTACTAATAGCTCTGCCTAACTAATGGGGAAGCCGCCATCCCTGCATTTGCTTGACGCTAAATCCTACTCCCAACTGAAAGACACTGAAATACTAGCTGGTGTATGCACTGATAACTGATAACTGATAAGCTCAGGTCCTGGTATTTTGAAAACATCAGCGCATACGGATTGTGAGGTAATTATTAATGTATAACTGATAATGGAACTAAAACTGGACTGAGCTAACTTAATCGGACTCACAACTGACCATATTACTGATTTAATGATATTTCCTATAGTATAACTAAAATCATTCGGTAGATTCTGGAAAACTAGACAGTAGCTAAATTTTGGGTATTCATAACCCCCAGGACTCGATAACAATAACAATAAGAACACATGAGAGCATTTGAAACCATAATAAGTATGTATTATTTGAAGGAACCCATCACTTGGGTATTTCATCAAATACATGGTTATTAATACTTTTACATGGGGAAATTCATCAAACACATGGGGATTATGAACTTGAACATGGGAATATCTTAAATATAGGAGCATAGCATGATTACATAACTAAAATCATGAAGTTAGGGATTCACATAAAATTTTCTTGAAATAGACCATGGGTGTTTCATCAAAATATGTGAAGTTCATAGCTTGAATGTAAGAATGTCCTAAACATGGGTGAACAAAAGAATTATATGACAAAGTTCATAACTTGAGAATTCATCTTGAAATTGACTTAGCATGATATAGGAATTTCATCAAACATGTGGAAGGCATGAAGTTAAAACATGGAAATATTGCTAAACATCGTGAATTTAGGATCTATCATGGAATTTACTTGACTAAAACATAGGAAATTCAAATTCATAGCATGGGGAGTTCAAAATCTTGCATGGAATTACACATGGGCTAAATTGCATTTAAAGATACCATGAAAACATGAAATATTATTTTTATTGAACATATAAAATACCATAATCATAAAAATTCATTCTTTAATTTGAAAGAGAAGGGTTTTGGGCTCCATGGGTGAAAGGGAACCCATGGATGAACTCCCACACACCTTATTATTCTTGATTTGATGTAATAGATTGACTTTGAACCCTTTGGAGATGATCTTGAAATCATTCTTGAAGTTCTTGGATTAGGAACCCTAAATTCTTGATCTTTTTGTTGAAGAGAAGAATATGGAATTGATGATTCTTGAGGGAATTGATTAGGGTTTGTTCTTGAGCAAAAAATTAGAGAATTAGGGCAAATAATGCCCCAATTGAAGCCTTAGATCATGTTTTTACGACCTGGGTTGAGGTGGAAAAATACCCCATTGACCCTCCATCATTTAAAACAAAAATTTGTAACCCGGATTGCC
Source organism: Capsicum pubescens (assembly GCA_030864215.1). NCBI lineage: Eukaryota > Viridiplantae > Streptophyta > Magnoliopsida > Solanales > Solanaceae > Capsicum > Capsicum pubescens. Next base: position 284,507,177 of record CM061544.1, on the reverse strand, counting down.
ATTTGAAGGGCCACCATAACGCGGTGTAATCGCAATGGCTTACTGTCTAACACGAAAAATTCCATAACTTTTCACTCGGGTATCGGATTTTGGCGAACTTGGTATCGTTGGAAAGGTAACTCAATTACATATGATTTGGTGGGTCTTGAGCTGAAACATTATACATACATCAAAAGTTATATACTTTCAAAGTTGAACTTTGTAGAATCAAACACCAAACATTGGACGAATTAAAGGATCTTAGCTCAACTTGGCTCTAAGTGATTTCTATGAAAACTCTTAACCTAATAAGAACTTCACATACTTAAGATAGAGTTCATGACATATGCATTAAAATTATTAATCAAGAATATGACAAATACTCCTTCACTGCGACGCGGTGATCCCCCCATCGCTATACTCACCACGACGTAGTGCAATCGCAGTGAGTCACAGGAAATTAACAATTGCCTTTTCACACTCCACCACAATACAGTGGACTTCTTGGAGATATAATCACCACGACGTGGTGGAATCATGATTAGAGACTGGAATTCCAACCCAAAAATGATCTAAACCTAGTCTAAAAATCCAAAATCTTTTTGATATGCTATTCCTAACTCCCTTTATCATGAATTAACTGAAGAACCATTGTCTTAGAGTCTGGAAGGTCAACTTAAATTCCTCGAAGTTAGAAGGTCTTAAAAATGGTTTAGTCCTTAACACATAGCTAAATTTTCAAGCTTTTAGCCTCTTATGCAAGCACTAGGAGCTGAACTAAACTATGAAAAGTATAGGGTATTATAATATCTCCCCTTGGGAACATTTATCTGCAAATGAGACTGATTAGATTGAGAGTACAGTGCGAAGGTAACTGAGATTATAATCTGAATATGTATGACTTGGAAAATGATTGCATAACTGAGTTTGAAGCATGATACATGAACTAAATATCATGAACTAAACTGATTTCTTGAATACATGCAATGACATGAGAATGATTATAAGGCTGGGATAGAAATGAGAGAGTCAACTAATGAGTAACCATTACTTCAATATGGGTCCTATTTCGTGAAGAAAATAAAAGGTTTAGGACATGAATACTCGGGGTATTACATCTTCCCCTTAGGATACTTCGTCCCTCGAATGATACTAGCTTGACTGAAATACTAAGGAAAGACTACAATGATACATGGGATACTTACGGACTAAATCATGACTGAATATCTGGGATCTAAAACTGATGTATGATGCATGAACTAAACTGAATTTATGACTTCCATGGTCGTGAATGAATTACCTCATGGATAGGAAAGATGGGAAACCATAGGAACTTGTCTATCTGACTGTTAAACTGAATTACTGGCTAAACGAACTAAATTATACAGAAAACTTATACTCAACTATACATTCCACTTGTACACCAATCATGACATTCAAGCCTATCTTCATAACCACATATACACTTCTAAACAAACACCCATAGAAGCATCTTCCGCATCTCCTCCAAACTTCTATCATTAACACTTTCATGCACTACCCCAAGAAAACACATATAGAATTTTAACTAATAATTTCATAAGAAGAGGTCACAAAAATTTAGAATATGAGGACTTGAAATATAAAAGAATAACTTTGACACTCAACTGAGGCCTGAGGAATAAAGTATCAATGACATGAATTCGTGAGAGAGGTTTGAACTAAGTATATACATAGCACAAACTGAATTTTTCTGATCATTATGAGTATAGCATGACTATCTGGATTTGAACATACTGTAAAACATGAGTACATGAGTCATGAGCTGTATGACCTGAGTTTGGAGTTTATGATTTCATGGAACATGATTTATACTGCTGAGTGAACTGGAACTCCTCATACTAGAAACTGAAAGCGTAAATGGTTTTTCTATAAAGTGCATGAATATGAGCTGTGATGAGGGAGCTGATATGTTAGGCATGAGTAGATATCGTGATGATTGAAAAACTTTGTACTGAGATAAAAATGGGTTGGGAATCATCCTTCCTTACTACTTTTGTACACATACTGGAACTACTACTAGAATCTGTAAGCCTGACTTGGTTACTTGTTCTATCATCTCCCCCTTAGCTTTAAGCCATTATCATAAGTCTGTGACCACTTTACTAAACTCTAAACTAAACTACAATTACTTTTATCTAGAGTCTGGGGTATAATAATATACATGAAAGATAAACTCATCCACACCATCATACTTAATCTCGAATCAACAAACTTAAATTCTTACATATATTGTTCAAGCCTACTGATTCACCTTTCGTACAACTAGCCTCGTGAATATATAATTTGCTCAATCCAGATAACACTATCTCAACTCTACTACTACTGCTAAACTTCTGGGTTCATGCATCTAACTCTATCCCATTTACTGTAAAAAGAGTTATGGAAAGGATTCTAAAAGCACATCTAATTTTAGCTTAATGCATGATTTTTATGAACATAAATGAAATATTCCAAACTTTAGGACATAAGGGCACTGATGGGATACTTTTTGAGCCAACATGAAATCCCATATATGTCTGTGGGGATTCGATGAGAAAATTCAGTCTGCAGAATTTTGAGCTTGACTATTTCTGTTACCTCAAAAACAAGGTAGAGATGGTATGAATAGAGCAAGATGAGAATCTGTGTAAGTTTCTTAAAGGCCCTTGCTATAGCACAATCTGAGACATGAAAGAAGGGAAATATTTTCTAAATACCCTGTATCCTCTCGAAGAAATGTACAGACGTCTCCATACTATTTTGCCAAACTCTACTAGACACGGCTTGATAGATACCCTAGGACACTTGAACTCTGTGCTCTAATACCAAGTTTGTAACTACCCGAGACTATCCCTTATCGTCACACGGTGCTAGGAACCACAAGTGATCCCAAGCTAATCCATGAACTGGCATACTATTAATCAACTTAATTATAACAAAATAATAGCTATTCTACTATGCAGAAATATAATCATACCGAAAATCTGAAATAAACACAATACTGGTAAAGCTTTACAATCTGATAAATTTGAAGAATGAAACTGGAATTACATGATTGACTCTGACTGACATCTATGAAGCCTCTAATATACTGACTATAGATATTTAGGACATGCCTCCAACTACCACTAATCAATACACATGGACAATAAATAAACTGTACATGAACTAAAATTGTTTGGAGCTCCCGAAGTAGGAGAACTCATCACCTGCTGGCTAGAATCTACAACTGTCTAATCGTGATGTCCGGGCTACAAATAGTACCTACATTATGAATCAATGTAGCCACACAGACGTATAAGTAGATCAGTACTTCCTACATTTTTAGCATCAAAACTCAAAATTGTTAACCCATTCTCGAAGACAATACAACTAAAAGTCTTCTTTTTTATCATTAACTAAAATGACCTAATTTTTAGAATAAAGAACAAATATATAACTGATCTCGAACTTTGTTACCTGCGAAGATAGAGAAAATAATGGATACAAGCAAGAATGAAGTGGAAAATAACAAGTATGTCGCTGAAAATGGGAAGAAAATCGATCTGTTATGAAGGGTTGAGCAATACATTGAGTAGTTGTTGTCTGTATTATTTAGAGAGAAAGAATAGAGCGAGAACTCGAGATTTGAAATGATGAAACGTTTTACCCACAAATGGATGATTTGTAAGGGTTGATTTGTATTTTGGTAAAGAATGACTAGTTTTGAAATTATTAATTTGGTCCAAATTGATCTTAATTAATTTTTTAAAAGAGATAATTTTTAACTGTTTCATCATAATAAATTGTATTAAGTTAAACTGGAACACTGATGAATTTAATATTAGCTTAATAATAAGATAATATGAATCATATCAACTCAAGTTGATCGATTGATGACTCAGGTCGGAAGGAATGTAATACCAACATCATGCAAATTGCAACGACTCAATTGAAATTATAGTTGACCCTATGAACTCATACCTAGTTCTAGCTTGATGAATTTAATATTATCTTAATAATAAGTTAATATGAATCTTTTCAACTTAAATTGATCGATTGACGACCCAGGTCGGGAGGAACGCAATACCAACATCATGCAATTGCAATGATTCAATTGAAATTGTAGTTGACCCTATGAACTCATCCCTAATTATAGCTTGATGAATTTAATTGTAGCTTAATAATAAGTTAATATGAATTGTTTTAACTCAGATTGATCAATTGGTGACTCAGGTCAGGAGAAATGCAATGCCAACATCATGCAATTAGAACGACTCCATTGAAATTATAGTTGACCCTATGAACTCATCCCTAGTTCTATCTTGATGAATTTAATATTAGTTGAATAATAATTTAATATGAATCATTTCAACTTAGATTGATCGATTGACGATAATTGCAATGACTCAATTGAAATTGTAGTTGACCCTATGGACTTATCCCTAGTTCTAGCTTGATGAATTTAATATTATCTTAATAATAAGTAAATATGAATCGTTTCAACTTTGATTGATCGATTAACGACTCAGGTTGGGAGGAACGCAATATCAGCATCACGCAATTGCAATGACTCAATTAAAATTATAGTTGACCCTATAAACTCATCCCTAGTTCTAGCATGATGAATTTAATATTAGATTATTAATAAGTTAATATGAATTATTTTAACTCAGATTGATCGATTGACGACTTAGGTCGGGAGAAACGCAATACCAACATCATGCAATTGCACGACTCAATTGAAATTGTAGTTGACCCTATGAAATCATACCTATTTCTAGCTTGATGAATTTAATATTAGCTTAATAATAAGTTTATATGAATCGTTTCAACTCAGATTTGTCGATTGACGACTCAGGTCGGGAGGAACGCAATACCATCATGCAATTGCAACGACTCAATTAAAATTGTAGTTTACCCTATGAACTCATCCCTAGTTCTAGCTTGATGAATTTATTATTATATTAATAATAAGTTAATATGAATTATTTCAACTCAAATTGATCGATTGGCGACTCAAGTCGAGAGAAACACGATACCAACATCATGCAATTGCAACGACTCAATTGAAATTCTAGTTGAACCCTATGAATTCACCCTCAGTTAGAGATTGATGAATTTAATATTATCTTAATAATAAGTTAATATGAATTATTTCAACTCAGATTGATCGATTAATGACTCAGGTCGGGAGGAACGGAATACCAACATCATGTAATCGCAATGACTCAATTGAAATTGTAGTTGATCCTATGAACTCATCCCTAGTTATAGATTCATGAATTTAATATTAGCTTAATAATAAGTTAATATGAATCATTTTAATTCAGATTGATCGATTGATGACCTAGGTCGGGAGAAACGCAATACTAATATCATGCAATTACAATGACTCAATTCAAATTGTAGTTGACACTATGAACTCATCCCTAGTTCTAGATTGATTAATTTAATATTAGATTAATAATAAGTTAATATGAATCGCTTCAACTCAGATTGATCGATTGTCAACTCAGGTCGGGAGGAACGCAATACCAACACCATGCAATTACAACGACTCAATTGAAATTGTAGTTGACCCTATAAACTCATCCCCTATTCTAGCTTTATGAATTTAATATTAGATTAATAATAAGTTAATATGAATTGTTTCAACTCAGATTGATCGATTGACGACCTAGGTCGGGAGGAACACAATACCAACATCATGCAATTGCAATGACTCAATTGAAATTGTAGTTGACCCTATCAACTCGTCTCTATTTCTATCTTGATGAATTTAATATTAGCTTAATAATAAGTTAATATGAATTATTTCAATTCATATTGATCGATTGATGACTCAGGTCAGGAGAAACTCAATACCAACATCATGCAATTACAACGACTCAATTGAAATTGTAGTTTATCCTATGAACTCATCCCTAGTTATAGCTAGATGAATTTTATATTAGCTTAATAATAAGTTAATATGAATCATTTCATCTCAAATTGATCGATTGACGACTCAGGTCGGGAGGAACATAATACTAACATCATGCAATTGCAATGACTTTAATTGAAATTGTGGTTAACCCTTTGAACTCATCCCTAGTTCTAGCTTGATGAATTTAATATTATCTTACTAATAAGTTAATATGAATTATTTTAACTCAGATTGATCTATTGCCGACTCAAGACAGGAGGAACACAATACTAACATCATGCAATTACAATGACTCAACTAAAATTGTAGTTGACCCTATGAACTCATCCCTAGTTATAGCTTGATGAATTTATTATTGTCTTAATAATAAGTTAATATGAATCATTTCAACTCAGATTGATCGATTGACGACTTAGGTTGGGAGAAACGCAATACCAATATCATGTAATTGCAATGACTCAATTGAAATTGCAGTTGACCCTATGAACTCATCCCTAGTTCTAGATAATTCAATTGCAAAAAATCTATTGCAACAGATTACTTATCTGTTGTAAATTATCTAATAGACATTTACATCTGTTGCAACAGATGACTGAGCTGTTGAAAATTTTCAAATAGATATTGATATCTATTTCAACAGATTACCTATCTATTGTAAATTATTAAATAGACATTTGCATCTGATACGACAGATGACTGAGCTATTGAAAAATTTCAAATAGTTATTGGTATCTATTGCAATAGATGGCGTATTTTTTTAAAGATCTTTTTTTAAAGCAATTTTCTGTCTGAAATAAAAAAGATAAAATACTAGGGCGGTAAAAATTATTTCTTGAATAACTCAAAAATCTCCTCCTTGAGTTCTCATATCTTGTCTTTACAATGTCACTCGTCTCCTCGTGCCCCTTGAAGTTATTAATGAATGTTTAAACCCATCTCTAGAATTATCTCTCCTTCAGTCATAAATTAATTTATCTCTCTTCTTTTTCTTTCTCTCCTCTTTAGGGTTATCACAACCGTCTCCTTTTTTCTCTCAGCTTTATCGTGAGGATCCTTTTGGATCTCAACCGATCTATATCTTTTTTTCGACTAAAATTGTTGCATTGATCCCCTTGCTTTTAAAATTGCGAGTATGGTTCACTATTGCTCTTTCCTTCTCGTCTTCTTCTTTGCATGTTATTTAAATTAGTTATTTACATATGTTTTTTTATTTAATAACCTATTACCCATATTGGGGCGGGGAATGGTGAGATTGATGAGGATGTCTCCTACCGTATTGAGGCGGGATAAATAAAGTGAAAGCTTTCCTCGGGGGTGTTGTGTGATAAGAAGGTACAACTTAAGCTTAAAGGCAAATTCTATAGGGTGGCAGTCCATCCGGACATGTTGTATGGAGCAAAGTGTTGGCCAGTCAAGAAAACCCACGTTCAAAAATTGAAGGTGACGGAAATACGTATGTTGCGTTGGATGTGTGGGCTTACTAGGAGTGATAGAGTTTGGAATGAGTTTATTCAAGAGAAGGTTGGAGTGGCTTCAGTGGAGCACAAGATGCAGGAAGTTCGACTGAGATAGTTTGAACACGTGATGAGGAGGGGCAAAGGTTGCCCCGGTTCATATGTGTGAGAGGTTGGCTTTGGATGGTTTTAGGCGGGGTAGGGGTAGGCTAAAGAAATACTGGAGAGAGGTGATTAGGTGGTACATGGAGCAGTTACAGCTTACAAAGGACATGGCCCTAGATAGAAAGATCTAGAGGACGCGAATTAGGATAGAAGGCTAGTGCCAGTTTGGGTCGTCAAGGAGGGTATTACTTGGTGGGTGTACTATTCTTGTTATGCTACCTTGCTTCATGCTTTATTACGAACTTGTTTACTAGTCTTTGTGTACTATTCCTTGTGGATGTCGTATTTATGTCATGTCATCCTATTCCATGCTTTACTATGGATCTAATTATTATTCCTTGTCTTGAGCCAGGGGTCTATCAGAAATAGCCTTTCTACTTCTCCGAAGTTAGTGGTATGGACTGCGTACATCTTACCCTCCCCAGACCCTACTATGTAGGAATACACTGGGTTTGTTGTTGTTGTTGTTGTATTACCCATATTCTATTTATTGAGAAAATTAAAGGAAAGGTGACTTTTAAGTCTTGAATGAATGGACCGTTATTTTTATTAAAATATGCGAAAAAGTCATTTGTTGGGAGAACTTTAAATGCCTTGTTAGCAGGATTATTTATTCGTATGTATTTTATTTGTTTCTTTGTTGTTGATGTTGTTATTGATCTTTTTGGTGGGGTTGGTGTTGTTGGAACATATGGTATTGGAGTTATTGATGGTGTTGGAACAAATGGTGTTGTTTCTTTATTATTGATGTTGGTGTTGGTGTTGGTGGTATTGCAATAGATTCCCCAACTTTTGCAACTAATGAATTATCATCCAACAACTATTGCAACAGATGCCCTATCTGTTGTAACAGATGGAGCAACTATAGGGACAAATCAAACCATTAGCAAGGTTGGTTTGATTTATTCCAACAGATTCACCATCTGTTGCAACAAATTCCCTATTTGTTGCAACAGATACGTGGCCTGTTACAAAAGATGGGGAATTTATTGCAACAAATGGCGAATCTGTTGCAACAGATGGGGAATTTCTTGGAACAGATGGGTCAGTTGTTGAACAAATGTTGAAATGTGTTGTATTTATTCAATTTTGTGTTACCTTTTTTAAAATTATGCAGACATCAATTGTAATGTTCTTTTTGTTCTTCTCTTGTTTGACATTAATTGTTTTTCTCTTGTTTGTAGATTTAAGAAAGTGAAATTTGATCAACTTTTATTCGACTAACACAAAAGGCTATAGTAAAGATGGGTTCAGAGGAATAAGCTCCTTACAGATAGAACCACTTTATATGTGGGAGGTATGTATTACTGATCATGTTATCGTGAAAACACACATAGAGTGTACTGATTTTATGAATGTTATATTTTATCGATTAGGCATTGATCATTCGAACAAGATATCTGTAATTTTACAGTTAAGTTCGATAGGTTCGAACTGATAAGAGGGACAATGAATATGGTTTTGATATCTTGTTACAATTTAATGATGGCTGTTGCTCATGTTTATGTGTCAAGTTTTGTGAAGAGATTAAGTTTTGGTGGCATTGTAAAAAGATTCAATAGTGATTGGACTAATTTTAAGTGTTCAATAGACTTTTAAAAGGCCTCTAAAGTGTCACACTGCTGCAACTAAGAACGAAAATCAATATAGTTATTGCCCTAGCCCAAATTTATACAGTTGGGTTGCTCAGAGTGATGATTATATGCTAGAAGGTGCGTTAGGAGAATTCCTGCAAGGGAAAAAGAACGTTGATGAAGATTATATCATCTGAGACCTAATTGAAGAGGAAACATAGGGCAGCAAGCAAGGAACGTGTAGCGAATCTGGACGATGAAATTGACTTAAAACATGAGAAATCTAAATCAAGTGCAATATGAAAGTGTATCCAAAAATAAAAATTTGACAGTTGTCTCTCTCAAAGAAAAATAGTGCACCTGGCCACTTTGGTAGGGAACTGTGACTAGTTAGCATGGTCGGAATGATCACCTACAGAAGCAATAACAAAATATAAAGAAAGTAGCTTTGTGGGTACTGAGAGTTGAAATGATGTACAGTAAATCAAGGAAACTTGCGCCAAGAATTTCTGACGTTAAAATAAGGAATCAAGCCAAGGGGGCAATTTCTGAATTTTAAATTGCATCCCATGCCTTCTTGTTTGTGGTTTCGAGCAGGTCAGTCGCAGTAAAAAAAAAAGTCTTGGGATTTCAGCCCAATTTCATAACTATTTGTTTCCACTGCTATTGACCTGATCGGAACCACAAACAAGAAGGCATGGGATGCAATTTAAAATTCAGAAATTGCCACCTTGACTTGATTTCTTATATTAACTTCAGTTGTTCTTGGTGCAAGTTTTCTTGACTTACTGTACATCATTTCAACCCTCGGTGCCCGCAAAGTTGCTTTCTTGGTGTTCTGTTATTTTCTCTATAGGTTATCATTTCGACTATGCAAACTAGTCGCAGTTCCCTAGCAAAGTGGCCAATTGCACTATTTTTATTTGAGAGAGACGATAGACAGATTTTCATTACTGGATACACTTTCATATTTGCTCTTAATTCAAATTTCTCATATTTTAATTCAGTTTCATCAGCCAAATTCGCTAGAAGTTCCTTGCTTGCTACCCTATGGATCCTCTTTAATTAGGTCTCAGATGATATAGTCTTTTATCAACTTCCCTTTCTCTCACAGGTATTCTCCTACGGCTCCTTCTAGCATATAATCATCTTATCGAACAACTCATCCATATAAATTTGGGCCAGGGAATTTCTATTGATTTTTTGTTCTTGTTTGCTGCAGTGGGATGCTTCGAAGGCCTTCTCAGAGTCCAATGCACCTTTAAAGTTAGTCCAATCGGTAATGGATCTCTGCAATGACACAAAATATTGATCCCTTCTCAAAAATTGACACGCATAAACATGAGAAACAACCGTCATTAATTTGTAACAGGGTATCAACACCATTTTCATGGCCCCTCGGCCTTATCAATTCGAACCTATCAAACTTAACTGTACAATGCAGAATCTTGTTTGAATGATTAATGCCTAATCAGCTAGAAACTGCATTCACAAATCATTGTACTTTATGTGTGTTTTCCCAATGACCTTATCAGTAATACATAACTCCCACACATGAAATTTGATCCATCCATCTGCACGCACCTTATTCTTTCTAGCCTATCTATGGCTTAATTTTAATAAATAGATGACTAACCTGTTGCAATAGATGACACATCTATTAAAATTATCAAATAATTATAGACATCTGTTACAATAGATGATCAATTTGTTGCAACATATGACATATCTGTTGGAAATAATCAAACAAATATATATATCTGTTGCAACAAATTATCAATATTTTGTAAATTATCAAATAGATAGAATATATTTTGCAATAGATTATCCATTTGTTAGATTTATTTTAAAGTAATTTTCTTTTCTTTCCGAAATACAATAAAGATAAAATGTTGTATTTAGATCTATTCTTTTAATTTACATATTCGAATAGTCGTCTGTTTTATTTAATTAAGGGATGTAATTATACATAACTCCACTTCTAGATATGACTGATCTGGATTTAGACAAGGTGATTTTGCGTGACTCCTTGCAGGAACTTGAAAGGCAAATTCATGAACTCTGATGGGAGTTGGGCGTCATGAGAGCAAGGCTGAGGAGGGCCTTGTTGCTGTCAGATGACGATTGGCCGGTTGACAATAACAACAACAACAATAATAATAATAATAATAATAATAGTAATAATAATAATTAGGTTCTTTTTTTCTTTTAGCGTATGTATTTTGTGTTATTATATCGGATCTACCTAAGGGAGGAACCTAATGTATGTTTTATTTTTTATTCTATATTTGTATATAATGGATTCAAAAATCTATGTTTGGTCGACTTTCAATTTTTAATTCTTATTTAATATTTAATTTTCATTCTGTATTTTTTTATTCTCAACATATCGACGGTTGGAGGTAGAGATTGAGCGTTTATGGCAACGGATGGACCATATGTTGCAACAGATGGATCATATGTTGCAACAGACGATTGACTATTTATAAAAAAAATTATTGTTATTGAGAGGGTGAAAAGTGATGACTTTTCGATTATTTAATATGAAAAATGGTTCGCAAATAAATAATAAGGAAATAAATAATAAACATAATTTATAACCATAAAACAAATGGTTATTTAATTTTAATAACTGATGTTAATATTAAATAGGCGACAAGTCGTGACTTTTCACCATTTTTATTTTTAAATCTATTTTTTTAATTTATTTATTTATTTATTATATAACAAAAAGTCACCACTTTGGATTAATTAAGGTCTATGATGATTGTTAAAAAAGAGGTGAACAGTCGCGACTTTCTATCTAACACATTTAAAACAACTGATGAATCAAATTCCCCATCTGTTGCAACTGATGAATAAGCTATTCGAAGAAAACAAAAAAGCTCCTTCAGCAGGTAGTCCATCTGTCGCAACAGATGTCTCATTTGTTGCATACATGGATCATCTGTTGCAACATATGGACAATCTATTACAACAGGTCAATAAAAATGGTTATTATTAAAAGAAACAGTTATTGAAAAGGTGAGAATTCTTCGATTATTTAATTGAGAAAAAAATGTTATATAATTTTAAGAACTAATTAATATTAAGAAGCTGAAAAGTCATGACTTGTCACAATAATCAAAAAGCCTCCAGCTTGATTTAATTAAGTCATTTATTTTCACAGAAAATAAAAAGTCATAAATGATAAACACAATTTATAATCGTAAAAAATGGTTATTTAATTTGAATAATTGATGTTAATATTAAATAGGTGACAAGTAGTGACTTTTCACCATTTTTATTTTTAAATATATTTTTTAATTTATATGATAAAAAAATCACCAATTTGAATTAATGAAAGTATATGATGATTATTAAAAAAAATGGTCTCCCAACAGATGGTCCATCTGTTGTATCTGCTGTAGACATCTGATGCAATAGATAACCAATTTGTTGCAATAGATAGATTATATGTCACATAAATAGTCCATTTGTTGTAACAGATGGTATATTTGTTACCACATATGTGTTAGCTGATACAACAAATATATAATTTATTGCCACAACTCAATAAAAAGGTTATTATTAAAAGAAATGGTTATTGAAAAGGTGAGAAATCTTCGATTATTTAATTGAGAAAAATGTTATTTAAATTTAAGAACTAGTTAATAATAAACTGAAAAGTCATAACTCATGACAATAATTAAAAAGTCAGCAACTTAATTTAATTATAACTTTTCCCAATAATAAAAAAGTCACCAGTTTGACTGTAATAAATAAAATGGAGGTGAACAGTCGCGCCTTTTTACCTAAGTCATTCAAATTCAATCCTCTATAAATAGGTCACTCCTTGCTCGTTCATTTTACTATACCCTATTTATTTCTTGCATCTTGTCTTTCATATTACATCTTCAACCACTTTCTCTTCAAAGACTAGATACCTTTTTCTTGACTCAAGTAAGTTTTTTTCTTTCTTTTTGTGTAAATCTACCCAATTGGTGGTATATATTGTATTACATTCGGACTCTTTTCTTTACTTGTGTTTTTACGTCTTTTGTCAATTCATGCATGTTCTAGATATGACTGATCCTCTTTGGGACATTGCTATTCTGTGTGACACCATGTGGAAACTTCAGAGGCAGGTTAATAACCAACAATGGGAGTTGGGCGCTGTGAGGGAAAGGATGCTCCGAGAGATTCGCCGGCTAAGGAGGGCCCTGCTGCTGCCGGTTGACGATTGGCCAGTTGGGAATAATAATAATAATGATGATGATGATAATAATAATAATTAGGTTATGTTTTTCCTTTTAGCATATGTATTTTTATTTTTATTTATATCCGATCTACCTACCTAATATATTTTATTTTTGTTTAATGAAATATTTATGTTTCTGTCTATTTCTTCTTCTCAAAAAAACATGTTGCCGATTGGACGTAAGGAACAATTTTGAATCCAGTAGCAATAGCAAGAGTTTTGAGTTCTTTTAACAGATGGACCATCTGTTGAAACATATTGGTTATCTATTGGGTTTGTGGCAGGAGCTGTTTTTTGTTGTTCCAAACAGATTACTCCTCTGTTGCAACAGATAGCTCGTCTGTTGCAACAAATAACTAGTATGTTGCAACAGATAACTCGTCTGATACAACAGATAACTAGTCTATTGGAACAGATAACTCGTCTGTTGCAATAGATAACTAGTCTATTGCAACGGATGACCCATCTGTTCGATTCATGTTATGGACACTATAGAGTCATAAACATGAATCCAACATATGAGTCTTCCATTGCAACAAATGACTCATCTATCGCAACAGATGAGTATCTTCTTAAACAGATGACTCTTATGTTGGATTCATGAATGAGTTCTATCTATTGTTGAAAAAACAGCAGTAACAGTTTACCCAGATGTCAAATTCAACTAAAAATCATAATTTTACTTACCAAAGTCACTTATGAAGTAATGCCAAAGTGATGTACGAACCAAAATTTGACCTAAAAAATTGGTCAAGTAGCAGCAGTAGTGGTAAAAACAACAACAGTTATCGACAAGAAGAAGATGAAGATGATAATGAAGTAGAAGAAGATGATAATGAAGCAGAAGATGATGAATAAAGCAACAGTAACAATGAACAACAAAAATCCTGAAGAAAGAGAAAACAACAACGGATGAGAAGAGAGAAAAACACGCCTTTTCCCCCTTCGTTTCGTGTTATATTAGTTTAACATTTAGATCAAAGTGTAAATTTAAAAACTTGTGGGCTATTTTCAAACTTCCCCAACTTTCTTAATCCATAATAAAGTAATTGTCACTTCCACTCAATTATTAAAACTTGAGTTACCTACACCTCATTTTCAAACCATTTTGTCACTTTTAACTAAATTCCCCAAGTTTCTACTCCCTCCAATCACTTGTCACTTACTTTCAAAATGAATTTCCAATTTTACTTGTCATTTAGACATATACAAAAATAGTTTTTTTATTTTATTCTTATCATTAATTATTTATTCTCCAAATCATTTTCATGATATAATGCTTAAACATCAATTAATAGGGATAGTATAATAAAATAGTCATATTAATAATTATTTTCTTAATGATTGGGCCAAGTCAAAATATTAAAAATAAACGGAGAAAGTAATATTTATACCATTTATCCCAATTTATATGATATTTTAACGCGTTTTGAGAGTTGAATAATTTAAATTTGGACATGAATTATTCAATTTTTTTGAAATAAAATTTATATATTTAAAAACTACATAAAAAAAATACACTAAGTCATAGTAATTAAAAAATTCAAAATATTTAAAAGATATATGAAGAAACTATGATCAAAGATAGACTTGTTTGAATTTCAAAATTTGAAATGTATCACATATATTATGATGGAGAGAGTATTTATTTTGAAAAGTATTTTTTAGTTTCTCCGAAGAAAACTTTTAAAGTGCTTATGGAAGTTATTTGAAAAGTACTTTTATAAATATTAGAGCAGTAATTTGTGATTGATTATTAAAATTCTAAAAGTGCTTATGAAAGTTATTTTTCCCGCTTATGACAAAAATAATTTTTGTTGCCACTCAAAAATATGGGTTCTTTTCTTTAAAACTTGACCAAACACCTCGAGGATCAAAATAAGCACTGTTTCAAACCAAAAAAAAATTACGTTTAACATTGAAGAATTGTTAAAAGTTTCATGTAATCGCCATTGTACATATATTTATACATAAAATTTTGAAATTCACAAGAATAGAGCTAGTGCTGATTATAATTTCTTGTGAAAAGGTCACATTTTTGTCTCTTTGCTATCAAAAATAAGTATATATATTTGCTCAAAGTTATATGTTTTTTCAATAAATAGATCCTCATAGTCAACTTTAGAGTTACATTTACCCCTTACCTGTTGAAGTTTTATTTCAAATGTAGAACACCATATGTCAAAGAATTAACCTTCTTCAATAGGACTCACTGTTTTTTTCCGCAATAGAAAATTGGTTTAAGTTCTTTTTCCCAAATTTGGAGATAAATTTCCGTGAACTTTATTTCTTTCTGAAGCTACCAAATATAATTTCTTTGTTTTTAAACTTCTTTCGGAGAACAAAAGACAATAAGACGAAAATTCTTCTAAATCAAGCACTACTACAATTAAATAATGTAAAAGCTTTGATTGATTGACAGTGCCATTAGACCAGATGGATTCTGAGGACAGGTCTTTCAATCAAGCCAGGAGATTATTGGGAAGGACATTACAAATATGGTAAAAGCATTCTTTTGTGGACATGAGCTATCAAGGTATGTGACTCGCATTAATCTGGTTCTTATAATTCCTACAAAAGAGGTGGTGAAGAACTTTGGTAACGTACGACTTATTAGCTGAAGCACCTTTTCTAATAAGATTATCTCCAACTCATGATAGGATAGTTAAGGTACTGCCTAGGCTACTAATATCACCAAACCAAGCGGATTTTGTAAAGGGAAGGAGCATCACAGAAAATGTGCTCCTAGCACAGGAGGAATAAATTACATGATGAAGTGGTGAAATTAGATATGACTAAAACATATGATAGGGTCTCATGGAAGTTTTTGGTGAAAATAATGAGGAACTTTGGATTTTCAGAGAGGATCATTGACATGGTAGTGTGGATAATCAGCAGTAATTGGTATTCAGTCCTTTTAAATGACCAATTTTTTTTATTTTTTTTCAGTCATCCAGAGGCCTCAAACAAGGTGACCCATCACCATCTACTCTTTTTATCATTGCAGCAGAGGTTCTTGCAAGAAACTTAAATGATCTCTTTGAAGATCATGATTCTAAAGGGTATGGATTGTCAAAATAGCGTCCAAAAATCAATCATCTATTCTATGCAGATGATATTATCCTATTTTATTCAGGCAATTCTACTTCTGTGAAGAAAATAATGAAAGTATTAAGAGGATATGAGATAGTATCAGGGCAGATGAACAATTTGGATAAAAGTTTCTTATATTTATATGTAAAAGTTTCAGCTGGAGTGAACAATCAAATAAAAAGGATTACAGGAGTAAAACAAGGATCATTCCCTTTTATCTATTTGGGGCACCCTGTTTTTTATTGAAGAAAGAATAGGGTTATTTTGAAGAGCTGATCAAGAAAGTGATGAAAAGGCTGAGTTTACGGTAGAATAAGCTTTTGACATTTGGTGGCAGGTACATACTGATAACACATGTTTTACAATCAATGCCAATTTATCTTCTGTTAACTATGAATCTCTCAACACGTGTTATAAATCAGTTACATAACATATTTGCAAGATTCTTATGTGCAAACTCCACTAGAGCAGGAAATAAACATTGGGTCTCTTAGGAGAATATGTGTTATTCTAGAAAAGAAGAAGGAATAGGACTCGGGTCATTACATTCAGTCTCCAACGCTCTTTTTTTAAGCTATGATGGAACTTCAGAGTCTCCGCATCATCAATGTCAAGTGAATTTATGTGGAACAAGTACTGCAAAAAGTACCACCCAATAATGATGAGAAGTTATGGTGCTTCTCATATATGGAGGAAAATGGTAAAGGTTAGAGAAGAGATTGAACATAATATATGGTGGGAAAGCTGGGAATTTCAATTTCAAGTTTGATAATTGAACCAGACAAGGAGCTCTTTATTATGTGGAGGGGGACAACATAGAGGAAGAGGAGCTGGAGGTGAGAGATGTTTTTTAGGAATGAAAGGAGGTATGAAATGAAATTGAGAAGTAAATTTACAGATGAAATGGAAAACCACATCCTGGAAAATATAAGACTCCCCAATGACTTAGAGACAAATGTCAGTCCTTGGTGGATAGGGAACTCTCAAGGGAGATTCACAGTCAAATTAACTTAAAAAATCATGAGACAGAAGAAAGAACCGAAAGAAGAATACAAGAACTTTTAGGTTAAGGTTTACCTTTTAAAATAATTTTTTTTCATGTAGAGGGCTTGGAAGAGAAAGATTACCATAGATAATAATTTGATAAGAATGAGAATTGTATCTATATGTTGGTGCTATGAGGAGAAAGAAGAGGAGATAGTGGCCTACTTATTTCTAACAGCCCCCACAACCAATAGGCTATGGAGATAATTTTCTATTTTTATAGGAATAGACATTGAGGACATGCACTTGCAACAAATCATCAACACATGATGTACAATGATTTCAATACCAAAATTAGAGGCAGTGTCCAAAGATATCCCAACAATCATTATGTCGAGCATGTGGAAGAGAAGAAATGCAATAAAACATAGTGGGAAGGTAACCTATATGGAGTTATTATGGTAGATTCAAGATTTAATTAGAAAACTGATAAAGAGGTTATACCTTTGGATCAAAATTGAAAAGGCACCTTGGTCATAGATTGTTACTAAATTGAGGGAATATATGACAAAGCTACACTATTTCAATGTCATTTGGAAATTCTCAGAGAAGAATAAGCTTATATACAATACAGATGAGGCAAGTAAAGGTAATCCAGGAATAAGTAATTTTGTATTATGCATTAGAGATGACATTGGGGATATGATATTCACTAGAGCTAAAAGAATAGGAGTAGCCTTAAACACAGAAACAAATATAAAGGCAATTAAGAAGGCTTTAGAGTTCATACAAAGAAAGAAACTAAAGGATGTTACTATACCCTAACATTAAAAAGGGTGATAGACAGGCAGTGGAAAGTTCCTTGGGAACTAATTGAGCATATAAAAGTCATAAGGGGCATAGTACAGTCTACTCAAGCACAAATACACCACACATTCAGGGAAGGAAACATAGTAGCAGGTGCTTTGGAAAATGAAGTAATTAACACACAAATATCTAGAGACTATCATAGTTTCTATGAGCTACCAACAACAATTAGAAGGCAAATAAACTTGGATAAGATTCAAATCCCCAATCTGAGGATTTGGGGAAGAAAGATCAACATTCAAGTACAACAGTAAGCATACACGAAATTAAAATAAAGTCACACATAGTTCGAAGAGCAGCAAATGGTCCCAATAATTACAATTCCATGATAATCAGAAATAAACTTAAGCACATAGGTAATTGTTTTTGTCAGAAAGACGACTACTATACTGTGTTGATCCTAGCTAGATGCCCTAGCTATCAAAAACCTTCACCATGAAAAGCGGTAGATGTAGCCTCCCTGTTAGTTTGTGGATCCTAATTAATATATGGCGTACTATTATATATTAATGTTCACGCGGTTCAACGACCCAAATTTTAAGTTTTACCTTTTATTCTTATTTCTCTGTGTAATTGTAATTATCCATACAGACGTTTGGGGACCATCTCCTATTTCATCACTTGGTGGATCAATATTCTATGTCACCTTCATTGATGATTTCAGCAGGAAGGTATGGGTTTACTTCTTGAAACATAAGTCAGATGTGTTTGCCACTTTCAAGAGGTGGAAAGCTGAAGTTGAAAATCAGACTGACTTGAAAATCAAATGCCTGAGGTCTGATAATGGAGGAGAATATGACAAGTTAGAATTCAAAAAATTCTGTGCAGCTGAGGGAATCAGATTGATGAGGACAGTTCTCGGGAAGGCAAGGCAGAATAGAGTTGCTGAAAGGATGAACAAAACATGGAATGAGTGTGCAAGGAGCATGAGGATACATTGTGGGTTGCCTAAGACGTTTTGGTCAGATGCTGTGAGCACATGGGACCTTTAGTTCCTCTGGGGTTCAATATTTCGGAAGAAGTATGGACAGGAAAAGAGCTCAAGTATTCTCACTTGAGAACTTTTGGTTGCACTGCTTATGTTCATGTTGATCCAGAGAAGAGAGATAAGCTTGATGCTAAAGCTATAAAGTGCTACTTTATAGGTTATGGTTCTGACATGTTCGGGTACAGGTTTTGGGATGACAGAAACAAGAAGATCCTAAGACATTGTGATGTGACATTTGATGAAAATGTCTTGTACAAGGACAGAGAGCAAAAGGTTCAAGAAACTACAAAGCAAGTGGGAGTTGATCTTGCGTTGCCAAAGAGTACACCCAAAGATGTTGCAACAGAGACTCAACAAACTCCAGAGACTATTGTTAAGGAACCAGAGGTAGAACAAGTGACACCTAAGCAGGATGAGAGGAGATCATCCAGGAACATTAGAGCACCAGATAGTTATTCACCATCATTACATTATTTGTTGCTGACTGATGAATGGGAACCAAAGTCTGTTGCTGAGGCCCTACAGGTGGAGGATTCAATCAAGTGGGAGCAAGCCATGGATGATGAGATAAGCTCACTTGATAAGAATAACACGTGGATGTTAACTGAGTTACCTGCAGGGAAAAGAGCCTTGTTGAACAAGTGGGTGTTCAGAATCAAGGCAGAACCAAATGGCAAAAGAAGGTTCAAGGCTCGGTTAGTAGTTAAAGGATATTCACAAAGGAAAGGTATTGATTATGCTAAAATATTTTCTTCTGTTGTGAAATTAACTACTATCTGCAGAATTTTCATCTTGAGTAAATGGATGTAAAGACTGTGTTTTTACATGGAGATTTGGACAAGAAAATCTATATGCAGCAACCACAGGGGTTTGTAGTTTCAGGAAAGAAACACATGGTGTGCAAGCTCAACAGGAGTTTGTATGGGCTGAAGCAAGCACCTAGACAGTGGTACAAGAAGTTTGACTCTTTTATGAGCAAGAGTGGCTTCCACAGGAGTGAGAAGGATCAATGTTGCTACTTCAAGAAATACACTGATTCTTATGTATTTTTACTTTTGTATGTGGATGATATGTTGATTGTAGGATTCAGTATGAAGGAGATAAACTTTCTGAAGGAAAGTCTGTCTTCTGAGTTTGAGATGAAATATTTAGGTGCAACGAAGCAGATTCTTGGGGTGCGGATTTCTCGGGATAGATCTACTGGCACTTTGAATCTATCCCAAGAGCAGTACGTTGAGAAGGTGCTGTCCAGATTTAGAGTTAATGATGCTAAACCCAAGACTACTCCATTGGCAAATCACATAAAATTGTCAAAGGAGCAGTCACCGAAGACAGCTCAGAAGCGAGAACACATGGCACTTGTTCCATATCCTTCTGCAATTAGGAGTCTGATGTATGCTATGATCTGCACTAAACCTGACATAGCACATGCAGTGGGAGTTGTTAGCAGGTACATGAAAAACTTCGGGAAAGAGCATTGAGAAGCTGTGAAGTGGCTTCTAAGATATCTGAAAGGTACATCCAGTACTTCACTTTGTTTTAGCAATGGTGAAGTGATTCTGCAAGGTTTTGTTGATGTTGATCTTAGTGGGGATGTGGAATCAAGCATGAGCACTTCCGGATACTTTTACACTGTAGGTGGTACAACAGTGAGTTGGATGTCCAGGTTTCAGAAGTGCGTTGCTCTTTCATCTACTGAGGTTGAGTATGTGGTAATAGCTGAAGCTGGAAAAGAGATGATATGGCTGGCAGATTATCTGGAAGAACTGGGCAAGAAACAACTTAAGAAGATTCTTTACACAGATAACCAGAGTGCCATACGGTTGGTGAAGAACTCGGTCTATCATTCGAAGACGAAGCACATTAGAAGACGGTACCGTTTCACTCGCAGGGCAGTGGAAGTAGGTGATATGTGTTTGGAAAAGATAGAGGGTGCAAAGAATCTAGCAAACATATTGACAAAATGTGTTAATGTTGGTAAACTAAGGTTGTGCAAAACCTTAGTTGGTTTTCTGTAGTTGTATCTACAGATGTTGCGGTGCGGCGAACATATTGATGATGGAGAAATATTTTTTATTTATTTTTGAGAATATAATTCTTGGATGACAGACTCAGTCTCCAAGTGGGAGAATTGTTAGGTTGTGGAGCCTGATTAATATGTGAAGTACTGTTATATATTAATGTTCATGCAGTTCAATGACCCAAATTTTAGGTTGTACCTTTTATGCTCATTTCTCTGTGTAATTGTAAATACTCTTCAAGTCATTAATATAAATAGTCTGTCTGCCGTGGAGGTTACCCACGGGTGTTACCACGAAATTACTTCTGTCTCTCTCCTCAAGAACTCTCTTTAGTTTTCTTCATCCTTTCCATAAATTTAGTGTGTGTGCACACAAATCGATCCTAACACTCCCTTCACTACAGTTCAACGTCCTCAGTGACATAGATGGGAATAACAAAGATACAATAGCATCTGCAGAGCATCAATGAGAACCTCAAAGATCGAAAGGTAGAATATGAGCTAGCAGACAAAAGAGGAGAATGTGAGAACTTATGAAGATTCAAGAATCTAAACATTAATACGACATTCCTTTATTACCATGGGGACAAACCCCAACCACCTGAGAAAAAAAGAAGAATATTAAATTTGAGCAGGAGAAACAAATAAAAAAGACAGAAATTGAGCTCATCGGAACCAAGTGAAGTCAATAGAAAGAGCATGAACGCATCGAAGCAAGGGTGGAGTTGGAAGATGACCCATAGAAGGTACAAAATGATTTGTTGATTCAACCTTGAAGAGAACATTAAACTAAGGCGGTGGAGATGAAGAAGAGTGAAGAGTACCGAGTACTCTTGGACAACTGTTATGATCGGACAGAATAAACAACACCACAAAATAAAAGAAAATAAAAAGAAGACACACAAATTTATGTGAAAATCTTTGACGGAAAAAACTACGGATAGAGGAGGAGGAATTTACTATAATGGAGAGGAGTACAATGAGGAGACAAAAGTCTCAATGAAGTATATCAACCGTCCAAAACAATCCACTAAATCGCACTTATATACTACATGCGTACAAATAAATCCTAGGTCCAAGAACATACAGGTCACAAAAAATCACAAATATGTGTCGCACCGCAAACTTTTCAGGGCCGGATCAACAGAATTTGGTTCACAAACTCTAACAACAACACTGACTCTTTGTAGTACTTTTAGAAACTCTTCATATTTTTTTTGGACCAGGGTCATTGTACAGACTTGGGCTTAGCCCATTTTGGTTTGATTATTGATAAATAAAATGGTTTAGAAATTGACCTAAAATTTAACCAAAAAAATAGATTGACTGACATATATCTTAATTAAGATTACTTAACAAATGTAGAAAATGGAGATGTACGTGGAATTAGAAGTTCATGAAAAAATAGAAATTAAAATATACATCCTCCGTTCATTTTTACTTGTCCACTTTTTTATTGATACATGGAATAAGAAACAACAAATGATAGGGATAAGCTTACCATATTACCTTTTCAATATAATAAATTTAATGCTTTGGTAAATACATTAGATAATAAATCGTATTTAATACTAAGGGTAAAATGGATAAAAATAAATAAATTATTTATTGATTTTATAAATTGAACAAGTATTGTAGGACTTTTTAAAATAGAAAAGTGAACAACTAAAGATGGATGGAGGATGTAATTAATAGGATAGAACGATTTTCCAAGATGGACAATAGTCCCTTCAAAGCATCTGCAAATAGCTTGGCTCTAAATTAAAATTTTATTTTGGTACTTTTAACGGTAAAAATTTATTCATATTGGGTGGTTACACCAAATAAATAGATGGCTGACATATATTTATACGCACATTCATAGTAGCAATTAATTGTGATCATATGTTTAGTATATTAAATAACTTAACAATAATAAGTTGAATTAATTTAATATAAACAATCAGTGCAAACAAATATATACTATATTTTAACATCATAGACATTATTTGTTTAGCCGCACAAGTACTTAAATTGGAATTAACTATCGTTTAACTCTTAAACTCAATTCACCTAAAACTATGTTCCTACACGAAATTTTGTTAAAGTGACAAGATTGTATATTGAACATTTATTGCGATCTACCGCAGACGCAAGTGCATATGATCGTAGCAAGTAATATAGAGACTATTTCAAGCCGGATATCAAACCGACAGGGACTATGCGCTTAGCAATTCTCTTAGTTTAATTTCTAATAATAATTCGACCCGATCCCTACGTTACCACCACAGACCCCACAAATAATCACAAACATGGATCGCACCGCAAACTTTTCAAGGTTGGATCAACAGAATTTAGGTCACAAACTCTAACAATCTCCACCTTGACATGAATTCTAATTCAGAACTCAAATCCGTTTCGAGAAAACTCTTCACCTCTTCCACAAAAGCCCCTAAGGGCACATCTTAACTACTGGCACTAACCAAGTCCAAGAAATGCTCAAACTTGGCACTTGGTAGTGTCTTGGTCATCAAATCAACGGTGTTATCATAGGTACTAACCTTACTTACCACAATATCACCACGAGCAATAATTTCACACACAAAATAATACCAAACATCGATGTGCTTTGTCCTCTCGTGAAACATCTAATCTTTTGTAAGGAAGATAGCACTTTGACTGTCACAAAAGATTGTAGTAATCTGTAAGTCTTTGCTAAGTTTACCAAATAGACCCTTCAACCAAATAAATTCCTTGCAAGCCTCTGTAATAGCCATGTACTCTGCCTCGGTAGTTGACAAAACAACTGTAGTCTGTAAAGTATCTTTCCAACTGATAGCACAACCACCAATGGTAAAAATATAGCTTGTAAGGGATCTCCTCTTATCAAGGTCTCCTGCAAAATCGAAATCAACATACCTGATCACTCCATCTCTATTTCGTCCAAACTGTAAACAAACATCAGTAGATCCATGCAAGTATCTGAAAATCCACTGAACTGCTTTCCAATGTTCTTTACCAGGATTTTCCATGTATCTGCTAACTACAGTGACTGCAAATGATAAATCTGGTCGGGAACACACTATCGCGTACATAAGAGACCCAAAGACACTAGAGTATGGAACTCGAGACATATAGTCACGCTTATCATCTGTCTTTGGAGATAACCTGACCGAGAGTTCGAAATGAGCCGCTAATGGAGTACTGACAGGTTTGGCATTTTACATATTGAACCTGTGAAGCACTTTCTCAATATACCTTTTCTGACTCAAGTATAACTTACACTTATCTCTATCCCTTAGAATTTCTATGCCAAGGATCTTCTTTGCTGCTCCTAGATCCTTCATCTCAAACTCCTTACCGAGCTGGGCTTTGACTTTTATTATCTCTCTCATATCCTTTGCAACTATCAACGTATCATCAATATATAAGAGAAGATACACGAATGAACCATCACTTACCTCCTTGAAATAGACACATTTATCATAACTACTCCTTCTAAATATATGAGAAGTCATAAAAGAGTCAAACCTCTTATACCATTATCTGGGCGACTATTTTAAGCCATAAAGAGACTTTTTTAGCAAGCATACATAGTCCTCCTTTCCTGAGACTACAACACCCCTTGATTGTTGCATATAGATGTCCTCCCCAAGTTCTTCATGTAAGAATGAAATTTTGACATCCAACTTCTCAAGCTCAAGATTCTGCATGGCCACAATACCAAGCAAGGCTCGAATAGAACTATGCTTTACAACTGGAGAAAACACATCTGTGAAGTCAACAACTGAAATGTGACTAACCTTTAGCAACTAGTCTTGCTTTGTACCTAGTATCTTCAACTACTGATGTTCCTTTTTTTCTTTTAAATACCCACTTGCAACGGACAACTTTCTTATCTTTAGGCAATCTCACCAAATCCCATGTGCCATTCTTATGAAGTGATTCCATCTCCTCCTGCATAGAAATCATCCATTGGCCAAAATCATCACAACTAACTGCCTCTGAGTAAGAAGAAGGTTCTTCACTAGAATTAATACCTTCTGCTACATTCAATGAATAAGCAACCAATTTAGCTTCACCATACTTCTGAGGATGTCTAATATCTCTTCTAGGCTTGTCTTTAGCAATAGAATATTGTGGAACCACTGGTAGTGAAGAATAAATAGTATCACTCTGTATCTCTGGGATAAACTGAGAAATAGGCACTGGTGTGGACTCTACTCCAATATGCAATTCAACGTGGGTGCTTGACTTTTGCTGATTAATGTCACTAGATTCATCTGGGGGCAAAGCACTAGATTCTTTAAAGGAGAAAGCACGAAGCATAGCAGTTTCATCGAACACAATATCCCTATTAATTATAAATTTTCTATTTTCTGGACACCAAAGCTTATATCCTGTAACACCAGACCTATAATCCATAAATAAGCACTTGACAGATCTAGGTTCCAACTTTCCTTTATTTACATGAGCATAAGCATGACATCCAAATATCTTCAAATCAGAGTAACTGGTAAGAGTATTGGATCATACCTCTTGTGAAGTCTTTTTGTCAATCGCGACTGAAGGAGAGCGGTTAATAAGAAGACAAGTTGTGGAAGCAGCTTCGACCCAAAAAAGACTTGGGTAAACCAACATTAGAGAGCATACAATGTACCTTCTCCATTATAGTCCTATTCATTCATTCGGCCACACCATTTTTCTATGAAGTATGACGAACTGTTAAGTGCCTTACAATTCCTTCTGACTTGCACAAAACATTAAATTCATTAGAATAGAACTCTAAACCATTATCGGTCTGAAGACATTTTACCTGCTTTTCCATTTGCTTTTCAATCACAGTATTCCACTCCTTGAAAGTAGAAAACACATCATTCTTTTGCTTCAGGAAGAACACCCAAACTTTTCTGAAATAGTCAATAGGTAATTAGCATCTTCTCTAGAAGGTACTCTAGAAGGACCCTAGAGATCAGAATAAATATAATCAAGTGTACCTTTAGTTGAGTGGATGCCTTTAGTGAATCTGACTCTATTCTGCTTCCAAAAGATGCAGTGCTCAAAGAACTCCAATTTGGTAATACTCTGGCATCAAGAAGTCCTCTCCTACATAGTTCCGCCATTCCATTTTCACTAATATATCTCAAACGCATATGACAAAGTTTAGCAACATCACTATCTAATAGATAGAAAGTAGAAACAACTGCATCACCTATAACCGTAGAACCTTGCAAAATATACAAATTAGCAGTTTTTCTCTGTCCCTTCATCACAATAAGAGCACCTTTACTAACCTTCATGACTCCACCTTCACCAGTGTATTTATATCGGTTTGAATCAAGGGTACTCAAGGAAATAGGATTTTTCTTCAGTCCTGGGACATACCGCACATCACTAAGTATCCTCACAACCCCATCAAACATCTTGATCTTGAATGTTCCAATACCAGTTATCTTACATGGTGTGTTATTTTTCATCAACATTACACCTTTAGAGACCATTTCATATATTGTAAACCAATCCTAATTGCGACACATATGAAATGTGCAAGCTGAATCAAGAATCCAATCCTCACAGGTTTTGGAGTTACCATAAAAAACTACCAAGAGTTCTCCATCACTATCGACATCTTCAACAAAACTGGCTTCATTGGACTTCTCTGGTTGTTTTCCTTTCTGGTTTTCATCTTTTCTTTTATTTTTATTCTGTAACTTATAACACTCAGATTTGATATGACCCTTCTTCTTGCAGTAATTAAAGGTTTTATTTCTATTTCTAGATTTCGACCTATTTCTATAATCACCTCTAGGGTTCCTCTTATGAGTCCTTCCTTGAACAATGAGACCATCTCCTTGTGTCACCGACCTATTCACAAAATGCTTCATCTTCTCCTTAGAGAACAACGCATCATAAACTTCATCTAGGGTTAGGGTATCACGACTATATAAAATCGTATCCCTAAAGATCGAATATGATGCAAGCAACAAACACAAAAAAATCAACCCTAAATTTTCCTCATCGTACTTAACCTCCAAAGTCTTTAAATCAAAAACGATTTCCTTAAATAAAGTTAGGTGATCCTCCAAAGACGCACCCTCAGACATGCGATGAGAATAAAGTCATTGTTTGAGATGCAACTTACTAGTTAGGATCTTTGTCATACATAACGATTCCAGTTTCAACCACAATGTAGCAGCAGTGGTCTCCTTCAAAACATCCTGTAGAATCTAATTGGATAAATAAGGTAGATATGAGATAGAGCCTTTCGATCCTTACACCATTTATCCTCCTTTATCAACGATGAGGGCATCTTATCAAACCCTAATAGAGCATCGTCCAAATCCATCTGAATGAGCACAGTCCGCATCTTGACCTGCCATAATAAAAATTTGGTGTTGCGGTCTAATAACGAAATATCATACTTTATGGTTTCCATCCCCGAGAAAACAATCTCATTGATATCAGTTTGTTATGATCAGACATAATAAACAATACCACAAAGCAAAAGAAAATAAGAAGAAGACACACAGATTTACGTGAAAACCCTTGACGGGAAAAACCATGAGCAGGGGCGGAGGAATTTACTAAAATGGAGAGGAGTACAATGAGAAGGTGAAAGTCTCAATGACGTATATCAACCGTCCAAAATAACCCACTAAATCACACTTATATAATACGTCCGTACAAATAAATCCTAGACCCAAAAACATATGGGTCACAAAAAATCACAAACATAGGTCGCAGACGAACTTTTCAGGACCGGATCAACAGAATTTGGGTCACAAACTCTAACAACAACACTGACTATTTGTAGTACTTTTAAAAACTCTTCATATTTTTTTTCTTGGACCGAGGTCATTGTACAGACTTGGGCTTAGCCCATTTTGGTTTGATTATTGATAATAAAGGGGAAAAGGACAAAAATAGCTTCTGAAGTGAAACTAATTCCATCGAAATGACCCAAAAATTTTAATTCCCACTTTTAGCCATTTGTTGACAGCTGGTGTCGGGTTATTCCTTTTCACTCTTCTTTCTTTTTTTGGTTGTTTTTAATTTCTTTTTTGGGAGGGGGGGGGGGGGTGGCTAATACATCTATTTTCTTTTAAGTTTTTTGGGGATTTTGTTGCTTCTTGCTTTATTTTCCTCTCTTGTATTTAAAAAATAATTGATCTTCTTTCTTTTTTAAATTAAAAAAAAAAAAGTCAAACAAAATTTTATGTGTTTTTCCTTTTTCTTTTAACAATTAACTACATTGCTTGTTATTCTTGTTTTTATCAATCAAATCAAAAGACTATATGTTTATTGATTATACAAAAATAATATATTTTAATGATACATATACATATGTTAATAAATAATGATACAATTTTTACACACATCTTATACAAATGCATTTTCTATACAATAATGATATAATTTTTATGCGCATCTTATACAAACACATATTTTATATACAACCATGATATAACTTTTATGCATGTCATATACAAAATACATATTGAATATAATAAATATACACTTTCTATACACACTCTATACAACCTTTAGCTGCAATAACTACTCAGATACAGATTCTATACAACAGTTATACAGTTTCTATACACGTCCTATTCAACATTTTTAGTTGCAATAATTATTCAGATACACATTCTATATACCATTTATACAGTTTCTACACACATCCTATACAATTTCTATGTATATTTTATGCATATACATATTCTATACATTATACAGTTTTTATACACATCATATGCAAACCTTCATTTCTCTGAAATCTCTTTCGATTCACCAGTATCTAAATCTTCATAATATCCATCTGACAATCAATCCTACGCAACCTCGAATCATAAAACACATTTTTTCTTTTTTGCAAAAACAACTCATTTCCTTCAAATTTCTTCATCACATACCTATCCGCTATTACTTTAGCTTCAACACAATAGCCCTTTTCTTCCATCCCGATCAACCTCTAGATTTTGCATATTCTTTCTTCTTTCTTTCATCTATCTCATTTTTTATCCACCCACATAATTCACAAACTCAATTTAATTTAGACGGCCTAAATAGAAAAAATTAAGAATTAAAAGAAAAATGATATGTGTTTTGTTGTGTTCTTAACTATCACTGATTGGAGAAAGAAGAGAAATAAGAAAGAAGAATGGTTATGGAATTAGAAAAAATTAAAAATGAAAAGCATAATAGTATAATGAAAGATTTGGGCTTATTTTCTTTTCCCAAAGGAATATAGCCGGCTAAGAGTTAATTAATAGGCTTTAGGATGGGCTTTAGGCGGTGGCTATAATTTGGAAATAAAATAGTCGACTAGTTATTTTATGTCCAACAAGTTAAACTTGGGCTAATTATTTTTAAAATGGTTATAGAGTGTCTTTTTCTCTAAATAAAATGGTTCATAAATTGACCTAAAATTTAATCAAAAAAAAAAAAGATTGACTGACATATATCTTAATTAAGATTACTTAAGAAATGTAGAAAATGGAGATGTACGTTGAATTAGAAGTTCATGAAAAAATAGAAATTAAAATATACTTCCTCCGTTCATCTTTATTTATCCACTTTTTTATTGATACATGAATTAAGAAATAACAAATGATAGGGATAATTTTATCATATTACCTTTTAAATATAATAAATTTAATCCTTTGGTAAGTGCATTAGATAATAAATCGTATTTAATACTAAGGGTAAACTGGATAAAAATAGATAAATTATTTATTGATTTTATAAATTGAACAAGCATTGTTGGACTTTTCAAAATAGAAAAGTGAACAAGCAAAGATGGACGGAGGATGTAATTAATAGGATAGAACGATTTTCCAAGATGGACAATAGTCCCTTCAAAGCATCTGCAAATAGCTTGGCTCTAAATTAAAATTTTATTTTGGTACTTTTAACGGTAAAAATTTATTCACATTGGGTGGTTACACCAAATAAATAGATGGCTGACATATATTTGTACATACACTCATAGTAGCAATTAACTGTGATCATATGTTTACTATATTAAATAACTTAATCATAATAAGTTGAATTAATTTAATATAAACAATCGGTGCAAACAAATATATACTATATTTTAACATCATAGACCTTATTTGTTTAGCTGCACAAGTACTTAAATTGGAATTAACTATCGTTTAACACTTAAACTCAATTCACCTAAAACTATGTTCCTATCCGGATGTCATACCGACAGGGACTATGCGCTTAGCAATTCTCTTAGTTTAATTTCTAATAATAATTCCGACAAGTGTTGAGATTTCTCAAGAAAATTGATGAAATTATATAGTTCTAGTTGTTCTAAAAGTAATAAAGTAAAGCACTATCGATTTGAACAAAAGTTGTAATCAATATCAAGGAAAATTCCAGGGCTACGGTATTCACCACAATTATGTGTAGCAATTATTCTTCTCAAGGAACTTTATCTCTCTAATTGTTGATTTTAGGGCTAAATTTATGATTCGAGAATGGTCATCCTCTAAATCCCCTATTTAAAATAGTCTCACAACTACATCATTGAGCGGTGATGTGAGTTTCTTATTCAAATGGATTAACATTTTCATCTCATTCATAATCGGATAAGGCAAACTAGGTATCTTACTATCCTAGTTGCAAATGAACCCTAACTTTAGCACGAGATGATCCTATCCTTACATTATTCAACCTATTCTCACGTTCCCATGGTCATTTCGCGCAAAAATTACCCATTTATTCTAATATTGATCAGACACTAAATCATAAGCCTAAGAACCCGAGAACAATTAAATGAGAACAAGTTCCATTGATTTGAAAAAAGTACCATAAAATCATGTTCTATCCATAATCAGGTGTATTTATCTACTCATAATTGGAGAGAAAATATAAGAATTAATGTTAAATCATACCAAAATAATGAGTAATAGAGTTACAAGATGCAGAACCCTCATAAAAACCGTTGTACTCCCTATTTTTCTCTCCAAAATTGTAAGTTAATTACTTGATAACCCAAAGGTAGGCTATACACGAAATTGGTCACTTAGATGCAAATTCTAGCAACCAAATAAAGAGAAAATAACACATAGAATGGAGATGAAGAAGAAGAATGATTGAAATTAAAGGATAGATAGAAAGACCCATACTTCTATTCAATGATTAGTACTAGAAGATGTTTCAAAATCTTCAACACACCTCACAAATAAGAGTTCAAACCTTCCTTTTAGGTGACCCAAAGGAAAAACTCTTCCTCAAGTACACCTTTCTTGCCAAATTATCCAAAACAAGTGAAACCCTAACTTCAAATGTTCTTGGACCAATTTTCAGATTCTAAGAGTTAAAACTAGAGACTAAAAACTACAATATAATAGTAATATCCAATTTCATCAAGTCTAATGAAAAGAGAAGTAAAATGGTCTATTTATACTATTACATTTAATGGACAAAAATGCCCTGAATGAGGGAGGAAATTTGGGGTGCCTCTTGAGTGTTGTTTTGGAGTGCATAATGACTTCAATGCCCTTCACTTGGGGTGCCTCTTGAGTGTATAAGTTCCCTTCCTTCCTTCTCTTGATCAAGGCTTCAAAATACTCCGAAAAGTCTTCAATTGCTTGCTAATTCCAAAGACTTGACCCTTAGACCATACTTTGTGCTTTTGATGCTCCTTGTTCTTGTATCATCCTCTCCATCTTGAAGGAATTTGTCCTCAAATTCAGATCTTGCAAAATAAAAGAGAGAGCAAAAACAAAACACAAAATCCCCTTGGTAGGAGTGTTAGCATTAGTACCACACTTATATCATCAACCCATGGTTGCTCACACTTAACATACATCCACATATACTTGATTTTTAACATAAAAAGCTTAGCATAAAGGGTACCGAAAACATGAATAGCCTCAATATCAAGAATAAGTGAGGACGACCAGCAACTATAACTTTCACATTTCAAGAGTATGCCGGGGGTCAAATGGGAGCAAATGATAAAGGTTTAAGTCTAGATGGCCCATTCCTTTCACTAGGTTACCAAGTTCACAATCATTCAAGACATTATGCACAACTTTTACATACACAAGGCCATTATAAACAAGACTAACATCATGGATTTCATTGCACAAGTTCAAACAGCCATGTTCAATACCAAGATCATCAATACAAGCATCATCACTAACTAGGAAATTCTCAAACATACCATTCTCATGCTCAAGTAGTGGACTAGTTTTAAGGGACAGTTGATCATTATTCACAACAAAAGAGTTACTAAGGAAAGAGCTATGCACTTGCAAACCCAAAACCACTTCATTAGACACTAAATCACAATATTTGAAGTTCAAAGAAGTGTTGAGGGTAGCAAAGTCACCTCGGGTAAGGCTTGGGCAGCCCACTTTTTTGGCGCTCTTGGTCAACTGAGCCTCTAGTTTATTTCTCATCCTTTCATGTGGAACTCCCTTTGGATCCTTCTTGATTATCATTTCTTCTAGTACCTTCACATAAGAAGAATCAAAGCTAGGCAAAATGCTAGTTTTTGAGTTAGGTAGTGACAAAGGTTCTTTGTGGACAAAACCCACAATCAAGCAATTTTTTTCCTTTTCAACCTCACTAGCCGTGACTTCCCTTTCCTTTTCCTTCTTTTCTTCACACTCTTCTTGTATCTCAATATCAAGCTTCTCTCCATCTTGAAAACCGACCTCATCACCTTTTGATTCTATCACCATATCTTCTTTTAGTTGTATGGGGTGATTTTGGTTTAGTGGATCTTGGGGAGGAGGCATTAGATTACCTTGGTGATGTATTTGGATTTGTGGCATGGAATTTTGTGGAGTGTGAGGTCTTTGGTAAAGTGGATTTGGGACTTGGTGGTTTACATTTTGTGGAGGCTTTGGTGGATATAATCTATCAACCCTCGCTTTCAATCTAATCACATCACCCATCAAGGATACTATTTCACCCCTCATAGAATCCACATTACTTTTTAAGGCATCATTATCATTCTTCATTTCTCGGGAAAAGGCCTCAAACCGAGATATCAAGGCTCCAATAGGATCATTTCCCAAGGTTGGGAAGTAGTACCTTTGGATTCCATCGGAAATGTACCTAAAAGAACAAAAAAAACACAGCAAGCAACACAATCTAAAAAATGAGCAAACAAGTTAGTTCAAAAGCCTCACTTTACTCGCACTCAACCTCACCTCACACTTGGCTTCACAAGTATTGGAGAATCGACAATACTTGGCAAGTTACTTGAGAGGTGAGAAGCTTTGGATCAGAATCGATCTTTGTTTGAACCAACAAAATACTACGACTTAAAAACGAAAAAAGCACACAATAAATCGAAGACACAAAACAAACGGACCCAAGACTAATTCTCAACCTAGTAGGTAGTTACTAGTTTTCTAATTAGTGATAGAGTTTAACACACAAGGAACTAGAATAAAAAAAGAGAAACTAAGAAAAATCTAATTTTAGAGATGAATTTGGTTGATCACAAGTGATGATGTGGCACTACGTGGTTGGTTGTCTCTTTTTCAAATTTTTTTCATTTCCCAATCCCATGTTTCGGCCAAGTATCAACTTTGGGAAGAAGAATTTTCAGATTTGAGGGTAAGTAAACAATTTGGAGCCCTTTCAAGACTCTTAATAAAATTAAAATGAAATGGTCCCCCCCCCAATTAATTACAAGTGTACTTGATTTGTCCTTTGGTCCCCCTTTCTTTTGGATGGATTAGGAATATACTAGGGAATATTCTTGGACTAACAACAAGCACACTCTTTTTTTTTTCCTTCTTTTGGATCAAACAAATACTTTGAATATTATTCTTCACTATGATATGAAGATCATGGATGAACAAGATGAATATTCAAGTTTTGACCAAGTTTGACCAACAAGCAAATGAACTTCAAATCTGAATTTTCTTTTAGATCTAGGTTCCTTAGGCCAAGACAAACACAACCAACATAAAATCAGCCACAAAATGCCACAAACATGATGACTAAAAATGAGATCCCACCTCAAAAGCTTCAAACAAAGCACAACAATGGTGGATCAAGCTCAAATTCAACCAAACTTCGCTCTAAAAGTAGATCTAGACACTTTTAGTGTTAGAGAACAAGAATCTAACACTATACACTATCAAAACACAATAAAAACTTGTAGATATAACTTGGAAATTTCGGATCTACAACAAACAACCGCAATTTTTTTTTGAGATTTTCGGACTTTTTGACTCTTTTGTGAGATTTTCTTAATAAGAACACTAAAACCAAGATTTAGGGATATTGGAACAACCCTGACCAAGGGTTTGATACCAAATGATAGCCCAAAGGTAGGCTATACATGAAATTGGTCACTTATATGCAAATTCCAGCAATCAAATAAAGAAAAAACAACACATAATGGAGATAAAGAAGAAGAATGCTTGAAATTAAAGGATAGATTGAACGACCCTTACTCCCATTCAATGATTAGCACTAGAAGATATTTCAAAATATTCAACACACCTCACAAATAAGAGTTCAAACCTTCTTCTTAGGTGACCCAAAGGAAACACTCTTCTTCAAGTACACCTTTCTTGCCAAATTATCCAAAACAAGTGAAACCCTAACTTCAAATGTTCTTGACCAATTTTCAAATTCTAATAGCTAAAACTAGAGACTAAAAACTACAATATAAGAGTAATATCCAATTTCATCAAGTCTAATGAAAAGAGAAGTAAAATGGTCTATTTATACTATTACATTTAATGGACAAAAATGCCCTTAATGAGGGAGGGAATTTGGGGCGCCTCTTGAGTGTTGTTTTGGAGTGCATAATGACTTCAATGCCCTTCACTTAGGGTGACTCTTGAGTGTATAATTTCCCTTCCTTCCTTCTCTTGACCAAGGCTTGAAAATACTCCGAAAAGTCTTCAATTGCTTTCTAATTCCAAAGACTTGACCCTTAGACCATACTTTGTGCTTTTGATGCTCCTTGTGCTTGTATCATTACTGTAGGTCATCCTTGGGGTACTTATAGAGGTGGACCCCTTAAAACCCAAGTCCATTAGGAGTTGACAAAAAATTTAATGAGATTCTGTCAAAGAAATAGTTCTGCGGCGTAGAGGGAAATGCATGGAAGGCAGCTGCAAAGCATGCCCTCCAATGAACAGGACTTCCAGTTGGCTTTTTAGTAAAATGCATGATACGGGTCCCTTCCCATGGGGTCTAGCTGTGTGGCTTGGAGGCTCCTTTAGCTGAAGAACTTCCCGCATATCCCATATCATGCTCGTACATACTTCCCCAATTATTTTGGTTCATTTACAGCTAAATTTTTGCCTAAAACATGCTAATCACATTTTGTGATTCGCCTATATAAATATAGCACAAAGTACAAGCAAATACATGAATTTGTTCTCGAAACTATGCTAAAATATAGGTAAAGTGCGATACTTGGGTAGAACACCCTAAAAATCCAAGATAAGATTATAATCATACTTGAAGTACATGTAAAATTAAATATCATATTTTGGTAATGTGGAAAGTAATTTAGACATATATTGAGTCCACAAGTAACTCCTAGCTTATAGCCAGGTTAAACTTCCTTACCAATTGTTTTCTTGCTAGGAATCTTTCTTTAGTCAACTTCAAATGACTATAACTCCAATATCTGAGTATTTTTTAGATCAAGACCCACCAAAGAAAATACTTTTGAGTCTTCTTTTCCAATGCATCTAATTTTGAATTAATCTAATTCTGAAGCTAAGAGTTATGGCCATTTTAGTGAAGCACTATCCAACCGTGAGATAGTACAAATGAAATAATGATCTAGTTAGATTGTACGAAAATACAATGCATGCATCTACACAACAACATCTCCAAAAATCTTAAAAGTTTACAAATATACCTCCCAACTATAAAAAGATCCCACGATCTTAGTTAGAAACCACGATCTTAGGCATGATCTTAGTTTCAAAGGTTGATTCGGCTTAGACTTTCAACCTACGAATTAAGGTACAATTGTGTATGGGTCCAACGAGTTGTACCATGGATTGTCTGATAAAGTCTAGAGAATCCTCAATCCAGTACCCAACCACAAGCACCACCCACAATCGTAGGTGGGTCGTACGACTGTAGGATGGTCTATATATCATGTCCTACAGCTTTTTTAATTATATTTTATAATGGGTATTCCACTCTTGTCCCACTATTTTAGACCCCTATACTATGTTTTTTAAGTCACTCTAATGCTGATTATTAAATTTAATATTACCCTAAGTCCTTATTACTCAAATTCAGTCAACTCTTAGCCAAAATTAGAGAAAAAGAGGCAATTTCTCTTCTCCGAGGCACTAACTAGGGTTTTTCTCCTTCAAGATCCATATTCAAAATCACCAACATTTTCATCTCCAGGTATGTGGGATTCAATCATTGGGGTTCATTTTACCTATTGAGTGCCAAAATTGCTCCAAATCTCAATTTAATTTACCTTTCAAGCTTAGGGTTCCCATAAAAGTAAGAACTTCATTAATTTTAAGTTTCTTGCCTCGACTAAACCACGATTATGTATTTTCCATAAATTTGAGCATCTTTAGATACCCATGACTATGAACTCCCATCATAGACATAAATTCCTAATTTTGGGTTTGAGTTATGAAATTCCCTATTACACTTATTTTATATAATTATCATGATTAGTTGTATTCTCCGAATATGACGACTTATGAACATACGATGACCTATGATATCATGCATTTTCAGTTGAATACTCATTCTTTTAGTTTTAATGAATTAGGATGCTTTCAGATAAAATATTTATTTTTCAGTTTCAAAATATCACTATTGTTGAGCATTTTAGTATATTAGTTTAATTTTAGTTGGGAATAGTACGTATTATCTAGAGGATATGGAGTCAGAAAATCAAAGTCCCAAACTATGTGCCACCATAAGTTAAAAGGGTCCTCACCAGTTGAGAGTGTATCCTTTGTCTTTAATGGGCTCATGAGTGAATTCAAGCCAATCATGGTTTGTACCCCTGGCAAGGTATAGAATACCCTCCCAATAGGGTTATGGGTTGGATTTCATATTGCTCACATGGTCTATGTCGATTACAAAACCTCTCAAAATTTAGTCTCAGACCTTGTTTGATCTTGTATTCAGTTTTTACAGATTCTTACAACATTATATGTTTATTACTTAATTATTGCATCATTTTGTAGACTCCAATCCCATGTTTAGTTTATCATGTCACTTTTAGCATGTTTTTATTATATATTGTAGTGCATATATTATATGCTCAGTATATTCAAAGTACTGACCACATACTTTACTTTTTTCTATATTATCTTATAATATAGGTTCAGACGTTTAGCATTCCGAACATGGTTAGCTTGATTTAGCATCACTCGAGCAGCAGTGTTTGGTGATTCCTCATCATTCGAGGACTAGTTACCAGTATTTTATTTTATCTCAATATTAGCTTAAGACAGTTAGAGTTAGCTGGGGGCTTGTTCCTACAACTCATCTTATTAGAGTCTTTCAAACAGACAATAGATGTTCATTTTTACATTATGTGTGATTTTCGTTTTGTTTTAAACATTGAAATTTGGTTTGATTATTCATTTATCACTCGGAATTTAGCTTTCGCATCAGTATTTCATTAGTTATTTCAGTATTCTTAGTGTCTGTTGGGTTATCTTGTAGTCACTTGTGATTCTAAACACCATATTACGACTAGGGTTAGTCTCGGGTCGTCACATTAGGTGTATAAATACGTCCAAGATCACCACCCCATACTTAAAGCCTTATTCGTCCTCAAACAACTTTTATGCTCATTTCATTAAGAAGACTCTAATCTCTAATTCAAATAAGATACTCAATCTAGAACCAAGATGACTAATATGAATAGCAAGCTCTATAACAAACATGTCACTTTGCAACTTCAAACACATAATCAAAACCTCATAGACTCAAGAATCAACCCTTCAAAACTAGCAAACACATGTATATTACTCAAAAAAGAAATCATATAAGTCACCTATCCTTCATTAAATATGCACCGTCACAATAAGAGAGTCACCCATAATCACTAGCCAATATGCAATTTTAACACAGGAATAGGTGTAAGAATAGCATTACGCTCACTCACACAGAGAATTCACATGCAACATATGATGAACCATAGGCTTTTCGTTAGTGTAGTACTCCACTAGTATAAGAATATCAAAGCTCAAGATCAAGTAAGACTTTAAGGGTTGCAATGTAGGCTAAGAGATGGGTAGAAACTATTTTGTATAAAAATAGTGACTAACTTTCCCAATCGCTTTAATACATCATACTTTTCATTTAGCTCGTTATCCAACCACCTATTTTCCACTTTTTTTCTCTTCCACAACTCTCTTTTGCTTTGCCCCTCTCTTTAAGCTAGCTTACAAATATTTAGTCGGGAGTTTTTGATAACCTTTTTAGCACACTTTTAAGTCTTATTGTTTTACTCCCTACCATCAACACATAAAATTTTTCAACACACGAATGGCTATTATTGTGGGGCTTCAACTTCACTTTTTTCTTTCTTATTCAATTCTCACTCCTTGTCAACTTTATTATTTTCTTCAACTAAAGCACTTAGGAGTTTTGGATCAAATTGATGGTTTATTGAAAGAAGAGGAATAAGCTACATATGAGGCTACCAAAGAATAGGCTAAAGTAGTAAAGCGCTAACTTAGATCATGCATTATGGGCAAATAAAGCAAAGTATAAAACATGTCTATCAAAGAATGCCCATATCATCTTTGAAACTCCATATTCTTCATTTTGCTTTGCAAACACTTCGGGAAAGTTTTATACATCAATATGAAAACATGGAATAGAAGAAAACCTCTCACACATATGGAACATGTTCAAATCAAGACGGATTCCTATAGATTCTCATCCAAGCAATAGAAAAAATTCAAAATTAAACTAAAATCATACAAGAGTCACATCAATGAGCTTAGGTGTCTAAAAAATAATCATTCAACACATTACAACCTGCTTTCTGTTCGAACCAAACTTGCATCATATAGTCATGTGACCTACAAGAGCACTTAATATCAAATTAGTGAAAAGGTTCTACTTCCTACTCACTACCTATGACTAATTTTCACTTAAGATGGTTGCCATTCATTCGTCAT
Organism: Capsicum pubescens; assembly: GCA_030864215.1. Classification (NCBI taxonomy): domain Eukaryota; kingdom Viridiplantae; phylum Streptophyta; class Magnoliopsida; order Solanales; family Solanaceae; genus Capsicum; species Capsicum pubescens. The sequence continues at coordinate 284,467,771 of CM061544.1, read as the reverse complement.
TGAGAAGGGACTTATCTATGGCTTTTATGAGCATGTATTAACCCTAAGAATTTACCATTTAATCCTACTCAATTTAAAGGGACTATCCTCTGAAAAAGAATAAAAAACAGAAGTTGAGGAATCCCAAAATAAAACAACTAATACTAAACACAAATACTACTATCAGTTTATAGAAATAAACAATTTATAAATTAGTAACTATTAAAAATTACAAATATCTGAATGCCACCAAATCATCACAATATCTATGAAAATAAAGTACATTATCATACCACAAAATAAAAAAGTACTGAAAAGAACCAAAACTGATAAAGGAAGTCTTTCCCCCACCCCACACATAAGGCTAAGCACTGTCTCTAGTGCTAACAAAAATACAAGAACAAACAAAAAGATGGGCGAAAGAACTCCCTGAGTAGTACTCATATTTTTCATCCTCATACTCATCACTATCACCATTAAAATCCAACTTCGAGTCAACATCAGAATCTACTCTCTTGTTGTCCTCATCAGTGAGTACATTATTATCTAGTAGCTCTCAAAAGTTAGGTCTAATATGACACAAAATCTTAGCATGCTCGCTCAATGGGAAATCCTTCCCAAGCCTCCACAATACCTCAGTTATAGGGGGTTGACCTCCATACATCATAGTCAAGTATTGCATGCCACATATTCAGTTTGTAATACTATAAGCATGAGCATTCCTTTTGGCATGAGGTAATGTAGGCCTAAAAGCAGACTCAGGCTCTTTCACCTGTGAAACATCAATACCACTCAAACTTTGGGGAGACTTACAATCAATGGGGTATTCCTTTACTCCATGATATTTCAAGAAATATGTCATTAGGCTACCAAAACTGTATCTATAGCAACTTTTCATCCTTGCCTTTCTCAAGGAGGATCTCAAAACTGCACCAACATTAATAGATTCATTAGTCGTAAGTGCATAAACTAGAATTACTCGATCACGCATGATATTGGAAAAGTAGGAGACCCGAATTAAGAAATTACAAATAATCCTCAACCAAACTCTCCCTTCCTTGTTCAAGTGGGCATAAAGAAAAGTATTGGGATAGTCGTTATCCTTACGAGGCGCCACTTCTCCATACCCCAAGTTGCGAAAAAGTGTGACAAATTACATGGTAGGGAGGCTGACTAAACAATGCCCTCAATACTCCATGATCAAACTTGTTGTACTAAGAAAAGTGTTCAATGAGGCCATACCAAAATGCATGATTTTTCTACGGACTAGAACCTTGTTTCCCCTCTTTTTGGGGAACTAATTTGCAAAAACTTCATGAAGCATATCCAAGTTACATTCACCCTAATCATTGAAGATGAAGTCCATCCCCAACTGATGAATCCTTTCCACAATGTTCGGGTACTCGACGTTCAATCGCTCCCTATCGATCCTCTCCATGGCACATATTTCCCTCCAGTGTTATCCTTATACCATTTGTGTCCTTCTTCGTCAATAAATTTTAACCAAATTCAGTATTGAGACACATGAGGGGTTGTGGGTGGTATGGTTTAGCTAATATGATCCCTGTTTTATCCTTGGCCAGAAGTGGATGCGACTTTATTTCCTTTGCTAGGTTTGGATGATATGATACCTGTCAAACAATGCAATTTAGAGGATTAGTGCAGCCTCAAATAGATAACCACAATAAATCTTAGGGGTGGTCAAAACCACACCATACTTAATTTGTTAGCCTATTCCAACTATAGACTTCCCTTACTAACCATCATTGACTGGTGTACATGATGCATATTTTAATTACATTCCCACCATAATTACTTTCCAATTGTTAGGACATATGATGGGTATTCAACTTGATTTTATTATGACCGACGTCACGACCTTAAACTTACAAGGTACCAACATACATCATTTGCATAATGTTTTCAAGAACCAACATGAACAAGGACAATTATTGTACCAACGCACCCTTCTATTAATTTCCATGACCATTAATAAAATTTAAACATAATCTTAGGCAAGTCAATCATATATATTCAACCAAAAATTTAAAATTTAGAAAGTTTAGCACTTAAACTTCAGCTCATGCACCAACAACCCCAACAAGAATTGGAGTTTGCACAAGAAAATTCAAACATTAGGTTTAAGCCCAATACTTTACTCTATTTTTATTGGAATAACAACCCACAAGAATTTCAACACATTTCATCATCAAAAATACATAATTAATACTAAAGTAAGCCCCATATTTGAGTCTATACCCAAGTTCAAGTGAAATAATAAAGCATTCATTACAATGAATAAAGAAGTAGAGATTTGGTATCCAAAAATTTGGATTGGCAAGAGAAAAATTCATATTTTCGAGCAATAATTACTCCATAAAGGTAAAAGACCATGAAATCTTACCTTATTCTTGTAGATGAAGTGAAAAAGAAGGGAATTTTGGTGTTATTCATGGCGTCGTGAGTTTGTAAGGGTGAATTAGGGGTGTATGTTGCTTTAAAGCATGTGAAATTGCATAATTTTGGATTGGGGGACTTAAATAGAGGGAGTAATACCCCGAATATTTTTAGCTGAGTCCAACCCTTAGTACGTACTTGAAGCACTTAGAACCTAAAAATAAAGCTAAGAGTTGAGGAACATAGTCATTTTGACTCCCTTTAAACTTTGAAGATTTTTAAGTTGACCTTATGGGCTCCGAGACAATGATTTTTGAGTTAAATTATATTCAGGGGTGAAAATAACACGTCTCGGGTAAGTTTTGAAATTTTTAGACAAGGATTGAATCACATTTGAATTGGCAAAATAGTAGCTCACCGCAATTAGGCCGCGTCGCAGTGAGTATCGCGGTGAGGAGGCCACCGCATTGTGGTGGAGGACAAATCGATGTTTGTCAGTTTTCAGTAGCTTATCACGATTGCACTGCATCGCAGTGAATATTGCGATGAGTATTCCATCACGTCACGATGAGGTTCGAATCGACAATTGTCACAATCCAGTGAGTCACCATGATTCCACCACGCCGCGGTGGGTATCTGATGACCCACTCACCTCGTCATAGTGAAACCTTGATCGGCGTCCTAGTTTTGACTTTAAAATCAAGGGACAACATAGTGTTTTTCCCATACCCCAAATCACGAAAACAGAAGATTTATCATATTGGGGAGCAAAATATGCTCACTTTTCATCAATTTCCTCTACAAGAATTCAAGAATCCCCAAATTCCACCATTCTTGTTCCAAAATAACTCAAAATTCAAGATTTCCAATTTAAGTTATTCAAGAAACAATCTTTAAAAGCACCAATAGGAACTCAAAGTTCAAGCTTCTTTATCTATTCATCAATTAAGGTATGTGAGGTTTTAAACAAGGATAAATCTTTCATCCTTGTGCCCAAAACTAGTTTTAATTACAAATTCACATGATTTTACATGAATTTCAATTTAAGGTTTATACCCATTTATTGTTAATTGAAGATTTTGAGATTTCACTTGATTTGGATGTTGAATTGCATGTCTAATTTCTTAAATTCATGTGTGTGACTATACTTTCCAGATTTTGATTTGAATTATGAATATTTTCATCATAAAACATGAACTTTATGATGATTTGACATGAAATTTATGCATGGGTTATCAAGCCCTAGTTGAATATTTCTATTTCAAGAATAATTATGTTTTTAAGCATCCCATGATATATTTATAGACAACTTTGAATAAAGATATTATCTTTTGATCTTTAGCTAAGACATGGAATTCACTTTACAGCTTAAATTCAGTTTTGAATGAACAGATGCACAGTTAGCTTTCAGTACGAAACATCATAACTTTTAAAAGTGGATTTCCTACAGAATGAGCATACAAATTAAAGGGAGTAGTATTTAGCACTGAGCGGGAAGTGTGGGTTTAGAACATCCTACTTTATTAGAACTACGAGCCAACATATGTACAAATTCAGTATTTTCATTTCTATATGGATAACAGTTACAGATGTGATCACTTAGCTCATGTATACTCCCTGAAAAGAGTATGACACCTCTCCCCAACGTGAGATTTTTCCTTAGGAGAATAAGATGTTGGACTCCATGATAGCTCACCTAGTTTATGTAGGTTATAAGAATCTCCCTAATAGAAAATCTTTTACTAGAATTTCCTTACAGTCAAACAGAAAAGAATGACAGATAATAGTTCAGTTTTAAGACTTAAAATGTTATGGCTCACCAGTTTTATATAGTATGTTTTATTGTTCATGATCTATGATTTTCATCTTTTAGTTATTCCAGCCATGTGAGTCATTACACACAGCATGTATATTCTATGAATTTTGATAACATTGAGATATTACTTTTACTTATACATTCACCTCCACATGCTCAGTACATCCTCAAAGTATTGATCTACATATATATATATATATTTATGTGCTACATTGTTTAATAATGTAGGTTCATCTGCTTAGTCTCAGTAACATGAGTGATTTCTGGCATCTCTATGTATATCCAAACAGCTGGTGAGTCCTCATGGTTTGAGGGCGCATTTATCCAGATTTTAATTTTTCATAGTATTTGATTAGTTACTTTTAGTTTAGTCCGAGTTAGTTGGGGGTTTGTCCCTATGGCTCTATAGTTTCTTAGTAGTAGAAGCTTATCGGACTACTAGCTATTATTCAGACTTTCAGTAGTAGTTTTTCAGATAGTATATTCATTTTATTTTAGTTCAGTTTTGGATATAATCCAACATTGTTACTTGATTAGTTTACCTTGAAATGAGTTTCGAATCTTGTACCAGGCTTACAGGGTTAGCTTGAGGCTACTCGTAGTCTTGAGAACTATGTGACGTCTCGGGACTCATTTTTAGGATGTTACAAACTTATTATCAGAGCCTAAGGTTTAGAGAGTCAGACAAGCCACATTACGTAGAGTCTTGATCATGGGTGTGAAGAGCGCCATATTTATGAGCAAAAGGCTATGGGATATTTTAGGAAATCATCTATTTTCTTTCATAATCTATCATGCTTATAGCTATCTTTATTTTCTTTTAACTCATGTTATTTCATGATAGAATATGCCTCCTCGCAGAGCTAATACCCACTGAAATGAAAACCATCCACCCCAGCCTATTGATCCTTTGAATGAGAATGTGTCTCATGCCAAATTTTGGGCTGCCTTTCAGGCATTGGCCCAAGCTATGACTGCTAATGTTCAGGCCAACTATCAGGCTGTAGTCCCATATCAGTAAGAGGGTGATTTATCTATAGCCAAACTTCATGAATATGAATCCAATTGAATTTTTTGGGTCAAAGGTAGGTGAGGACCCATAGTTGTATCTTGATGAGGTGAAAAAAATCACCCAAGTTATGCATATTACTGAAGAGGAGAGTATGGAATTGGCTTCTTATAGGCTGAAGGATGTTGCTTATGATTGGGTTGTTATGTAGAAGAATGGCAGGGTTAAGAATGCAGCTCCTATGAGTTGGCAGGTATTTTAGGATGTGTTTCTAGACAGGCTCTTTCCGCATAAGTTTTGGGAATAAAAGATTGAGAAGTTCATAAACCTAAGGTAGGGCTCAATGATAGTGAAAGAGTACTGCCTTAAGTTCAACCAGTTGTCCAAGTATGCTCCTGATTTGATGGATAACACTAGATCTAGTATGAGTAACTTATTTACTGGAGTGTTTGGATTGGTATTCAAGGAGTGTAGGACTGCCATGCTTATTGGAGATATGGATGTTGCTAGATTAATGACTCATTCCCAATAGATTGAGGCAGAAAAATTGAAGGGGGAGAGATAGAGGAAATAAGAAGGCTAGAACTGAGCAGTTTGAGTATGGTCAATCAAGATTAGCAGGAGGAAATCGTTCACAGTTTCAGAGCCGTCCGCCTTTACCAGTGCCATTTTCATCTAGTTCCCCACACCTAGAACCAAGCAGGAATAGTGGGGTAGGACTTCGATGTTCAGGTCTCAAAATAGTGTGGGTGGAAGTCCTAGCTATCCTGCATGTGCTAGATATGGTAAGAATTATCTTGGTGAGTGCTTTTTAGGACAGAAAGGTTTTTTTGGATGTACTCAGTTGGGTTATGGTATCAAGAAATACCCATTTGCTAAGTAAGGAAGCCGGGATGTTCGTCCCCAGACTCAGGCTACTTGTGCACCAGCTCTTGTATATTGCACGACCCCTCCTCATGGATCATCATCCAGTACCGGTGGTGGTCAGTACCAGAATTGGTTCTATGCTTTACCATCCCTCCAGGAGAAGGAGAGATCCCAAATATTATTATTGGTATGCTTCGTGTCTTTCATTTTATTATTTATGTGCTGTTATACCCAGGGTCAAATTTCTCTTATGTGACTTCGTTAGTTGCGGTAAATTTTGGGATAGATCCTGAAAAGTTTTTTAAGCCTTTCTCCGTGTCCACTCCAGTAGGTGAGTCAGTTATTGCCAAACAGATCTATAGAAAATGTCCCATTTCTGTCCTTCATAAGATCATGTTAGAAGATTTGATAGAATTAGACATGGATGACTTTGACCTTATTCTTGGTATGGATTAACTCCATTCCTATTATGCATCTATAGATTGTCGCACCTGAGTGGTGAAGTTTTAGTTTCCTGATGAGCTACTCTTTGAGTGGGAAGGTAATTCAACGTCTCCTAAGAGTCATTTCAAATCTTATCTTAAAGCTAGAAAGTTGATATCAAAAGAGTGTATCTATCATCTAGTTCGAGTCAAAGATGCTAAGTCTGAGGCTCCAACCGTTCAGTCAGTCCGGGTAGTAAATGAGTTTTCAGAAGTTTTTTTTGAAGAGTTGCCAGGGGTACCTCCCGAAAGGGAAATAGAATTCAGAATTGATCTTCTTCCTGATACTCAGCACATCTCCATTCCTCCATATCGTATGGCTCCTGTCAAGCTTAAAGAGTTGAAAGAGCAACTTAAAGACCTCTTAGATAAGGGTTTCATAAGGCCTAATATTTTTCCATGGGGCGCTCTTGTCCTATTCGTGCATAAGAAAGATGGTTCTCTATGAATGTGTATTGACTATCGTCAGTTGAATAAAGTCACAATTAAAAACAGATATCTTTTTCCCAGAATTGATGACTTATTTGATCAACTCCAAGGTGCAATTTATTTTTCCAAGATAGACCTTAGATCCAGCTATCATCAACTTAGAGTAAGGGAATGTGATATCCCAAAGATAGCTTTCAAAACCTGTTATAGTTATTTTGAATTCCTAGTCATGTCTTTCGAGCTAACAAATGCCCAACAACCTTCTTGGACTTGATGAACCATGTGCTCAAACAGTACCTAGACATGTTTGTCATAGTCTTTATCGATGGTATCCTTGTCTATTCTCGTAGTGAGGATAATCATGCAGACCATCTTAGAATTGTGTTGCAAACTCTTAGAGATCACTGGTTGTTCCCCAAATTCAACAAGTGTGAATTTTGGATAAGGTCAGTAGCTTTCCTCGGTTGTATTATTTTCGTTGATGGCATTAGAATTGATCCCCAAAAGACTGAAGCCGTGAGAAACTGGCCTAGACCCATTTCTCCATCAGACATTAGAAGTTTCTTGGGTTTAGTTGGCTATTATAGATGGTTTGTTGAGGGGTTTTCGTCCATTGCATCTCTCATGACCATATTGACTCAGAAGAAAGTTAAGTTTCAGTGGTCAGATTCTTGTAAGAAAAATTTTTAGGAGTTAAAAACTCAACTCACTTCAGCACTAGTCTTGGCATTACCTAATGGTACAGATGGGTTCGTTGTCTATTTTGATACCTCTAGAGTTGGTTTAGGTTGTGTTTTGATACAAAGAGGTAAGGTCATAGCCTATGCCTCTAGAAAACTTAAGCCTCACGAAAAGAACTATTAAGCCTCACGAAAAGAACTATCCTACTCATGATCTTGAGTTAGTTGTTGTTGTGTTTGCTTTGAAAATATGGAGGCACTATCTTTATGGGGTGCATGTTGATGTGTTTACATACCATAAAAGTTTGCAGTATGTGCTTAAGCAGAGAGAGTTGAATCTCCATCAGAGAAGGTGGTTAGAATTATTGAAAGATTATAACATGAGTATTTTGTATCATCCGAGCAAGGCCAATGTTGTGGCAGATACCCTTAGTAGACTGTCTATCGGTAGTATTGCTCATGCGGAGAGTGATAAGAAGGAGTTAGTTTGGGAAGTTCATAAATTGGATAGATTGGGTGTTTGTTTAGTTGATTCAGATGAGGGTAGCATTTGGGTGCAGAGTAGTGCAAAATCTTTCTTAGTTTCTGAGGTGAAGGAGAAACAAGATCAGGAACCCATCCTAGTTAAGCTAAAGAAGTTGGTTAGAGAACAGAAGGTAGAGGTTTTCTCCCAAGGGGGAGATGGGGTGTTGAGATACCAGAGTAGATTGTGTGTTTCGTGTGTTGATGATTTGAGACAACGTATTATGGCTGAAGTAAATGGTGTACGTTACTCCATTCACCCTGGTGCTACTAAGATGTACTGAGATTTATGGGAAATCTATTGGTGGAGTGGTATGAAGAATAATATTACAGAGTTTATAGCTAAGTGTTCATTTTGTCAATAGGTTAAGGTAGGGCACCAAACCAAAGGCCTTGTGGTACTTTGCAAGAATTCTGTATTCCCACTTGGAAGTGGGAAGAGGTGAACTTGGATTTTGTGACAAGGTTAACTCATTCGCGTCGCCAGCATGATTCGATTTGGATTATTGTAGACAGGTTGACCAAATTAGCCCATTTCCTACTAGTTCATACATCCTACTCAGCTGAAGATTATGCTAAGATGTATATCAAAAAGTTGGTCAAATTGCATAGAGTTCCTTCGTCTGTCATTTCAGATAGGGGTACTCAATTTACCTCTCACTTTTGAAAAGCCTTTCAAAAGGGTCTTGGTACCCAAGTTCACCTTAGTTCAGCTTTTCATCCTCAGACAGATGGTCAGGCAGAAAGGTCCATTCAGACTCTAGAAGATATGTTGAGGGCATGTGTACTTCACTTCATGGGTTGTTGGGATGAGCATTTGGCGTTGATTGAGTTTTCCTACAATAACAGTTATCATGATAGCATTAAGATGGACCCATTTGAGACTCTTTATAGGAGGAGATGTAGATCACCTATTGGTTGGTTTGAAGCAGGTGAGGTTGTGTTGATATAGCCAGATGTGGTGTTAGAAGCTATGGAGAAAGTCCAGTTGATTCGAGAGAGGTTGAAAATAGCTCAGAGTCATTAGAAATCATATTAAGATGTAAGGAGAAAAGATCTGGAGTTTGAAGTTGGTGATTTAGTTTATTTGAAAGTTTCACCCATGAAAGGGGTGAAGAGATTTGGCAAAAAGGGGAAGCTTAGTCCCCGCTATGTTGGTCCCTACAGGATATTGAGCCGTGTTGGAAAGGTATCATATGAGCATAATCTACCTAAAGATTTGTCCTATGTTCATCCTGTGTTCCATGTGTCCTTGTTAAAGAAGTGGATTGGTGATCCAGTGGTTGAAGTACCCTTAGAAAGCATAGATATTCATGATAGCCTCTCTTATGAAGAGATTTCAGTTGATATCCTTGATCTCCTGATTCGTAGACTAAGGAACGAAGAAGTTTCCTTGGTCAAAGTTCTTTGGCAGAATCAATCCATTGAGGGAGATACTTGGGAAGCGGTGGTATACATGCGAACCAAGTACCCTCATATTTTCGCTGCAGATTCAGATTCAGTTCAAGGTAACAAGTTTCCCTAGATTATCTCTTTTTCATTCCAAGTTTCATCTTTATATAGCCATTCTCTTGATAATTCTTGCACTTGCAAATCAGTTTAGTCATGCTTTCAGTTGTGCATGCTAGATATAGCCTCAGTTTTTCAGCATCCCAGCTTCATTAGACTCATTTGAGGACGAATATTCCCAAGGGAGAGATATTGTAATACCCCAAATATTTTTAGCTCAGTCCATCCCTTAATACGTACTTGAAGCACTTAAAACCTGAAAATAAAGCTAAGAGTTGAGGAACTTTGTAATTTTGACTCCCTTTAAACTTCGAAGATTTTTAAGTTGACCTTCTAGGCTTCGAGACAATTATTTTTGAGTAAAATTATATTCAGGGATGAAAATAGCACGTCTTAGGTAAGTTTCATAATTTTCGTACTAGGATTGGATCATATTCAAATTGGAAAAATAGTAGCTCACCGCGATTAGGCCACATCGCTATGAGTATCGCGGTGAGGAGGCCACCGCATCGCGGTGGAGGCCAAATCGGCATTTGTCAGTTTCCAGTAGCTCATCACGATTGTACCGTGTTGTGGTGAGTATCGCAATAAGCATTCCATCGCGTCGCGATGAGGCCTGAATCGACAATTGTCATAATTTAGTGAGTCACCACGATTTCACCGTGCCGCGGTGGGTATCACGATGACCCACTCACCGCATCGCGGTGAAGCCTTGATCGGCATCTCAGTTTTGAGTTTAAAAATCCAGGGACAACATAGTCTTTTCCCCATGCCCCCAAATCGTGAAAACAGAAGATTTATCATATTGGGAAGCAAAATATATTCACTTTTCACCAATTTCCTCTACAAGAAACCCTAGTCTTCAACATTCAACTTCAAGAATCCCCAAATTCCACCATTCTTATTCCAATATAGCTCAAAATTCAAGATTTTCAATTCAAGTTATTCAAGAAACAATCTTCAAAAGCACCAATAGGAACTCAAAGTTCAAGCTTCTTCTTCTATTCATCAATTAAGGTATGTGGAGTTTTGAACAAGGATAAATCTTTCATCCTTGTGCCCAAAACTTGTTTCAATTACAAATTCACATGATTTTACATGAATTTCAATTTAGGATTCATACCCATTTATTGTTAATTGAAAATTTTGAGATTTCAAGTGATTTAGATATTGAATTGCATGTCTACTTTCTTAAATTCATACGTGTGACTATACTTTCCAAATTTTGAGTTGAATTATGAATATTTTCATTATCAACCATAAACTTTATGATGATTTGACATGAAATTGATGCATGGGTTATCAAGCCCTAGTTGAATATTGTTATTTCAAGAATGATTATGCTTTTAAGAATTCCATGATATGTTTATAGATAGTTTTGAATAAAGATTTGATCCTTTGATCTTTAGCTAAACACATGGAATCCACTTTACACCTTAAATTCAGTTTTGAATGAACAGATACACAGTTAGCTTTTAGTATGAAACATTATGACTTTTAAAAGTGGATTTCTTACAAAATAAGCATACAGATTAAAGGGAGTAGTATTTAGCACTGAGAAAGAAGTGTGGGTTTAACGCATCCTACTTTCTTAGAACTACGAGCCAACGTAGGTACTGATTCAGGATTTCCATTTCTATATGGATGACAGTTACAAATGTGATCACTTAGCTCAGGTTATACTCCTTGAAAAGAGTATGCCATCTCTCCCCAACGTAAGGTTTTTCCTTTAGGAGAATAAGACATTGAACTCCATGACAATTCATATGGTTTATGTCGGTTAGAAGAACCTCCTCAATAGAAAAGCTTTTACTAGAATTTCCTACAGTTTAGCAGAAAAGAATGACAGATAACAATTCAGTTTTTAGACTTGAAATATGATGGCTCACCAGTTTTACATAGTATGTTTTATTGTTCATGATCTATGATTTTCAGCTTTCAGTTATTCCAACCATGTGAGTCATTACATATAACATGCATATTCTATGAATTTTGATAACATTGAGATATTACTTTTACTTATGCATTCACCCCCACATGCTCAGTACATCCTTAAAGTACTGATCCACATATTTGTCTATGTGCTACATTGTTTAATGATGTAGGTTCAGGTGCTCAGTCTCAGCAGCGTGAGTGATTCGAGCATCTCTATCTAAATCCCGATAGCTGGTGAGTCCTTATGGTTTAAGGGCCCATTTATCTAGATTTCTAGATTTCATAGTATTTGATTAGTTGATTTAGGTTTAGTTTGAGTCAGTTGGGGTTTTTTCCCAATGGATCTCTAGTTTCTTAGTAGTAGAGACTTGTCGGACTACTAGCTATTATTCAGACTTTCAATAGTAGTTGTTCAGACAGTATATTCAGTTTATTTCATTTTAATTTTGGATATAATCCAACATTGTTACTTGATTTGTTTACCTTGAAATGAGTTCCAGATCTAGTAGCAGGCTTACAGGGTTATCTTGAGGCTACTCATAGTCTTGAGCACCGTGTGACGTCTCGAGACCTATTTCTGAGGCGTTACATAGGGTGGACTAGGTTAGATTGACCCATTCAAAATTAAAAACTTTTGGGCATATGGGGTCAGGCGCGATGCACTGGTTCACGCGGGAGACAAGCTTTGCGGCACCATTTCAGATGTGTACCTCCTCGTCTAATAAGCTCCCCCAATTCATCTTTCGACATTGGGGTCAAAGTTATGGTTTGGGTTCCGTATTGTCGAGCCCCATTACCTATACTAAATTTCCCCTTGGTTAAACTACATTCCAGTTTTAGCTTTTCTAATGCTCCCCATCCCTTTACTACTTGAAAATCACTATAAAAACAACAAAAATAGTTTTAAAAAGTGGATTTTCTCCTACCAGGCAACTTAGTTTAGGTCGTGACACAACTCATCTCTTTGTATTTTTTTCTTATTTTTTAGATAAAAATCATAAGCTATTATATTATATTCATGGGTTGCCTCCCATGTAGTGCTTGATTTAACGTTGTGATATGACCCAACTCTCGATCACTTATTCGATAATGCCATGGATGTATTTTGTTGGTCTTTTTCTTTTGCCCAATAGTGTTTAACTCTTTGGCCATTTACCGAGAACGTCTTTCCTTTTCTTTGTCTGGCTATTCAATAACTCCATGTAACTCATGTTTACTACTTCGAAAGGGCCATACGACTTGGACTTGAGCTGTAACACCCCACATTTTTCACGCTAGAATTCAAATCATTGTTCCCATGTATACAGTCCTAAACCCAATGCTTCTATGCCTATATATATATGTGATTATCAATTCTATAGTGCGGGAATATCTTTTAATATGAATTAAGGTAATAAAAATCTCCTAACTCAAAGACGAGTTGAGGACTTTTCTAATGATAGAGTTTTAATAGATGCTCCAACTAGGGTCTATTTTAAACGAGTGTATCTCCTATAATATAATGATTTAGGTGTCCTAATATATATTAAATGAAATATCTTTGTCAGAGTGTATCTCCTCATTTTACTTCAGAGTGTCCATTTGTCAACTAAGTGACGAGCTATGAACCTCATTGTCAGCCTTAACCATAAAATAGCCTACATCACTTAGGAAAGGTGACTACTAGGTTGATAAGCCATCAACTAGTTGATAGGCTATCAACTAAGTTGTCATCCTTGACAAGATCATTAACAGGGGGTGATGACTAAGTTGATAAGCCATCAACTAGTTGATAAGCTATCAACTAAGTCATCAACTGGAATTTTTTGCAATTTTTATTTAGTTTTCCTATTGGTATTTTGGTCTTTTCCTCATATCAAACCCTACTTTCCATGACTTAAATCATCAAATAAGCACTATTAGCCATTACTAATTAGTTTTAAACGCCATTAATTCTCTCCATTCTCAAGAACATCGAGATTAGGATTTTCTCATCAAGTCATCTCTCAAGCCTCAAAATTCAAGTTTTTTCCCTCAAGAACTCAAGGATTTAAGTTCCAATTTCAAGATTTCTTCAAGAATTCATCCAATAGAGGTATGTGGGTTATTCATTAATGGGTTCCTTTCACCCACTGCACCTAAAACCTCATTTTTTGGTTAAATTATTAATTATACTCTAATTTATGATCAAGTTCAATGTAAATCATAAAATTCCTCTATGTTTCCTCATTGTTTTATATTCAAGTTATGCTAATAGTTTTATTCCACGAAAATCATGATCCTACATACTTAAAGTTCTAAAACCCTATGTCATGTTTAGTTAACATCATGTCAAAATTCTCAAATTATTTTTTAAACTGTATAAAAATAATATTTTCCCAAGGTTAACTCATTCCCATGTTTATAATCATGAAATTTATTAGACTATTGAAATATATCATATTTTGGGTCTTTGAATTATGATTTTACGTCACTGTTTTAAGTATTGTTATCGACGTTTTGTAATTATTCAGTTCTAGTGGGTTATGAACACCCAATACCTATATTTTTAGACCTTTCAAGTAATGAGTCAGTCAACTTATGATTTTATTGTTAATCTCAGTTTGTTATGATCATGTTGAGAACTATTAGTTTACATGTTTATAATTACTTCAGAATCTCTATGCACTGTTGTTTTCAAAATACCATGACCTGAGCTTATCAGTTATCAGTGCATGTACCAGTTAGTATTTCAGTATCTTTCAGTTGGGAGTAGGATTTACCACCGAGTGGGAAGTGTGGGTTCAGCACAACCTACTTCCCCAAAAACTATGTGTCACTGTAGGTTTAGGGGCCTCGCCAGAGAGTGTTTCCCCTTGCCCAATATAGGCTCAGCTTAGTGATTACTCCAGTTCAGGTTTTACTTCGATGGCAAGGATTGAACAACCCTCCTAAACGTGGGTCAGACGTTGGACTCTATGATAGCTCACGTGGTTTATGTCGTTTACATGATAAATCCCACAGTTTCAGTCAGTAAACAGTTTATCTCAGTTCAGGTTTTCTTGACCAAGTAGATAGATTTCAGTAATTATTCAGTCAGTTTTATAGATTACTCATGTTATTCAGATCATGTCAGTACATGCTATACTTGGTCGTGCATTCTCAGTTTTACATGTTTATGTTTTCATGCTTAGTATTCATACATGATCCTCAGTTCAGTTTTATAGCATGTTCAACTTTTACATGAGATTTACATACAGTATTCATATTTCTACTGCTTCCTATCTTACAAAATTATTTCTAGATAATGATTTGTAAATCTTACTATGACTTACAGTTTTCACATATTGGCTTGTTTTAAATGTATGTTTCAGTAAATAACTTATATCCTCAGTTTTGAAGTATGTTTTAGATACATCCATGATTTAGTGTATGTCTCCATATGCTTAGTACATTCCAACGTACTGACCACATATATGCGTTTATGGCTGTATTTATTCAAAATGTAGGTACTAGATGTAGTCCACATACCAAGAGCAAACAGTTCTCAGCATTCAACCAGTAGGTGATGAGTTCTCTTATTTTGGAAATCCAGTCCATTACAGTTCATGTATTGTATTTTGATTATACATATGTATTGATTAGTGGTAGTTGGAGGCATGTCCCAGCTATCTATAATCAGTATAATAGAAGCTTCATAGATGGTTATCAGAGTCATTCATGTAATTCAAATTCTTTCTTTAGATTTATCGTGATGTAAACTATTACAGTATCTTATTTATTCAAATTTTCTCGTGACTATTCTTCCGTTCAGCACATTTAGCCTTTATATTTATTTTAAATCAGTTACTCAAGTATCATGCTAGTACATTGGTTAGTTTGGGATCACTTGTGGTTTCAAGCATTGTGTTACGACTAGGGAGTAGCCTCGGGTCATGACATGAGCTTTCGAAAAAATAACTTCAACATAGAATTAAACACCAATACCTTTTATCCAGGCTCAAATGTGTAAGACACAATATGTTTATCATGCCACCTCTTGTTATTCTCCTTGTAAGGATTCACACTCTCATAAGTATGCAATCTAAATTCCTCAAGTTCGTGCAACAATAGAACTCGTTCTCTCCCGCCAAATCAACATGAAGGTTCAACGTATTTACAACCCAATAATCATAGTGCTCTAACTCAATCAATAAATGACAAGCCTTCCCAAAAACTAACCTATAAGGTGACATCCCAATGGTCGTCTTGTATGTTATTCTATAGTCCAATAATGCAATATCTAGTTTCATCGACCAATCCTTGCACTGTGCATTAACAGCCTTCTACAGAATTTGTTTCACTTTACGATTTGAGACCTTAACTTGGCCACCAATTTGGGGAAGATAAGTTGTGGAAAACTTGAGTCTTATCTCACACAAATTTCTAAACTAATTATTAACAAAGTATGACCCTGCATCACTAATAATAGCTTTTAGTGTCCCAAATCTTGTGAATATATATTTCTTGACAAACTTCACCACCACTTTTGAGTCATTAGGTGGGGATATATGTTGTTTTCACCCACTTAGAAACATAATCTCATTAAAAGTATATGTGTTTCCAAATGATAGACGAAAAAGGCTCATGAATTCTATTCCCCACACATCAAAGATATCCACCTCTAAGATGTTTTTTTAGATATCTCATGCCTTCTAGAATTAGTACCCTCGTGATGACATTAGTCATACTCTCTCGCAAATATGGTTGCATTCTTAAATAAGGTGGGCCAAAAGAAATCACATCATAGCACTTTATGAGTTATACATTTTCCACTATGAATGATAACTCTCCAGTACCTGTTTTACTTCATATTTTAGAATGTACCTTATAATCACTCGATCTGGACCTTATTTGAACAAGTAAGGCTCATCTCATAAGTAGAAATAAGACTCATAGTAAATCCTCTTCCTCTGCTAACTAGTATCTTTAGGTGGATACACTCCACTCACTATCAAGTTCACTATATCTGCATACCAAGGTATCTCTATAACGCTTACTGCTAATATATAGTTGTTCATCAAGAAACTCTTTTAAAATTTTACCATCTTCTAGAACATGTGACCAACTCTTTAGCCTAGATAAATGATCAGCTACTTGGTTTTATAACGCTGTACGATCTTTAACTTCTATATCAAACTCTTGCAGCAACAAAATCCACCTAATGAGTCAAGGTTTAGCATCCTTCATATTAAACAAATACCAAATAACTGCATGATTTGTATAAACAACTACTTTGGTTCCTACCAAATATGATCGAAACATATCAAATGCATACCCCACTGCCAACACCTTTTTTTAATAATAGTATACATAATTTTCTTGGGCTTCATCAAGAGTTATTCTTACATATTATATAAAATAGAAAATCTTCTTGTGCAAGACCAACACTACTTCGACATCCACATCACTAGCATCACACATCAACTCAAATGATAACTCACATTTGGGAGCAATCAATAGTGGAGCTTCAATTACATTCTTTTCAGGCAACTTTACCTCTTTATCCGGTAATTTGCACATTGGTATTGATATTTTCAAAAAGAATTTGATAAGCCAACTACAAAACCCTGCATGCCCAAGAAAATTGAGATACTGGTGGTGAGAGCATTTCTATCCCTTTGATCTTGGCATAATTAACTTCCAAGCCCTTTTGTGATACGTTATTACCAAGGACAATACATTTCATGATCAAATAGTGTCACTTCTCCAGGTTTAGTTCCAAATTGGTCTCATCACACTAAGAAACTAACCTATAAAGATTCTACAAGAAAACTTCAAAAGAGTTACTAAATACAAAAAAATCTTCCATAAGTACCTCTATGAAGTCTTCCATCATATCATAGAAGATACCGTCATGCAGCGCTGGAATGTAGCAGCTATATTACATATCCCAAAAGGGCTTGAGGGCGTAGGTACCATATAGGAATGTGAATGTTATTTTATCCCGATCTTCTGGAGAAATAACAATTTGATTATAGCCAAATACCCATATAAAAACAATATTACTCTTGCTCTGCAAGCCTACCTAGCATTTGGTCAATGTAAAGAATTGGGTAGTGATCTTTATCTTTTTGAGTATCTTCATTGAGCTTGTAGTGGTCCATGCAAATTCTCTAACCTGTGATTTTCGAGTTAGGATCAACTTGTTATTCTCATTAACCACTCCCATGCCTCCCTTTTTATAAATACATTGGACTCGACTATCCCACTTATTATCTAAAATAGGGTAGATGATTCCTCCATTTAACCGCTTGATGACTTTTTTCTTCAACACACTTTCATAACTGGATTCAATCTCTAGTGATGGTTAACACTTGGTCTGTGCCCTTGTTCTAAGATTTTATACATGCAATAAGCAAGGCTTATTCCCTAAATATCTGATATCTGCCACCTAATCACCTTTTTCTTCTTTTTATGATAGATAAATCTTCTCTAACATGTGTTTTAGACAAACCTATAGAGAGAATATATAGTAAGGTGTCACATTCATAAGTAAGAATACTTGAGGTGTGATTGCAATGTCTTCATCTCTAACTTCCAGGCTTCTACAATAGATGGTTTGGGTGGTGCCCCAAAATGTCAATTTAAAGGTTCAAAATTCTTGTATGGATGAATATACTAGCTACATCTAGAACCGGTATCATATCATAGGCTTCTGTATCTCTAAATATATCATGCCCAACTAAAGCTCTCTCTAAGGTATCCTTTGATGTAATCAGTAGAAGCTCTGGCTCAAGATTAATTACCATGATTGTAGATAATTTCTAATAGATAGTCGGCAACTTTATGGCCTTGTAAACATCAAAAACTTCAACTTTGACATCTTCCCTCATTGTGAGATGCCCAGTAGCTACATATATCAAAGCATGACCAGTAGACAAAAATGGATGCCCAAAAACAAATAGGACTTCCAAATCTGCAATAAAGTCCAAAACAATAAAATCCATGTGGAAAATAAGTTAGCCTACTAGCACCAATAAGTCCTCAATTATCTCATCTGGCCTTGCAAGTTAATGATCAGTCAACTGCAAAACAATTGTGGTAGGCCTTGGACTCTCCAACCCTATCATTTTTAACAAAAAGGTGGGCATTAAGTTAATATTGGTCTCATGGTAAAAAATCGTTGGGATTTGATGGACTACCAAATAGTGATCTAGATGGTGAAATTCTCTAAATTTTTTATCTATGTTGGCATCCTATTCTGAATTTGGGATATGCACTCTTTAGTAAATGCAACAGTATCATACTCCATCAACATGTTCTTGTTTTCCATAATATCCTGTATGTACTTGGCATACCTAGAATTCCCTTTAAAACATCAGCGAGAGAAAGGTTAATAGGCACCTGTTTTAACAAATCAATAAACTTTTAAAAGCATGCTTCCTCATTTTTCCTTTTTAAACTTTGTGAGAATGTGGAAGGTGTCTTCACAATTGTTACATTATTCTTACCGTTCACATCTTTCTCAGCCTCTTTTTTTCTTCTCATCTCTCACTACAGCTCCGTGAGTTGCTTTTTTAGGCTTCAACTACTCTAGTTGTCTACCACTTTGAGTGGAAACTGCATTAACCTGCTTGGGATTAGCTTCTATATTACTTGGTAAACCTCTATAAAGTCTAGTGTTTTGTGCCCTATCAATTCATCCCATCCGAACCTCTAGAGTCTTTATTGATAAATATTGATTTTTTATGTCAACATTTATTTGTGCCTGGTTAGCCATGAACTACTTCAATATCTTCTCGATATTGATGGATTGAGCATTAAAATGACCACCTTGAGCATGTTGTTGAATATCTAATTTCCCACTTGGTTTTTATATCGATTGACATTTAGCCCTTGATTTTCTCCCCATGAAAGGTTGGGGTGATTCTGCCAATTTGGGTTATATGTGTTCCCAAAATTTTGATTACCTCGGCATTGAGCATTACCCAAAAAGTTTATTGACTGTAGATTCGTTGCACAGGCATCTGTTGAGTGATCACCATTACCATAACCTCACACCAAGTTTGAGTTTGCTATACCATGCCTATAAGAGCCTAATGATGTCCCAAATTTAGATTACAGAAAAGGGCCTAAAATTCTCTTCAACTATGTAAAATTGTGCAAAAACGTTCTCTGTCTACCTATTAGGCCTAAAATTCCCTTTTCGTCTACATTTTGGACCTATTTTATCCTTTTATTTAGGCAAAGAGAAAATGGTCAATTACCCCTCCAACCTTTAGTCGAAATCTCAACTACACACTCAACCTTTATGAGAATCCCATTACCCCTCTAAACATTTTTTAGTGTATTTTATACCCCTCCAATTGCTGACATGTCAATATAAATCAAACAATTACCCATGCGTGTGTACACATGCCCGGGCCACCTACTTTTTTAGTTCCCTCCTAAAATGCCATTTTCATTGATTTTCCTCACATCTCTCAGCTCTCTATATACACACACCATCTACAACACTACACACAGAGAAATGCACACAATACACAGACTACTACACACAGCCATACACGAGAGAGGGGAGAAACAGTGAAAGACAAGAGAGAAAAAAAGGAAAAAATCAGCCATATCGAATTCAACAACAACAAAGCGGATCCAAAGTTCCAAATTACTTATGTAGATTCCCGATCTTTCACAAAATTCAAATTTCAGTACAAATTCAAATCAATCTGTGCTGATAACACTACATCCACTACTCCAGAAGCGACAAGCTTTTTCAGTTGAACAAGCAAGAGTTGAGAATTAACAATTTCATCTTCAGTTAAAAAATTCCTATTATGTTCATCTTCAATTGGTGAAAAATTGTGATTGCCATGGAACTTGAGACAATCTTAATAAGTTTAATAATTTCACTACTCTGTCAAATATCTGGTACAAATTGCAATTGAAAGAGAAGCAAGGATGAAAAGAAATAGAAGATATCTTCTAAAACTCGAAACTCGAGATCTGGGTTTCTTAGCAGCAGCAGCAACAACAGAACTCTTCTTCACAGTTGCTGACACCATTTTTGCTAAATTCAACAAGAGTAATTTTCTCGGTATTTTGAGAATTGAGAAATAATGAATTATGGAAAATTTGATAAAGCTGTGAATGGTATATAAAGGGAAATAATGAAATCTGATTAGAAAATAGCTGTGTAGTATGTGGCGTTTGTGAACAGTGAATTACCACAGAACACTTCGATGTTTGGATTGAAATTGTGGGTGGTTATTGGGATATTTGGTGGAGCTGTATTTGTTCTCATATCCAAGATATAAGATTTGGCATTTGGAAATGAAGGATTATGTTGGGTTTAATTGGAGAAGACAATATTAGTTAATAATTAAAAATAATGACATGTATTATACATGTGGCACCTAAAAATACTGATTTTGTAGGGTTGAAGCCCCAACTGGCGCGTCTATTGGGGGTGTTCTCACCTCCCATGACACGTCAGTAATTGGAGGGGTATAAATTACAGTAAAAAAATATTTAGAAGGGTAATGGGACTCTTGTAATGGTTGAGTGTGTAGTTGGGATTTCAATCAAAGGTTGGAGGGGTAATAGACTATTTTCTCTTAGGCAAATTACATGAAAAGACCATCCTTAAAACTTAATTACATAAATAATAGTACTTTTTCAATAATACAAAAATAAAAGTCTTTTTTATATATATAGCCATTAAAAAAATCAGACACGATAATTATAATTTTTAATGTTATAATTAATTATCAATTCACCTTAATTATTTTATTATCATGTATTTTTAATTCTAATGCAGTGGGTTAACCATAATTTTTTTATGGATAAATATTTATGAAATAAAAATAATTATGTTGGAAGTACACATATACCATGTATTTTTGTTGTATAAATATAATTTATGTCAAAGCCAAATTATTATTATATTTTTAATATAATTTATGGGATAAATATTTATGGTATATCTCATTATGTCGGAAGTACTTTTCTTGTTAAAAAATTATTTATTAAATATAAATATATATTTTCAGTATTACATGGTATAAAATTTTTATATCTAAAATATACCATGTATGTTTATGGTATAAATATAATTTATATGGTATAAATATAATTTGTAAGGTATAAATATACTATGTATTTTTATGATATAAATATAATTTGTGTAATATATAAATATACCATAAATTTTTATGGTATAAATATATCATATATTTTTATGGAGGCATCGTGAAAGAGGGCAATAAAAATGAAAAATATAAAATCTTGATATAGTATATAAAAAAATGAATGAACAAAGGCTTCCATAAAAATAGTCAATAAATAAGAAATATGGAAATTTAATATATAATTGTTTTTCTATATATTAGAATATGTTATAAAAGTAAATATTTTATATGTTATATTTGACAACCAACTAATACGGCTATGTATATGTAATAAATTTTTAAAAATGACTATTTATGTTGTTTTTCTGTTTATTGATCAGATCAATTTAGAATGACGAAAAGTTGACATTGTACACTATTTATTTGATTAATATTAATAAAAAATGATAGGAATTTTATGTAGTTTAATAAATATAAGTTGTGGTATTATATAACTTTTTCTTAAATAAAAGGGCAAAATAACCCCAATAGGTAGATGAAAAGGGCATTTTAGGCCCAATAGGTAGACAGGAAGGACATTTTAGTCCCAATAGGTAGAAGAAGGGCATTTTTGCACCATTTTACATAGTTGAAGGGCATTTTAGGCCCTTTTCTGTTTAGATTATTAAATAGTGTTCATCTGATTCTGCAAAGAGGCAATCTGTGCTGCTATGGCTATCAATTGATCCACTTCTAATAACCCTGCAACCTTCTTTATGGTGCTTGTCCAAACATCTCCATTCTATTTTGAATTTTCCTATGATATGTGATTCAGAAATGTGTATAACTCATTATTTCTTTTCTAAGGATTGTCCACTAGTTGTTGAATCCAAAAGAATCTTCCTGTTAGGTTTATGCCCCTCTATAAAAGTATGCACTAAAACCTCATTAGTTTGATGGTAGTGAGGGCAATCACGAAGTAAAGACTTGAAGCTCTCCCAAACTTAATATAGATTTTCACTATTATTTTATCTGAAGCTCAAGATCTCACTCCTAAACTTTGCAGTCTTTCCAAATGAAAAAAATGAATCAAAACTTTCTTGCTAAATCATCCCAGGTGGTGATGGAGTTAGGTGGTTCAGCCTTCAACCATCTCTTTGCTTTTCGTAACCAAGAAAAAGGGAGAGTGTGAATCTCACATAGTTCGATAAGACTTCCACGAGAATATATATATCACTAATCTCAAGAAAATTTTACAAGTGTTGTTGTGGATCCTCATGTGATAGCCCTGTAAAATGTCCGTTGGAGTGCAGTAATTGTAGCATAATTTGTTTAACCTCGAATCGGGCTCCAGTTTCCAATCCGTGAAT
Source organism: Capsicum pubescens (assembly GCA_030864215.1). NCBI lineage: Eukaryota > Viridiplantae > Streptophyta > Magnoliopsida > Solanales > Solanaceae > Capsicum > Capsicum pubescens. The sequence goes on along the minus strand of CM061544.1, from coordinate 284,444,730 downwards.
GCTGGAGGTGATATTATTAGTGAGTGGGATTTTCACCTTGTGAACTGGCCTTGCTACTCCCATCTTTACAAGAACAATTTCTACCTGATCAGCCAACTGAACTCTATTGAATTAGAAATTGAAGAGTCGCTACTCTCTGCCACGGATGAAAAGCTCATTTGGGCTTTAAATATAATTCTATCAATTCTCTTTCTCTGGCTAGCTTGAAGAACAAATTGCACCTACAAAAGCATCCTCTAAGATTAAGTTGTCAACACTTGTATAATATTAATAAAAATAAAATTTAAAAAATTACTAATTTTAACGAGAGGAAGGTTAACGTGCACCTGTTTTAACAAATCACTAATTTGTTGTCTACCATACATGCAAGTGCACATGATATTAGCACATGATCTTAGCATGTAATATAGAGGCTCTTTTGAGCCAGATATCAAACTCACAAGGACTATGTGCTTAGCAATTTGCTTAGTTTAGTTTCCAATAATGATTTGAACAAGTGTTGAGATTTATCAAGAAAATTGGTGATATTATATAGTTCTAATTGTTGCAAAAGTGATAAAGTAAAGCACTAAGGATTTGAGCAAAGGTTGTAATTAATATCAAGGAAAATTTCAGGGTTAAGACATTTATCATAATCATGTATAACATTTATTCATCTCAATAAACTTTATTCGAGGTTAAATGTATGATTCACAAATGGTCATCCTCAAAATCACCTATTTAAACTAGTCTCACAACTACATCATTGAGTGAGAATGTGAGTTTCTAATTTAAATGAATTAATGTTTTCATCTCGTTCATAATCAGATAAGACAAACTAGGTATATTATTATCCTAGTTGCAAATCAACCCTAACTTTAGCACGAGATGATCTTATCCCCTATGTTTTTGTCCTATTCTCATGTTTCCATGACCAGTTCATGCAAGAATTACCCATTTATTTAATACTGGCAAGACACTAAAATAGTAAGCTTAAGAATACGAAAATAATTAAATAAGAAACAAGTTTCATTGATTCAAATAAAGTATCATACAATCATGTTTTAGTTGTAATCCCAGAAAAAGGGTATTTATCTACTCATAATCGGAGTAAAAATACAAGAATTAATGTTAATCATGATAAATAATGAATAGTAGAGTTACAGGATGCAGAACCCTAGTAAAAACCCATGCGTTATATATTTTTCTCTCAAAAATTATAAGTAAATGACTGCAGGTCGTCCCTGAAGTATTTATAGAGGAGGACCCCTTAAAACCCAAGCCAATTAGGAGTTGGCGAAAAATTTGATGAAATTCTGTTAAAGAAATAGCTCTGGCAACGCATGACAGGCAGCTGTGCGGCATGCCCTCCAACGCACATGCCTTTCAATTGTCTTTTTGGGTGCACTGCATGACACGGGTCTCTTCCTATGGGGCCTAGATCATTTAGCTGAAGAACTCTCATATCTCATATCATGATCATACATGCTTCTCCTATCGTTTTGGTTCCCTTCCAGCCATATTTTAGCCTGAAACATGCTAATCACATTTTTTAATTCACTCATATAAATATAGCTCAAAGCATAATCAAATACACATATTTGTTCTCGAAATTAAGCTAAAATAATATAGGTAAAGTGCGATACTTGGATGTATAAATACGCCCAAAATTGCTATTTTCATTGTTAAGTTAATTTGTAGCATTCACGTTCTTCTTATAGCATGATTTTTTTTATAGTGAGTTCTGTATAAAAAAATGGTTTTTTCATTTGATATTAGCATGTTGTATGATTTTTAAAAGTTGAAAATAATCTTTTAACGAGTGAGGGATAACTATAGTAGGTGATGGATAAATATAAATCTAACGTATGACAACAACACCAACAAGAACATACCCAGAGTAGTCCCACAAAGTGGGGTCTAGGAATAGCAAAATGTACGTAGTCCATACCACCACCTCAGATAAAGTAGAGAGGTTGTTTCCGATAGACCAACGGCTTAGGACTGATAACAATATAACAAACAAAAAACATCGAAGCAAACAACAAAAAGGGATATCACACTGCTAGATAGTAAAAGAAACAAGACACCCATAGAGTAATATTATAAACTAGCTATACCAAATAATAGATAACACCAAAACACCATGCACAAGAGGCTACAAGAAACTATAGGTACGAATACAAACTGAGCACTCTAACACTGTGGGGATATATTTGCTAAAAAAGTATAACGGAGAATAAATATAACTTATTTCTTATAGTAAAGGGGCAAATGTGCTCGTTTATCTGACACTATTTTTGGTACAAGATTTAATTCTCATTAAGTTATTGTGTTTGAAAATTCAGAAATTGTAAGCATTCCATAAGAGCTTTTTAAAGTAAATTATTTATTTTATTATGTTACTAATAATTAAGGATTTCTACCCTCACAAAATTGCAACTTCTAACGTTCTATTCTTCACTATTGAAAGATCCAGAATTTTTTAAAATAAACAAAAAGAAAGAAAACATAAAAAGAAAAGGAAAAAGCATCATATCATCATTGTGCTTAATTTCATTGTTTAAGAAAATTGAAAAAGCAATGTCATCATTGTGCTTAATTTCATTGTTTCAGAAAATTGAAAAGGCAAAGGTGATGCACATACAATGATTAACGAATGTGAGTTGCCCCTTAAACTTAATTGGGTCATATTAAATCCTAATTTTTAACGTACACTCTACCTTTGTTTGCTGATCGATACTTCACATTACACAAGGTAAGTTTTTTTTTAAAATATTATTTTAAATTTCTTTAAGAAAACTGACCTTCGAAAATTGAATTTTTTAGCCCAAAAAAAAAGAAGGAAAAGTTAAAACCAACCCCATAGGTTGGTTTCTTTGAATTACTTTTTGAAAAATATGTTATTTAAAAAGCAATGTATCGACTCCTGGAGGTCAATTTTAATCTCTTTTTTTTTTTTATAACCTTGGAGGTCAGGTTTCGCAACAAAACTAATTATAAAGAATAAATTATAAAGTATATTAAAAACATTTACTTACACACAATAAGAATTTTGGCCTAGGGTTTGTGTTCGTGCTAACAATATTCTTGAATGGGATGGGATTCAAATGTAGAAAGAATAAAACTTATTTTGGGAAGCCTTTGGTCCCTGACTGTTTTGTTTGTGCCACTTCACAAAAATGATTTGATCGTTTATGGTGAGATGAAATCGTTTTAGCAGTAGTTACTATAAACACACGGGTTCGATCGTTTATGGTGAGATGAAATCGTTTTAGCAGTAGTTACTATAAACACACGGGTTCAACAATTAATATAGTATATACTTTCAAATGGAAAATAGAATGCAATTTGAGCATTCTTATAGGAAATATTTTGAGTGACACAATCAACATATTGAAAGATCAATGTTCTTCTTGCGTTTGAGCCATGTAATGGAAACCCACGAAGCAAAAATGAAGACGGAATCTTTGTAGTACAAGGACATTATTGTCAGCTAATTGATCAGGATCAGGTGCAACCCGCACTTCCTACAAATCAGTACGAGCATTGGGCTCATAGTTTCCTCCTCATTTAGGCTTCTGCGTCATTTTTTCTATCATTATTTTTAAAAAATTGCTTATTTATTTATAGTTTGTTTCATCCTTTTCATTTTGCATGGTTCACTTGGTACACTACATAAAGAAAGTACTATTGTAGGGGTGCGGATAACTCGGGTAATTTGCATGGTTAGTTAATACTAAATTCTTTTTTTCCATGACTATTTCTAATAATTTTATTCCTTCCATATCTATTCTCCAAGCTCTTAAGTATTCATAGTCTGTCATTTTATCTTATAGTAGTTGTAATTTTACAAATTTCTGTGTAATAATTTATTCTAATTGTGCTATATTTGATATGTAATCCTATGTTATCTATGTGATCAATTAACATTTGTTGTTCATGTATAGATAATTTTCCATATGGATTATATAAACTATTATTTGTATTTCCTTTTTCTAAGGTTAACTTTATTCCAAGTAATCTTTCTTCTAATTGTCTTCTTTCTCTTCTAAGTTGATTTCTGTAATTAATTTATTCATATAGCCAACTTTGTCTTTCTCTAATTCTTCTAATATATTCTAACATTTTTTAATCTGTATAATATCCGTCTAAATAGTAATTATCTAGGTATGAATAGTAGTTATCGTCATTTAAGTGTATTTGTTCTAATTCATCTTCTATCCAATTTTCTATTTCTTCATCTTCAATATCAAATATCTTTTCCCATATAATTTTCTTTATATCTACTATCTCTATATCCTTAAGCACATATAAAACAAGTGTTTTAAAATCATCTATCATTTCATCAGGTAAGTAAGTATTCATTTTTCATATGATGATATTTTTCAAAATATTCCTTTCAATCATATACATAACAAAATATGGTCATCTTAGATCACTATGTACTAGATTATCCTTAGATAATTATGTTCCTCTGTCACTATTAGCATGGTATTTTTGGATACTTCTTCCCTAAACAACGCCTCAACTCTGGTTACTACCCTATCACGGCTTCTCTGCCTTACTAGTTTTACCTTTAGGATTGCATAGTTCTGGGGATTTTTCTCCTTTTCCTCTTTGTTAATAAACTTCAGAACATATTATCCTTCGAATAATTCTACTATATAGTAACTAACATGAACTTATTTTATTATATCATGATTGTCTGGAATTTATGAATTTAGCTATTCATAATTATAAATGAAAATACTTGCTCTTGTAGATTTGATGATTCTGAGTTTTGATTTTCCATAGTTGAGTATAAAACTGAATATCTTTATTGATTATATGATAGAATTTTGGTTGTGTACAAGAAGGCTTGCTTTTCGTGTACAAAGTCTTGTCTTAACTTAGCAAATGCCTTTTCTATTTATAACCTAAAAAGAGAAAACGCGTATACTATTCTAAATTGTTCCTACTTTATATTTGTCATCTTTACAAAAGTAAAAAAAAACTAAAGTAACTTTACAAAAAGTCCTAAAGCTATCCTACAAAAAAAAAAATATATATTAATGACATTTTGCCAAAGAAAAGTCAAAAGGCTAATAAATGATATATAATAATTTACATATTCAAAGTCAAGAAAAATTATCTAATAATTCATATGTCATTTTCATAACTTTAATACCTTGTTTTTTTGTCGTCTTCTTCTTCATTGTTTCGTTGCTTTCTATCTTTTGTCTATCTTTCAGTTGGCGTTCTTATCTTCTTTTATTCTAGTTGAACTTCTGAAATAATGTTATCTTCTCCGTTACATCTCGAACATAGATGGTCTGGATATTTATGCCCTATTAATTTACAGTATCTGATCAATAATTCGTCTGAAATAATTTTTTTCTTAATTGCTCTGGTAATTGATCGTTTCTCTGGATTAAGTAGTGTCATAATCCATCTCTGAACTTCCTCTATATCTGCTTGTCTTAAATCTCTTGAATTTGAATAGATCATTAGTTGGTCTCTTGAATAATAACTCCATATTGGATTTCCGTTTAGGTAGTTATTTGTTAATTCTTGGATAATTGTAGAAATTCCAATAATTCTTTTATTCACATAAAAATCTGGTATTTCTATTTTGGATATTTCAACTTGTTGTTCAATATCTTCGGTTATGATTATATCTCGGGTCATTCCTATCTTCACAACTTGTATAACTGGTTTAATTTCATCATACAATATCTCTGCTGGTACCGTATAGAACTTTACAAAAAATAGGTTGCCCTCCGTTATCTTTTTGTAAGTGGTAATTGCTTTATATATTTCTTGTATAATAAGTAATTCACTTCCGTCTTGAGTATATACAATATTGAGTAGTCCATCACTGAAACAGGTTTTAACTAAATTTGGGTTAGTTTTTGGTAATGCAATTAACTTATTGTATCCTTATAGTTTTTGGGTTATATAATCTGAATTTGGTTCTTGAATGCTTGTAGCTCTGGGTTTAAGATTTAAGTAAGTTTGTATCTTGTGGATGTTTTCAATATATGATCTGGTTATGTAGTTATAAGCTATCTTGTCTAGGTTTAGGCTATCTAAATATGTAATAGTTTGTGGGGGTATAAACAAAGGGTCTTTTGGTGTTTTTGGTATAAATGGCTTGTCAAATATTTTTTTCATGTTCATACTTAGGTTCCTTCTAACTCCTTTGCTTGTACCTGCAGAAGTAGATTGATAAACGTTATGGTTTTTTTGGAGTGTCCCAACGTCTCCTTTTATCTCTGGAATTTTATTGTCTTTCGATCGACATTTCTCTGCACATTGCTGAGTTATCTGAGTCATAGCTTCAGACTTCAGTTTAACTTCATTAGTCTTTAGATTTTCTATCTCATTTCCCATACTATCCACTTTCATTGAAAGCGTAGTTAGGGTTTTGAGTTTTTCTTCTAGAGTATCGTCTTTTGTAATATTAGTTTGGGTAGCTTTGTCTTGATATGTAATCTGCAATAACATTCTTGTTAGTCTTAATTACTTCAATTGTAAATGTAAAATTTAATATATTCAATATTAATCTCCGAATTTCCTTCGTTGTAACTGAATTTTGTATTTTTCTTGTTAACCACCATCGTACCTGTGTATTATCTGTTCATACAATAAACTTGTTATATACAATAAATGGCTCAAATGCTAATAAACATTTATATAATGAGCATAATTCTTTTCTATTTATTTTTCATTTTATTTCTGTTTCATTAAATGTTCCTGAGTAATATCTACAATGATGTTCTAATTTTTCGTCTTCATATCTATATTTAAGTACTCTTCCATAGTTATATTCACTTGCATCTGCTTCTACTATATAGGTAAATTTTTTATTTCTGTCTAGAAATTGTAATTTTGGTAACTCTTTACAAAGTATTTTTATTTTCTGTACTTGTTTTTTATCTTCTTTGTTGTAATTATATTCTACATCCTTTCTTAATTTTTTCTGTAATGGCTTTAGGTTTTCTGCTAATTTTGGTATATATTCTCTTACTTGGTTTACTAATCCTAAAAATGATTGTAATTTTTTTTTTGTATCTAATTCTTCTTTTGAATTTTTGTACTATATGTTGTTGCATTTTTACTCCACTTTTATCTATTTGTATTCCTAAAAATTTTATCTGGTTTTTCATTATTTCTGTTTTCTTTTCCCTTAGACTTATTCCTGAATTTTCTATTATACCTGCAAATTGTTTTAATAATTTTAAATGTTCCTCTTTAGTTTTTGTATATAGCAATATATCATCTATGTATACTATACAATTAAGTAATTGTGTGAAATAACTATCCATAAAGTGTTGGTATCTACCTGGTGCATTTTTATATCCAAATGGTAACACATTCCATTCATAAAATCTTTGTTGCACTGTAAACGCAGTTAGTTTCTTAGAATCTTCGTCTAACTTTAGGTGGTAAAATTCTGATTTACAGTCAAATTTGCTAAAGTGATTATATCCTTGTATTTGTCTTATTTTTAATATCTTATTTGGTATTGGATAATTATATGTCATAGTTTTTGCATTTAGGTTTCTATAATCAATAATCATTCTACTTTTTCCTCTTTTTTGTCCACTGTGTTTATTTACTATGAATGCTGGGCTAGTGTGTTTACTATTATTTTTTTGTATGTATTATTTTTCTAATAATTCATCTATATGTATTTTAAATTCTTTTAAGTCATCAAAGTTATATGTTAATGGTTTTTGGGTTATTATACTATTTTTATCTATTAGCTCAATTCTTACAGTAGTCTTATGTTTTTCCCATCCTTTTAATGGATCTTCACTGTATAGTTGTCTTAATTTTTTCTTTATTATTTCTACCTTATCTATTGAAAATATAGTTATTTCTTCTTTATTTATTGAAAATATAACTAGTTTTATTGTGTCTTCAGTATTTTTTATATTTTCTAATTTTTCTGTGATTTTTTCACTTCCTTTTATCCAATAAGCTTTCTTTCTTATTTTATTAATAACTCTTTTTGCTCTTACCCTTTGTTTACATGGTGTTGTAAACCACTAGTGTGTTTTAGTTATTATATGTGGGTATAGTTTATCTAAAAATAACACTGCTAAAAACATATCTTTTGATGTTAGTTCATAATTATAGATCTCTTGTATAGTTAATATGTTATCTCATACTTGTATTTTTATATTTCTAGCTTTATAAGTAATTAAGCTCCCTTCATTATTAAATCCTTTGACTACTATTGGTGTTTTTAGCTTACCCCATTTGTCTTCTGGTAAACAGTTATATCTACATAAGTTGGCTTCTACTCCTGTATCTATCATAGGTGTATAATATCTATTATAATATCCTTCTACTATTATTTTCATAAGTACATATATTTTGATGTTAAAGCTCTCCTTATTAATAATTTTTCCTTATTGTATGTTATGGTTAATTGTGTATGTTCTATATTGTAGGGCTTTACTTGTTCTAACAATTTTATCCCTAATATTATGTCTGTTTTTTGCATATCTTCTTTTATTTCAAATTCTATTTTTATTTTTCTAACTCGTATTATTTATTTATTTTCAGTTGTATCTTTAATAGTTATTAAACTTCTTGGTAGATCTGGGCATATATTACTATTAGATTTTATTTCTTCATTTTTCACTAGGTATTTTGCTATATGGTTTTCTTCTTGTCCTATATTTAGAAGTATTAAATATTTTTTTTTCATTTATTGTTCCCGTTAGATAATATTGAGTTAAATTAACTAGTGAATTTATTTCATAATTTGTTCTTTTTGATGATCCTGATGATTCTGTTTTTTCAAAAGCTATTCTTTTTGTTGTGCTTATTCTATTATTTATTATTTCTAAATCTTCTTCTATATCTATGTCTTTGTAACTATAATCATTGTTATCAATTGTTTTTACAAATTGTTCAAAAGGACTTTCTGTTTGTATTTTATTAATTTTATTTTTTTTCGTTATTTTATGTTTTGTTGTTAATACATATAGATTTTTACATCTTGCTGTAAATATTTTACTTCCTGCGGTTAGTTCTATTCCTGATATTTTCCAATATAGCACTAATGACTTATCTATGTTTTTATCTATTGTTGCTACTGAATAATTTACACTTATTATAAATTTAAATTTTTGGTATATTAGATTTCCTCTTATAGCGGTTATTATACTTTTTTTCTATAGGTTTAATAATTCTATTATCTGCTAAATATAATTCTATTGGTGTATTTATTCCTTCTCTAAAACATGCTTTTATTAATATTTCCGTTCCTCCAAGGTGTACGCATTTTATTGGGTCTTTACTTTTTATATCATTTATTTCTTTATTAATTATTCTTTTTGTTACTAGTGGTATACTAGCTTTACCTTTTGCATATCTACAGTCTATTACGTATTCTTTTTGGCTTACTACGTAGTATTCTTCTTTTCGTCTACTAAATATGTTTTTTATTGTTGGTATTTTAAATATTTTTTCTACACTTAAATCTAATTCTTTTCCTTTTATCTCTTCAAATATATTATTATCAAATAGTATTTTCTGATTTGTTCCTTCTTCATTTAAATATTCTTCCTTTGTTATTATTTTTATATCTTCTTCAGTCATTTGATTCATCTGATTCATTATCTATTTCATTATCGGTTTCATTTTCCGAAATTTCATATATACTATCTTCACTTTCTAATTCGTAATCTATATAATCTATTTGCATATATTCTGCATTTTCTATCTTTAATTCTGATATTTGTTTCTTTTTTGGGTCTTTAGGCATTTTACAATCTCTATCTAAATGTCCTAGTTTTTCACAATTATAACAAGTACATTCTTTTATAGATTTCTTTTTCTTATATGGTCTTTTATATTTATAATTTTTTACATAATATCTTTTTCTTGGTTTCTTATACTTATATTGTGACTTTCTGTACTTCTTATATTTTTTATGTCTTTTTCTTTTCTTATAATATTTTTCTTCACATCCAAATTGGGGTGCTATTTTATCCTTGCAACATGCTAAATTTCTTATTAATGTTTTTTTTTTATTTTTGTTTCTTCTCTGTATTTATCACATATATTCTTATACCATTGTTGTAGAAATTTTATTCTTGCTCTTAGGGTATCTACTATTTTTGTTTCATCCCAACTCTTTATTATTTTTGAACTAAATGGTTCAGATAATTTTTTAAAATATAATCTTCTTACTTCTTTACTTTCTTCTGTATTGTATGTTCCCTTATAGTAGTATTCTTTAAATGCACAAGTATATTCATCTATATAGCACATATTATATATTGCTAGTTTTAACATTAAATTCCTATTTGTATCTTTTTCTTTGTTTTGTTCTTCTTCTTCTGTTGTCATACTGCTAAATTTATCTCTTATAGCTATTTCATATTTTTTCAATATGTCTATAGGTGTTAGTTTAATTACTGTTGTTCCTTCTATTTTTTTATCAGCCCTTAATACCTTTTTACTATCTTTAGTTAAATTTAAAAACCATAATTTTGTTGTTCCTATTAGTGTTCTTTCTATATATTCTGGTGTATCGGTTGCAATTATACCATTGTCTAATAATTATTTTGTTATATATCCTATCCATAATTATATCATTTTATCTACATCTATTACACTATCTAAGTCTAAGAAGTTATAATTTTCATTAATTATTTATTTTGGTGTCCATTTGTTATATTCGTCCTTTAGATTATACCTTTTAAACCTATCTTTATAATAATATGTAGGTTTTCTTATTTCTGATGTACTAGGTATTATATTTTCATCATCTTTTGTATCAAGAGTATTTACTTCTGTGTTTGTTTCTTCTATATTTTTATTAATTGCCTTTTTTTTCCCCCTTAATTTCTAGGTCTTCTATTTTTTCTAAAATTTCTGTATATGTTTCACTATTTTCTGAATCATAATCGTTTGTTTCTTTAGTGTCTATTGTTTTTACTTCTAATTCTTTGATTTCTAAGTCTTCATTTTTTATTTCTATTTTTTCTTTGAATTGGTTTATTTCATCTAATAATCTTTGTTCTTTATCTTTTTCCTTTTCTTTTTGTCTTTTTTCATATAAGTCTTTTAACATTTGTAATTCTTTTTCTAACTCAGTAATCCTATTATTTTTTATTTCTTCTATTTTTCGTATTTCATCTGTAGTTTGTTGTTTTATTTTTTATATTTCCTTTTTTCTGTCTATTTCTTCATTTTCTTTTGTTATTCTTACCATAGCTGTTAATTTATCTTCTAATTTTAATTCTTCTTTTTCTAACATTAAATAAAAATGTTCACCTATTTTCTTTTATCTTCTTCCTAAATTACAAAGTACCATTCTTATTTTTAATCCTTCGTGATTTTCATATATTTTTTCATCTATTATGGATTCTTCTTTATTCATTTTATTTATTTAATGGTATATAAATCATGTTGATATATGTATTCTAGGTTATCTATTAGAGATTCTAAATATGATATTTCTTCTTTTTGTGCTTTTATTGATTTTTGACATACTCCAACTATTATTTTATATTGTAGTCTTTTTTTTCTTATTTTTAATTCTCTTTGTTTCTCAGATAATATTTATTTTAGTTCTTTATATTTTTGGGATTGGTCTATATTATTTATTTGTACAGTATTTGTAATATTTTGGTGGATCTCTAAATCTAATTTTATCATAATTAGGTGGTATATACCTCATTCTTCTAGATTTTAAATGGATTATTAATTTTGCCTCAATACTGGATATCAAAGTAATTAGGTAATCTAATATATGGAGGTCTTCTTTTGTTTTATTTAGTTTCTTATATTCTAAATAATTACTATTTAGAATTCCTTTAACTTCTCTAAAAGCCTGTATATTTTTAAATGGTCTTCTCATAAGTAACAACTAACAACATGGTTAACAAGATAACACAACTTATAATTAACAATTAAATTAACATATCTCATAACTAACATACAAATATCATTTCTTTAACTTTAAAGAACATAGCTCTGATACCAATTGTAGTTAAATATAGTTAATTATATAACTAACCATACAATTGATATTAACGGCTTATATTTCTTTAACTTTAAATATCATACAATTGTAGGGTTAGTTAATAGTTAAAGAACATACCTAATTAGGTTTTCTGCTAATTTTGGTATATACTCTCTTACTTGGTTTACTAATCCTAAAAATGATTGTAATTTCTTTTTTGTATCTAATTCTTCTTTTGAATTAATTATTTTTTGTACTATATGTTGTTGCATTTTTACTTCACTTTTATCTATTTGTATTTCTAAAAATTCTATCTGGTTTTTCATTATTTCTTTTTCATTTAATTTTATTTTTTCGTTATATTAAAAAGGCGAAATGGTTTGGAAGACCCTTATACTTGTCTCCATTTGTAACCCGCACCTTCCTACTTGCCTCTTTATCAATTGAATCCTTAAAGTCAATAAAACATAAACCCTTTTGACCATTGACCATTCTTATGTGTCATTAATATTATTGAGTTGGAAAAATGTGTGCAAACACGTATTTTAAAGGTGAGTGAAACTAATCCCAAAATGCTTAACTTCTTCTTCTTCTTCTTCAACCCACCCCCACCATACCCTGTCAAACCCGCACCCCACCCTCATCTTCTCGTTTTTCTTTAGCCCCCTACCATCTCACTACTCTTTTGTTCTTTCATCTTCTTCTTCTTCAAACATCACCCTCACCCACTACCCCCACCCTCGCCAAATCAATCGTCAACACTAATATCTTCTAGGATATGAAAAAATAAATATTTTTGAAAAGAAATGAAGGAATAAGAATTTTATTTATCAATTGCTTTGATTATGAGGTTGTTGTTAGCAATTATTTGATCGATTTTCGATCTTTTAGGTTCTCATTTTTTTATTGGGAGTGAAATTGATTTTCATCGATCTAAGGTGAACAATGGTGATTTTATTTTTTATTTGGAGTGAAATTGATGATAAAGTAAGTTGAACTTTTGCCTAGTAAATATTTTCTGTTTGAGTAAAGTTGATGTCTTTTTATACTACATACCACTAGAATCAAAGGTTTATTATTGTACATATTAATATCGACAGGTTTTTGAAGTTTTATTAAAAAAACTTTTTATGTAAAAGATTTGAATTGTTTGGATCTTGCAATCCCTTTGAAGATTATTGACTTTCACTGTCTTACAACAATTGGTCATACAAGAACGTTATAGGAGATTTGGTAAAGATTTTTAAGGTAAAATATGTAATTATACTACCTCTTTTTTTTTTTTTGGTTTCCCATCCGGTGCCCGGTGTCTGCATTGGAGCCCCGACTAATTCGGATCACGTGTTGCAGGGCCCATTAAGGTGGCAGCGCTCCCAACAGAGTTTTTCTCCATACCCAGGATCGAACCCTCGACTCCTGATTAAGGGTGGAGCAGCCCCATCCACTGCACCACAACCCATGTTGGTATTATACTACCTCTTAATTATACATATGATACACTTATTTTTGCCTTTTGGTATTAATTTATTTTATTTAAATTTTGCAAGTAAATTGTGAGATTAGAGTAGCTTGGAGCCAATGGCACGAGAAAAAGAAGAAAATTACATCATTTAGGATCTTAGGCAAGATGTTGCTATTGTAATTGCTATCATCGTAGAAAAGTTTTGTATTGTGAATATTCTGAATGTAATTATGTGTTACTTAAAATCTATTTTGAAATTTAGATCTTTTAAGTTTAGCTATATTATAGAAATTCTTGTGATTAAAAATATTTACAACAATATTCTTCAATTTGTAGAAATGAATTTTTATAGTCATGACCAAACCTACATTTAATTACCTAAAATATGGCTATACATTTTCACTTTTCATAACAATTTTTTTTTAAAAAATATAATTCTTGTATTTCGTGTAAAAATAAAATAAAATTTAGCTATGTGTGAAAATATTTGCAATGTTGGATAAAATTTTTAGACTTTGATTTAAAATTATAATCGCTACTTATCTTGCCAGCAAATTATGATGGTGGGTGAATTTATTTTATTTGATTGATAAAGTATTGAGAGAGATGGAGAGGGTGTTGTTGGGTTGAAGTTTAGGGAGTAGAAGGGTGCTGTTGGTTTGAAGCATAGGAGCAAAGAGACGAAGAAGGAAAAAAAAAGAGTGAGGGCGGGGGGAGAGGCGAGTAAACTGAAATTTGCGGGGTGGAGGGGAGAGGGAATGGGTGTTATAAATTTCATTTTATGTTATTTATTTTTTATATGTATTTATTTTTTAATATTTAATTTCTTATATCTCATTAAAAAATAGCATGAAATTTCATATGTAGTGGATTATATTACACACACGTTAATTGAATGAGAAAGGGTTTAAAATATTGTGTTTTGATGAGTTTAAGAGTTCAGTTGGTAAAGAGTTGAGTAGGAGGATCTAAATTATAAATGAAGACAAGTATAAGGATTTATTGCACCATTTCACCTATTAAAAATATACTTTCACTATGTCAACATAATACAAACATTGACTCGACCACAATGCTAAAAATTATTCTGACAAAGAAAATAAATTGTGTAAATCAATAAAAGATTCGTTTCTCAACTCAAATTTATGGGGAATGGATGTTAGAAATCTTATGGAAAATATTATTTGCAAAGACTTGTTGAGAATTCTCATAATTTGAGGCATGTCAAGTGACGTTGTTCTTACAGATATTTCACATAATATGTGTGTCTCTCCAAAATTCAGCAAACTCTTTTAATATTAACTTAGAAGACAAAATCTAAAAGACTTTGACAAACGAATACTCACCACAACAATGGAGGAAATTTTTTTCTGTGAGTCCACACTCTCTCATTAGAAAAGACATGTTATATGTGTGGATAAAATAAGCCTACCATTTGAATGATTGATGATTCCAAGTTTCAAGGTAAAATGGTTCAAGGCAATTCATGGTAATAAAGGAGAGATTTATAGCTCACAAGTCATAACCAACAAAAAGTCACCAAAAAAAGATGTTGAATAGAAGTGATCACTTGATGGTCATTGTAACCGAGTAAGTCATTTGAATCCATTTAAAACAAAAATTTGAATTCATGGTTAATTGAAATGGACCTTAATGAATGAATTAAAGGTTACTATATATAATCAAGGAAAATCTAATTATTATTAACTTACTGAGACAACTAAAAATAGGCTTACTTTTAACAAAAGGTAAGGGCCAAAGGAGAACAAAATAAGACTTGAATATAGTATGTAGTAAAAATCATAACAAAGAAGATTTAGGATAACTTGAAATGGGTTACCAAGGGAATTTTATCTATTAATCCTATTTATATCACCTCCCCTACTATGTTTCTTTGGAAATCTCAATAGCATTTTAACTTTATCAAAGCTCCAACAGGCAACTTTGTTTCTCCCAACCTGACCAAATTTCACTTATTGCAATGATAAGAACATACTTATGTGTTTCCACATGTGGCTCACTACCAAACTTCTCCACAATTTTTCTGATCTTATCGATCAATCTTGCATTCTCAATGAATGTTTACAGGCAAATTAGCTATTTTCGATAGGCTGATTATGAAGATATCCTCTTTTTCTTGTAGTAATGAAAAAAAAAAATCTGTAAGTTAACAAACTTAGGCTCAAACTCATACATATGTTTCTTAATGGCGTCACATATGCACTTTGGAGGTAGATTAACATTTTCATAATAGAAAAAAGGTGAGCCAATAGTTTTCTCGCTAAGAACTCTTTCGATCATTGTATAATTTTTTGAGAACCCAATATCATTTCAAATTCATTTCACACTAAATTTAACATCCTGTTATGATATATAAAGCAAAGAAGAAGTATAGAGAAGAGAGAAAGAGTGATTATTATTTCTTTTGAGAATTCTCTTGGATTCTTTGAGGATGATTTACAATGAATAAAATCCCTCTATTTATAGGAGAAATTACTCCTAGTTTCTCTCTAAAAGATAGATATTTCAATTCTGATAGATACCAACTAGATCTTGATAGATATTAGATATATTCTTGATAGACATTCACTATAATGTAAATACATTCATAACACCCCCTTGAATATCTAGATAGATCATGTGTCTCGTTAAAACCTTACTAGAAAAATCCAGCGAGAAAAAAAATCTAGTGAAGGATAAAGAGTACACATCTCTAACAATATGCATATAGCTGCCTCATTAAAAACCTTACAAGGAAAACCCAGTGGGACAAAACCTCATAAAGAAAAAAGAGTACAACGCGTATTAACTCCCCCTAATGAGAACATCCTTGTACCTTTGCATCCCGATCTTGTGCACCATCTTCTTGAAAGTTACAGTTGAAAGAGACTTGGTGAATAAATCAGCCACATTTTCACTTGAACAAATCTGTTGTACATTAATATCACCATTCTTTTGGAGCTCATGTGTATAGAAAAGCTTTGGCGAAATGCGCTTCGTTCTATCTCCTTTTATGAATCACCCCTTAAGTTGTGCTATGCATGCTGCATTATTTTCATATAAAATCGTTGGTACTTTGTCATATTTCAAATCATATTTTTCTCAAATGAGATGTACAACCACACACATTCTCGACTTTCTTCATGAATAGCTAATATCTCAATATGGTTCGATGAAGTCGCTATGATAGACTGCTTTGTATATCTCCAAGATATGACAGTACCACCACATATGAACACATATTCAGTTTGAGACCGAGCTTTATGCGTGTCAGATAAGTACCCAACATTAGCATAACCAATAAGATTGGGACTGCAATTTTTAGAATAAAATAAGCCCATATCGGTAGTCCTTTTTAGATACTGTAATATGTGTTTGATCCCATTCCAATGTCTCCTAGTAGGAGCAGAACTATACCTTGCTAACAGATTAACTGAAAAGGCTATATTAGGCCTTGTAGTATTTGCAAGATACATTAGTGTACCAATTGCATTAAGATATGGTACTTCATAACCAATCCAAATTGGTATATTTTTCATTGCAACAAATAATTTATTGCTTTTGAAAACTCTCCAAGAGTTTCAATAATATTCAAACCATTAATTTATCCCTTATAAGAATAATAAACAAGTTTTCCAAAAACTTTATAAGCTTCAGGCATTTTAAATCCTTTAGGGATTTTCATATAGATTTTTGTCAAGTGACAATATCCAATATTTTGTTTGTGACATCTTCTAGTGTTTGAACTGCAAATCAAATAAGTGTTATGCTTACCAAGATGCATCCTTTCATTTTACTTGATAAATGCTTCTACGTCAGCATGCTTAAATAAATCCTCATCATCTTTTACATTATTGCGTCAATATTGTATCATAGATATTATTGATGATTATTATTTTGTATCAGTTCACAGTGTGACATAAAATTTTGAGATCTCATCATTTCATTATTTTCATGTACCTGAACCTCTCATAGGGTTTTATGAAGTTTTATGTCGTAGGCTCTTCAAGAGCACATTGCCTTTTTATTATGATTATTTGCTTCTTATTCTTTTCAAAGATTATTTCATTTGAAATCGATTGGTCTACCACGTTTCATGAATACGTAGATTTTATTCTTTAGGGACACAAAATAGGAGCACTTGCAGCTTAAATATGAGATTAAATTTGAGTCAACAGATGCTTTCGGGTATTTGACTTGAATTATCTTTTGAATGAGGATCTATGATAATTCCTAACATATTTCATAGTTGCTTCTAATATCTCCCTTATGTTAGAAAAATTAACATATATCCTCCATTTTCTTTGACAAATCCATCTTTGTGCATCATGGTATATTCATTAATTGTATACCACACATCAAAATTATTAGATAGACAATGTGTGGTTCCTGACTCAGAACCAACTTTTAGGGGAAATTAATCATAATTTATTATTTTGATGCATACAAATACTTTTGTATATAATATTTCAAACCAACACATGAATCTTTTGTTCTCATTAGCAATGGTAAAGCTATTTATCGAAGACATTCAATGCCAAACCATCATCATCAAGATGAATTATCTTGATTACACAATCTGAAAGTTATGCTTTTAACTCAATTTTATTGAGCAAGCAACTTTATGAATGTCAAACTGCAGGTTGACAATGAATGTACATGTGATCATCTTATTGATGTATCTTTTCAACATATTACATGATTAGTGAACGGGCCTTTATTCACTTTTTATAATTTTAGATTTTAAGGGATCCACTCCCAAAATCTTTTCAACATAACACATAGACGTATATGTGGATCAGTACTTTGAGGATTTACTGAGTATATGGGGGTGAAATGCATTAGTAAAACATCATATTATTATCATAATTAGTAAAACAATGCATGCTAAATGTAAATGACTCACATAAGCTGGAATATCTGAAATACTAAAATCTGAAATCATAAGAAGCAAATCATACTTTATAAATCTAGTGAGTCATAATATTAGTTCTGAAAGTTGTTCTAATACTCTGTCTTTAAATCATACTGTCTAAGTGTAGAAAGGACTCACTTCTATGTCTGAAAACTGAAAGCTGAAATCTATAACTAATATGTTTTTGTAAAACATAATCAGAATAAAATTACGAGCCTTTACACTTAGTTTACTAAAAGCTTTTCTGTTATTCTTTTCTGTTATCTGTAGTCTATAGGGAAAATACTTTATCTAAAGGGAGGTTCTTCTAACCGACATAAACCATGTGAGCTAACATGGAGTCCAATGTCTTGTTCTCCTATAGGAAAAACCTCACGATGGGGAGAGGTGTCATACTCTTTCCAAGGAATATAACCTGAGCTAAGTGATCACATCTGCAACTGTCATCCACATAGAAGTGGAATAATCTGATAATCTGTACCTACGTTGGCTACTTAGTTTTGTGGAAAATAGGGCACGCTAATCTCACACTTCTCGCTTGGTGCTAAATACTACTCTCTTTAATCTGCTCTCATTCTGTTGGAAATCCACTTTAAAACTAGCATAAGGGTTCGTTTCGAAACCAATTATGCATTTATCTGAGTCAATCTGTAAATAAAGTGAATCTATTTTTTGTAATCTATAATAAATCTGTAAAGTGGATTCTGAATCTTATTTGATGATCAAAAGATCAAATCTTTATTGGAAATCTGAAAATAAACTGATCATCTGATGCTTAAAGCATAATCTTTCTTGAAATTATAATATTCAATCTTGGGATAATAACCCATACATCAATCTCATGTCAAAACATCATAATAATCAGGCGTGATAATAAAACAATGATAATTCAAATCAAATCCTGGAATTTACTACAATAGGTATGAAAATATGAAAATAAACATGCAATTCAACTTTTAAATCACTTGAAATCTCATAATCTTTCAATTGGGAATAATGGGTATGAACCCTAATTTAAAAATCATGTATAATTATTCAAAATCATTTGAAATTGTAATTAAAACTTAGTTTGGGCACAAGAATGGGAGAAGATCCTTGTTCATAAACCCCACATACCTTAATTGATGATTAGATGAAGAATCTCAAATTTTTTATTTCTATTTGAGTTCTTGAAGATGAATTCTTGATTATCTTGTCTTGGGAATCCTCAATTTTGAGCTTTCTTGAAGAAACAATGGAGGAATTTGATTTCTTGGAGAAAAAGCTTTGAACTCTAGGGTTTTTCTTTGAGAGAGAATGAATGAAAATTGAATAAAGTGCTTAAGAATGGGCTAAATCTTGTGTTAATCACGAATTGGGGTCTTGAGAATTTACCAAAGTGCCCCTTTTAACCCTTAATCGAAACTGGAAAAAGGGAACAAAAATCTCAATTTAACATGCCACCACGACGCGTCATTATCGCAGTGGCTCACTGAAAATTGGACAATTGGGAACTAGAAGTTCTCCGCGATGCGGAACTATCACAATGCTCTACTGATTTGTCATTTGGGCCATCATCGCGATGCGTCACCATCACGGTGAGCCACTACAAATGGACAAATGGGAAATAAGGCTTCTCCGCGATACGGGGCTATCACGGAGGGCCACTGGAATTTGATGATTGTTATTTTTACCTTCATCGCGATGCGGTGCTCGCCTAGATGGTATACTGTAGCCAAGTGTGCAACTTATCAATAGGTTAAGGTAGAGAACCAAAGAACTGGTGGTACATTGCAAGAGTTTGGTATCCCCACTTGGAAGTCGGAAGAGATGAATATGGATTTTGTGAATGGATTACCCCATTCGCATTGTCAGCATGATTCGATTTTGATCATTGTAGATAGATTGACTAAGTCAGTGCATTTCTTACCAGTTCACATGTCTTACACAGCTGAAGATTATGCCAAGTTGTATATCAGAGAGTTGGTTAGATTGCATGGAATTCCTTTGTACATCATCTCAGATAGGGGTACTCAGTTTACGTCTCAGTTTTGGAAGGCCTTTTAGAAGGGTCTTGGTACTCAAGTTCATCTTAGTTCATTTCATACATAGACAGATGGTCAGGCAAAAATGACCATTCAGACTCTAGAGGACATGTTGATGACATGTATTCTTGATCTCAGAGGTAGTTGGGATGAGCATTTGTCATTAATTGAGTTCACTTATAATAACAGTTACCATGCTAGTATTCAGATGGCTCTATTTGAAGCTCTTTATGGGAGGAGATGTAGATCGCCAGTTAGTTAGTTCAAAGTGGGTGAGGCCGCTAATGGTGTTTGAGGCCATGGAGAAAGTTTGGTTGATCCGAGAGAGATTGAAAGAAGCCCAGAGTCGTCAAAAATCGTATGCAGATGTAAGAAGAAGGGATCTTGAGTTTGAGGTGGATGATCTTGTGTATTTAAAAGTTTTACCCATGAAAGGGGTGAAGAGATTTGTCAAGAAGGGGAAGCTTAGTCCCCGATATGTAGGCCCCTTCCAGATTTTGAGTTGTGTTGGGAAGGTGGAATATGAACTTGAGCTACCCACAGATTTATCCTCAGTCCATCCAGTTTTCCATGTGTCCTTGTTGAAGAAGTGCATGGACGATTCAGCTGTTATAGTTCCTTTAGAAAGTACAGATATTCAGAGTAGCCTTTCATATAAAGAAGTTCCAGTAGAGATTATTGATCATCATATCCGTAGACTAAGGAAAAAAGAAGTTTTCTTAGTCAAAGTTTTGTGGCGAAACCAGTCCGTTGAGGGTGCTACTTGGGAAGCAGAAGAAGACATGCATACCAAGTATCCTCATCTCTTATTCATGAACTCAGATTCAGACGAAGGTAATAGTCTTCATTCATTCAGTTCTTTCCTAGTCTCAGATTCAGCTATATAATTGTTTTCATGTGAACTCATGCACTTACAGATCAGTTTAGTAGCTCATTATATTGAGAATCAGTCATTTAGTTTATTTCACTTGTGCATGATAGCTTATAACCTCAGATTCCTCAGTATTTTCAGCTTAACTAGCCACATTTGAGGACGAATGATCCTAAGAGGGAGATACTGTAATACCCCGTACTTTTCCTAGCTTAATTTTGCTCCTAGAATGACAAAGGTTAGCTTAAAATAAATAAATAACTTTTATTACATGTAGAATTTTCCAGATTTAGACTCCCCATTGTGTGATAAATTGAATTTGCTTTCCATCGATACCAATTTCATCCAAATCCGATAATCGGTTGAGAAGTTAGCATTTTAAGTAAGGCGAACTATGCTATATCTCTCTTCATACCGCTCTACCAATAGATTTCCTGCAAGTCATGGTACATTGTGGTATCACCTGAATGAATAGAATAATGCGCACCATGCGCTTCCACCATAATTCGCTGCCTCAAATCATCAACACAGGACACATACAATCTACTTTGGTATCTCAATACACCATGTCCTCTTTGGGAGAAAACCTCTACCTTTTGGTCTTTAACTGACTCCTTCTGTTTGACCATACTAGAATCCTCATCTTGCTTCTTTTTCACTTCTAAAACTAGAGAAGATTCGGAACTACTCTGAACCCAAATATTCCTTTCAGCTGAATCAACCAATCTCACACCCAATCTAGGTAACCGATAAACTTCCCGAATTAAATCCTTCTTATCATTCTCCACATGAGCAACACTGCCCATAAATAATTTACTAAAGGCGTCTGCTACTATATTGGCCTTGCCTAGATGATACAACACACTCATATCATAATCTTTCAATAATTCAACCACCTTCTCTGACGAAGATTCAAGTCCCTCTGAGTAAATACATACTGCAAACTTTTGTGATCCATAAACACATCAACATGCACCCCATAAAGATAATGTCTCCAGATTTTCAAAGCAAACACAACAGTAGCTAATTCAAGATCATAGGTATGGTAATTCTTTTCATGAGGCTTAAGTTGTCTAGAGGCGTAGGCTATAACCTTACTTTTCTGCATCAAAACATAACCCAAACTAACTCTAGAGGTATCACAATACACCACAAAACTATTTGTACCATCAAGTAATGCTAAAATTGGGGCTGAAGTGAGTTGAGTCTTCAACTCTTGAAAACTCTTCTTGCAGGAATCTTGCCACTGAAACTTAACTTTCTTCTGGGTCAACCTAGACATAGGAGATGTAATAGACTAGAAACCCTCAACAAATCATCTATAATATCTAGCTAAACCCAAGAAACTCCTAATGTCTGACGGAGAGATAAGTCTAGTCCAATTTCTTACGACTTTTGTCTTTTAGGGATGTACTCTAATACCCTCACTGGAAATAATATGGCCAAGGAAAGCTACTGACCTTAGCCAAAATTCACATTTGCTGAATTTGGCGAACAACTGGTGATCTCTAAGAGTTTTCAACACAATTTTAAGATGGTATGCATGATCATCCTCACTACGAGAGTAGACAAGAATATCATCGATAAACACTATGACAAACATGTTCAGATACTTTTTGAATACTTTGTTCATCAAGTCCATGAAGGCTGCTGGGGCATTTATTAGTCTGAAGGGCATGACTAGAAACTCAAAATGACCATAATGGGTTTTTAAAGTTGTCTTTTGAATATCACATTCCCTTACTTTAAGATGATGATAGACAGATCTAAGGTCTATCATAGAGAAGTAACTTGCACTTTGGAGTTGATCAAATAAGTCATTAATTCTAGGCAGAGGATATTTGTTTTTTACTGTAACTTTATTCAGCTGACAATAGTCAATGCACATACGCAAAGAACCATCTTTCTTTCGCACGAATAGAGCAGGAGCGCCCCATGAAGAAACACTAGGCCTTATGAAAACTTTGTCTAATAGATCTTTAAGCTGCTCTTTTAACTCTTAAAGATCAGCTGGGGACATATGATATGGGGGAATAAATATAGGCTGGGTATCTTTAAGAAGGTCAATATCGAATTCTATTTCCCTATCTGGAGGTACCCCTGGCAAATCTTCAGGAAAAATATCAGGAAACTCTTGACTACACTGACTGACTGAACTGTTGGAGTCTCAAACTTAGTGTCTTTGACTCGAATTAGATGATAAATACAACCTTTGGAAATCAATTTTCTAGCTTTAAGATAAGATGTGAAATGACTCTTGGGAGACACTGAATTACCTTTCCACTCAAAGAATGGCTCATCTGGAAACTAAAACTTCACCATTTAGATGCGACAATCTATAGAGGCATAACAAGAATGAAGCCAATCCATACGAAGAATAAGGACAAAGTCAACCATATCTAACTATATTAGATCTGTTAATATGATTTTATGAAGGACAGTGATAGGATACTTTCTATAGATCTGTTTGGAAATAATTGACTCACCTACCGGATTAGAAACCAAGAAGGGACCAGGGATCTTTTCAGGACCTATTTCAAAATTTACTGCAACTAACAGGGTCACATAAGAGAAACTTGACCCAGGGTCTAACAACACATAAATATTAAGATGAAAGATACGAAGCATACCAGTAACAATATCTGGTGAATCCTCCTACTCCTGATGGGATGGTAAAGCATAAAACCAATTTTGGCACTGACTGCCACCGATACTGGATAATGTGCCCTAAGAAAGGGCTGGACGACCCAAAGGAGCTGGTGCACTAGTAGCCCGAGTCTAGGGAAGAACATCTTTGTTTCCCTGCTTAGCATGTGGACACTCTCTAATTTTATGACCTAACTCACCACAACCATAACAACCCTTCTATCCAGCTAAACACTCACCAGGGTGATTCTTACCATACTTTGCACATGGAGGATAACTGGGCCTTCCACTCACACTATTTTGAGATCTGGACATAGAAGACTTACCCCACTACTCCTGCCTAGCTCTGGGAGTGGGAGAACTAACTTAAGATAGTGCTGGCATAGATGAACAATTCTGAGACTACGAACGATTTCCCCCTTCGAATATAGCCTGGCCATACTCAAACTACCCTGTTCTAGGCCTCTTATTACTTCTATCTCTTCCCTTTAACTTCTCTACCTTAATCTACTGAGCATGAATCATCAACCTAGAAAGATTTATGTATCCAATAAGTATGGCAGTCCTTCACTCCTTGACTACCAAGCTAGATACTCTAGTAACAAACTTACTCATACGTGCCCTAGGATCAGCCATCGTATCAGGGGCATACTTAGACAACCGATTAAACTTAAGGCAATACTCTTTCACTGTCATTGAACACTGCCTCAGGTTCACAAATTCTTCTATCTTAGCTTCTCTCATTTCACACGGGAAGAACCTATCTAGAAAAGTATCTTGAAATACCTGCCAACTCATGGGGGTTGCATTCTTACCTCTACCATTCTTCCATATAACTACCCAATCATATCCTACATCCTTCAACCTATAAGATGTCAAATAAACACTCTCTTCCTCAGAAATATGCATAAGCTGGGTGATCTTCTTTATCTCATCTAAATAAAGTTGCGGGTCCTCACCTGCTTTCAACCCAAAGAACTCTGGCGGATTCATTCTCATGAAATCTCTGATTCTGGCTGCTGCTAAGTCCTCATTCTGCTGAAGTAGGACTATAGCCTGATGGTTGCCCTAAACATTGGCAGTCACCTCCTGGGCCAACGCCTGAAAGACAGCCCAAAACTCAGCATGGGATACATTCTCATTCAGAGGATCAGTAGGCTGGAGTGTCTGGTTATCATTTTCATGGGCATTAGCTCGACGATGAGGCATATTCAACTGTCATGTAAGAGCACGAGTTAAAAATAGATAGAGATACTGTAAGCACGATAGATCATGAAAGCAAGAGATGATTTCCTAAGAATGTCCCATAGCCTCTTGTCATAAATATAGCGCACTTCACACCCATGATCAAGACTCTACGTAACGTGGCTTGTTTGACTCCCTAGGACTCTTATAAACCTTAGGCTCTAATACTAAGTTTGTAATGCCCCAAAACCTGGTCTCGAGGCATCACACGGTGATATGGTAAAAACTTGGAAGACACAAAATTGGCTCAAAATAGTCTAAACATACTCCAAAAACAGTCCACTAATTTAAAGAACCAAGGACCCTTTTGGAGACCACTCTCGGATTCAAGAATGCAATACAAGAAAGACAATATTACTAGGTGTTTGACACCTTTGCAGAAAAAAACAAAATAAGTTAATAACACAAGATTAAACCACAACGAGAACAACAAAAACAACAACAAAAACTGCTTCACATATAAGATACAAAATGGATACAAGATTACAAAAGGAAAAAGATAGATAGATAGATAGACAACATGAAGGTATAATGTTAAGAACCCAAGAATGTTAATTCTTGGACCCTTAAAACTACATAAAATAATAAACACATCTCTTACAAAGACACAATATCGGAATCCACCTCTCTAGCATCAATGTTTCCAAGCAATCAACAACAAAGAGAATCCACCCTATTGTTGTCTCCTAGTTTCAATTTTTCCTCATCAAGAGAAGAGAGGAATTTGTGTTTTTCAAGTGTTTCTCACTTCAACATCCATAATAATCTAAGTAAATAAAACCCTACATTGTTCTTTATATAACTATTACAAGATATAAGTTAAAATGACCAAAAGGGCCTTCAAAGAGTGGGCTGCCCATCAAGTGTAAGTTATGGGCTAATTTTGGTGTGTTTTGGACCTCTTCTATACTTGAATTGCACACACCATGTCTCGAGACCAACGCACACCATTATAAGTCCATATCCATGATTATTCTTGTATCACACGGTGCTCAATACTACGAGTAGCTGTAAGCTAACCCTTTCTGCCTGTTACTAAGTCTGAATCTCATAATAAAGGAAACATAGACATAAGAGCCATACTATATGCGTAAAACTATCTGAAATAACTGAGTATAATCTCTAAAAACCAAATACCATAAGTCTGAATCAAATTTAGCATTCTGACAAGCCTCTACTACTAATAACTAAAGAGTTACTGGGATAAGCCCCCAGCTAACTCAAAACTGTCTGAAAAGAAATACTGAATCATATAAGCTGATAAGCTACAAAATCTGAATGAATAAGTCCCCAAACTATAAGGACTCACCAACTGTCGGATATGGATGGAGATGCTTGAACTACTCACGCTGCTAATACTAAGCACCTGAACCTATATTATGAGACAATGTAGAACATATACGTAAATGTGGATCAACACTTTGGGATGTAATGAGTATATGGGGGTGAAATGCATAAGTAAAACACCATCTCATCATCATAATTTATAAAATAATGTATGCTAAATGTAAATGACTCACATAAGCTGGAATATCTGAATTACTGAAATCTAAAATCATAAGAAGCAAATCATACTTTATAAATCTAGTGAGTCATAACATTTAGTTCTGAAAGCTGTGCTAATACTCTGTATTTAAATTATACTGTCTAAGTGTAGAAAGGATTCACTTCTATATATTAAAATTGAAAGCTGAAATCTGTAACTAATATCTTTCTGTAAAGCATAATCTGAATAAAATTGTAAGTCTTTGCACTTAGTTTTCTAAAATCTTTTCTGTTATTCTTTTCTATTATTTGTAGTCTGTAGGGAAAATACTTTATCTGAAGGGAGGTTCTCTTAATCGACATAAATCATGTGAGCTAACATTGAGTCCAACGTCTTGCTCTCCTATGGGGAAAACCTCACGATGGGGAGAGGTGCATACTCTTTCCAAGTCTTCCACATAGAAGTGGAATAATCTGATAATCTGTACCTACGTTGACTACTTAGTTCTTTGGAAGATAGGGCATGCTAATTCCACACTTCCTGCTCGGTGCTAAATACTACATCCTTTAATCTGCGCTGATTCTGTTGGAAATCAACTTTAAACTAGCATAAAGGTTCATTTCGAAACCAATTATTCATTTATCTGAGTCAATCTGTAAATAAAGCTAATTTGATTTCTATAATCTGTAATAAATTTGTAAAGTGGTTTTCGAATATTATCTGATGATCAAAAGATCAAATCTTTACTAAAAACCTGAAAGCAAACTGATCATCTGATGCTTAAAGCATAATCTTTCTTGAAAATATAATATTCAATCTTGGGATAGTAACCCATGCATCAATCTCATGTCAAAACATCATAATAATCATGCTTTATAATGATAACAATGATAATTCATCTCAAATTCAAAAATTTACTGCAATAGGCATGAAAATATGAAAATAAACATGCAATTAAACTTCTAAATCAATTGAAATCTCATAATCTTTCAATTGGAAATAGTGGGTATGAACCCTGATTTAAAACTCATGTATAATCATTCAAAATCATTTAAAATTGTAATTAAAACTTAGTTTTGTCCACAAGGCTGAAAGAAGATCCTTGTTCATAAACCCCGTATACCTTAATTGATGATTAGATGAAGAATCTCGAATTTTTAATTCTTATTTGAATTATTGAAGATGAGTTCTTGATTATCTTGTTTTGGGAATCCTCAATTTTGAGCTTTCTTGGAGAAACAATGGAGGAATTTGATTTCTTGGAGAAGAAGCTTTGAACTCTAGGATTTTTCTTTGAGAGAGAATGGATGAAAATTGTATAAAGTGCTTAAGAATGAGCTAAATCTTGTGTTATTCATGAATTGGGGGCTTGGGAATTTACCAAAGTGCCCTTTTTAAACCTTAATCAAAACTGGAAAAAGGAAACAAAAATCTCGATTTAACATGCTACCACGACGCGCTATTATTGCTGTGGCTCACTGGAAATAGGACAATTGGGAACTAGAAGTTCTTTGCGATACGGAGATATCATGATGCTCTACTGATTTGTCATTTGGGCCATCACTGTGACGCGCCACCATTACGGTGAGCCACTATAAATAGACAAATAGAAAATAAGGCTTCTCCGCGTTGCGGTACTATCACGGAGGGACACTAAAATTTTACAATTACCATTTTTAC
Source organism: Capsicum pubescens (assembly GCA_030864215.1). Lineage (NCBI taxonomy): Eukaryota > Viridiplantae > Streptophyta > Magnoliopsida > Solanales > Solanaceae > Capsicum > Capsicum pubescens. Next base: position 284,416,448 of record CM061544.1, on the reverse strand, counting down.
CTTCACCGCGATGCGGTGCTCGCCCAGCTAGCATGCTACCTTACTTAAAATACACTCACTTCTCAATCGAGTATCGGATTTGGACAAAATTGGTATTGATGGAAAGCTAATTCAATTTACCACACAATTGGGAGTCTAAATCTAAAAAATTCTACATGTAATAAAAGTTATTCATTTTTTTGAAGCGAACCTTTGACATTCTAGGAGTCAAATTAAGCTAGAAAAAGTACGGGGTATTACAGTCACAATCGTTCATGTCAATTTTTGAACTTTTATACTAGGAAACTCCAAGTTTACCATGACATGTACTTTTTTCTGTAGTAAATTTCTGATTTACCATTACATGAATAAAATTCAAATCTACTACTTCAGAAGTAGATTTCAAAATAACTTTTCTCAGTTATCTGCCTCATTCGGAGGTGAGTTGTGATACCATTACAATCAAGTGTACATTTGCATTAATAAGTTTCTCATTCCCCTGGAATGAAATATAATCGTACCCTAAGCCTATCAAATTCTGATAGCTTATAACCTCTTTCAAAATATTTCGACTTCAGGAGCAAATCGAGGCATACATATCTTTCAAAGTATATCATATATTGCTACGACATTCACTTTAAGAATGGAGCAAATTTCCATCTTTCGGACTTATGATATATTGCTACCACATTCACTTTACGAAATGGAGCATATCACATTTACTTCATGGAATGGGGCATATTTAATGAGATAGGTTTGATGACTTTTCACCAAATACATATTATTTTGCCTTAGCCATCATAATATCATCAATATGGTGCATTGAGATCCAATTTCAACGTCTTATGTATATAAAAGCGTCTTAGGCATAAATCGATGGGGTTTGAACCTAATATCCTATCATCATAGTGCATTAGAATTCTAACCTAATGTCTTACCCTTTTGGTGCAATGAGACATGATCATAGCATAAGAGTGAATAAAAACTGTACATATGTTTTTCACTTTTCAAAAGTGCTCCACTTATCATCAGACCACCGATGTTAATGTTTTTTGTATTCATTGTAACGTTAGAAACTCGTGTTGATAACGTGTTATGAAATATAAAGCAAAGAAGAAGAATAGAGAAGAGAGAAAGAGTGATTATTATTTCTCTTGAGGATTCTCTTGGAATCCTTGAGAATAATTTACAATGAATAAAACCCCTCTATTTATAGGGGAAATTACTCCTAGGTTCTCTCTAAAAGATAGATACTTCAATCCTGATAGATATCAACTAGATCTTGATAGATCTTATCTATATTCTTGATAGACATTCACTATAATGTAAATACATTCATAACACTTCCGAAATTGATTAAGAATTTTAACATTCTTTTAGGCTGATTATCCTATTTCAATCATTCATTAGTTATTTCAATCAATTATTGCAATAAAAATTTGTATTAAGATAATATTTTTGTTGCAAAATTAAGCTAATAGAGAAGTTGGAATTAGGTATAGAAGCTTTTCAAGAAAATTATGGGAAGAGTTACCTTTAAAACTTGTTTTGTCAAATAGCCACTTCATTTGTTTTTCATTTAATTTTTAGGTTTGTGTGAGAAAAGGTAAAAAAAGGGCGGGGTCAAGGCTTTTAAAAATTTACGTAAGTCCCTTCAATGTCTTTATTAATTTATCTAGGTCCTTTTTAACTTCTCCAAAATATATATAATTCACATATCCCCCTAGATTCCTTTTTTTTTAAGCTTTTTCTTCTCTCTTTCAAACTATTCAAAATTTCAAGTCTTTCCATTTTGATTCCTCTGCTCTCGGACTCCCAAGCTTCAAATTCTTCATAGTCAATTGACTAACCTTTTTCTTCCATTTATTTTGAGATGCATATTATTGTTCAGTTACTCTAATGTGAATAAAAATATTTCTTTATAAAAAATATGAAACTTAAATATGAATAGGTTTATAGAGAATCTGTATTAGTTAGCATTTTTTAATTCTTGTTCATCTAAACGTTCTTTTTCTTTTTTAATTGTTGTCCCAATCCCATTTTTGTTGCTTTAGCTAATATCAATTCCAATCTCATGGAGGCCTAGAATATGAATCTCGATCCTATTAATGCCTCTTTAGCTGATTTTAGCAATCATGATTGAATTATTATTTATATAACCCCTCAATTAAAATGTCCAAACGCTAATGTGAATTATTGTTTATATAACCTTCTCAAGTAAAATGTCCCACAAAAGTATACAGAGTTGACTCTGATGTGCAACAACATTGCAAATGTTGTTGTCTTGCCTAAGATTTCAAAAGAGACCGAATCTTCAACCCTAAGTCCAATTGTGCCTATAGTGGTTACTTCTGCACTTATAGTGGCTTACATTGTATATGAAACGACTGGATCTGTCAACGAAGCAATAAAAAATGTGCACTCTATTATTAAAAATGGATCAAGATGGGATACCCATTGAACCATAAAGTTCAATGGCCTCATTTTCCTAGTTTGAAATTTTGGAATTGGAAGAACCCAAAACTAACTATGATATAGCCTTCAAGTAAACCTGTCAAACGGGCCGGGCTGGCCCGGCCCGAACCGGCCCTACATATCAAACCGGACCGGTTTGACCCGGTCCGGTAAGCCCTAGGGCTTTAGGGTTCCGGGTTCCGGTCCGTTTTTTTTTTTAAACTGGGCCCGGTTAACCCGGCCCGGACCAACCCGGTCCAGGCCCGCCGGTTAACCGGCCCGGAATTAAAAAAAAAATAAAAAATGATTGGGCCAAACTAGCCGTTGGCCCAACGGCTATATTACCGTTTGGGCCCATTAACTTAAAAAAAAAAAAAAAAAAAAAAAAATATTTTTTAATCCCCAAAATAAATCTATAAATACCCTACAACTTCAAATCATTTCTCACACAATTTTTCACTCTCTCAAATCTCATTCTCTCTCAAATCTCATTCTCTCTCAAATCTCAATTCTCAATTCTCAAATATTCAATATATTTAATTTCTTAAAGTGTTCAATTTAAATTTTTAATTTTTCGTTTACAAAGTACGAGCGGAAGTTTCTAAAGTCGCAATCTTCGGATACTTCCAAAATTTGGTATTGTCGTTCCATCTCTTACGTTTAATTTTTATTTATTGTATTAATTGTTTAATATTTAATTTTATTATATTTGTGTATTTTGAATATTTTTAGTTTAATTTAATTTATATTATGGATAAATTAAAAAACCTCGCTACTAAAGGTGTTAGAAATTTTTGTCCCGGAAGCGGTAGTGGTAGTAAAAAGCGAATTACTAGCGGTAGAGGTAGTTCAAGTAATAGATATACCCGTGTGACTTCGCCTCCGGTACTGCTTGGTACACCTTTTGAGGAAGAAATAGGTGTAGGTGCTCACGATATGGATTATGTAGAATTTCAGGAAAATTACGGTATAGAAGAAGAAAATGAAGTAGATGCAGTTAATGTAGACGAAGATGATGAAAATATTGCTGAAACACCCGCAGTAGGACATGCTAACGTTAGATCTGAATCAGTTAATCTCCCTTCCCGTCCTCCCAGTGCCCCAAAACCCCGTAAAAGAACTAGTATTGCATGACAATTTTTTGAACGTATATCAGATATTGAGGTGCAGTGCAATATTTGTCAACAAAAATATAAGCATAGAAGTGGCGGTAAGCAAGGGGGTACGGGTACGTTAATGAGACATATAGCTGAAGATCACACTAGAGAGTTGAATATTGCAAAAGGTGGTGGGGATGTTGGTGGGTCAACGCAAACTAGAATGGACCCAACAACCGGTCAAGTAGCGAAAAAGTATAATAAATTGAGGGACAGAGAAGAAATAGCTAAAATGGTAGTTGTGGGTTGTTTGCCTTTTAGTTTTCCTTCTTCTGATGCCTTTATTCGTTATATACAAGCAATTTATAATCCTATGTTTAATGGTATTCCTAGAACTACTTGTCGGTCTGATATTTTTAGACTCCATTCACAATATTGTTTTTATTTATCAACATTCTTAAAAAATATTCAATGTAGATTGTCCCTAACTTTCGATCTTGGTCGTGCTGTAAATAAAAATGATTATTTAACCGTTACTTGTCATTGGATGGATAGTAATTTCATAATGCAAAAACGTATTCTTGCTTTTTTATATGATGAAGATCGGAAACATACTGGACAATTTATTGCTGATTCTATTATTAAAATTGCCGGATATTATGGTATAGAAAATAAAATTTTATGTATTGCTTTTGATAATGCTTCTAACAACAAGACTGCTATAACAAAAATAAAATCTACGCTATCTCCGCCCTTTCCTGAAATTTTTCATGTTAAGTGTGCATGTCATATATATAATTTAATTGTAAAAGATGGTCTTGACTTTTTTGAGGTTTATATTGAAAAAATTCGTCTTGCTGTTGGTTTTATTCAAGGAAATAATCGTAGATCTAGAATTAAAGAATTTAAAGTTAAATGTCAAGAAAATGGACTTGCACCAATTTTGATGCCTGAGGAAATTGATATTAGATGGAATTCTACGTATGAATTTTTAAAAACTTGTTATAAATATAGAATTCCTATTACACTAGCTTTTAACCAACATTGTGGTTCATTTGCTGATTGCATGCTACATAATTCTGATTGGGTTATAATTAATGATCTTGTTAAGTTCTTAGAAAATTTTTATGTAGCTACGGTTGAATTTTCCGGTGCATATTATCCTACTGTTTGTAATATTTTGGCATATATAGCCGATATTTCTGGTTTGCTCCGACAATATAAAGATAAAGAAGGTTATAAAGAAGCTGTTGGCGCTATGTTTACGAAATTTAAAAAATATTTCTTCCCGATTCCCCCTATTTACTTGGTTGCTGCTATGTTAAATCCGTGCATGAAATATAATCATATGTGTCACTTTAGTACTCTTATTTATACTAACTTAGAAATAAATACTAACCATGATTCTGAACAAGTACAACCTGATTTGTGGACGGCTACGGCTGATGCAAAAGATTATATAGAAAAATTATATAATCACTATGCTGATTTATTTGATTCAGCCGTACCTACAAATATCACTCCAACTGTCGCTCCTCATCCTCCCGAGGAGCCATCAGCTTCTAAAAGGCCGGCACATAGTGGTTTTCCTGATTCGTTTTATGATTTAACTTGTTGGAACAGTGTGGATGAGAGAGCTTACACATCAACTTATCGGGAAGAGCTGAGATATTATCTGCGGACGCCACCAGAGGATCGCAGACGACGGATCAACACGCTGGATTGGTGGAGGAATAATGAATCACAATATCCTGTACTTTCAAGATTAGCCAGAGATATCTTGAATGTTCCTATGTCAACCGTTGCATCAGAGAGCGCCTTCAGTCAGGGACGACAGCAGCTTGGAGACAACCGACACTCATTGGGAAGCAACGCAATGAATGTTTTAGTTTGCCTCAGAGATTGGATTAGAGCAGAAAGAAGAAACCAAGGAATGGAACCAGAGCCCAACGACGACCTCAAACTTGAAGAAATTATGACTTCACGGGAGAACTCAGCAGAATCAAGTCCAATGCATGGTTTTTCCCCCGTTGACTTCGACTACCCTATGCAAGTTCCAATTAATATTAACATGAATGAGTTGGAAAAAATGATGCATAATTTATAGATTTTTCATTCATGTAAATTATAAATTTTGGATCATTTTGCAATCAATAAAATTCCACAAATTCATTCACTCCTTAGTCGTTGTTTTTTATTTTTTTTTATTTAACGATTTATAATTTTAATATCTTCTATACAAGTGTATATTTAATGTATACATGTGTATATGTTTATATATCTTATATAGAAGTGTATATTTAATGTATACAGGTGTATATATCTTCTATAGAAGTGTATATTTAATGTATACATTGTGTATATAGCGTATATAGTGTATATTTGACCGGTTTTTAACCGGGTTTGACCGGGTTTGACCGGGTTTTAGTGGGTTTGACCGGGTTTGACCGGGTTTTAGTGGATTTAAAGTATTACATATACATAGAATAGAGTGTATGAATGTTAATAGATCTTCTATAGACGTGTATATTTAACGTATATATGTGTATATATTTTATAAATTAGAATATAACTATACAAATATATATTGTAATGTATATATATTGTAGTATATCTCATTTAAAGTATTACATATACATAGAATAGAGTGTATGAATGTTAATAGATCTTCTATAGACGTGTATATTTAACGTATATATGTGTATATATTTTATAAATTAGAATATAACTATACAAATATATATTGTAATGTATATATATTGTAGTATATCTCATTTAAAGTATTACCTATACATAGAATAGAGTGTATATATGTGAATAGATCTTCTATAGACATGTATATTTAACGTATACATGTGTATATGCTTTATAAATTAGTATATAACTATACAAATATATATTGTAATGTATATATATTGTAGTATATCTCATTTAAAGTATTACATATACATAGAATAGAGTGTATGAATGTTAATAGATCTTCTATAGACGTGTATATTTAACGTATATATGTGTATATGTTTTATAAATTAGAATATAACTATACAAATATATATTGTAATGTATATATATTGTAGTATATCTCATTTAAAGTATTACCTATACATAGAATAGAGTGTATATATGTGAATAGATCTTCTATAGACATGTATATTTAACGTATACATGTGTATATGTTTTATAAATTAGAATATAACTATACAAATATATATTGTAATGTATATATATTGTAGTATATCTCATTTAAAGTATTACATATACATAGAATAGAGTGTATGAATGTTAATAGATCTTCTATAGACGTGTATATTTAACGTATATATGTGTATATATTTTATAAATTAGAATATAACTATACAAATATATATTGTAATGTATATATATTGTAGTATATCTCATTTAAAGTATTACCTATACATAGAATAGAGTGTATATATGTGAATAGATCTTCTATAGACGTGTATATTTAACGTATACATGTGTATATATTTTATAAATTAGTATATAACTATACAAATATATATTGTAATGTATATATATTGTAGTATATCTCATTTAAAGTATTACATATACATAGAATAGAGTGCATGAATGTTAATAGATCTTCTATAGACGTGTATATTTAACGTATATATGTGTATATGTTTTATAAATTAGAATATAACTATACAAATATATATTGTAATGTATATATATTGTAGTATATCTCATTTAAAGTATTACCTATACATAGAATAGAGTGTATATATGTGAATAGATCTTCTATAGACATGTATATTTAACGTATACATGTGTATATGCTTTATAAATTAGTATATAACTATACAAATATAAATTGTAATGTATATATATTGTAGTATATCTCATTTAAAGTATTACATATACATAGAATAGAGTGTATGAATGTTAATAGATCTTCTATAGACGTGTATATTTAACGTATATATGTGTATATATTTTATAAATTAGAATATAACTATACAAATATATATTGTAATGTATATATATTGTAGTATATCTCATTTAAAGTATTACGTATACATAGAATAGAGTGTATATATGTGAATAGATCTTCTATAGACGTGTATATTTAACGTATACATGTGTATATATTTTATAAATTAGTATATAACTATACAAATATATATTGTAATGTATATATATTGTAGTATATCTCATTTAAAGTATTACATATACATAGAATAGAGTGTATGAATGTTAATAGATCTTCTATAGACGTGTATATTTAACGTATATATGTGTATATATTTTATAAATTAGAATATAACTATACAAATATATATTGTAATGTATATATATTGTAGTATATCTCATTTAAAGTATTACCTATACATAGAATAGAGTGTATATATGTGAATAGATCTTCTATAGACATGTATATTTAACGTATACATGTGTATATGTTTTATAAATTAGTATATAACTATACAAATATATATTGTAATGTATATATATTGTAGTATATCTCATTTAAAGTATTACATATACATAGAATAGAGTGTATGAATGTTAATAGATCTTCTATAGACGTGTATATTTAACGTATATATGTGTATATATTTTATAAATTAGAATATAACTATACAAATATATATTGTAATGTATATATATTGTAGTATATCTCATTTAAAGTATTACCTATACATAGAATAGAGTGTATATATGTGAATAGATCTTCTATAGACATGTATATTTAACGTATACATGTGTATATGTTTTATAAATTAGTATATAACTATACAAATATATATTGTAATGTATATATATTGTAGTATATCTCATTTAAAGTATTACATATACATAGAATAGAGTGTATGAATGTTAATAGATCTTCTATAGACGTGTATATTTAACGTATAGTCGTTGTTTTTTATTTTTTTTTATTTAACGATTTATAATTTTAATATCTTCTATACATGTGTATATTTAATGTATACACGTGTATATATCTTCTATAAAAGTGTATATTTAATGTATATATTATGTATATAGCGTATATAGTGTATATTTGACCGGTTTTTAACCGGGTTTGACCGGGTTTTAGTGGGTTTGACCGGATTGGGTTAAGTGGGCCGGTTCCGGGTGGGTTTTAATATTTTTACTGTGCAGCCCGGCCCGGCCCGGACCGATTAAGGCCAAACCCGGCCCGTAACCGGCCCGGAACCCGGTAAGAATGAGAGGGCCGGTTCCGGGTTGAACCGGCCCGGCCCGTTAGACAGTCTTACCTTCAAGACAGCAAGATTACATCAATTATTATAACTTTATTTTTTTCTTCATATCTTCAATTCAAACTTTTTATTTTTGTTAGTAATCTTGTATTGTCCTTAGGCTTCCGATTGCACGCACCCTGCGCCCCCTCCCACCACCGGAAAAAACTTGATATTTAAATGAGATATGAGGGGTAAGACGAGGATAATTCATTATTTTAATTTTAATGAGATTTAAAATAGAAAAATTTCTTGGGCACTAAATATTATAGTTTTAATTACCTATAATACCATTAATATAAGCATTATTCCGGTTAATAAGATTTAATATTTTGTTTACAATACATTATCTTGGATGTTTTTACAAAAAAAAATTGTGTATTATTATGAAGATTTGAGTTATTTTATTCAAATTTCTAAAATATTTTTGGTAAAACTTGGATAGTTTTTCCTTCTTTCCATTTTTATATAGATTCAAAACTTTTTTATTTTACAATCATCAATAGTTTAAAGTGAAAATAACATCATAAAATTCACGTATAAAATTTGTTGGAGCCTCGATATTTTGGGGCCAAAAATAAATGTCTTACTAGCTTGGACCTTGAGCGGGTTAAGTTCATGGTTGTTTGGCAAGGTACCAACTTGCCATCAAAACTAGCATTTTCTCAAGCATTCGTGCACCATTGTCAAGCCAAATGGCAGCAGGAGGATCTCTTTCCTTTCACTATATTTCAAATGTTTCAATATTGTAATTTTACTTGTCTATATTTGAACAAATGATCTACCTAAAATACTTTTCCGACTTTTATGAAAGTTATATTTGTCATAAAACTTTTTTTTTACCTGATTATTTCTTTCACTTTGTTTATTTTATTATCTTACTGATCTTACTGTTTATTATTACTACTCACCTTTTCTTCTCTCCTTGACCCTCGGGACCGAAATAATATCTCTACCCTCACAAGGTAGAGGTAAGATCTGTGTACATTCTACTCTCCATAGACCATCTTATGGGATTTTACTAGGTATGATGTGTTGTTGTTGTCTAGAAACCACATAGACGAATGTACAAGAAAAGAACAAATCTAGATTCTGAAGGAGGACAACAATGGATAGGTGTAACATCCCGAGTCTACACCTTGAATGTCACACAGTGCTTACAACCTCGAAGGATCACAAGCTAATCCATGACTGGTACCTGCTGTAAGCACTGTATAATAATACTGAAAATCATATGCGAAAGTATAACTAAAAATGCCATAAGGTTCTCGCAATACTAAAATAATAACTGAAGGTACTAATAATGACATCTGAAAAACTAAATATCTGTCTGTGCTAGTCTGAAAGCCTCTAATTGTCTACATAAGGAGTTGGAAAAAGTCCCTAACTAACTCCGACTACTGAACTAACTGGAATACTGAGATAAATAAACTCTATCCTCAAAGTATAAGGACTCACCACTGTATCTACTCCTGATAGTCTGAACTGCTAAGTACGGTTAGGACCCTGAGCGTCCGAACCTATGATATAAGACATCATAGTGCAAAGAAAGAGTATGCTTCAGTACGTGAAATGTACTAGTATGCTAAGTGAGGTAGGCTGATATACATGGGTTCATATGCATGAGATGATAACTAACTAAATGAACATTATGAAAAAACTGAATAAGAGTGCATGCAAAACTGTAACTACTGATCATGCTGATTATGCAATACTGTGCATATAACCTCTGTCTGAATTAGACTAAAATTGGAGTACTAAGTTCTGATAACTGAATATTGATAACTGAGGTTTAGACTGATACTGAAATACTGAATTTTGATGGATAAATAACTGATGACTGATAGCTAAGGTTCTGTAGAACTATCTGAGTTCTTTACTGAGTTCTGAGACTGAATACTTATTACTGAGTACTGAATACTGAAACTGTAATTGTGGGAGTGTTCATCTAATCGACATGCCCCGATTATAAATTGTGTTGGGTTCCAACCTATGACCCTAGTTGGAAGGGTGTTAGCACCTTGCCAAAGGATACTAACAATGTTGTGTCAATCCTAATCTGGCAGGAAGACTCATGAGTTGTATATATAGTTGTGTCAATGTAAGACCCCATAAAATCCTAGTTTAACTCAGCCCTTTAGAGCATGAAAAGAGGTCTTAGACTTAGAAATTTCAGCTAAGTGTTTACACTTAGAATTATTTTAGCCTTCATAATTTGGCGATCTTATTTTATGACCCTTATGACCTTAAAATTTTAATTCTTGGATTGAATCATGATCAAGTGTGTCAATAGGTCACTTTGGGTGAGTTTTAGATTTTTTTGGACCTCGTTTGAAGCTTGTTTGGGTGACCAAAATAGTGGATCGATGTGATCTTGACGCGTCGCATGGCCCATCGGGTCGACGGATGTTTTTTCCTAGTATTCAGTACAAATTCCAGTGAGCCAACGCGAACTCGATGCGGCGTGGAGGTTATCGCATTGACCCCATCGATGCGGCGCATCAGTCTGCGCGTCGCTGGGCACATTTTCAATCATTAAAACTTTGCGTCCAGAGGGGTATTTGGGTTATTTCCCTACCCTTAATCATCCCCAAAAATATGAGATTAACCTATTCTAAAGGCAAAATCACTCATTCCCTCTTAAATTTTCTCAAGAACACACCGTCAATCTTCACGAATTTGATTACCAAGGTATGTTAAGTGTTTATTCATGGGTCCCTTTCACCCATGAAGCCCACGTATCCAATTTAAATGCAAAGTTATGATCTTTTCAAGTTATTTATGAATTAAAATTGTGAGTTAACCATAAAATCCCATGAATCTTGTCCTATACCATGTTTTTATTAAGTTGATGTTGATTATTACACTCCACATGTTTAAATGTTATTGTCCACTGATTTAATTCATGATTTGTGATATTGGTGTTGGAATTGTGCTTTTACTACAAGCTTTAAACTATTCTCATGCTTAATGAACATCATGCATATCAAGTATTTGAAGAAATGCCTACAAGAGTGGATTTTAAATAAATGCTCCCATGTCATGTCCTTAAAGATTAATACTATTTTACTATTATTACTGTTGAGTCCTGGGGGTTATGAATACCCAAAAATATAGCTGTTTACTTAGTCTTAGTAGATTCAGAACAGTTTCAGACATATTATGAGCAATATCAGTTAGTCAGTTATCATAATTAGTTAAACTCATAACAACTCAGTATTCGGAGTCAGTTCAGTTGTGAGTAGGATTTAGCACCGAGCGAAGACAGAGATAACGGCTTCCCCGTTAGATAGGCATAGTCATTAGTAGTAGTCCCTGAGCTCTAGAACTACGTATCCAGCATAGGATAAGAGGATTCTACCTCCCAGGGGTCACCCGTCAAATAAAGCTTGACACCCTTAGTTCTTCGGGATAGTACATCAGTATAGTAGATCCACATAGCCAGCGTTAGTACCCGTGGCATGGTACTAACACCCTTTCAACTGGGGTTATAAGTTGGACCCCAATTAGCTTAGATTGAGGCATGACGGTTAGATAATACCTCTCACAGTCTCAATCCAGTAATTCAGTTTCAGTTGCTTGACCATAGCATACAAATATTAGTGATTCAGTTATCAGATTTCAGTATTTCATTATTTACAGATTATATTCAGAACATGTTATATACTTGGTCATGCATCCTCAGTATTTACAGATTTCATGCATTCTATTCAGTACTCTATTCTATTCAATCAGTTATTATTCATGTACATGAAACCATGCATATCAGTCTACCTCATTTAGCATACCAGTACATTTAAAGTACTGATCACATACTCTTTTCTTGCGTTATGATGTATCATATCATAGGTTCAGACGCTCAGTTTTCAAATTGTGCATAGATTCTCCAGACTATCAGCTGTTGCAGTGATGAGTCCTCATATTTTGAGGACAAATTATTTATTTTCATGATTTCAGTTCAGTAGTTAGTTGGAGTTAGTTGGGATCTGTCCCATCAACTTATATTCAGTCAGTTTAGAGGCTTTTCGGACATTACAGTCAATTATTCATTATTCAAACTTCAGTTGATATTGTCAGATCTTTTATTAGTTTGGTTTACAGTTTCAATTAGTTTCATTACTTAAAACCTTATGGCTTGTCAGTCGTTCTTCCGCATATGTTATTATATTATCCAGTGCTCACAGCAGGTACTAGTTCATGGGTTAGCTTGTGGTATCTCGGGACTGTAAGCACCGTGTAGCCCCCAGGGTGTACTCTCGAGGCATTACAGTCAACCCAAATCTAGCAGGAGGACGTCTTACCCTACACTGGCTACGTAGTTCTGTAACACAGGGACCGCTACTAAGGGTCAAACCCTCTGCTGGCAGGAATACCTCCATCCCTGGGTTCTCTCAGTGCTGAATCCTACTCCCAACTGAATAGACACTGAACTGATCACTAAACTGTACTAGGCTTGACAGAGCCATTACTTATCGTTTTGACTGACTGAACTGGACTGAGTTCACTGAGTTATGTAACTGACCAAGTACTACTGTTCGTGGCATTACTGAGAATATTCTGTAGCTACTGTAATTCTAGGTAAATAGCTAGATTGTCGAGTATTGAATACCCCCAGGACTCGATAGTATCAATAGTAAAATATGGCAAAATCTTGAAGGCATTACATTATTTACTTATCCACTATGCATTCATTTAGACATTTTGTCAAACATTTGAGAGGCATGAACTTGTACATGAATGGGACCACATGATAATGTTTCATGAATTCACTACTCAATTTACATAGGAATTCTATCAAACACTTGGGGAGCATAAGTAATGCGCATAGAAATCATCAAGATATAAACATCATGGATACAACATTCAACTTGAAAATTCAAGGGTTAACATGAGGATCACATGATTCTACATACTTGTTAATTATTTCACTTGAAACTTTTATGAATCTTGATTTGAAAACCATACAAAAATACATACATGTACATAATTCAATTCAAACATATAAATCATGAAATCAATAGACTTGTGGTTTTATAAAAAAAAGGGTTCTTTAACTCCAATGGTGGAAGGAAAACCAAGGATGAACACCTAACATACCTTGATTTCTGAATTTGTAAGAATTCATATGAACTCTTGAGGCTTAGAGTTGAATTTGATGAACCTAGGGCTTTCTCTTGAGAGAATTTTGTGAAATAATGAGTGAGTTTACCCTTTAGGAGGCTTGATTTTATGTTAAGGCTGAATAATGTAAGGGAAAAATGACCCATTTGCCCCCCACAAACCCGAATAAAAAAATGCTAGACAGGGTCCCTATCACGTTGTGACCCCTGCTTAGGTCAAGCGACCCTCGCAACGTGACCCCTACTCAGGTCAAGCAGCCTTTGTGGCACGACCATGAGCCTGAGTCAACTGGCCCTCACGACGTGGCCTTATCGTGACCCCTTGTTGTTTTGGACATCTAAACTCACCCTTACGCTAGTCCAAAAAATTTGCAACTCACCTGAGATGACCTTTATGTGACCATGATCATGAATCAACTTGAAAATCGGCATACTAAGGTTGGAAAAGTAAAAAATAAGATCCTCTAATTTTGAAGGCTAAAATAATTCTAAGTCTTTACACTTCGCTGAAATTTTCTAAGTCTGGGACCTCTTTTGGCATGCTATATGGGACTGACATGACTAGGATTTTTCGGGGTCTTACAATATCTCCCCCTTGGGACCTCTTTTGACATGCTTTCCAAAGGTCACTTGGCATACCAGATTTATGCCAAGTGGTAACTCTGATTTTTTATTGTTAAAAATTTTTCGAAATAAATTATTTTCTTTTGTCACTTAATAAATAAAAACCCTTTAAAACTTAAAATGAATCTTTTTGGTGAAAAAAAGGTGTGACAGCTCTGGCGACTCTGCTGGTGAAGTTTTAGAATTTGAGCTTATTTTTTAAAGTTGTATCGGCTTAGTTTGACATTATAGGTGTATAAACGTTGTTTGTGTTATCATTTGTATTGTTTTATCGTTGTTGCGTGCTTATGTGCTACGTGTTTATAGTTTTTTTTATGTGTTACAACTTTATACCTGTCATCAGTGGCATAACCCAGCTCATTTCTTTCGCAACAAGTCTCGTAGTACACGTTGTGTACACGACCTCTAATTGAGTCACCCTTATTTTAGGAGAAGGAGCTATCGGCTGGTATGGAGTGGGTGGAAAGCTATCGCAACCACCATCGACCGTATGCTTCATCGAATAGCTTTTTTAGTGAACCCCAGCGTAGGTCAGCCTTTAGGTCATACTTATCTGCATTATATTGAGACCTAGCGGGACCCACTTGGTCTTTTATATGAGACTCACCCCTAAAACATTCATATGTACTAATTGTTGCATCTTTGAGGGTAATAGGGTTATTTACTAATTTTGGAAAAAACATGTGCTAGAATTAAAGGAGCGTTTATTTAGTCAAGGAAAAAGAAAAGAAAAGCGAGTCAAAAAAGAGTTTCAGAGTTTTTTTAGTGTTCTTTATGACTTTTGTTTTTCACAATTCAAAAATTCAAAAAAAAAATACATTTTGCACTCATTTGTCAGAAACAAAACATCAAAATGATTTTTCTTTTGTTCATCTAGCATGCATTCATAATTCAAAATTAAAAAAAATAATTAATAGGAGCTTTTTATAAAAAATAATTAAAAAAAATGGTAGAAGCCTTGTACATTGCATATAATGAAAATACCAAAAAATATTTCATTTCATATTTATTGGTATCATTTTTTATGTTAAGTGTCAAATTGTAAACTCAAAAAAGATTTTATTGACGTTTTTCATCTTCTGTTTGTGGTCGTGTCTCTCAAGTCAAGGTTCAGTCAGTTGTTTAATCCTTAACTGTCCAATCTGGATGAACTACGCACACCTGATTCTCCTCTTTCGGGAGTGAGATACGTAGGCAACCCTTTTAGAGTTCGGTGATCTTATTTCAGAAATCCAAAAAAGATTTTCTTCACTCTTCATTTAGAGTAGGTGTTTAATATATGTCTTTAAAAGAAAACCACAAAAAGATTTTTCTTTAATAGCTCCAAGTTTCATTTTTCTTTGGTAATCATAAGTTTCATTTTGTATAGGATTTTAAAGCTGAAAAATTCAAAAAGATTTTCATCAATTCTTTTGACAATTTGTTATTTTCTTTTCTTCTTAAAGTTTCAAGAAAAAAAGAAGAAAGAGAGTTTGATTGTCCATGTTGTACCAAAACTTCACAAACTACGCACACCTGATTCTTCTCTCTCAGGTGTGAGATACGTAGGCGCTCAAATTCTTTCTTGATTTTCATCCAAAATAGTTCTCTGGACTTTTTATCAATATGAGGTGATCGTAACACAGTATATAAGACTCATGATTCAGGCAATCCAATCTTCCGTGTGTAAGGCGGAAGCCCCCAAAAATGGTTTTCCAAAAATGGGTGATGAAAAGATCGAATTACTATGCCTATCTTGGTGGTC
The DNA here is from genome assembly GCA_030864215.1 of Capsicum pubescens. Taxonomy (NCBI): domain Eukaryota; kingdom Viridiplantae; phylum Streptophyta; class Magnoliopsida; order Solanales; family Solanaceae; genus Capsicum; species Capsicum pubescens. The sequence continues at coordinate 284,400,202 of CM061544.1, read as the reverse complement.
GTTACTTTTGGCTATTCTAGGGTTCGATGATCTTTTAAAAATAAAGAGATAAAAAAAAGATTTTGATTAAATATTGAACTCTAACGCATTTGCTATCTCTTGTCTACTTAGTTTAAGGTGGTTAGTTTGTGGCATTTTGGCTGGTACTCCATATTACACCAAGTCAAAGAGAAAGTTATGGCCAATAAGGAAAGCGAGGTTGTTGTTACTAATCAGATAGGGAGTTAGAGGAATGAGAATTTAGAAGCTAATGAAGAGGTTTGAAAATTATGGCAGCAAATGATAGAGATGCATCGAGCTTGGGCTAATGGGTTGCCGCCTCCTCTATTTCCCACTGATAATTTGGAATATCTTTCTAGCCTGCCTCCCGTATCATATGCAAAATTTCCCATTTTTGTTGGCACGCCACAACATGCATCAAGGTCCACTCTGGGAAGCACTATCCAAACACTTCCAATATTCATTTTCTCAATCCTCAACACAAAACTACCATATGCTCGGCTCTACCTGCTGTTCATGTTTTTACAGCACCACTTCCACCTGAAGCTCCTACTTTTGATATTTAGCCACCGGTTGTGCCTCCCTACTCTATGAGAGAACCTGTATTGAATACTTCTGGTGATCAATATTATGCTCCCGCGCCAACATTTAAGTCGACTGATCCTTATGGCTACATTCAACCTCTTGAATTTCCACTTAACATTGAGAAGCCTGTTGTGACTGAAGAACAGGAGAGCATGACACAAAAATTGAAGAGTTTAGAACAAGTCATGAGAAACTTACAGGGGCTCGAGGGTTACAAAAGTGTCTCGTATAAAGATTTGTGCATATTTCCAGGTGTTAATCTCCCTCTTGGTTTTAAAATGACAAAGTTTGAGAAATATAACAGGAACGGTGACCTAGTGGCACATTTGAGGCGTTATTGTAACCAACTAAGGGGCGCTGAAGGGAAGGAAGAATTACCATGGCTTATTTTAGTGAGAGTCTTTCAGGACTAGTTTCGAAATGGTTTTTTGACCAAGACATCAACAAATGGAATAGTTGGGATGCCCTAGCTAAAGAATTTGTGCAAAAATTCCAATACAACATGGAGTTGATTCTTGATGAGTAATCCCTAACTAATATGAAAAAAAAGAGTACTGAAAGTTTCAGAAAATATGCGATTAGATGGTGTGAACAAGCTGCTAGGGTGAAACCGCCAATGAAAGAAGCATGATAGTAGAGGTGTTTATTCAAGTGTAGGATGAAACATATTATCAATACTTGTTACCTTCATTAGGCAAATCATTTATTGAGGTCCTCAAAATGAGGGAGATAATAGAGAATGGAATTAAGACTGATCACATTATGAGTTTTCCAACATTGAAAGCAACTACTCAAGAAATTCAAAAGGGTCCAGGAAATGCAGGAGGGAAAAAGAATAAGGAAGATGCATCTGCTATTGTAGTTGGACAACAGGAACGGTCAAAAAGACTGCGTCGTCGTTACCCTCAGGATCAAGCCAAATTTCATGCCCAAGCTCCACATAATCACTCCCAAAATCCATTATACTTCATTCCCCCACCTTCATATCCAGTATATAATGCACAACCACATGTTCAACCCCCATCTTACCCAAAATGGCACACACCTCAGAGTCATTCTCTAACTCCACAAATATACCAAAGCTCTTCTAGGCCCGATTTTTGATCCAAGCCAAATAATGAAATGAGGTAAGAGTCAAGGGATAGCTTCACACTAATTGGGGAGTCTTATGCCAGTTTATTTTAGAGATTGGTACAGTGGGGCATAATCACTCCTTTTCTTAGGTACACTCCTAATCCTCGTTCAAGAAATTTTGATCCTAATGTACGATGTGTGTATCATTCTGATGTTCAGGGTCCTAGTATTGAAGATTGTCAGAATTTGAAAAGATAAATTTAAAAGATGATTCAAGATAAATCAATTATGGTGTAGAAAATTGACAATGAGGTAAGCTCTAGTCATGCTGATATGCAAATCGGTGGCTAACATGTCAAGTTCAGCAATTGAGAAGTCACTCATTTCCTTACTTGAAAGGATTATTGGTAGTTTGTTTTGTTTTTTCTTTCTATTTTCTGAATTATTTTAGGGTTGTAGTTTGGAATCTATCTTGTTTTGTTTCTCTGTCATCTTTGTTTAAACCCTTCTATCTTTCCTTTCAATGAAATTTGGTGTCCCTTGATTATTTTGTCTTATTTTAAGTTGTTTGTTTGTCTTCTTTACACAATAAATTTTATGTTGGATTCTAGTGTTATGACATGCTTGCAGAATTTTCAGTCAGATCTTAAAATCCAGTTTTAATCATAAAACATTGAATCAGAGGGTTATAGTTAGAAAAAGAGAGCATCTAAGAAAATAGGTAGAGTATTGAGGCATTTTGGTGATCAACTTGAAGACTTCTTTAAAAATCAAGAAAATTATTTTGATAATCATAAAAATAACTTGGTCGTCAATTGAAAGGCATATCTCAATTAGGTCAAATAGTGGATGCGCGATCCTATGTAAAGAGGAATAGAAAGAATAGTAAATACATAATTACACCACTGATCTTGTCCGAAATTTTTAAAAAGACACCTAAACTTTGAATTCGACCTATTACTCCACGAATCTTCTTTATTCCGTTGCAAATACACTATTTTGGACCTCTGCGTGTATACACGCACCACAGGCACGTGAAAGGGCTCAAATTTGATTTTTTGACGAATTAAAAGCTGCCACGTGTAAATAATTTAATATATAATTTATATTCTTTTAAAAAAAATTATTTTCTTTTTAAATATTACCCCGTACCCCCCTCTCTCCTCCCCCACCCCTTCCCCTATTTCTTCTTCAACACCATTAAATCCTCCATTAAAGCTTCATTGAAGTTTTTTTTTTTTAAATCATATCATTAAAACTTCTCATTTTGTAGTTAATCATATCATTTAACTACCCATTAAAGACCCTCAATACCATTAAAGCTCCTCCATAGCTCCTCCATTAAAGCCTCAATGAAGATTTTTTTTAAATCAGATCATTAAAGCTCCATTTATCACTTTTGAATGTTTTATGGAATTGAATTTTGATTTTGAAGAAGCAATTGATATGAAGTTTGAATTAAAATGATTGAAATTCAAGAAAAAAATCAAAAGTGTAAAAATGGAGTTTTAATTTTATGATGGTGGTGAGTGTGTTTTGATGGTGGTAGTGGTAGTGATGGTAGTGGTGGTGGTGGTGGTGATGGTGTGTGGGTAGAGGGTAGGGGGAGACGTTGATGGGGTGGGGGTGCATGATGAGGAAGACGATAGGGGTAGGGGTACTGCTGGACGCGGGAGGAGGGGGGGGTTGCTGGATGGGTTGGGGTGGGAAAGAGGGGTGGGGTGATAAATTAAATAAAAAAGAAAAATTTATTAAAAAAATAAAAAATAAAATTAAATATATTTAACACGTGTCAACACCTGATTAGTGCGTGTGTTCACTCTTTTTTTTGTGATTGAGGTTCAGCAAAAAATGGTGTATTTGCAAAGGATTGAGTAAGAATCGTAGGGTAATAGGTCGAATTCCAAGTTTAGGTGTCTTTTTGAAAATTTCGGCCAACATCAGGGGGGTAATTATGTATTTACTCTAGAAAGAAAATCATCTCCACAAAATCATGAGTCATTAGATATGAGCAATGTACAATAAAAGTGGAGTTGTATGTTGAACAAACACAAAAGAAGTAGTGATGCACATGCTCAGTTAAAGTTAGTGCTGTAAAAATGTCACAAATGATCTTCATCTTTCACTTCATATTGCATGATATGTACTTGCATTTTCAAGGATTGATATGACGAAGGTATTTCATTCTGCTATCCAAACATTATGTCTTCCTTTGTTTACCCCATTTGATCTTTAGTTCTATTTTCTTTCATACCCCTCTTTTAGAATCAACATAGAGTCAGCAAAGTTCGAGAGAAAAAGTGTCGAGCAAAAAAATAGAGTCGGAAAAGTTCAAAAGAAAATCGAAAAAGAAAGAAAAAAAGAGTGTTAAGAAAAATAGATACAGAAAAGGTGCCAAAAAGAAAAAGAGTCAATAAATAAAAAAATAAGATTCAAGTAAAAGAACAAGTTTCCGAAACTACGTGTGACCTGATTCTCCTCTCTCGGGGGTGAGATACGTAGGCAGTCCTACTCTAGACTCGGTCCAACCAAATGAACATATAGAATTTCCTAGTCAAATGAAATTGGGGCATGAGTTAATCTTTGTTGTTTGAGTCGATTCCAAAAGTTGTAAGTCCCACCCCACTTCAAGTGTCGGTTAGGCCTCATGTCATCCTTTCTTTCTAACCCTATCCAAAAGGCAAGTTACAATCAAAGAAAGACCTTCAGATCAATCTTTGAGAATGTTAAGGATAAGCATGCAATGGATATGATGACTCATTTTGTTTATTACTTGTCTTCCTCAGCATAAGAAATTTGGAGAGAAATAAAAATGAGAGAGTCTAATTGGTGAAAACCCTCACGGGCACCGTAAGGCGATGGTAAGTTGAGAGAAATAAAAATGAGAGAGTCTTATTGGTGACAACCCTCATAGGCACCATAAGATGATAGTAAGTTAAGAGAAATAAAATATAATAGTCTCATTGGTGAAAACCCCCATGGACACTATTGGGAAATGGTGAGCTGCGACAAAATAAGAGAGGCATGTTGGCAAAAACCCTTCAAGGCGCCACTAGACAAATGAGGTCTCTGAATACAACTGGCCCAAGGAAGTAACTCAGTTTCAAGGTCATTAACTCAAGAACAATTGGTAGAAAGTTTGGATGGAAAGATCAGGAAGCTTAATCCAAAATACATGGCATAATCATAAGAGTTGACTGTCATTTCAGATAAATTTTTCGTTTCTTTGTTTCAAATAGGGACATTCATTGTCTTTTCTTTCTTCTCTATATTTTTTCTTTATTTTCTTGAATCAGTTATCTAAATAAAAAATTAGTGTCCTTTTTCTCACATTTTTTAGTCAAGTCCATGTCAAAACAAGTGAGAAAAACTTTCAAAACTAGTTACCAACTTCTTTAATTACATAAAGCAAGACAAAAGGCCAGAATATGAAAGAAACATAATTGTAAGTTGACACAAGGCATGTAGAAAGTTTTGTCAACAGAAAAGTTTTAAAATTCATGGAAATACCAAGGTTCAAAGGTTTATTTGAGAAACATAGCAAAACAGAGATGTTGTGTTTGTTTTAGAGTCAGTCTTAATAATTTGAGTTTGGATCAATGCTGCAGAAAGACAATGATATGGCATTAGTCGAAATCAATATTATAGGTGACAAGTGCAAGAGCGATCGCCACGAAAGCTAAAGCCACAAACCAACATATTTTTAATCTCACAAGTTTTCTTTGTATGAAACAGGAACACATCTTTCCTTCAAATCAAGGACTTCAAAGCCTAAATATCAGAAGTTGCAACGCCTCACTTCTATAAATACAAGAAGCAAGGTTGCTACAAAGGTTTGGTAATTAAAATCATGGTAAAATTCATAATCCAATATCTCTAGGAGACACACCTCCTTGTGCAGGTAATTCAGGTTCATTTATTAGGTAACGCACTTCCTAAATTGAACTTTCACTCCTAGAAGTCACACTTTATTGTTGAGTCCTTCTACTTAATCTTTAGGAGACATATTTCCTTGTTTGGGTAATCCAAGAGGCATTTGTAAGAAGATGCATTTCCTTGGGTAATTCAAGCGGCATTTGTAAGGAGACACATTTCCTTGGGTAATTCAAGTGACATTTGTAAGGAGACGCATTTTCTTGTTTGTATAATTTAGGTGGTATTTGTAAGGAGATGCATTTCCTTGGATAATTTAAGTGGTATTTATAAGGAGATACATTTCCTTAGACAGTTTAAGTGGTATTTGTAAGGAGACACATTTCCTTGTCTGGGTAATTTAAGTGGAATTTTTAAGGAGACGTATTTCCTTACCTAGGTAATTCAAGTGGCATTTGTAAGGAGATACATTTCCTTGTCTAGGTAATTCAAGTGGCATTTGTAAGGAGATGCATTTCCTTGTCTGGGTAATTTAAGTGGCATTTGTAAGGAGACACATTTCCTTGTCTGGATAATTTAAGTGGCATTTGTAAGGGGACACATTTCCTTAGCTGGGTATTCAAGTAGAATTTGTAAGAAGACGTACTTCCTGATTGGGTAATTCAAATTTTACTTATTAGGTGATGCACTTCCTAACTTAAGTCTTGACTCCTGGAAAATTCACTTTCTAGTCGAGTCATTCCACTTGACCCTTAGGAGACACACTTCTTTGGTGGGTAATTCAAGTTTCGATCGTTAGATGGTTCACTTCTTAACTTCATCCTTAACTTCTAGAAGATGGACTTTCTAGTTGAGTCATTTTCTTTGACTCCTTGAAGATGTACCTTCTAGTTAAGTCATTCCCCTTGACTCCTAGAAGATGTACATTCTATTCGATTCGTTCCCCTTGACTCCTAGAAGATGTACCATCTAGTCGAGTCATTTCCCTTGACTCCTAGAAGATGTACATTCTAGTCGAGTCATTCTCCCTGACTCTTTGAACATGTACCTTCTACTCGATCCATTCCCCTTGACTCCTAGAAGATGTACCTTCTAGTCGAGTCATTCCCTTTGACTCTTAGAAGATGTACCTTCTAGTCGAGTCATTCCTCTTGACTCCTAGAAGATATACCTTCTAGCCGAGCCATTACCCTTGACTCCTAGAAGATGTACCTTCTAGTTAAGTCATTCCCTTGGACTCCTAGAAAATGTACTTTTTTGTTGAGTCATTCCATTTGACTCCTAGAAAATGCACTTTCTAGTCAAATCATTCTAATTAATCCATAGAAGATGCATTTCCTTGTTTGGTTTTTTCAAGTAGTTATGATGTGACTTTCACAAAAGTCCTCTGATGATAAACTGGGGAAAAAATAATTTAATTCATGTTCTTTGGAACTTTACTTTTCTAGCAAATGGAATCTCTCTTTATAATAATCTTTGTTTGGGATAATTTTCTTTCTAGTTTTGATGTGATTTCAGGAACCCGCCAGAAGAACAGGGAGAATAAATAGAAAATCAAGCAACACGATGAAGAAATTAAAAGTCAACAGATTATTATAAAGAGAGATTCCATTTGCAAGTTAGGAGCTCGGACGAAGAGCAAAGTAAGGAAATTGCAAGTCAAGATCCCGCCTGGAAAATAGAGTGATGAAACAGCAAGTAAAGAGCCAAGGAAAGCTGCATAGATAGGACTTCTGTAATTTTATTTATGTTTTTAACTTGTAATTTTTATTTTTAATGTAATGACAAATCCGCGGACCGTAACCTCAACAGGACCTCACTCGATCTCTAACTCGGTATAATCCTTCTTCTTCCAACCCTTTGAGATACCTTTGCCTTGATCCCCGCATAACTTGGGATGGGTAGGATGTCAAAAATCAAAATTCAGTTGCACTCCTTCCTTCTGTTTCTTTCTTTTGAATAATGGTCGAGTCGAAATTTTTCTCGTTGTTTACTTGTTTATCTAAAAATACTTTGTGTTTTCCCACAAAGAGGGGCATAATGTAGACACGTAATTTTGTCCCTCCCAAAATCGCATTATCAAATTTACCACATCGGTACCATACACACTCACCCATTTAATATTCTCCCCATAAAAATCCATGTAACAATTTGTAACAAATCCATAGCCACCTTATCCTAACAAACCCTCAACAAATTCATCACCTACCCTAACTAATTTTGCCACTCCACACCCCCTACCCTATACCCCACATACCCCCACATACCCTTATCCCCCATGTTTTTTTCCACTCAACAATATATGCATACCTCACACACATACAGAGACACGACAAGAATACAATATATATACTCCTTCATTTTTCCCCACACAACTTATACATATATAACCATCAACACTCAGAGTAATGGATTGAAGAGGGGAAACTAATGAATAGGATAAAGATAGTGGGTAGAGGATGATTGAAAAATGAAAAAAGATTGAGAGAGAATTCAGGAAGAAGTAAAATAGAGTCGCCACTGTTATGCTCGCCAGAGCTCTGACGATGCAACAAAAGTGACCGAAAACCCCCAGTGGAAATAAAACCGAATCCACCAGCTCTACCCACCATCGAAAATCCAACATAAACCGATCAAAATCCATTGGAAACTCATTGAAAAATGCGACTCGTCTTCCTTCGTGCCACTGATCTGTGATTTCTGGTCCAATTTAGCGAAGAAAGAATAAAAAGGGAGTGGATAAAAGCTGAGGTTTGGTCATTTGTCGAGGTCCGATTTGAAACTCTGATTGCGGTTTTAGTCAGAAGCATCATTTCAATATAAGGCAACGATTGAGGTCTAATTTTATCCCTTTCTTTATAATTTCATGATTTTACGTGAATAGTGGTGTGAATTGGTTGTGTTTTCATTCATAGTTTGATTTCTTTGCATCTAGATTGTTTGATGGAAGGGTATCCCATTTAGGGATTAAAATAAATTATTTGGGAAGGGAATTGAAAGTTTTCTAGTTCATAACTTCAACTAGTTTACTTCAAGTTATTATTTACTATTGATTTGCATTGGTCTCGTTCGATAATAGCACATTTAGATCGAATCGATAGGCAAATGTTAGGTTTGGGGTAGGTAAATTTAGGACTTGAGGAATATTGAATATTTGAAATGTTTGTTGAATGATTTGTCTTATCACATTTGGATCAATTGTATTTATTTGGCCGGGGAATGCCCCGACATTATCTATATTATTTTATCCGGGGAATGCCCCGACGGATTTGTACTCGAAGACGGCGCGTGATAAAGGCCTGAGGCATCGAGCGGAGTGTAGTTTAGGATTAGGATTAGTGTAAGCTAGTGTAGGTTTACATTTTTGTACCTTTTTATTTTGGGTCTGTAATAAATTAGACTACACTATTTTGAAGTTTTGGGTTGTTTTATTGTTTGTTTTCTTGTTGCGTATTTTGTTTGGTTTATACATTTCATAGTGTCTACTAGCCAATATACACCCCATGAAGTGACTGTGGTCGAACCACGGGAACGAGGGGTGCCTAACACCTTCTCCTCGGTCAACAAAATTCCTTAACCGAAATCTTTGTTCGCAAACCAGTTTTAAAGAGTCAAATCATTTTCAAAAGGATTTTCCAAAGGTCACTTGGCACACCAAATTTATGCCAAGTGGCAACTCTGAGTTTTAATTGTTAAAAGTCCTTTTTGAAACAAATTATTTTCTTTTGTCACTTAATAATTAAAAACCCTTTCAAACTTAAAATGAATCTTTTTGGTGAAAAAGGGGTAGCTAAACCGTACCCTAGGGTACGTGTGGTACCCATATCTCATACCCTAGGACTTATCTTGGACCTCCATACTTCCCTGTCCAACATACAACCACACCAGTCTAACTCGTATCCTAATATACGAGAATTACCCTACTACCCATACCCTAGATAGAATGCACTAGGCTAAGTTTAGGGCATCATACGACTTTGCAACATACACCTCATACCCTATCATACGGCTAGGGAAAAGCCTAACCATAACTTGGACAGAATGCAACTAACCTACACTGACCATCATACGAAAGGAGGGAACCTAATCGTACCCTAGCATATGACTTGCACCTTTAAGCCTACCTTGTCCAGAAACTCTAACTTAGGAGATTCTCTAAAGGTCCAAAGCCAAGGTGTTTCACTTCTCTCCCACTTGGATCATTCGTCCTCGAATGACGGGTAAAGGAAAGCACAAACAAGAATTAACACATCATTACACATCAAGCTAACCTTTAATCAAGTTAGAAAACAGAGACATACAAAAAAGCTAAAAAATCAACACATACCTCAAGCACGAGTTTTCGGAATGGGGAACAAATGCGGATACTTGGACTTCATGTACTATTTCGCTTCCCAAGTAGCTTCTTAACCTTAGGTTCCTTCAAAGAACTTTTAGCGAAGACACATCCTTCGTTCATAACCGACGAATTTGACGATCCAAGATCTCCATTAGAACTATCTAATAAGATAAGGAATCCGAGATACCCAATCCTTTCAAAGGAATAACCGATGAAGGATCACCCACATATTTTCTCAATATAGAGACATGGAAAATTAGATGAATGAAGCTAAAACTAGGGGGCAACTCCAACTCACAGGCAACTTTACCAACCCTCTTCAAAACCAAGTAGGGACCAACATACTGGGGACTAAGCTTCCTTTTTTTTCCAAACCAAATCACTCCCTCCATAGGAGATACCTTTAGGAATACCCAATCATCAACATTAAACCCCAAATCCCTATACCTCACATCTGCATAGGACTTTATGCGACTTTGAGAAGCTTTCAACCTATCACGAATCACCTTCACCTTTTCCAAGGCTTGGAGAACCAAATCAGGGCCAAACAACTTACCCTCACCAACTTCATAGCACCCAATAGGAGAACAACATCTCCTACCATATAATGCCTTAAAAAGAGACATGCCAATGCTAGAGTGGTAACTATTATTATAGGCGAATTCAATCAAAGAAAAATGGTCGTACCAACTACCACCATAATCAATCACACATGCACAAAGTATATCTTCTAATGTTTGAATGGCCCTCTCCGCTTGTCCATCCGACTGCGGGTGGAAAGTAGTACTAAGGCACACATTAGTTCCCAAACCTTTCTGAAATGACGTCCAAAAGTGAGATGAGAACGGTGTACCACGATCCGAAATGATAGAAACTGGAGCACCATGCAACTTCACAATCTCCGCAAAATACAAATTAGCATAACCCTCCGCTAAATAACTAGTCCTACTGGCAAAAAGTGAGTGGACTTGGTCATTCTATCCACAATGAACCAAATAGAATCACATTAATTCTGAGACCGAGGAATACCAATAACGAAGTCCATATTAATCACCTTCCACTTCCATTCGGGAAACTCTATTTCTTGGTACAAACCCCCAGGTCTCATGTGCTCAACTTTCACTTGTTGACACACCATACATTTGGCCACATAGTTAGGCACATCTCTTTTCATATTATTCCACCAATAAAACTCCTTAAGATCATGATACATCTTCGTGGAACTGAGATGAATAGCATAATGAGATCCATGAGCTTCGGCCAAAATCCTTTTCCCCAATCCATCCATGTCGGGAACACATAACCTACCTTGGTACCTCAGGATACCATCACCACCAATCACAATGTCAATAACGTTTTACTGACCCACATTCCCCTTAATCTTCATCAAATCAGGATCCAACATTTGTTTTTCTTTATTTCAACAACAAGGGACGACTGCGATACCTGATTCACAAATACACCACCATCCTCAAAGTCTGTAAGACAAACTCCAAGACTAGCCAAATGGTGAATTCCTTCTCCAACTCCTGCTTATACTCATCTACATGAGCTAGACTCCCCATGGATAACCTGCTAAGAGCATAAAAAACTACATTAGCTTTACCTGGATGATAATAAAGACTCATATCGTAGTCCTTCAGAAACTCAAGCACCTCATTTTCTTGAGATTTAACTATTTCTAAGCAAACACATACTGCAGGCTCTTATGATTAGAAAAGAAGCCAACATGAACCCCATAGAGATAGTGTCGCTAAATCTTCAATGCAAATACCACAACCAACAGCTCCAAATCATGAGTAGGGTAGTTCTTCTCATGAACTTTCAACTACCTAGAAGCATAAGCCACCACCCTATCATATTGTATCAACACATAACCAAGCCCAACACGAGAAACATCACTATACACTATGAAGAAATCATTACCCCCGAGCAGGGTCAAAACCGGAGCTCAAGTTAATTTATCCTTTAACTTCTCAAAACTACTGTCACACGCATCCGACCATAAGAACTTGACCTTCTTCTGGGTCAACTTAGTCAATGGGGCGGCTATAGTCGCAAAACTTTCCACAAACATCATATAGTAACCGACTAAACCCAAGAAGCTTCAAATATCAGTTGAAGTTGCGGGTCTAGACCACTTCTTAACCACTGAAACATTTTGTGGATCCACTATGATTCCTTCACTAGAGATAACGTGACTAAGAAAAGTCACATTCTTCAATCAAAACTCACACTTTGAGAACTTAGTATACAAACGCTAATTCTTCAAGGTTTGCAACACAATATGAAGGTGATCGACATAATCCGCCTCACTCTTAGAGTAGACCAAGATGCCATCAATGAAGACAATGATAAGTAAATCCAGAAACTGATGGAAGACCCTATTAATCAAATCCACAAATGTTGCCGAAGCATTGGTCAATCCAAAGGACATGACAAGGAGCTCATAGTGACCATATCGGGTCCTAAAAGTAGTCTTAGGGATATCCACCTCCCTAACCTTAATCTGATGATAATCGACCTAAGGTCAATCTTAGAGAAACACTTAACACCCTAAAACTGATCAAACAAATCGTCGATCCTAGGAAGAGGATATTTATTCTTTATGGTCACCTTATTCAATTGATGATGATCAATACACATCCAAAGGGAACCATCTTTCTTACGCACGAACAATACAGGAGCACCTCAAGGAGACACACTAGGATGGATAAAACCTTTATCTAAGAGATCCTTCAATTACTCCTTAAGGTCCTTGAACTCATCCAGAGCCATTCTATAAGGAGGGATAGAGATAGGACGAGTATCCGAAATAAGTTCAATCCTAAAATCAATTTCCCTATATACTAAGAAGATCATTAGGGAAAACCTCGGGAAACTCATTAACCACAGTAACGAATTCTAGAGAAGGGCCTTCCAAGATAGAATCTTCAACCCAGACTAAATTATACAAACACCCTTTCAAAATCAACTTTCGGGCTCTAAGATATGAGATGAACTTCCCCTTAGTCACTAGAGAAACCCCTTCCTATACAATGACCGGCTCATTAGGGAATTTAAACATGACTGTATGGGTTCGACAATCTAAGAAAGCATATCACGAATGCAACTAATCCATCCCCAATATAACATTAAAGTCAACCATATCTAGCTCTATCAAATTCACAAGAGTTTCTCTACTACCAACAGCTACCACACACACCCTATAAACTTTTTTAACAACCACATAGTCTCCTACTAGGTTAGAAACAAAAAAAAGAACTGGCAGAGACTCAGGACCAAAACTAAAATACACGGCCACAAATGGGGTCACATAAGAAAGAGTGGACCCTGGATCAAGTGAACAATACACATCACAGGAGAAAAGTTTTAATATAACACTCACTACATCGGGAGATGCCTTAGAATCCTAGTGAGATGAAAGAGCATATAATCTCGGCCAGTGCTGGTACCAGAAGTAGAAGCAAATGCAGAAATGGCACCCTTTGGTGTAGGAGCAGATGAAGAGGCAACCGAAACCTTGTTTTCCCTAGAAGCCATCCAAACACGACAGTCACGCTGCATATCACCAATCTAACCATAATAAAAATACTTGTTCTTTCCTTCCTAACATATACCACAGTGCGACCGCCCATAAAATCTATAAGAAGGGTGGAAGGAGCCGTCTGAGCCTCACTAGCCTGAGATTGGGCAGCTTGTGGACAGAACCCACCGTGATACTGATCCCGACGATCACCCGATAACTTCGAGTAAGGAGCACTAGCCGTAGAGAAAGAACTAGAACTCCCTCACTTCTTCTTTAGCCACTTACCACCATCTTTACCACCTTGCTCTGAAGGCCTAAATTTTTTTCCTTGCCTCTCACTAAACTCAACCTGTTTCTTCTTTTCTTTCTTCACTTGTTACATGTACACAACCAATCTTGAGATGTCCATGTATTTGATCAACAAAGCAGCCTTAATCTTAAGGATCAACTCACGAGACAACTCCTAACGAACTTACACATTCTAGCCCTCATGCGAGAAACCAACTCAAGAGCATACCTGGACAACTAATGGAATTTCAATGCATACTCCTTAATAGATATCCTACCTTGCCTCAAATTCTTAAACTCTTCCACTTTTGCTTCCCTTAACTCCTGAGAAAAGAATCGGTCCAAAAAAGCACTATAAAAATTCTCCCACAAGGAGAAACTAGCATCTTCTCCCCTCGATTGTTCCCACTCTTTGTACCACTGGTACACCACATCTTTCAATTTATAGGCAGCAAACTCAACACTTTAAACCTACGAAGCATGCATAATATGGAGAATCTTCTCCATTTCATCAATAAAATCTCGAGGATCCTCCTCAACCTTAGTACCCATAAACATAGGAGGATGCAACCTCATGAACTGGACAATTTTTGTGGCCTAAAAAAATAAAGTGATAGGAATACCACACTCGAACTGAGAAGAAACCAACTAGGTCACCAGAGTAATGAAGCGACAGAACTCAGAATTAATGGCCTCCCCTTGAGATGACTGAGTATAAGTATCGCCCTCAGAAGTAGGATTAGTGGGGACAGGTGGAACCCTATGAGGACAGTCAGATGCAGCAACCCTTGACCGGGTCTGGACTCCAAAAGTACATTGTCCCCAATTAGGACAGAGGTGCTAACATGAACATCAAATCTTCTTGGAGGCATATCTGAAAGACAAGCAAACGGGAATCCAAAGAATCCAAGACCTTAAACTTTAAAGCTTGAAGTAAGACAACAAGAAAGTGAAATATTCCTAAATATCACATAGCCCCTCTCTTATAAGTGTGGCGCGCTACACACTCATAAAAGAGACTCTACTAGACACGACTTTGTGGACACCCAACTGACCATGAACCTAGGCTCTGATACCAACTTGACACGACCCATACCGGGGCATTGTCGTAATAGGCACCTCAAGTCCAACAAGGACCGGAGATCACCTCGCTATCCAATCCAACCAATCAACAACCACAATGTAATCAAGATAATAACCACATCCATGTCTATATCATAACATAACATACCCAAGTCTACAATTTGTCTATGCAAAGCCTCTAAAATAACTCAAGAATATCTGGTCGGGACATGCCCTCGACCATAGCCAAAACAATATCCAAGTCTAGACCAACAAAGACATAAGACAACTCAAAGCAAAAAATAGAGCCTTTCGAAGTATAGAAACTCACCACTTCAAGTTACCACAAGATGATCTTGAGTCCAATCACAGAGTATAAGGTATAGGAATGTGACCAACACATGCATCACGTGGGGATACAACATCGAAAAGGGTTAGTAGTTGGAGCGCTAGCATGTAACTTAAGGGTAAGGATAAAATAGTGCCAACAGTTCAAAACCATTCAACCAATACATATAACAAATGCAATACATACCTAAAAATATATACCATGTTGGGGTAGGGAAAAAGATTAGCATGAACTTTGAAAACATTAACCTGGGTTGTGTATCATAGCCGTCATAGAACAAGGCACCCACGGGATATATGGGTCCAGCTCTCCCCTAGCTGAAAGAGCCTCAGTGTGTGTAGCCGCATGAACAAAAGAATAACCATAATCGTATATTCCTATGTGGGGGATTCAAACCTCCAGGAATAATCAAGGTGACATAGCATCAATGTATTGTAATACCCTGTACTTTTCCTAGCTTTTAAAAGTTTTCCAAAAATGTTAGAAACTTTCTTTGAAAGATGAATCCACTTTTTTACACATGGTATTTTCAAGATTTTCACTTTTTATCATGTGGGGAATCGAATAAGATTTCCATCGATACTAAATTTTCCCAAATCCGACACTCGGGTGAAGAGTTAGAGCCTTTTTAGTGAGACAGTGTATCACCTGAGCCTTTAGCACATCGCGGAGATAGCTCAAATGGCAATTGTCAATTTCCAGTGTTGCTCCACCATAGTGTCGCGTAGCGCCAAGATTCCAGGTTGCAGAAAAGGTGGCAACGTGATAGCTCTGCATCACACCACCGTGCAATTTCCCATTTGTCACTTTCCAGTGACTTGGCGCGATAGTGGCGCGTCGCGCCAAGGATGAAAATCGAGAATTTTTTTCAGAAATTAAAAATGCATTCAAGGGTTAAAAGGGTCAATTTCTTACCCCTATTTAAACCCAATAACATATGATTTAGCCATTCTTCACCCAAAATATACTAGTTTCTCTCAAGAACAAGCTAGGGTTCTAGTGGGGATTCAAATTGAAGAAAGTTTCACCGTCAATCTTCACAAAATCACGAACTAAGGTATGCGTAGTGTTCATTCATGGACTCCTTTCATCCATCAAGATCGAGAATCTCTTTTCTAAGTTTAAGTTTATGGATTTATTTATGAATTTCATGTTGGGTTTGTTTTGTTTATGTTGAGAATGATTAATTGAATTCAAATCCATGTAGGGTGATCAATTTTATATGGAATTGATTTGTATAGATGTATATTCATGTGAACCTATAAATAAACCCTAGGATGATGAAATTAGAGATGAATCACGATGATTTATAATGTTGTCTACATGTGTTATGCCTACCATGTGTATGATTAAATGCCTAGATAAAGGAACAATGCCCAACTAGTTTGATATCATGAAATCCCCATGTATGTACAAGCTTATGAATATCACATGTTTGATGAAGTGCTTCAATATATGAATTATGAATTGTGTTGTTGGTCATGTGTTCAAGTAAGCCATGCTATGTCAGTTTCTTCTCATCGAGTTTTGGGGGTACTTGTACCCGAATATTTAGTTGTGTGCCTAGAGCCATGTCATGTTTTCACGATCTCCTTAGTCAAACTATGATCCATAGAACTCAGTCAGTCAGGTGACTCAGGAAATCTCATAAATCTCAGTAATTTCAGTAGCTCAGTAATCTCAGTAACTTCAGTATTCTCAGTCAGTCCTCAGAACTTAGTACATTTCGTCAGTCAACGGAACTCAGTAAATTCAGTTTAGCTCCACTAGACAATACCACTAGTATCAGTTCAGTTTAGTTAATTAGTTCAGTGTCTTTCAAATGGGAGTAGGATTCAGCACCGAGCGAGCTTAGGGATGGGGACTCACCCGCTAGATTGGACTGAGATCCCTAGAAGCAATCCCTAAGTTCCAGAACTATATAGCCAGCGTAGGTACGAGATGTCACCCGTTAGATAGGACTGACATACTCAGGGATCACCCGTTAGCGCATTTAAATGTATAGGACTGATCCCAGGGGTCACCCGCTAGATTAGGACTGACTCCACAATAGTTGTCTTTACCAGTGGCGCAGTACTGACACCCTTCCAGCTGGGGTTATAGGCTAAAACCCAGTTATCTTAGTATGGGTTATGTCGGTTAGATGAATACATCCCACAGTTTCAGTTACAGAATCAAGACTGTTAGATACAGTTAATTTAGCTCAGTAGTATAGATTTAGGACTGTCAGATACAGTCACTCCTTATCATTATAAATAGACTCTGATATCACTCACTAGACAGGACTGATCTCAACTATGGTCAATCAGTAACGGTATTATCAGATTTAGAGATCACCCGCTAGATAGGACTGATCTTAGATTCAGTTACTCAGATACAGTACGAAACTCAGCTAGTTCCATCAGATTCAGGACTGTCAGATATAGTCACTCATGTTATCAGTTATATCAGTTATTAGAACTTATGTTATTAGCATTTAGCTTCAGGACTGTCAGATACAGTCAACCAGACCAGTTCTTCATAATCAGAACTGTCAGACACAGTTATCCATGTATCAGTAACATAGTATCAGTCCCTCAGTATTCAGTAATACAGTATCAGTTTCTCACTCATTAGTGACTCAGATGTCAATGTCAGTAGTCAGAACTCAGTATTCAGTCCTATCATGATCTCAGTTACAGTTATGTATGCATACATGTATTCTCATGTTCATGTTAGTCAGTCAGTTAGTATTGTTCATGCATATGAACCTATTGTATTCATCCTACCACACTTGCATACCAGTACATTCAAAGTACAGACGCATTTGCGCTATGGTGTCTTATACCATAGGTTTAGAAGCATGAGCTCCAGAGAACTAGTAGTATCCCAGTTCAGTGATCAGAGTTAGCAGTGAGTCCTCATCCTTCGAGGACATGATGATCACATTACTATTTCAGTAGTTGGAGTTAGTTGGGGACATGTCCCATCTACTCCTTATTCAGACAGTTTAGAGGCTTTCAGACTACAGTATGTTCAGATAATTATCTCAGTTGTTTTGGTATTGTTATACAATATTTTTCAGTTATGTACTAGTATTGAACCTTATGACCTTTTAGTTCATGTTTCTGCATTTACGATATTATTACTATTATTCAGTGCTTAGTTTACAGATATCAGTCATGGGTTAGTTTGTGGTCCTTCGGGGTCATGGGCACCGTGTAGCATTCCGGGTAGCAGATTCTGGGCGTTATATGTATACAACATGGGGAACTCGAACCTCCCATTCGTATATTCATTCGGAGGACTCGAACCACCTGGTCATAAGACACCTGCATCGGCTAGCGCGGTTTCTAGTGTTAGTCCTTTGGACTTCACTTTCATGGCCTGGCTACACATCCCGCTTTAAAGCCCAATTTAAGACCATCATTTTACATGCAAAACCATTAAGACAATTACTTACACAAAGGCATCCCGTTGGTATCGTCATATCAACCCCACTTGCAAGCGTATATCAAGGCCATGACCATTATCATTCAACTTTGGGACTCTAACCCGTTGTCTATGCAAATCCATCAATTCAACTCAACATTTAGGGACTCGGACCCATTATCAAATAGAGACATAAATCAATTTAATGTTTAGGGACTCAAACCCTTTTAACCAACTAAACCACCAAGGTTATCATTTGTATCATTACATGGCTAACAAGGCCTTCACAAAATCATTTACCAACCATTCATATTCATTAGGCCAATGCCTTAGCTCAAAACACATTTCAATTCAATTTATGGTCATCAAGACCTTTACAAAATCATTCATCCTTCATTAGCATTCTTATACCAAACATTAGTGTCAAACCCAATTCATCATATGACTAGTTTATTCTGTTAGGCATTTTCTCAAACACCTTGAGGGCATGTTGTTATCAAGACCAAAATCAAAGTAAAAACCACCAAGTTTAGGGTAACCCATGACCCCATTGTTAAACCACAAATTCCAGGCACCCACATATGCAAACCATCACCAAAAACATGTATAAACACAAGTTAAACTAAAAGTAAACAATACTCAACCGCATATGCAACAAAACCCTCAATTTTGGTTTTCAAAAACCACCACTTAAGAATCGAAATCACACTTTAAAACACATGATATTTATGAACTAATAATGAGGGAAGAGTCACATGCCTTATTCATAAAGATTCACAGAGAGAAACTTGACTCTTGAGCCTCTAGATGAACACTTGTAGAAACCCTAGCCCCTGTCTTCAAAAGAGTGTTTAGAGAGAGTATGTGGCATGTTTTGATCCTTCCATGTGAGTTATGTGAGTTATGAGAAGTCACAGGGTGATTTAAGGGGGATTTAAGGTTTTGGGGTTGAGAAATGTCTGGAATGCTCTCAGCTTAAAAGCTGAAAACTTAATCGCAGGAGGGTATGACCAACTCCCCTAAACCGTACTCTAGGCCTCATCTTTGACCTCCATACTTCCTAACATACGACCACACTAGGCTAACTCGTATCCTAACATACGAGAAGTACCCTATGACCCATACCCTAGACAGAATACACTAGGCTAAGTTTAGGGCATCATACGACGTGGCAATTAACATACACCTCGTACCCTATCATATGACTAGGGAGAGGCCTAACCGTATCCTGGACAGAATGCAACCAACCTACACTGACCATCATACGACAGGAGGGACCCTAACCGTACCCTAGCATACGACTTGCACCTTTAAGTCGTACCTTGTCCAGAAACTCAAACTTAGGAGATTCTCTAAGGGTCCAAAGCCAAGGCGTTTCAACCACACTATTTATAGGTGAGATATTCCTCCTTGTATTGAATAAGGATGAATGGTGATAGTAAAGAGGGAAGATCAATGGCCTTTAGGTTACAAGAGTTACAAGAGTAAAGAAGAGAATAAAGGTAGAAGTTACAAGAGTTATAAAAAATTTATGTCCATATTCTTACCACAACTCACAAAAATAATTATCATAAAACAAATGGGAGTAAAGTGGGAGTAAAAGCTGTTGCATGTTGTGAAAGACTGACGGTGCAAGGTTAGAAGTGAATGCCACAATTGCATGCCTACTACAAACATGCAAGGATAGAAGTTAAAAGGCATAAATTGGAGTGCAACTGATGAGTAATACTACACTTACTGCCAAACGTTAACAATTGAAAGAAATACTCGTAAAGAAGAAAAATGAAGCAGCAGTAACCCCCATTGCAGTAACTCCCACGTCCCAACATTATTATGAAATCTCACTGCCATTTAAAAGAGGCAATCAATATATAAAATATTTTTAATAATAAATGCCTCACATTAACAGTTGAGTTGGACCTTAATTCACATCCAAAATACTTCTCACACGTAAGACTTTATCCTAACACTTGGTTCGGACCTATACACATACGAAGAATGCTTCGGATCTTAACTTAAAATTTTCGAGGCAAGGATTGTTAAAACAATGGTTTTAACAATCAATAATCTTCTCCATAAATGTAAACAAATCAACTTGTCTGTATTATGAGATATTTATCAATTATATTCTGCTTGAAACTGAAATGCAATTTGTCCCTTTTTTTGTTGCGAGTTCATTACTCCTTATGTCTTAAAGAAATGGAGTTCATTAATAACCTTCAGCATTTTAGTTCTTATCGTAATATTGATCATCAATTTCTTAATTTTTTCTTTCCCAAAAGTAATATTTACATATTCAATACTATATAAAAGTATGTTAAAATTGTAAAAAAAAGTTTGAAGAATTTGACAGATTTTCTTATACACAAATAGTTCTCTGATCCTGTCCATTTTTTTACAGTGACTCCTTTAGTTTCAATTTGTTTCTTCGTTGATAATTCAAAAATAGAAAAAATATAAATAAAGATGTATAAGTAGAAAGGAGTCTCCTCCGTTTTAATTCGTTTGTCTGATTTTAACTTGATTCAAAGTTTATGAAAGTATAACTTTTGAATTGCGTGATATTAAATTAAAAATATATCGAATGTACCAAAATATCTTTTTATCTTGTATTATTAAACGTGTCATACATTTGGAAACTTAGAATTAAAGAGTTGTTTAAAAAGAAAAACACATTCGTTTTTTGAAAATAATGGACCAAAAAAGAAAGTAAAACAAATAATATCACTTTTTATCGAAGCTCTAGCTTCAAATTTCAAGGTTGCAGGAAATTTTAAAAACTTACGAACTAGGAGGATACAAACATTACCAAATAAAACAACAAAGCCAAATAGGTTTCCATTTCAAACACAACATCTATGTTTGATGTCATACAAGAACTCTAAAAGTTGCACTAATAATAGATAAATGCAACATTATTCATACTTTTCTACGAAGTTCTTAACACAAAGACTAGTATATTATAGTTCCTGCTGCAACTGTTCGACCCCAGAAGCTAATGCTCGGTCGTGATCCAGTCTGTATCCTCACAGCATGTAACTCGTACTGGTTCCTACAAATCCAGAGAACCATGATTTCAGTAGAGTAACATGCAAGTATTTGAAAATAAAAATAGTGGCTATAGAGTTCACCGAATGAGATAAAAATGAAGAAGTCGGGATTCATATAGCCGATCTCAACTATATGAATGTGAATATGCTGATCCATTACCTGCAGCATAAGTCGTATCCGCTGTGTTGACAGAAGCCACCTAGAAATTATAATGCTAAAACAGTTACTTTGCGTATACAATCAAAAGCAATAATTTTGTTCAGCTTAAAATTACTTTACCACGACATTTTCAATTCCCTGGACAAATCCTTCGCAGCCCAAGAGTCTTGCCTGGTAAAATGAGAACAAAAATATGATCATACCAGTCCTAACTCCTCAACTAAACAACTGGTAATTTTTTGGGAGAAATAGATATGCTCACTTGTGATCGCTGTATCTGTTCCATAGCACTCGTAAGGAACTTCTGGTATGCATCAGCTTCTTGGACTGAGCTGATATTCTCCACTTGTGGTTCATAATACCTGCCCGGTCCAAGGGAAAATATCATTATTCCTTAAAAAACGGAAATCTTTAGAATATAAAAAAAAAAAAAAAAGAGAAGCAGGTTAGAATGGAGACGGGAAGGAAAGAGAGGTGAGGAACTTTTCAACCTTATTTTCTCTTGTGCTTCACGTACTCGTTGATTGAGCTTCATAAGCTCAGCCTCACGAGCCTAATATGGAAATACATAAACAATATATCAAGTTATGATCTTGCAGTAATAACAAATATAAGCTCATAATTACTGGCATCAGATCTTACCTCAACACTGAAGCACGTACCATTAATCAGCATTGTAAAACACCCCGCAAAAAGACAAATATTTTTAATCATGTAGAAAAATATCAAGCAGAAAAGGGAAAAAGGAAATCAAAGAGAGTAGTCACGTATGCATTCTGATGAACTAATAGATTAATACATATTAAAGGAGTGCAAAAGGAGAGTGGCATACACAGCAATCTTTTCAACCATTTTTCCTTCATATTTTGACTGTGTGAGACTCTGCCTCAGATGCTGCAACGAAAGGCATGTTAAAGGTCAGATGAAACTCCAAGGGATTGCCGGTAGAGGCTAGCAATCAGTAAAAGATGTGTAAAACTTAGTACCTGTTCAATTGAAATGGGTCTTCAACAATCATATGGAGTGGGACAACCAAAACAAACATTTGAGATAGTCAGTTACATAGAATTGGCAAAGTCTAATTCATGGATTTGACATATTGAAATAAACATACCCCCTGTTCAGTACAGGATTGTTCACAATACGGAGCATGACATCCTCAACACTAAACAACCCCCAAAAAAAAAAGCATATCACATTCAAAAAGATCACTCTTGAAATTTTATTCATAAAAATTACTTGACCGGTTGGAAAAAACATATCACATTCAAAAAGTCTAATTCTTGAAATCATATTACCTTCCTCTGCTAGAATAGCTGGTCACTTGACCGGTTGGAGAAAACATTAAAAGAGCAACATCTGTGTCACATAAAATAGCCAACGCTTTTGCCTTCTTAACGAAACTATCTTTGCGCTTTGAGTAGGTCCGTTGACGGGATGTTGGATCTTCAATTTTCTCCATCGCACGCTTATTGCGACCCATGGAAGGATGCAAACTAGAACCTGAAGTTGTATGCAAGGTCATTCGTCAAGGAACTGAGAAATATATAGAACAACAGAAAAGAAAAAAGCATGAATTAGGTCAAAGCATTTAATGCATCGACATGCTAGTCTAAGTCAAAGCATTGAATAAGTTTTTTCCAGATTTCATTAGTTGCAAGTAATAGAAAATCTAATACTGAATGAGATAGAGAAAGATTTTTTGAGGAAAACGACTTCGGGGATAATCCTGTTATCTATTACCAATCTTAAGTCAACACTTGTTTTTTTTCGGGGTAGCTACACACATCCACAGACAAGTAACCTGCACCCACACAATTAATGAACAGAAATCCGTGGGCTGTAAACTGCTGAATGGAAACAAGGTACTTTAGTTTTTTCATTTTCCTCTTTCGATTTTTTCCATTTTCAATAAATGAATACGTTTACCAACAGACTCATATTTCCAGTGTTCCCTGTTCTCACTTCTCAATACTTATTTATCACTTAATTTGCCCCCATATTGTGAATCCGGAAAAAGAATATTTACCCTGAAGAGAATTTATCTAGGTCCTGCTAGCTTCTTAAATCGTTATAGCCAATATCTATGCGACTTAAGAAACTAACCATAAGTACCATTCATCCGGCAGCATGCTAGACAATTAGTGCTAGGCAATCATTAAAGGATCATGTCCTCTATAGCCAAGGACATGATGCGTCAGTGGTTTATACAATAGAAGACAGAAAATTAAAAGCCTCCCTTTTGGAAACTCCTAAGCTCTATCTTTCCAGTAATGATATCAGACAAGTCCTATTTATTACCTTTTCTCGAATTTCAAAGGCTATATCTTATAAGTTTAACATATCTCAAGAGAAGTATAAGGTGTATGGGAAGATCACATTAGACAGAACTAAAACAATACATCATTAGAACACATATCATGTCCATGCTCCCAACTAATGATGAAACATGATACTTAATAAAATATGACACTAGAAAATATGAATTTGATTGTCCAAAACTCTAAAAAATAAAAATAAAGGAGAAGAATTGAATCTTTGATACAATCTCAAAATTAGAGTTCTGGAGATATATCCAACATAAATCCTTTTAAAGAAAACGGGGGGGGGGGGGGGGGGGGGAGGGAAGAGGAATTACAAGGTGAGGAATCGAACCCTCACCTTGGTGAAATTTTAGGTAGCCAAAGAACTAAGATGCTAAGATCCCTTCCAACACAGGTCATGAAAAAGTAGACTTGAAATGAAAACTTTTTTTTCATTGCCTTTTTTTATTTGACAGAAAAATTAAAGCCCCTCATTGGTGAATGGCTTTAGGCACCGACGATATTGAGCCGACCCTGTTCATGCTATGCTCTTACCGCTAAACCAAACCCCCGGAGGCAATCCATATACTTGGTTCTTCATATGCCTATCCAAATTATACATTAAAACTTTATCATGACACCCAAGAACTCTTCTCTTTTATTTAGTCTTGAGTGAAAAGGACAATGCTTCAAAGAGCTCCCATCAATTTCCATCATCATCAACAAGTTTCTTTGTTTTTTTCTTTTTCTCTCATTTCCACATTCTTATTACTCCATGTGTTAAATTGTCCCGGATACTTCCAAACACTTCAAAGATCTCCCCTCACTCTCCGTTATCATCAACAAGTTTCTTGTTTTTTCTTTTTCTCTCTTTTCCATGTGTGTTTTACTCCACGCGTTAAATTATCCCAGATACTTCCTAAGGCTTCAAAGAGCTCCCATCACATTCAGTTATTATCAATAAATTTCTTGTTTGTTCTTTTTCTTCCTTCCCATAGTCGTATTACTCCACATGTTAAATTATCCCTGATACTTCCCAAGGCTTCAAAGAGCTCCCATCACTTTCCGTTATCATCAAGTTTTTTATTGTTCTTTATCTCTTTTCCACATTTGCATCACTCAACATATTAAATTGTCCCCGATACTTCCCAAGGCTTCATAGAGCTCCCATCACTTTCTGTTATAGTCAACAAGTTTCTTGTTTGTTCTTTTTTTCTCTGTTTCCTGCATTCGGCTTACACCACACATTAATTTTTTCTCGATATTTCTCAAGTCTTGAAAGAGCTCCCATCACTTTCTGTTATCATCTACAAGTTTCTTCTTTGCTTTGATTCTCTCATTCCTGCATTCATCATACTCCACACATAAAATTTCCCCAAAATACTTCCCAACATTCAATGTTCACTTCCCATTATCATCGCAAAGTTTCTTATTTGTTTTGATTCTTCCCCTCTGTTTTCCCCATTCACCTTGTACTCCATTCATTAAATTGCCCCAGATACTTTCCAATGTTTAGAATAGCCCCAATCATTTTCTATTATAATTGACAAGTTTCTTATTTGGTTAGACTCGTTCTTCTTTTTTTTTGTCAGTTTCTCTCTTTCGCCTACTCCACACACTAAATCCCCCCCCCGGGCGGTACTTCTTGTTAGACATGCACACACAAATTCGACCCCAAAGCCCCAACAAACGTAGGTGTAATGCATCCATTCCTTTGTCTAATTGTTGTTAGGTTTCTATATTTGCACCCATCATAGATGGATGTAGAAGGAAAGAATAAATTAATATTATGAACGAGAAGGACTGTGTCTCGAAAGACCTGAAATCACTTCGAATCTATGCTAACTAGGCACAATGGAAAAATATATCTATATAGGTGATATCAATTATTATATATCTATATAGGTAATATCGATTATGTTTGGAACATGTTTTGGTCATGTTAGTAGTTTCAATCGGTCCTATGTTTTCTAGGAGTCTGTTAGTCCAACTGGATATTTCAGTGCTAGTAGGAAACAAAAATATAGATAACTTCTAATACTTTTTATATTTATTTCTTTATTTCATATACCATTGGCTTGAGAATTGAGAAGAATCTGAATCCAGAAATATGGTCAGTGAATGTTGGTATGTCCAACCCTGACTTGTTAACATTGAGGCATAGTTGTTGTAATGAGAATGACGGTGCAAAGGACCAAAAACAGTTCATAGTTTTTATAGAAATTACTCCTCAATACTTTTGGGTCATCTAGATTACAAACTATGTATACACCGTACAGTGTATAGGTAGAGTATACTTTATTCTAATATACATATAATATAAATACATATGCATATATTATACATATCTATACATACCTATATATATTTATACATATAATATACATATGTATACACAACATATACATAATATACAACTGAATATATATATGGCGTATACTTCAGCCATGTGTGGTAAACTTGATGATCAAATGGTATGGTATATATTGGTAACTATCCCCTAGTATTTACTAGTGGGTGCCACAACAAATGAAGTTGTTCAATTGAATCCCCTTCCTCGAAACTTATTTTGAGCAAATAGGATAAATAAAATGCATTTTTGTGTGTGTGTATAGATAGATAGATAGATAAACTTGTAATCCCCTTCATCAAAGAAAAGCTTTCATTATAGAGGAAATGGTGGTTCAAAAGTTGATTTACATCTCAATTTTGAACCGGCTGGTGGAGTTGTTCCAATTGTTTTGAATCCCCTCGATCAAAATTCTGATTTCGCCACAACGAGAAGTCTTTTGATTGATCAACATGAAGGGGCGAATTTACATGTAAATTTTGAGGCACATGAAACCCGTGGTCTTATCGTAAAATTAGGTATTTTATTATATAATTTTTAAAATTGGTATAATACAATCTGTTGGCACCTATGCTACAAAAAGGCTAAATGGTGTACTAGGTTGAGTGTGCATTATTTACATACAGGATTTGAAATCAATTCTCACTAAAAGCATTTTTTTTCCTTTTTTTTAACGGTGCACCCATGTTCTCACAATTCTAGACCTCTGCCAATATGACCAAGTATTGTAATGAAAAGTCTTTCTCTTTGCAGCATATAGAAAGAGACCCTGTTTTCTGCTGAGTTTTTGACCAGGGGAAAAGTTCCCAAAAACTTTTTTTTTTATAAACGTGGTGTTCGGAGATTCCTCTAATTTTTATTCCTCTTCAATAACTAACCACTATCCACAAAAATCACTTAGTTTTTATCTTTGTTGGAATTTGAATGTGAGACGTCATGGTTATCAACTTACTTACCACTAAACCACACCTTGAGTGCATTTCCAAAGACATTATACCAAACAGATATATGCATTTGAGGTAAGCAGATAATAGTGCTCATCAAATTCAACCATAAGCTTTTCTTCTTGCATGGACAAGCAATAATTAGTACGTGATTGACTATGCAAAGAGCCATTAAAGTAGGAGGGGAAGTACAAAATCGCACCCTGAAAGATGAGTTGATCAACAATGTCAATGAATTTAGGAATAGATAATTGAGAATGAAAAGTAAAATAGATGAGAGCCATGCAGATCAAAGAGGCACAATTTGTCATTCTTCCTCTGTCACACTGCATGTGTACCCACACCAACTACTCAAAATGACTGAGCTAATCCACTATAATCTGACTCAACAGTGAGATGGAATTACAATGAGGTGTATTAATTAATCTTTTCATTTTTTCTTGTTGCCCCTCACTAATGGCTCCCATTTTTTTCAGTCGTCTTCGGTGACTCAAATTTATAATTTTTGGATTGAAAGTGAAGGATACTTACTACAGGAGGAGCTCTCTCTTTTCATTAATCTTTTCACATTGCATGATAGTATCTAATTTTTTAGTTATAGGAGTACTTGTTCAGATTGAAATTGACAAAGCGTGATGCAGAAGTTAATAATTACAAATTATAAATTTGATAAATTAGATGGACAAAACTATACTACTAAAAAGTATAACATTATTTTATGATTTAGTCAGTTGAATATCAAAGTTTAATATAAAAAAAATTATAAAAACTATCGAGAAAAAATCTCCCCTAAATAATTTTTTAATATCTTCTATTTATAGAAGCCAAAACATCCCTTTCAGAAAGAATTAACTAATTATGGAATAGATTTTTTCCGACAAGTAAATCTTTTCCATTAAAAAAATATTTTCAAAATAAAATACAATTATAACAAATCCAGATAAAACAAGAAATTTAGTACAAAAACCTTTTTCGCCAAAGTTTCCAAAGTCTATCTGTTTAAATAGTATGTTTTTTTAAAAAAGATCTTCTAATGAGAGAGATAATTCCATACTTAATCAATTTTCTCACATAATCATGTCGAAGACTTATGTGTCTTGACTTTTCATTGTATATATTACTATAAGCTCGAAGTAAAATGGCTTGACTATCACAGTAAATTGAAATTGAATCACACCTTTTGAGATCAATGAAATTTCTAAAAGAAATTCCTCAACCCCTCAACTTCTTTTTATGCTTTTGTTAATGCAATAAATTTGAATTCCATGGTTGAATGTGCTATGAACGTCTGTTTCTTTGATTTTCAAGAAATTGCACCTTCCCCAAAGTAAATATCCAACCAGTAGTGGATTCATTGTCTCTCAAACTCAATATCCAACTTGCGTCAAATACCCTTCTAAAGTATAAGAAAACTTCGAGTACTGAATACTCAAATCTTCTATTTTCTTAAGAAAATCAAGAACTAATTCAATGATCTTCCAATGATCAATACTAGGATTAATGATAAATTTACTCAATTTATATATATGCTATGTCAGGTCTTGTGCACTGTGTAGCATACATAAGACTTCATTTAATGTAATGAGATTAACTCAATAAATATCTCTCACTATTTCTATTAATCTTAATACCCAATATAGTATCAAATTATTCAAGATCCTTCATCTCAAATAAGAAAGATTGAAACCTCTTCATTTCTATAATTTCATTAATATCATTGTTTACAATTATCATATCATCAACATATAAACAAACTAGAATTAAATAATTACTACAACTTTTAGAATGAACACATTTATAGAAACATTATGCTTAAAGTCAAATGATAAAATTGTTTCTATTAAATTTTTCATGTCGTTTTTAGGGCCCTGTTTTAGTCTATACAAGGGCTTGACAAGCTTACAAACTTTATGTTCATTTTTTGATAAAACGAACCCTTCAGGTTATTCCATACAAACCTCCTCTTTGAGAAAATTATTTAGAAATGTTATTTTGACATCCATATGATGAACATATAGTCGTATATAGATGCTAAAGAAAATATAACTCTAATCAAAGTTATTCTTGCTACGGGTGTATATGTATCAAAATAATCAATTCCTTATTTTTGTCGAAAGCCTTTAAGAACTAACTTAACTTTGTTGGTATATAAAGTCCCATCAGTATGGTACTCTTTTTGTTTTTTTTGAAACACCCACTTAGAACCGATGGGTTTAGAAGTTGGAGGCAAGTTAAGAAGTTTTCGAGTGTAATTTAACATAATTGAATCTATTTCATCTTTAATAGCATCTTTTCAAAAGAATGCATCTCTAGAAGCCATAACTTTTTATACGTCTTAAGATCATATTCCACTTGAAGAATAATTGAAATTGTTCTCACAACTATATCTCTATTATCTTCAACAAGGTTAAAAAAATATATGTTGAGAGTCAATATCATCTGATCTAAGTATTTTGCCTTTCGAGTTCTAGTGCTTCTCCTTTGTTCACTAGGTTGATTAGTCAACCTCTTGTGAACTAGATTGCTCAACAATTCTTTGAGATGTTTCAATAGTTACACCAGTTGATGGGAAATTAAATCTTTTACTCGAAGTTAATAGGTATTCAAAAACTTTCACATCTCTAGATCAATAATCACATTCGACTCTAAATTAAGAAGTCGATTAGCTTTGCTATATGAGGAATAGCCTACAAAATGCACACTTAATTTCTCTTGGACCTAACTTGATTCGATTCGAATCATTATTTTTATAATATGCAAGATACCTCCACACTTCAAAATATCTTGTATTAGGTTTCCTTTCCTTTCATAATTCATATGGAGTAATATGTTTTTTCGTTATATGAATTCTATTGAATATATGACTTGTAGCAAGAAGTGTTTTTTTCCCACAAATTAAATGACAATTCAGCATGTAGCAATAAATCATTGATCATTTCTAAGTAAGTTCTATTTTTTATTTCTGTTAAATCATTTTATTGAGGAGTACAAGGCGCAAAACATTCACGGATAATATTATTTTTTTTGTAAAAAATATCAAATTCTTTAGAAAAATATTCTCCTCCTCTATCACTTTTTACAATTTTAATTTTTTTCATAATTCATTTTTCACTTTAGTTTTTATTTAAAAGTATTAAAGGCCTCATTTGTGTGTCTCAATAAATATACATAAGTATAACTAAAATAATCATCAATAAATGTAATAAAATATGTATTTTCTCTTATTGGTAGCATGACTTTTAATTCACATATGTCTGTAGACACCTAATTTTGTCCCTCCCGAAAGTCAAATTTTATCATTTTTACCCCACCTTACCATACATCCCCTTTTAGTTGATAATTTTTCCACAAATAACAAAATTCCTATCAAATTAATAACCTACTCAATCAAAATTAACCACCTCACCTTATCCTAACCACTCACACTCCTACCCCTACCCCCACATACCCCCCACCCCACATTTTTCCACTCAACAACAATACACACACCGACTGGATTCCATATATACTTACACACACGTCTCATCGAAAACACACACACACGATTCCTACACACCGACATAGAGGGACCTTCACACAGAAAAAATTCACACAACATACTCATTCACGCACAAATACACATAGCCACACCTCACAGATACACAAACTCATACACCATATACACACACAGTAATTATAGAGAAGAAGATCGAGATTCGAGAAAGCAGAGAGTGAGAATCGGGGAGATATCAAAGAGAATGGAAGGGGTTTGAGAGAGATTGGGCAAAGAAACAATAAAACTGATGAAATCCCACCGGAAAATGCTAAGGCCGCCAAAATTCGACCCGTTTTGTTGGTTCTTGTAGTCGTCTGAGGTCGCCAAAGCTCTGGCAATGCAAAATAGTGACCTTCATCCACTCCCTGTCCTATTTTTGACCAAAACCACCCCATCACCAAAGCATCCGTGACCCAACAGTTGAAAAACCACCAAAAACCAACCCCCCCATCTCCATTTCCGACGAGATTGACCAGAAAAAATATCAAAACCGACCGACTTTGTGGGTTTTAGTTGCGGTTGTTCTTGTGCTATTGATTTTTATCTTGAATTAGTAAAAAAATAGGAGCGGGTTGGATAGATCGGTCAAGTTGTGTGTTCGGGTTGGTGAAAAATAATGAATGCTATACCGAGGTTGGGTTTATTCATCATTAAGGTTTGGTTTGAGGTTCCTCGTGCCGACTCTATCTCGTTTAATCGAATAATACTTGATTGAAAGAAGCATTGAGGTCCAATTATTTCTTCTTTTCCTTTTAATTCCTATGTGATTGTGAATGTGATTCGATATCACTGTTTTATTTGTTGATGTGAATTGTTGGTGACGTTTGAGTTTTGGATTGCTGAATGTTTGTTATTCATAATTGGTGAATGCTTTATTATTGAACAACTAATCAATTGGGTGATCGAGAATAAATTGGGGAACTTAAAAATCGATAAAAAGTGAATATAGTTGTATTTTGATTCATTGATGATGTTGAACGTGATAGAATCATGATAAGTCAAAATGGGTAGGTAAACGGTAGGTCGGATAGGCAAATTTAGAACTTATGGATTGTGGAATGTTTGAAATATTTGTTAAATGGTTTTTTTTACACATTTGGATCAATTGTATTCAATTAGCCGAGGAATGCCCTGAGGCAATTTGTACTTATTCATCGGGGTATGCTCCGAAGTCTCTTGTATGCGAAGAATGTTCATGATCAAGGCCCAAGGCATCGGGTAGAGCATAGTTTAGGACTAGTGTATGTTAGCGTAGATTTAATTTCAGCATTTTTATTTTGATTTGTAATAAATTGGACTAGACATTAAATTTTGAATTTTTTTTGTTCGGTTTGTGTGTTTTATGTGGTTTATTCACTTCATAGTTCATACTAGACGATATACTCTACGGAGCGACTGTGGTCAAACTACGTAATCGAGGGGTACCTAACACCTTTCCTTCGGTCAACAAAATTTCTTAATCAGAATCTATGTTCGTGGATCAGTTTCTTAGAGTCAAATCATTTTGTAACAGGATTTTCAAAGGTGACTTGGCACACCTGATTTATGTCAAGTGGGAACACTTGATTTAGGTTTCCAAGCCTACGACGGACCATCAACCTGGCCGTCGGATGTGAAGCAGAGGGTAGCATCACTGGAATCCCTGCGACGGACCTAGAGATGAACCGCTAGTTCAGCGGTGGGACGTCAACCTGACCGTTGGAGCTAAAATAGAATACCACATCACTGGAGGTGTTGCGACGGACCTTCGGGGACTTGATGGTCCGTCAGCTCCATCCGTCAACCTTGAGGCGGCAATCTGAGTTTCGAATTTTAAAACCCCAGCCCTTGGAATCATATAAATACCCAGTTTAGGTTGTGGATCTAGCTATTTCATTCATATTTCACTGAAGAATCAAGAATAATTATTGTAACTTTTGTAAGTAATTTTCTGAATTTATTTATGAATAACACAATGAATTCTTCTTCTTCTTCTCTTGAGATGTGTGGCTAATCTCCCATAACTAGGGTTATGGGAGCCTTGATGTGAATAGCTGATTTGGTGTTATGAAAACACTTGATTTCCATACTTAATTGAGGTTGTATAAACCCTTCTTCATATTAATGACCTTTCTTGGTTGCAAACTTGAAGGGTGGGCCCAAGAACATCACTTGTTTTAGTAGAAAAGTGTATGTTTGGAAACGAAGAGGTTTACATAAAATCTTGATACAAGAAAAACAAGAAAGTATCAAACACACTCCAAATCAGTCTACCAATCTTAAGGATCCGAGGACCTTTTTGGAGATCACTCTCGAATTCGCTACCAACAAGGAGAATACAAGATTCAATGATGTATATAACACCCAAAATAGAATCAACATGTGAAGAACAAGAGGATTACACTAACAATAAACAACGGTTACAACAACACAAGAGACAACATCAAAGATTACACTAGACAAAGGGATAGATAGATAAACTACATGAAGGCATAATCTTAAGAACCCAAGAGCTTATTTGTAATGCCCCGAATCTGGTACCCGGAATGCTACACGATGTTCATGACCCCGAAGGACCACAAGCTAACCCATGACTGATATCTGTACCTGAACACTGCATTATATATTGTATAAATGCGGAAATAAAGGTTGAAAGGCCATAAGGTTCAAAACTGATAAAACATAACATCTGAAAGTATGGTATATCAATACCAAAATAAACTGAAACAAAACTATCTGAACATACTATAGTCTGAAAAGCCTCTAAAACTGAACTTTCTAAATAAGGAGTTGATAGATCATGTCCCCAACTAACTCCAACTACTGAAATAAACTATGTAATGAAGAAATAAAGTAATGATAATGTCCTCGAAGGATGAGGACTCACTGTTAAATCTGACTGCTGAAAGTGAAATGCTACTGATACTCTAGAGCTCGTGCTTCTGAACCTATGGTGTAGAATAAAACACCATAGTGTAAATGAGTCAGTACGATTGAATGTACTGGTATGCATGTGAGGTAGGTTGAATGCAAAGGTTTCAAATGCATGAACAATGCTAACTGATTGTTTGACATGAACATGAGAATACATGCATGAATAAGTGACTGTAACGGAATTCGTAATGGTACTAACTACTGAGTTTGATTACTGATAACATGAGTTACTGATAATAAATATAACTGATACTGAGCGACTGTGTCTGACAGTCTAGGTTCTGATGGAACTAGATGAGTTTTGTACTGTGCTGAGTTGACTGTATCTGATAGTCCTGAAATATAAAAAACTATCTGAGTTCTTTTACTGAGACTGAGACTCTGGTAAATATTCATCTAACCAACATACCCAAAATAACGTATTATAGCTGAGTTGGGGTCCAATCTGTAACCCCAATTGGAAGGGTGTCAATACCGCGCCACTGGTAAAGACAAGCTGTGGGTGACCCTCATCTGGCAGTGTCCCCAAAAGAGAATGGTACCCTCATCTGACAGTGTTTATCCACCTCATCAACCCTCATTTGTCAGTGTTAATGTCTCAACCTATACCCTTTTAAAACGATCTCCAAAACCGTGAAGAAAACTGTGTACCTCTGTCAGCTATGATGGAGACAGGTGCCCCATGCAAATGAACTATTTTTGCAATGAACATCTTGGCATAATCCTCTCCCGAATAATTTGTCCTGACAGGTAGAAAGTGAGCTGACTTGGTCAACCTATCTACAATCACCCAAATGGAATCATACTGGTTTCGAGACCTCGGAAGTCCTATAATGAAGTCCATATCAATCATCTCCCACTTCCACAAAGGCAAAGCTATCTCTTGAGAAGAACCACCTGGCCTCAAATGTTCCACTTTAACTTATTGACAATTCAAACACTTGGCAACATAGTTAGCCATATCACGCTTAATATTATTCCACCAATAAATGGTTTACAAATCCTGATACATCTTAGTATATCCAGGGTGAACAACATACCTCGATGTGTGAGCTTCATCAAGGATTCTCTTCCTTAGACCATCTACATCTGGCACACATAATCTACCCTGGTATTTCAAAACACCATCACCACCAATTTCAAAAGACAATACCTTTTGTTGACCCATATATTTCTTGATCTGCATCAAGATGGGATCTTCAACCTACTTCTCTTTGACTTCTGCACAAAGGGAAGATTTAGCTATCTCATGAAAAACCACTCCTCCATCCTCGAAATCCAAAAGTCGCACTCTTAGATTTACAAGTCGGTTAATATCCTTCACCATCTCTCTTTTTTATTTCCCCACATGAGAAAGACTTCCCATAGATAACCTGCTGAGGGCGTCGTCTACCACATTCGCCTTGCCCAGATGATAGTGCAGGCTCATGTCATAGTCTTTTAAAAGGTCCAACCACTGCCTATGCCTAAGATTTAATTCTTTCTGCAAAAAAACATACTGTAATCTCTTGTGGTCAGTAAATATATCAATGTGTACCCCATACAAATAGTGCCGCCAGATTTTAAGTGCAAAAACCACAGCCGCTAACTCCAAGTCATGAGTAGGGTAGTTCCGCTCATGCACCTTCAACTGCCTAGATGTATAAGCCACTACCTTACTGTGCTACAAAAGAACACACCCAAGTCCCACTCGCGATGCATCATAATATACAATAAAACCTTTTGTACCTTCCGAAAGAGTCAGAACAGGAGCAGTAGTCAAATTGTCTTTCAACTTCTCAAAACTATTCTCACAAGAGTCAGACCACAAAAACTTTACCTTTTTTTGAGTCAACTTAGTAAGTGGTGTAGCTATGGAAGAAAAACTCTCGACGAATCTTCTGTAATAACCTGCCAAACATAAGAAGCTCTGAATGTCGGTTGGAGTCGTGGGTCTGGGTCATTTTCTCACTGCCTCAATCTTTTGGGGATCAACCTTAATCCCCTCACTAGACATAATATGCAACAAGAATGCAATAGCATTCAACCAGAATTCACACTTGGAAAATTTTGCATTCAATTTATGATCCTTAAGGGTCTGAAGGATGATTCGGAGGTGATTGGCATGGTATTCCTTGATCTTAGAATATACCAAAATGTCATCAATGAATACAATGACAAAACGATCCTGAAACTGATGAAAAAACCTATTCATTAGATCCATAAAAGTTGCAGGGGCGTTAGTCAACCCAAAGGATATGACTAAGAATTCATAATGGCCATATACGGTTCAGAAAGCTGTTTTAGGAATATCTGACTCTCTAACTTTCAACTGGTGAGATCCCGAACGAAGGTCTATCTTTGAAAAACATTTACCACCCTGAAGTTGATAAAAAAGATCATCAATCCTAGGAAGAGGATATTTATTTTTGATCGTGACCTTATTTAACTGGCGGTAATCTATGCACATACGAAGGGAACCATCTTTTTTTCGTATGAAAAGTACAGGTGCACCCCAGGGAGACACACTGGAGCGGATAAACCTTTATCTAGAAGATCTGCTAGCTGTTCTTTCAACTCTTTTAGCTCTATAGGAGCCATCCTATATGGCGGAATAGAAATAGGACGGGTATCTGGCAATAAATCATTACCAAAATCTATCTCCCTATCAGGTGGTATTCTTGGGAGATCATCTGGAAATACTTCAGGGAATTTATTCACTATAGGGAGAGACTGAAGAGGGAGACTTTCGGTACTAGAATCTTTAACCCGAATAAGATGATACAAGCAAACTTTGGAAATAAGTTTACGGGCCTTGAGATAAGATATGAAGTGCCCTCTAGGTGCTAGAGAATGTCCCTCCCATTCTATCACGAACTCATTCGAAAAAAAAAAGGTGACTCTTTGGGTCCTACAATTAAAGGTGGCATAGCACGAATATAGCCAGTCCATCCCTAAGATGGTATCAAAATCAACCATATCAAGTTTTATGAGATCTGCCTCAGTATCCTGGCTAAAAATAGACACAATACAATTTCTATACATCTTCCTAGCCATAACAGAATCTCCCACCGGGGTGGAAACCAAAAAAGGTTCAGCAATCACATCAGGCTCAAACCCAAAACCAACAACCCCGTATGGGGTCACATAAGACAAGGTAGACCCGGGATCAAGTAATACATACACATCACAAGAAATGATTTATAATGTACCGGTGACTACATCTGGTGAGGCCTCTGCCTCCTGGCGGTTGGTCAAAGCATACAACCGGTTCCGACCATTTTTGGCGGCTGAAGTATCACCTTTGAGGTGGTGGTGCAGATGAATTCGCCTGTGACTTGGCTCCTCCAACATTACTTTTTGATGCCGAACAGTCTCTCTGGATATGGCCTGGCTAGCCGCATGAATAACACACCAAAGATCCAAACTGACATCTCCCTGGATGATTCCTCCCGCATCTCCCACAGTGCGGATAGGACCGAGAGGTCTGGGATACACTTCCCTGTGACTGCATAACCTGCATCCTTGGCCCCTAACTAGACTGAAAATTCTGGGTGTGTTGCTCAGCTGTGGTTCTGGACACTGGAGCACTAGCTGCCGATTGTGCATTACCCCAATTCTTTTTCTTTTGCCATTTTCTGCCCCAATTACCGCTCTGTTGCTAACTATGACTCTGGTCTGTCGCTCTGGCTCTCTTTGCCTACCTGTCTTTTTCCCTAGATTCAGCTATCTTCTTCTTCTTCTCCTTAACTTACGGCATGTGGACTGACATTCTAGCAAAGTCCATATCCCTGTTCAGCATAGCTCCCTAATACTCAATCACCAGATTATCTGAAAGGCCGAAAGCAAACTTTCTCATTTGGGCCCTCACACTACTCGTCATCTCAGTAGCATAACGGGCCAGCTGGTTAAACTTTAAAGTATACTCCTGAACACTCATCTTACCCTGCTTAAGGTTCATGAACTCCTCTGCTTTAGTTTCTCTCAGCTCCAGAGGAAAGAATCGGTCAAGAAAAGATTCCACGAACTCGTCCCAAAGTGTGGGTTCAACACTGTCACCCTTCACATCTTCCCACTCGTTGTATCATTGGTTCAATACATCCTTTAGCTGGTATTCTTCTAGCTCAACACCCTCCACCTGATCAACATGCATTACTTTGAAAATCTTCTTCATTTCATCTACGAACTCCTGCGGGTCCTCTTCTACCTTAGCGCCAGAGAACTTGGGCGGGTTCATTCTCATGACCTGGCCTACTCTAGTAACTTCAGAAGTAATAGACGCAGACCCAGTATCCTCCGACCTCTTAATCTGTGTGGCTATCAGTTGTTTTAGCATGTGAATAGACTGTCCGAATTCAGCATTAGAACCTCTCCTTCACGAGGCTGAGTGCGATTGGCCCCCGTCCGGGGAGCTCTGGGAGGACTGGTCGGTACAGGAGGTACTCCCAGAGTAGGAACAGGTTCTGGGGTATGAGATTTGTTATGGGTCCGTATCCCATTGATGGGACAAACTTCATCATCCTGAGAATTAACGTTGGTGAAACGGGGAGGCATCGCTGGTTTTTTGAAAAGCAAGAAGTCATTGATTAGCGGACAGATTAGACTCTGAAGCACGAACTAAATCACAAAGAAGAGAAACATTCTTAAATGCCTAGTAGCCTCCTTCTTATAAGTCTGGTACGCTACACACCCATAAACAAGACTTTACCCAACACAATTTTGCAGACACCCTAGGACCATGAACCGTGCTCTGATACCAAGTTTGTCACGACCTGAACTAGGGCCTAGCCATGACGGACATCCCGAACCATGAAGGCCCGAAACGCCCTTTTCTATCTGGTAATCATGCACAACATTCATATAAGTAAAGAAGGTGCGGAAACATAATTTTCTATGGAAACATGGTCAATTCTGAATTCAACATAAGTATGGAAACTGTAAATCAACTACATCTAAATAACATTAAGCTCAGACTGCGAAATCTCTACTGCATAAAAATCTGACAACTGTATGAAACTGGGACAAGGCCCCCACTAGACCAAAATTGAAATAAGTGACATAATCTAAAAAGACAGGCCTTCTGGAATAGAGAAGGCTCACCACTGCAAAATCTGATTAGCTGTCTGAATTATCTACTGCTTATTTGGACCCCTAGACTGAGTCTCAGAACCTATGAGATAGGAGGAGGGAGGGTCAATACAGATGTACTGGTACACAGAGCAGATCCAAAATAATCATTTATTATTCAACATATATGAGAGCAATTTAAAACACTTCATAAGTATATCATATAGTAAGAATTTTTATGGGCATTTTAAAGACTCTGTAAAAATCATCTCAACCTCTGAGAAATCAGTGTTACTTTTGTGCTAGGTGGTATACCCTACACCTCTGAAAATTCCATGGGCTATATGGAAATTGCCATTAACTCGGCAGCCAAGCCCCCTACCCAAGTGTACCGTAAGGGTCGGAGTTTTTGAATCTACTACGCCACACGGCCATCGCCAGCGTACAATAATAATCTACCCATATCGGCAAATACGGTTTCAGTCTAAGAGTTGGTTGAACTCGTGCTTTCTTTGGGTAACCACCTAACCCTCTTTAAGCCCATTTTTAAAACTCTATCAAAACATGCAGTCTCTGAAAATATACTCTGAAAACATGCTCTGAAAACATACTCTGTTATGGCATAAATACATATGGTATCATCATACCATTGACTTGCAAGTCACATCTCTTAGCCATTATTAGTCTATCGTAAATCTCTGTTATCAAAACATAAGTTTTGGGAGCACTATTTCAATAATTCAATTCAAAGAAACTCTTTCTCAAACCTCGTGTAAACACATGCAAGGAACTCATGTTTGTCAAGCATTGCAGTAGTACAGTACAAGGTGGTCATGTCAAAGTTCTCAATTCATATGCAATTCTTTCTCTTAAACACATGAACACATTTATATCAAGAAACACCCTCTCAACAATTTCAAAATCATTCTCAAATGCTATAATATTACAAAAACATATTTCAAATCACAAAACCATAATCTTTAATTCAATACATGAGAGGGAGTTCATAATTTATGCTCTCAACGATCTTAAATCTCAAATTCCATACATATACGTATACATGTAAATCAATTTAGGGGATAGAACCACAAGGTCAAAATAATAGTAACATTAAAACATTCGGAGTACGTAATTTAGAACATAGATTCCAAAACCCCTTTGAAATTCATGCATAAAAATCTAAAAATCATGTTCTAATGGTTTTAAGCCCATATAGTTTTTTTTATAGGATAAACCCCACGTACCTCTATCTAGAAACTTAAAGGATGTTTCTAGATGCCCATGGCTTTGGAATTCCAAATCATCAATTTGTTTTGAAAACCCACGGTTGAATCTTGATTTATTTGGGTTATCAATATGGAACCCTAGAGAGTATTCTTGAATATTTTTGGTGAATGTATGAGTAATATGCTCAATTGGGGTTGAAATCTAGTGTTTGGACTGATAAGGGTGTGGGAAAATACCCAATATACCCTTAATGAGACCTTTATTAAAAATATAACTTGAAGCCCGATTTCATGGGCCACCGCAACGCGCCACTATCGCGGTGGCTCACTGGAAATTGACGAATGGGAATTTGGCCCACTCTGCGATATGCCACCGTCGCGGAGTCCCACTGGAAATTGACCATCATCATTGACACCCTCTCCGCGATGCACCAAGGACAGGAATGACGGTGTTTTATGACTAGGACTTAAATTACCCATAACTCCTTCACCGAGTGTCTGTTTTGGACGCATCTTATGTCGATGGAAAACTTATTCAATCATCTACGAAATAAAAAGTTGAAATCTAAGGGATTCTACCGGGGAAAAAGAGTAAATCATTCTAGAAGCCAATGCTTGATATTTTAGGGACAAAATTTAGCTAAGAAAAAACTTTAGGGCATTACAATCTCATAAGTCACAATTGAGCTATATTACATAATTTCTAGTCTCTTAGGCATTTTGTCAAACACTTAGGTTGCATGACTTAAGGCATGCTATAATCATCAAATTAACATATCATAACCAACTAAAATTCATAGTTTTCAACTCACATGCTAACATATTTTCATAAAAACTCATAAAGATTCCAACTTGGGAATCACACAACAACAAGCACATGAACATAATCAACCCATAGCATGAATACCAAAATCCATAGTTTAAAACTTGATTCTTGGGCTTCATGGACGAAACAAATCTATGAATGAATACTATGCATACCTTAGTACGTGATTCTACGAAGATTTATGGTGGAATTTTCTTGAATTTGAATCCCCAATTGAGAACCCTAACTTGTTCTTGAGAGAATGTTGAGAGAAGTGACTATATTTTAGTTAAATTGGGGCTAAATCCTGTGTTATAGGCTTATATAGGGGTGGGAAATACCCATTCTCCCCTTAAAATAACTCAAAAATAGGGTGTTTACGTCATTTGGACCATAAGATATGCGACGCACTACTTATCGTGTAAGCTAGGTTGTGTGGCGCACAAATTATCGCCTAAGTTAGGTTGTGCGTCGCACCACTTGTGGCATAAGTTAGGTTGTGCGTCGTACAACTTATGGCATAACCATTCCATTAGCCTTAGGCGATTTGTTAGGCGACGAACTCCACTTTGCAAAGCTATAACTTCTTGCTCGGGTGTCGGATTTTGATAAAATTAGTATCGTTGGAAAGCTAATTCGATTCTCTACAATTTGGTGGGTCTAAATCTGAAAAAATACCAAATATACATAATTTTATGCTCTTTCAAAGATAAATATTGCAAAATCAAACACTAAAACTTGATGGATTCAAACGCTCTTAGCTTGCCTTACTCTAAGTGACTCTTATGAACACGCTTAACACATCATAAGATCTCTTTTCACTAGGATACTCATTGTAAGTCATGTACTCAAATATGAATCATAGGATAGGAGGTTTCATACGTAGGAACAATGGTTTATTTTCTAGCTTAGAAATATACGAGGTATTACAATATCTCCCTCTTGGGATCATTCGTCCTCGAATGGGACTAACTAGACTGAGAATACTGATGGACTAGACTTACTTAAGGGGCGTGAACATCTGAAACATAACTATATGACTGGAACTACTGGTATACTGAAATCTCATACTGAATATGCATGTCTGATGCATGGATATCTGACTGAGTTGTTCCTTATGAAAGCATGACTAAAATTATTGATAAGCTGAGCTTATTTACTAAACTTGCATGTCTAATGCATGAATACTTGACTGAACTGACTCTTGAATGCTTGACTGAACATCCATTGGTAATTAATACCAAGTTTATAATGGGGATTTAAATATGAACTGAATACCAATCTTGTAACTAAAATTTGAACATGACGGGTATTAAAGACTTGGCTTCAATCATACTTCACACTTTACTGCCTTAGCTAAAATAAGCATACAACAATCTTCCAGTAACAAGAAATGGTTACTCTCTCCCATCCAGACAACTGATTATCATCACTATCTTGACTGAAGAAAAGGTAATAAAAGGTTAGAACATGAGGGCCCAAAATATAAGGGGATACTATGAATAACTTGACACTCAACTGAGGCTTGAGGAATAGAATATATAACATCATTGGCGTATCAAAGAAGTATGATCTGAGGACATGCAAGATATAAATTTGAATTTTGCTGATCATTAAAACTATTGCTTGAGTACTTGGACTGAACATACTGTAAAGCTTGAGTACATGAGTCATGAGCTGCATGACCTAAATTTGGAGTTCATAACTTATGAAATGTGATTCCAACTGCTGAAAGAACTGGAACTCCTTATTTTTTGGAACTAGGAGAGTACATAATTGTCCATCATATGCATGAACATGAATTAAGATCATGGAACTAAATGTAAGGAATGAGTAGGTATTGGGACAACTGAAAATACTAAAATAAGATTGGGTCAAGCATTAATCTTTCTCACAGCTATTCTACAACTTACTGGTACATCTACTAGAATCTGAAGTCTTAACTTGGTTACTTGTTCTATCATCTCCCCCTAGATATAAGCCATCCCTCTAAGGATGTGAACTACTATATAAACTCCAGTCTAACTAGAATCACTTTACTCTAGAGTCTGGGATATAGAACCACACATGAACAAAAGAACTTAACCCGAATGACTACACTTGAAAGCGTAAAACCAAATTCTAATACTCACTTCTGAGCTACACCCTATCTTTCTATAGCCCCAACAGTCATCATATAACACTTGGACACTTACTAACTTTGAATCTGCATGAGCATTCCCATAGTTTGAGTGTACACCATCTAGTGCTTCAATTCTTATTCCTATTAGCTAAATCTTCAAAATTTCAAACTTAGATTCTAGCGCTTAACATGGGTATCTCCAAACCTTTGATGGACCATACAACTTCTGTCATAGTCTACCAATATCATGCTTGTAAACTTATGTTTCTAAACCATGAGAATCACATTCATACTTAAAAAGGTTCAATATTTTCGATCATAACTCCTTAACTTAGCTATCAAGAACATTAATCATTATCTAACTAGTGTTTCTCCACCTAACATCTCAATGGTACTACTGACCCCATAACATGCAATAATCCTAAAAAAATAAAATAATGCAGCCCCATAGCACCTTGGGCGTACTTATGCATCATACATACAACGTCAAACTTGATTACGAATCAAGTAAACTTATGCTTTTGCATACACTATTCAAGCCTATTATATCACTTCCCTATAACTAGTATTATTAGCCAAGAAATCATCACATCCACCTTCATGACCAGTAATCGTTCAAACTTAATACATAATGTTGTTCTCACTTGGAAGCTATAGAATAAAACATCAAGAATAACTATCCCACTTGAACCTCATAATAACGATAATCGGTCATAATTATATGGCCTATCTTATTTACAATCCATTACCACATCCTCCTTCTACACATCATTACTATCCACCTATCTATACACCTAAACTTCTTTCGTAGCTCTATAAGTTTCGGCCAACACAAAAGAACAAGATGCACAACAAGTTTCTAGTGAATCGAAATAAACCTCACATGGCTTCACTAGACTTTGATTTTTCAACAAAACAATGATAACAAGGTTACAAGAGATAGAAACTTGACACACAATAGTCAATGATCTAAGAATGCACATCTTATTCAGTCTTACTTGCATGACTCATAAGAGTGAGGATATAACTCTGATCTTGAGAGACTTATAACACACTAGAATGCTACTATCAAGCCGCTTTATGTGACTTCTGAAGATTCTTGCTAGACAATCTGAGAGTGTTATCTAGGGAGGAACTGGAACTTACTAATCATGCTATCTCAAGAATAATACATGGATAGGGAAGTATAGCTTTACATTATAGATTCTAAGGAGGAATCAGGAAGTACATCTAACTTGGGCTTAGTGCACGAATTTTATGAATCATGAATAGAGAACTTCAATCATCAAAACTCAAAAAAACTGATGGGATACTTTCTAGCTCGCTTACAATTCGATAACTATCTGTGAAGACTGTCTGAGAAAGTACTATCTGTAAAGATTTAAGTTTGACTATTTCTGATACCTTAAAAATAAGGCAGAGATGGCTCGGATAGAGTAAAATGA
Source organism: Capsicum pubescens (assembly GCA_030864215.1). NCBI lineage: Eukaryota > Viridiplantae > Streptophyta > Magnoliopsida > Solanales > Solanaceae > Capsicum > Capsicum pubescens. The sequence continues at coordinate 284,355,793 of CM061544.1, read as the reverse complement.
GAATCTGTATAAGTTTCTTAAAGAACATTTCTATAGCATAATCTGAGACTTAAAAGAATAGAGACATTTCCTAAATGCCTTGTAGTCTCTCGAAGAAAAGTGTCGACGCCTCCGTATCGTTCTGAGAGACTCTACTAGACACGACTTCACAGACACCCTAGGACACTTGAACTCTGTGCTCTGAAACCATGTTTGTAACGCCCCAAAATTGGGTCCCGAGATGTCACACGGTGCTTAGGGTCACAAGTGACCACAAACTAACCCTTCTACTGGTATAACTCATAAGCAACTGAATAAAATACTTAAATCTATATAAAATCAGCAAGAACATAAAACTTTTTTGATCTTAATCAATACAAATCTAAACTTTACAAGATTATAACTCTTATTTTACAAAATAAAACTGAAACTAAATACATTAACTTTACTAACTGTCTATGAAGCCTCTACTAGTACTGACTTTAGATAGCCGGGTCATGACTCCTAACTATCCCAACTCAATACGACTGAAATAGGAAAATAAAGAACTGCTCAAACTATCTATCTGGCTCAAACCCTTGAATTAAAAGTGGGGGGCATTAAATCAATAAAACTATTTCAAGAGTGGGGGGCATCTTTGGGAGTTTCTTCTAACTGACATAAACCATGTGAGATACATGGAGTCCAACATCTTACCCACGTTGGGGAGATCTATTCTATCCTTGCCATCGGATAGAACCTTAACTTTAGTGATCACTATCTTAACCCACTTGGGGTAAATCAGAAACCTACGGGGGCACGTAGTTCTGGGGCATGAGACCCCAAAATCAAGTCCAACTCGGTGCTAAATACAACTACCTTACTTAGCTCAGAACTTAAGAAAAGTCACCTTAAAAATATATCAATAATATATGATGTTAGCCAAAATGCATCCACTTTATCTCAAAATCAAGGATGTGGATTTCTTTCTTAACTTAGGATCAAAACTCACTTTTTTCTTGAAATCTTGATAGACTTATCATGAATAAGCTTTAAAGTCTCAATAACATAGAAATATATGTACTCTTCTTGAAACACTTTAAAAAGTATCAATAAGTCATTCCCAAAGACTCACAATTTCACAATAAGGCTCAATTCATGACAACAAATCTTGGAAATTCTTGAAAATATGATATCAATATATGAATATGCAATTTATGTCATGAACTCTCACTTTATACCATAATTAAATAAGATAATCATGCAATTTAAGACTTGAACAATTCCATAATCTCATAAACTTGAAATATAGAAAAATAATATGAATTCATTCTTGAAAATATGAAATTATTTAAGGAAAACTAAAACTTTTAGGCATGAGAATGAAAGAGTGTTCTTGTTCAACACCCATATACCTTAAACTTGGAGCTTTTGGATGACTTCAAAAATTTTGGAAGGTTATTCACGAACTATTGGGTGTCCCTCGTATCCCTCTTAACGGGGAATTCAAATATGCAAGAATTATCGAATTATCACGGTTGAATCTCTAGATAATTGGGTTTTTATGTTGTAACCCTAACCTTGTGATTGAAGGTGTGAAGAGAATTTTGAGATGTTTAACTAAAGAGAATGGAAGATAATACTCTTCTTGAGGGTTATAAGTCGTGGGAAGTGAAGAAAAAAGACCAAAATACCCTTACTAAACCGCTTCCCAGTTGCTAAAAATCTAAGGCTGACGACATTTGTGATAGGCCGTCAGACTTGTGATAAGTCGTCACAAATGTTGTCACAGGGGGGGGCTGTAATTGATAAATTTCTGCCTAAGGCTGACGACATTCGTGATAATTCGTCACACTTGTGATAACTTATCAGAAATGTCATCACTGGGGGCTGGATTCTGCTTATGGATGACGACATTTGTGATAAGTCATCACACTTGTGATAAGTTATCACGAATGTCGTTACTCAATTTTCCAGGCTGACATGCTGGAGTAAAATGGGCATAAAGTTTTTCTCCGATATTGTATTTAGGAGAAATTGATATCGTTAGAAAGATAATTCGAAGAGCTTTCATTTGATATATAGTGGGCTACCCAGTTTTTCATATACAAGGAGTTATGGTAGATTGAAGTTGACTCAAGTTTTGACGCTCACTAAAACTCGAACGATAGGAAAGCTTTCAACTTGACCTTGAGTTAGGGGATCTCTATGATCTCAATTCATGCCCAAATAGGTTTACATACTACATAATTGATTAACATACCAAATTTGCATAGGATTTATGGCTTTTGGAATATCTACATGTAGAAATGACGATTTTCGTTCTAGCCCGAAATGCGGGGTGTTACACCTTCTTGCCGAACCACTTCACTCCTTTCATGGTAGAGATCTTTAGATAGACATAATCACCAATCTTGAACTCGAGATCCTTTCTGCGTACATCTGTATAAGACTTCTGGCGGCTCTGAGCAGTCCGGAGTCTTTCTCTGATCAAATGGACTTTTCTAAGGCATCAAATACTAAGTCAGGCCCTATAACTGAGGCCTCACTAACTTCCAACCAACCAACTATAGATCTACATCTCCAACCATAGAGAGCTTCGAATGGAGACATCTAAATACTGGAATGATAGCTATTGTTGTATACAAACTCAATCAAAGGCAAGTGATCATCCCAACTACCCTTGAAATTAATTGCATACGCCCTTAGCATATCTTCTAAAGCCTAAATGGTCCTTTCCGCTTGACCATCTGTCTGAGGATAAAAGTTTGTACTGAGATGAACTTGGGTACCAAGACCCTTTTGGAATGCTTTCCATAAATGAGAGGTGAACTGGGTACCTCTATCTGAGATAATAGATAGTGGAACACCATGCAATCTGACCAACTCTCTGATGTAGAATTTGGCATAATCCTCGGCTGAATAAGAGGTATGGACTGGAAGAAAATGAGCTGATTTGGTCATCCAATCTATAATGACCCAAACTGAATCATGTTGATGACGAGTATGAACCAAACCCATCACAAAGTCCATGTTCACTTGTTCCCTCTTCCAAGTAGGAATAGTGAACTCCTGCATGGACCTACAAGGCTTCTGATGCTCTATATTAACCTACTGACATGTAGAGCACTTAGCCACAAACTCTTCAACAACTCTCTTCGCCCCACTCCACCAATAGATCTCCCGCAAGTAGTGGTACATCTTAGTAGCCCCTGGATGAATAGAGTAGCGCGCACCATGTACTTCTGTAAGAATTCGTTGCCTCATGTCATGTAAACCTAGCATGCAAAGATGACCCTGACAACACAACACACCATCTCCCTCTTAGGAGAAAACCTCTACTTTATGGTCCTTGATTGACTCTTTCAACTTGACAAGGCTGGGATCTCTATCCTGCTTTTCTTTCACCTCAAAAACTAGAGATGATTTTTAACTACTCTTAACCCATATATCACCCTCTTCTATATCGACTAAGCGAACACCTAGTCTGGCAAACTGATGGACTTCCTAAGCTAACTTCTTCTTAATGTCCTCAACATGAGCAACACTACCCATAGACAGTCTATTGAGAGCATCGGCCACTACGTTGGCCTTGCCCGAATGATAAAGGACACTCATGTCATAATCTTTCAAGATCTCTAACCACCTCCTCTGACGAAGATTGAGATATTTTTAGGAAAAGACATACTGAAGGCTCTTATGATTTGTGAACATATCTACATGAACTCCGTATAGATTATGCCTCCAAATTTTTTAGGAAAATACTATGGCTGCTAAATCAAGATCATGAGTCGGATAATTCTTCTCATGGGGTTTAAGTTGTCTGGAGGTGTAGGTTATGACCTTAACATGATGCATGAGGAAACAACCCAAACCTACTCTGGATGTATCACAATACACTACGAACCCATCTAAACCATCTGGAAGAGCCAAAACTAGAGTTGACGTAAGTCGAGTCTTCAACTCTTGAAAACTCTTCTCGCAAGGATCTGACCATTGAAATTTACTTTCTTTTGAGTCAATCTAGACATAGGGGATGCAATAGAATAAAATCCTTCAACAAACCACCTGTAATAGCCAGCCAAACCTAAAAAACTCCTGATATTTGATGGAGAGATAGGTTTGGGCCAGTTTCTTACTGCTTTGGTCTTTTGAGGATCAACTCTAATGCCATCACCAGAAATGATATAACCAAGGAATGCTACTGACCTTAGCCAAAACTCACACTTACTAAATTTGGCGAACAGCTAATGATCTCTGAGAGTCTGTAGTATGATTCTAAGATGGTCTGCATGATCACACTTATTGTGGGAATAAACCAAAATATCATCTATGAAGACTATGATGAATATGTCCAAGTACTGTTTGAACACACGGTTCATCAAGTTCATGAAAGTTGTCGGGGCATTGGTAATACTAAATGACATGACTAGGAATTCAAAGTGACCATACCGTGTACGAAAGGCTATTTTTGGAATGTCACATTCTCTAACTCTAAGATGATGATAGCCTGATCTAAGGTCTATTTTTGAGAAATAAATGGAACCCTGAAGTAGGTAAAATAAGTTGTCAATTAGAGGAAGTGGATAATTGTTCTTGACTGTGACTTTGTTGAACTGACGGTAATCAATGCACATTCTGAGAGAACCATCTTTCTTGCAAATGAATAAGACTGGTGCACCCTACGGGGATACGCTGGGTCTAATGAATCCCTTATAAGATATCCTTCAACTGCTCTTTCAATTCTCTGAGTTCTGTTGGTGCCATTCTATATGGAAGAATAGATATAGGCTAAGTATCTAGAAAAAGATCAATGCCAAAGTCTATTTCTCTTTTATGAGGAATTTTTGGAAGATTTCAAAAAAGACATTTGAATATTCATTCACGACTGGGACTGATTCAAGACTGGGAGTCTCAGAGCAAGAGTCCTTAACATGAACAAGATGATAAACATATCCTTTAGATATCATTTTCCTTGCCTGAAGGTAGGAAACAAGCTGGCCTCTGAAAGATGAAGTACTACCCCTCTATTTTAGGACAGGTTCATTTGAAAACTGTAACTGGACAACTCTATTTGTGTAGTCGACTGTGGCATAGTAGGAATGAATCCAATCCATGCCGAGAATGACATCAAAATTAGTCATCTCTAATTCGACTAAGTCTGCTGAGGTGATTTTCTAAAATATCATAACTGGATAGTTCATGTATACCCGCTAGGCTATGATAGTTTTCCCACTGGGGTAGAGACTGAAAAGGGATCTACTAGAATTTCAAAACCTACTCTAAAATCAACTGCTATGTAAGGAGCAAAGAAATATAAGAAAGCTCCTGGATCTAGCAAAGCGTAAACATGCAAGTGATCAGGAGAATTTTCCTGATCTTGCCGGGACTGGAGAGCATAAAGTATGTTTGGGTGTTGCCCATTAGTAGCACTGGAAATGGCACCCTGCTATTTGGGCAACTGTACTGGGTTGAGGAATGGTTCTACTGACCCAGATAACCTGACTGGGGACAATCACTGACTCTGTGGCTTGGCTTGCCACATTCAAAATAGACATCGCTGCTAGCTCTGCAAACACCCTTGTAGTTCTTACCATATTTCTGACAAAGGGGATTAGTTTGGGCATTGCTGACACTGCCCTGAGACTTAGAGCCTGGCGCCCTATCTCTATTGTCATCTATGAATTTTAGCACTGGAGCACTAGATGAAGAAGGATCTGGAACAGATGACTTAGGATGGAATTGAGAACGATTCCTTGCTTCCGATTTAGGCTGAGCAAAGTTGAAACTACTTGTCCTTGCTCTTTTATTTTGCTTCTCCCTCATCTTAATGTTTTGCTCTTCTATCTACTAAGCATGGTTCATAATCCTGGCTATGCTTATGTCACTATTCAACACCGCAGATATGGACTCATTGACCAGACTATCATTCACCCCAAAAACAAACTTACTCCTCTTGGCCCTGCTGTCTGTCACTACATGGGGAGCATATCTGGCTAAATGAATAAACTTAAGAGAATACTCATTCATTGTCATGTTTCTCTACCTGAGGTTGATAAATTCTAACACATTATCTTCTCTCAGCTCTTGGGGAAAGAATCTATGTAAGAATGTGGTGACAAACTCCTCCCACTCTATGGATCCTGCATCAACTGACCTCTCTAACTTCCACTGCTTGATCCCAGTGTGAGCAACATCTTGAAATTGATAGGTATCTAACTTAGCACTCTTAATAAAAGTAACCCCCATGATATCCGTAACCTTTTGAACTTGATCAAGAAATTCCTGAGGGTCCTCTGCCTTAGACCCAAAAAGGGATGGAGGATTCATTCGGGTGAAGTCCCGAATCTTGGCTGCGACTGAATTGGCCACTGGGTTGACTAGAACGATAGTTGGTCATTCATTCTGAGCAGTAACTGACTGACCAAGAGTAGTGAATATAGCTCTGAACTCTGCATAAGAGACATGTTCACCCAAAGGATCTCCGGGCTGAGGGGCTAACTGATTTCCAGTTCTCTTCTTGGGAGGCATGTTCTGTAAATAGAAGAGAAAAGGATTAGACTGAGAGATTAACTTAAGATTATGCTCACAGGCATAATATGAATACTAAAAGGAGGGAAACTGTTCCTAAAATATCTTATAGCCTCCTGTACATAAATGTGGCGCACAACACACCCATGTACAAGACTCTACTAGATGCGGCTTTAAGACTTCCTAGGACACTATTGAACCTTAGGATCTAATAACAAGTTTGTAACGCCCCAAATCTAGTACCCGAAATGCTACACGGTACTCATGACCCCGAAGGACCACAAGCTAACCCATGACTGATATCTGTACCTGAACACTGCATAATATATTGTATAAATATGGAAATAAAGGCTGAAAGGCCATAAGGTTCAAAACTGATAAAACATAACATCTGAAAGTACAGTATATCAATACCTAAACAAACTAAAAGAAAACTGTCTAAACATATTGTTGTCTGAAAAGCCTCTAAAACTAAACTGTCTAAATAAGGAGTTGATGGGACATGTCTCCAACTAACTCCAACTACTGAAATGAACTAAGTAATGAAGAAATAAAGTAATGATCATGTCCTCGAAGGATGAGGCTTCACTGCTAACTTTCACTGCTAAAACTGGAATGCTAATAATGCTCTGGAGCTCGTGCTTCGGAACCTATGGTATAGAATAAAATACTATAGTGCAAATATGTCAGTATGATTGAATGTAATGGTATGCATGTGAGGTAAACTGAATACAAAGGGTTCAAATGCATGAACAATGCTAACTGACTGTATGACATGAACATGAGAATACATGCATGAATAAGTGACTGTAACTGAATTCATGATGGTACTGACTACTGAGTATGATTACTGATAACATGAGTTACTAATAACTAATAAAACTGATACTGAGTGACTGTGTCTGATAGTCTAGATTCTGATGAATCTAACTGAGTTCTGTACTGTGCTGAGTTGATTGTATCTGACAGTCCTGAAATCTGATGAACTATCTGAGTTATTTTACTGAGACTAAGACTGTGAGAAGTATTCATCTAACCGACATTCCCTAAATAATTCATTATAGCTAAGTTGGGGTCCAATCTGTAACCCCAATTGAAAGGTTTTCAATATCGCGCCACTGGTAAAGACAAGAAGTGGGTGACCCTCACCTAGAAGTGTCCCCAAAAGAGAACAATGGGACCCTCATCTGACAGTATTTATCCACCTCATCAACCTTCATCTGCCAGTGTTAATGTCTCAACCTATGTTGGATATATAGTTCTAGAATAAAAGGATTACTTCTAAGGATCACACCCTCAACTGTCAGTGTGTGTCCTCATCCTTAGGTTCACTCAGTGCTAAATCCTACTCCCATCTAAATAGACACTGAACATGATTAACTGAACTGAACCGGACTGAGTTCATTGAGTTCCATTGACTGACGGAATACTACTAAGATTATTAAATTACTGACCTTTCTGAGATTATTGGGATTACTGACCTTTATCATAACCAACTAAAGTTCATGGTTTTCAACTCACATGCTAACATATTTTCATAAAAACACATAAAGATTCCAACTTGGGAATCATACAACAACAACCACGTGAACATAATCAACCCATAGCATGAATATCAAAATCCATAGTTTAAAACTTGATTTTTGGGATTCATGGATAAAAGGAATCCATGAATGAATACTATGCATACCTTAGTACGTGATTCTATGAAGATTTACGGTGGAATTTTCTTGAATTTGAATCCCCAATTGAGAACCCTAACTTGTTCTTGAGAGAATTTTTAGAGAAATGACTATATTTTGGTTGAATTGGAGCTAAATCCTGTGTTATAGGCTCATATAAGGGATGGAAATACCCATTCTACCCTTAAAGTAACTCAAAAATAGGGTGTTTACGTCACTTAGGCCATAAGATATGCGGCGCACAACTTATCGCGTAAGCTAGGTTGTGCGGCGCACAACTTATCACCTATGTTAGGTTGTGCGTCCCACAACTTATGGCATAACTATTCCAGTACCCTTGGGCAATTTTTTAGGCGACGCACTCCACTTTGCAAAGCCATAACTTCTTGCTCGGGTGTCGGATTTTGGTAAAATTGGTATCATTTGAAAAATAATTCAATTATCTACAATTTGGTGGGTCTAAATATTCCAAAATACCATATATACATCAAGTTATGCTTGTTAAAATATGACTCTTGCAAAATCAAACACTAAAACTTGATGGATTCAAAAGATCTTAGCTTGCCTTACTCTAAGTGACTCTTATGAACACGCTTAACATATCATAAGCTCTCTTCTCACTAGGATACTCATTGTAAGTCATGTACTCAAATATGATTAACAAGATAGGAGGTTTTATATGTAGGAACAATGGTTCATTTTCTAGCTTAGAAATATATGGGGTATTACATTATTCCACTCTTGGACCCTTAACACTACACACAACAATTCACCTATATCTTACGTTGGCACAAGAGGGACATCAATCTCCCAAGCATCCAACGTTTTCAAGGTTGAATCCAACACGAGTGATTCCACACTCAAGTTGAAACCTAGTTACAATTTCGGCCAAGGAGGGCCTTTCTCTCAAGAGAAATGTTTCTAAGTGTTACACTTTCATATTCATCAAAATCTAAGTAGTAAATGACCTAACATATTCTATTTACAGTAGGTTACAAAAATAGTGTGAAATGTCCAAAAGATCCCTTAGTCAAATGCTTTACTTTAGGTTCCCTTGCTGTGTAGAATGTGGACTACTTTGGAGCCTTTTTAGGCCCTCCTTTGAACTCATTTGCACACACCAAGTCTCGGGTCCAACATATGCCCTCATAAGTCCATCTACATGATCATAGTTGTATCATCATCCCCTTCTTGAAAAGGATTTGACCTCGAATTTATACCTTGCAAAATCAATAGAAGACAAACAAGCAAATATCCTTATGGCATGAGGGTTACGGTTAGCAAAATAAACACATCAACATGCCATGCCGAGGGGGGACAAATTTGAAGTATATCCACGGGTCCTTTGTATTAAACTTTGAAAGACTAGTACAGATGTTACAAAGGAAGTGTCTTGGATAAATGTCAAAACAAAATGAGCCTAAATTGAGAATAATCCTTTCCCATCCTAAGTTGGAACCGGGATCAAATGGTAGTCGTAACCAAGGGCTTAGGTCTCGGCCAGTACTCCTACTTTCCCCTATGGTGCTGTCCTCAAAATTAGGCATACCCTCAATATTACTATGGAAAATATCATGAGCACAAAGAGGGTAGAGGAAGGTGTCACACAAGTTAACTCCAACTAGGATGTCCTCATGTAAGTACTTACAAATTTAAAGTTCATCATCATTTGTATGCTCAACATAAGAAACACACGAAGAAGGAGTAGATAGCTTTTCTAGGTATGCAACACTTTTACTTTCAAGAGATTAGTCCCTACATAAACATAAACTATAATGGGAAGTAATGGGACCATACTCAAGAAATAAAGAACAAAGGCCGATACTACTCCTACCATACTCTAAGATGGAATCCGGGTCAAATGGGAGAAGCAGCCATGGGCATGGGTCTCGGTCATACTCCATTACAAAAGGGTAACCCGCGCTTAGCTTCATACTATCACAGGAAGCCAAGGGGTTATGAACAAAACCATTTTCACAAGTATAATCACAATTTGGGTTTCCTATACCTTCAAACAAATCAAGGTCATCTTCACCCGATTGATTATTTTGCATGACCTCGCTAGGTTTTGGTAACCTGTATACCAACATAGTCTCACATTGATTTTCACAAGGGTTCACTAGTGTGTGAGTACTCTTGTTAATTGGTAATAAAACCTTTTTCAAGTTATAAGGGCTAGCACTAGATGGACATAAATCATTCTTAGAAAAAGAATCAATTTTGTCATCTAATGGATCAAATAGTGCTTGCATACTTACAACAAGAGCTTGGTCCTTACATGACCTAACATCACCAAGAGTATCACCATAGGGAGACTCAAACACCTCTACTCTAGGTAAATATGCAACTATATCCAATTGGCCACTACTAGCCACAACACAACATTCAAAGTTCATAGGAATGTAGGGGATAGCATTTTTACCTCGTAGCTCACATGAGCTACAACCTTCCTCTTGACGTGTGTCTGGGCAGCCCACTTGCTTCCTTTGACCTACCATATAATCCAACCTTTCATTTGCCATAGCTAGGTCTCGGGACATAGTGTCAAGGTAGGCCAAAATAACATTGGTGGAATTGTTGTCCATGGTTTCCCTTGTAATTGTACCTAAAAAAAAAGAAAATAACATGTCTACAAAACAAAATACAAGTTAGTTCAAAACAACCTCACCACACTCTCACACACTTGATCGTCTCACACTTGGTTTCACAAGTGTTACAAGCCGGCTTGTACTTCGCGAGTGATTGAGGGTCGAGTCTACTCTTGCCCGTAATAGATTTTTGTTTGAGTTGACTCAAGGAAAATTTGTTTACAAACTTGAACCAACAAGATACAATGAATTCACAAAAGAAAAAAGCACACAACAAATGCTTAACACAAATGAATGAATACAAAGACTAACCAACAATCTAGTAGATGAGTACTAGTTTGCCAATTAGTATTGGAACCAACGAAATTGAAACTAAGGAACAACAACCGGAAACTACAAAATATGAAATTTGAGCCAAAATTCTATGCATGAACAGTAACTTGATGATGTGGCAGCCACGTATTAGTTGCGGTCTTTCTAACGAATTGTTATTCTCAAATATTCATGTCTTGGTCAAAAATTTAATTTGGATTGGTGGAATTTTGTTTTAGGAGGGAAAAGTAAGTCTTGTAGCCTTTTTCAATTTTTAATTTTCAAGACTTGAATTTCTCTTGTACTTCTCCTCAAAACATGGACCCTTAAATCTTGAAAAAGTGTTGGAAAGTGGTTGAGACTTGATTGATAGGTCTTGGTTGGTTGTAGTGTCTTTCAAGACTAACAAATAATACACCACTTTTCCTTCAACTTTTTGGATGTAGCATTCACTTTATCTTCAATAATATATGAAGGTGGTGATGAACATCAAGAATAACAACAACAAAAACAACAACAACAACTACAACAATAATCTCCTAGAACACCAACAATTTTTCACACGGCCAACCCCACAACAACAATGTCTCACACGGCCAAGACTACAACACTTCAACAAAATATTCTTAGGCCACCAATTTATAAAAACATTCACTTACAAGCTTAATAAAAACAACTTCAATGTCAATAATGTCACCAATACATGGCCAAAGGTGAAGCCACAACAACAATGCCAACACAATCGGCCAAGTTATGTTCACAATTACAAGATCAACATTTCAAGCTCAAATTTAGATTGAAACTAAAGAGTGTTAGGTATGAAGAAAACTAACACTACAAACAACAAAACAATTAAAAAATATCGGCCAAGACACAACAATAACACAATTCTCGGCTAAGAACACAACATTGGCAAATTACACCTTTTCTGAAATTTTCAGTTTTTCAATAATTTTTTATTTATTTTTAAGTTAAAGATCCTAAGATTGATCTTGTGGGAATAAGATCAAACCATGCTATGATACCAAATGACACAAGAAAAACAAAAAAGTATCAAAACACACTCCAAATTAGTCCAATAATCTTAAGGATCCGAGGACCTTTTTGGAGATCACTCTTGGATTCGCTACCAACAAGGAGAATACAAGATTCAATGATATTTATAACACCCAAAATAGAATCAACACGTGAGGAACAAGAGGATTACACTAATAATAAACAACAGTTACAACAACAAAGATTACACTAGACAAAGGGATAGATAGATAGACTACAGGAAGGCATAATCTTAAGAACCCACAAGCTTATTCCACTCTTGGACCCTTAACACTACACACAAAAATTCACCTATCTCTTACGTTGGCACAAGAGGGACCTCAATCTCCCAAGCATCGAACGTTTCCATGCTTGAATCCAACACGAGTGATTCCACACTCAAGTTGAAACCTAGTAACGATTTCGGCCAAGGAGGGCCTTTCTCTCAAGATAAATGTTTCAAGTGTTACACTTTCATATTCATCAAAATCTAAGTAGTAAATGACTTAACATATTCTATTTATAGTAGGTTATAAAAATAGTGTGAAATTTCCAAAATAACCCTTAGTCAAATGCTTCACTTTAGGTGCCCTTGGTGCATAGAATGTTGACTATTTTGGATCCTTTTTAGGCCCTCCTTTGCACTTCATTTGCACGTACCAACTCTCGGGTCCAACATACACCCTCATAAGTCCATCTACGTGATCATAGTAGTATCAAATCTAAAGTCTTTAACCTTTGGGTTATGGATGATACCTTACCAGGATCAACCCGAATAAAAGACTAGTTGAATAAACCAACGTATTCTTTAAGTTTGAAAGAATTGAAAGGTAAATTATCCACTTAGATTGAGAAATAAATGGGTAAACTTTAGAATTCAACAACTTTTACAATTGAAGTTATAACTTGGAAACTTAGGATAATACACAACCTCAGCTGCTTGAACATCTCGGTGAACATAACTCTAGTTTGCCTACTCTCATTGAATTAACATTTACAGTAGAACTTACTAGTTTGAACACTATTTGCTACAAATATCTGAATATGGTTACTTAGTCAAAAAAAACCCTTTACTCTGAAACCTTCAATCAACAGTCTATTAACAACCATAATAATTAGTTTAACAGTATTCCCTATGGGATTCGACCCCAACCTAGTTGGGTTCTATATTTTATAGCGACCGCTTACACTTTCTAACGAGAGTTGTAATTTGGCCGTATCAAATTTTGGCGCTGTTGTCAAGGAATATGGTTGTCAATTAAGTTTGTGATTGTTAATTGATCTTTGGTCAAGTTTCTTAAATTTTACCTTTATTTGTCATTTTTGTTCATTACAGGCTCATTGTTGTTTATGTCATACACCAGAAGTTTAGGAGAACTATTAGTACCCTTCAATCCTGAACCTCACCTAATTGGCAGAATGGAAGAACAACAAGAAGCTGAGAGACTTGCTGCCTTGGATAGAGCATAAGTTAATCAACAGAATGATGGCCAACCATCCCGTGTTCCTAATCCTAATGAGAAAGATTTGGGGGATGATGATTTGATCAACCCAGTAAACAGGAGGCATACTGAGGACATAGTTGTGCCAGTGAATATAAATCAGGCAGCTAGAGTAAGAGCAAACCACCAACCTACTGTACAGTTTGCCCCTAATGAGGAAGATGACACAGACTTGGTTGAGGCTGGTGCGACTGGAGAAATTATTCCACCACCATTGGCAGCTGGGGTAAAGTTCAACTTAACAACTACCATGATACAGCTGCTTAATCTCAAAGGGTTATTTAGAGGACTTCCAGGGGATGACCCGAATATTCACTTGGTAAACTTCATCAAAATTTATGAATCCTTTAACAACCCTGGGGTTAGACAAAATGCAATTTGTCTTCGGTTATTCTTGTTGTCTCTGTCTAGGGAGACAATAATGTGGTTGAATGAATTAGCTCCTGATTCTATAACAAACTGGAGGCAATTGAAATGAGCTTTCCTAGAAAGGTTTTTTCCGCCCTCCAGGAAGTTACAATTGAGGGACGAGATTAGCAACTTCAGACAATTACCGAATGAGGCACTACATGAGAGTTGGATGAGATTTAAGAAGAAGCTAACATAGTGTCCCAACCATAAGATAATTGATGAATATTTGATGGATATATTTTACAAAGATTTAAACTCCATCACCAATCCAACTGTAGACAATGCTGCAGGGGGAGCATTCATAGAGCTTACTTTCACCAAAGTTACAGATATATTGGAACGTTGACTAAGATAAGTAGAGATTGGCATACCAGGGATTCTGTGGTATCAAGACCTACTGTGTCTAGAGATATGACTGTGGAGAAATGCAAGAGAGAGGATGAATAAGATCAAGATATGGTGCACATGAGGACCTAGATGGATCTTCTCACTAAGCATTTGCTATCTAGAAAGACTAAAAAGGTAAAAGTTATTGGTTCACAAAGTAGAGCTGAATCTGATTCTAAGGAGGAGGCCAATTAACTAAATAATCAGGGGGGTTTCTGAGGCAACAGACAAGGAAATCAAGGTCGGAACTATTACGACAAAGTTGGTTACAAAAATAAGGATCAAGGGAGCTGGAAGAATAAGAATGATAGAAGTGTACTGTATGTACCTCCTGGAAGGTGTGATAATGCTACTACCAATTCAGGTAAGATATCCATGGAGGACATGATGGAGAGGATTTTAAAAGGGTTTGAAGTGACCAATACTGGTGTGACAACGGTGAAGAGTGACCTATCCTCCATGAGTCAGCTAGTTAATTCGCATTCAGCTTCTATCAAACAGTTGGAGCAGTAAATGAGCCAACTCCCAATGGCATTTAACTAGAGGAAGAGCGGTACATTGCCGAGTGATACAGTGCAAAATCCTTAAAATGATGGATCTTGCATGGCTATTACCACTCGAAGTGGTAAATTCTTATCAGGCCTTTCTGTGGGCAAAGCTACAGTTGATGATGTGATTAAAGAAGATGTTGAAGATGAAGAAAACCATCTAGTGGAGTTTGAGAAACTAGTTAGTAATGATATTTTATCTAACCATTAGTAGGTTGATGAGTTAGAAAAAGAAAAGGGAAAGGAGAAGGAAGCAGTGGTTACTACTCACCTAAAACTATCGCCTCTCTTCCCTTATCAACTAAAAAAGAAGGCTGATGACATAAAGTTTAGCAAATCTATAGTGATGCTGAAGCATCTAACGGTGAATGTGCCTTTAGTTGAGGCACTAGAGAAGATGCCTGGATACGCTAAATTTATGAAGGACCTTGTGATGAAGAAAAGAATAGTGAGCTATGAATCGATGGATAATCTTTACCATTGTGGCGCCATTTCAAAAAGATCCTTGGTGCAAAATAAAGAAGACTTGGGAGCATTTACCATCCCTTGTACTATCGGGTCTCTTGATTTTGCTAAGTCCTTATGTGATCTGGGAGAAAGTATTAACTTAATGCCACTTGTTGTTTATAAAAAGTTGGGTTTGGGGGATCCTACACCCACAAATATATGACTAGTGATGGCAGACAGATCAGTGAAGCGGCCAGTGGGGATATTGTATGATGTGCTAGTAAAGGTGAACAAATTTATATTTCCTACTTATTTCATCATTCTGGATTACGAGGTGGATTTTGAGGTACCCATAATCTTGGGTAGACCTTTCCTCGCAACCAGGAGCGTGTTTATTGATTTATGGGCAAATGACCTACTGTTCAGACTTAACGATGAGGTAGTTTGGTTCGATGTATGCCATTCTATGAAGCATCATAAGGACATGAGTGTATTCTCTATCATCAATGTTTATAATAAAGAAGAGCAATAGGTGCCAATCGAGGAGAAATTTATTGTTGAAACTTTGGCTTCAGTCTTGATGAACTTTGATAGCGAAAGTAGTGAGTAATGTGAGAAGATAGTGTGTGATCTGGCGGGAATGGGATCATATTCATAATATCCCAATAAACTAGATTTATATCTAAAAAATCACCCAACACCACCGGCTAAGCCATCTATCGAAGAGCCACCGGTGTTGGAGTTGAAGGAATTGTCAGGCAATCTACGGTATGTGTTTCTAGGTAGTGGAAACACTCTACCTGTAATTATTGTATTATATTTGAGTGAGCATCTGGTTGAGGCACTTATATCCGTTCTTAGGAGATATAAAAGGGCTATAGGTTGGACTATTACCGATATTATTGGTATTTCTCTAGGTATTTGCACTCACAAGATTCAACTTGAAAAAGATTGCACACCAACCATTGAGCACCAATGCCACCTTAACCCACTGATGCAAGAAGTGGTCAAGAAAGAGATCATTAAATGGCTTAATACAGGAGTTGTATACCCCATCTCTTATAGTAAGTGGGTAAGCCCTGTCCAATGCGTACCCAAGAAAGGGGGCATGACTGTAGTGGCGAATAACAAAAATGAATTGATTCCACTCAGGCCTGTGACTGGATGGAGAGTTTGCATGGACTATCATAAGCTCAACTCATGGACTTTAAAGGACCACTTCTCGATGTTTTTTATGGATCAAATACTTGATCGATTGGCGGTAAGAAGTTGGTATTGTTTTATGGATGGGTATTTGAGCTATAACTAGATTTATATTGCTCCAGAGGATCAGGAGAAGATGACATTCACTTGCCCATATGGCACTTTTACTTTCAATTGGATGTCACTTGGTCTGTGTAACGTACCCGCCACCTTTCAATGGTGCATGATTTCTATCTTTTTCGATATAGTGGAAGACACCTTGGAGGTCTTTATGGATGATTTTTTAGTGATAGGTGGTTATTTTGAGCCGTGTCTGGTAAATATGAGTAGAGCATTGCAAAGATGTGAGGAGTTTAACTTACTGCTGAATTGGGAGAAATTCCACTTCATGGTGGAGGAAGGCATTGTTCTTGGTTACAAAATTTCAGCCAAGGGAATAGAAGTCAACCAGTCAAAGGTCGAGGTTATTGAGAAACTACCTCCTCCCATTTCAGTAAAGAGAGTCAGTAGTTTCCTTGGTCATGCGGGGTTCTATCATCAATTTATTATGGACTTCTCCAAAATTTCAAACCCACTTTGCAAGATTTTGGAGAAGGAGGCCAAGGTCATATTTGATGATGATTGTAAGAAGGTATTTAAATGCCATAAGAAGAAATTAGTTGTTTCCCTAATCATTGTTGCAACAGATGGGTCGATGCCATTTGAAATCATGTGTGATGCAAGCAGAGTGGAGATTGGGGTTGTGCTTGGCCAAAAGAAAGAAAAGTTGTTTCATCCAATTTACTGTGCAAGCAAGGCATTGAATGAGTCTCAAGAGAATTACACTGTGACAGAGCAGGAACTTCTCATAGTGGTCTATGTATTTAAGAAGTTTCATGTTTATTTATTGAGGACCAAAGTAGTAGTGCATACAGACCATGCCGCTTTGAGGTATTTGATGGAAAATAAGGATGCTAAGACAAGGCTAATCAGATGAGTGTTGCTTCTTCGAGAGCTTGACTTTGAAGTCAAAGATCGGAAAGAATACGAGAATCAAGTTGCGGATCACCTGTCCAGACTTGAGGGAGATCAAGCAGTCAAGGATGAGCTTAAAATTGATGATACATTTCTGGATAAGAAAATCCTGGCTGCTGTGCTTGAAAGAGTACCTTGGTATGCGGACTTTGCAAATTATGTGGTAAGTTAGATTATCTCAGAGAATCTTTCTTTTCAGTTTCTCCATGATGTTACACACTACTTTTGGGATGAGTCATATTTATTTCGACATTATGCGGATAACATTATGTAAGACCCCACAAAATCCTAAGCTTAATTCAGTCCTTTAAAGCTTGTTAAGGGTCCCAGACTTAGAAAATTTCAGCTAAGTATCAAGACTTAGAATTATTTTAGCCCTTAAAAATTGGAGGATTTTATTTTTGACCTTTTCGACCTTAGAATGTCAATTTTCAAATTGATTCATGATTAGGGTCACTTGTAGGTCATCTCAGGCCAGTTTTGGATTTTTCGGACTAGCGTAAGGGCGAGTTTGGATGCCCAAAATAGTGAGGGGTTGTGATAGACCTGTGTGCGAGGGCCAGTCAACCCAGCTAAGGGTCGCACCGTGATGGCTTCTTAACCCGAGCAGGGCTCGCGTCGCGCTGGATACTTGACCGAAGTAGGGATCGCGACACGAGGGCCCAGTTCAGCATTATTTTGATACGGGTTGTGGGGGTAAATGGGTCATTTTTCCTACCCTTATTCAGCCAAAAACACAAAATTCAGCCTCTATTCACCAAAATATTCTCACTTTATCTCAAATTCTCTCAAGAACAAGCCTTAGGGTTTTCAATCCAAGATTCAAATATCAAGAATTTTACCATCAATCTTCTCAAATCAAGCATCAAGGTATGTGAAGTGTTCATCTAAGGGTCCCTTTCACCCTTGGAGTTCAAGAAAACCCTTTTAAAATCTTAAATCATGATTTCCATATTGTGGGTTGTATTGTACTCATGTTAATCTTGTTGTATGATTTCCAAGTTGTGATCTTTAATGAACTTCATGAATTTATATTAGCATGTGGGTTGAATTCCTTGAAATTGAATTGATTTGATGGAGCCATGATGCATTGGTTTATTATTCATGCCCAAGAACAAGGTTATGCCTCTCATGTGTTTGTCAAAATGCCTAAGTGAATAAATTGTGCCTTGTGATTCATAGGTGATCTTATGATGACTTCATGCTAGAACTACATGTTCAAAATGACTCCCATGTTAAAGCTATGCCTTGAAAGTGTTTGTTGGAATGCCGATGTGAATTGTTTAGTGTACTTATGACATGATAGTATGCATTCTTATACATGTACAAGTTCAAGATTTTCAAGTTCTTGATGAAATGCCTCATTTATTGCATTGTGTATAGTTGACTATTGTTATGTTTCCAAGAATTATCATGTCTTATTATTATTCATGCAATCAAGTCCTGAGGGTATTTCATGCCTGACAATTTAGTTGTATACCTAGAGCCAGTGTCAGTTACAGAATAGTCTCAGTTACGTCATGATCAGTAGTACTCTTAGTCAGTTACAGAACTCAAGAAAAACTCAGTAAACTCAGTATCAGTATAGTCCCATTCGTATTTAGTTCAGTCCTCAATAAACTCAATCAGTAAGCAGAATTCATTAGTAATCCATCAGTAAATGGAAACTTAGTGAACTTAGTCCAATTCAGTTAAACAGTATGATCAGTAGTAGTTCAGTCAAGCCTAGTATAAGCTAGGAAATCAGTTCAGTGTCTATTCAGTTGGAAGTAGGATTCAGCATCGAGTGAACCCAAGGATGGGGACTCACCTGCCAGTGGAGGGTGTGATTCTTAGAAACAATCCTTGCATTCCAGAACAACATAGCCAGTGTAGGTTGAGAAATCAAACCTGTTAGTTGAGGGTTGATGAGGTGTTTTAACCTGTCAGCTGAGGGTTCCACCGCTCTCGTTAGAGTACCTGCCAGATGAATATATCTCTTTAGTTTTCTTTACCAGTGGCACGTTACTAACACCCTTCCAGCTGGGGTTACAGGTTTGGACCCCAACTCTATCCAGAAAAAGAGGCATGTCAGTTAGATGACTACTTACCACAGTCTCAGTTTCAGATTCAGTCTCAATATAGAACTCAGTTCATTTCTACATATTCAGGACTGTCAAACATAGTCACTCAGCTCAGTATGGAACTCAGCATAGTTCCATAGAATCAGGACTGTTAGATACAGTCACTCTGTTATCAGTAGTACAGTATCAGTAAACTCAGATCTCAGCAAATCAGTATTCAAAACTCAGTACTCAGTGTTATGCTGATCTCAATTATAGTTTATGTATTCATGCATGTACTCTCATTTAGATATTCTCATGTCATCTAGTCAGTATTATTCATGCATACGAACCCATGCATTATAGCCTACCTCACCTAGCATACCAGTATATTCAAAGTGCTGACGCATATTTTCTTTTGCGCTATGATGTCTTATATCATAGGTTAAGACTCACGGGCTCCTGATCGCACTTAGAAGCCCAATCTATCAATAGAAGACTTTGTGGTGAGTACTCATAGTTCGAGGACATAGTTAGCAGTTCAGTATTTCAGTTTATCAGTAGCTCAGTAGGAGAAGTTAGTTAGGGGCTTGTCTCATCAACTCCATGTTTCCAGTCAGTTTAGAGGCCTTTTAGACTAGAGTATTTTCAGACAGATGTTTCAATTTTGGTATTTTTATACCGTATTCATTTTTATTACAGTATTGAACCTTATGGCATGTTTTCCTCCCAATTTTTGCATAGTTGCAGTTTACTATTCACTTATTGCAGTAGGTACCAGTCATGGGTTAGCTTATAGTCCTTTAGGATTATGAGCACCGTGTAGCTTTCGGGGTACAGACTCAGGGCATTACACATTATTAGGCGGTGTATCCCAGAGGTGGAAATGCTAAGTATCCTAGAATCTTGTAATGCTTCCCCGGTCGGGGGTCATCGTGTAGGTGACCGTACTGTAAGGGAAGTGTTGTAGAGCAGTTATTATTGGCCGACCTTATTCAAAGATGCATATGAGTTCGTGCACAGGTGTGACCAATGCCAGAGACAAGGGTCAATTTCAAAACACCATGAGATGCCCATGATAAAAATGATAGAAGTGGAGTTGTTCGACATCTAGGGCATTGATTTTATAGGGCCCTTTGTGAGCTCTTATGGGTTAAAATACATCTTGGTCTCCATCGATTATGTTTCTAAATGGGTTGAGGATGTTTCCTTGGCCAATAATGAAGGAAATAGAGTGGTTGCATTCTTTAAAAAGAATATCTTCTCTCGTTTTGGGGTACCACATACCATCATAAGTGACGATAGATCATATTTTTGCAATCGAGTATTCTGGGCTGCTTTGGTGAAATACGGTGTTAATAAACACGAGGTGGCAACTCCATATCACCCACAGACTAGTGGGAAAGTGGAGATTTTAAATCGGGAGATAAAAGCTATTCTTGCCAAAACGGTGAATGCAAGTAGACAAGATTGATCTAGGAAGATGGATGATGCCTTGTGGTCATATAGAAAAGCTTTCAAGACACCCATTGGCATCTCACCGTACCAATTAGTCTTTGGAAAGGCATGTCACTTGACGATTAAATTGGAACAGAAGGCACTGTGGGCACTTAAAAGGCTAAATTTGAATTGGAATGAGGCAGCAGAGTTGCGACTGGGGCAGCTAAATGAGATGGATGAGTTCTATCTCGATACTTATGAAAGAGCAGACTTATACAAAGAAAAAATGCAGAAGTACCATGACCGAAGGATAAAAAAGTGAGACTTTCAGAAGGGTGATTGGGTACTCCTTTTCAATTCTAGACTGAAGCTCTTTCCAGGTAAACTTAAGTCAAAATGGTCTGGCCCATTCAAAGTTAACCAAGTCTACTCATCTGGAGTAGTTGAACTTGAAAATTAGGATGGAAGTGTCTTCAAGGTTAACAGGCAATGAGTGAAGCTGCATATCGATCCAATGGACTCGGTAAAGTGCTTAGCTACCATCTATCTCGAAAACATCTAAGTAATTAAGATAACTGCATTGTGTCGCGATAATAAATCAGGAGCTATTGGGAGGCAACCCACAAAGTGTTATTGTAAGCATAGTTAAAGTTTATTTGTTATTTTTGTGCAATTTGATGTGTTATTTAAGTGTGAAGGAAGAGAAATACAAGAAAACAAAAGTTGAACAAGGTGGAGAGGAAGAAAGAAAGAGAGAGAGAGATGGCTGAGAGAGGGGGGAAGAGCACCAATAGTATCTTTGAAATTTTTTCTAGTGTACGTAATTAACTATGGAATAATCAATAGATTATTGCAAGGATTCTTCATTTTGAAAAAATTTTAATTATTTAATTTTACTAATTGGCATCCTCAATTCATATGCCGTATCAAACAACCAACAAAAAATGGGTCATCAAAGGGTTGACGGACCGTCACTAGAGTCATCAAAAAGAAACCAGAAACCTAAGTTACTGGAATGAGATCGATGAACGACTTGACGAACCATTGGGTTGACCATCGCACCAAGGAAGAATGATGTTCTGGTAAGATGCAACGGTTCACCTGACGGACCATCAGACTACTGATGGACCGTTGGGTCGACCGTCAACTTAACCCTAATTTTGATGGATCGGGTCAGCTAAATCCAATGCTGAATAAGTTATCCTTATTCGACCGAAATGATTTTAAATTGATAAAGAAAAATAGTTGGGTACGTTACCAACTCTTCAAATGCTAAGCCTATTTAAATTCCCCTGCATTCAAAGTACCTTAAGGTATTTATATCCCTATAGGACTTTCTCTCTTCCCTTTCTCTCCTATTTAAACAACTCCATCCTTCTTTTCCTCACATCAAAATTTCACTTCATATCAGGAACATGTAAGAAATTGATAGGTGTAACTATCTTGCGCGAAGTAAATGCAAGTTCAACGTTTTCCTTGCCAAAAACTTGAATCTTCCTTTATTTTTCATTGTAACCTCTTCTTGCTCATCCACAACTTCTTTGTAAGTCACGAATAGGGACTTGTCATACAAAATATGAATAGTGGCACATGTGTCGTACCACCAATTAGAAATTTTATCTTTTATAACATAGATCTCGCTCACAATAGCAACGATCTCTTCATCTTATTTTGTTGAATTTACTTCTGATTTTTGGGTTTTTCTAAACCTGCAATATCTATCTATAATGATTAGGTTTTTCACACATAAAGCAGTTTCTCGCATGGACTTCTTGAATTTCTTTTTATCCTTTTTAAGATCAAGAAAATCTCCTTTACTTTATTTTTTATTGTTGGATTTATTTAAGGGCTTATCCAAAGCATTGGCCTTATTATTGTTATTATATGAATTTCCAATCTTATCTCTCTCTCGATTTCTCTTCGATTCGAAGGTGCTTTTGATTTTCTTACAAGGAATTTTTTTAAAATCATGGAGAATTTTCTTCTTGTGACATTTCAAGATATTGACAATTTTGTTATAATTACTCCAACTTGAAAATTTTCAGGAAGTTTAATCCCCGCAACCCTCAATTGATTTACTATAACCTGTAGTTCATGTACTTATGCCAAAATAGGCTTATCATCACTAAACTTGAACTCAAAATACTTAGAACTAAGAAACTTTTTCGTACCTTTTTCCTCGACTTTGTATTTGAATTCCAATGCATTCCAAATTTTCTTTGTCGAATGTTCAATGGTGTAGATATCATAAGGACAATCTGAAAGTATGTTGACAATATGGCCTCTACACATGATTTCATCTTCCTTCCACTTTTTTCTTTGTGCTTTAAAATCATCATCTTTCGACGAAGGAATTGAGTAAGACTTGAATCAAGAACATAAAAAATCTTCAAAGTAATCAATATAAATTTCAAGATGGACAAAATATTGATTCATGAGTTTGATTGTGTCGGAATCCATAACAATAAAACCAAATTACCCTTTACACAAATCCTTAGCATCTTTGTTTTTACTTGATGTCCACTGTTCTCAATGAAAATATATAGAACAGTGATATTTGAAATCATCACAACCTAACATACCAAGTATTTTTCTATTTAGGAACAACCAAAGCTTTTCTGCCAAAGTTGTCAACCTGTAAAGCATAGAATAAATTTTTTAAATAGTCAATCCAAAATAACTCCCAAAAAAGAAAATCCAACGAAAGAATAAAACCACTGAAAAATTTCAAGACAAAATAAATACTTTTGTGTGAAATTTTTTTGCCAAAACAAAAAACGACGAAGCTTGCAAACTTCGACTTGTTGAAAAATTATCACCAAGTAGAACAGAAACTTAAACCAAACTTCTGCTTCAGATTTCACAAAAAAAAAAGTAAGACATCAAATTCAACCTATAAAATTGTCGGATAACAAAAACCACCAAAATAATAATTCAATATCGTTTTTAGATTGTTTGAGAATATGAATAATAAACACTAGATTAGAGGCTTGAAACAGGCATGAAACTCTTTCCTGAAAATGATATTTGCTCCATCTACTCTAGGAGATTGTTATGAATTTTAATGCAAATAATTTTAGTAGATATGACAAGCCTTTGAATTTCTGCACCAAGCTTATAGAGAAACAATCCTATTGAAAAATAAAAAATCTATAAATTGATCTTTTGTGGGGAAGAAAGAGTTTTTGCATAGTTTGAAAAGAAAGAAAAAGTTGTTCTACAAAATAAAGCTTCAGCAATTTATGTAGTTAAAATCTTTTAACCAACACCCACTATCATAAAAGTCACATGCCCTTTCTAAAAGAACACTCTTTTAATAAAAGTCATACCCTTTTAATAAAATACATATCCTTTTATTTAAATTATTAATTATTTTATTTAAACAATTACTAAAAATTCGGGTATAAATACTTCGTATGAATAAGTAATTACCAACATTTAATTATCAGAGATTAGGTTTTAAAAAATACTTTACATGTTTAGCCACATATTACTTGAATTGGAATTTCCTGTTGTTTAACTCAATTCACCTACAATTATATATGTTCTTATATGAAACTTTGTTAAAGTGAAAACTCTAAATAGAATATTCAAGTTTATGCTATATTTGAACTTAATCAGAGTTCATCATGGATGAACTCTGTAAACTGGAATGAAGAAGAAGAAAGAAGAATAAGAATGAAGAGAGAGAAGAGTTTAGATTGATCTCATAAATTGAATCTTGATCTTGTATTGTACAATGTATATTTAGTATGTATATATAACTAATCATGGAATATTCTAGAGACTAACTACTTAACTAACTCAATAAGTTATAAGTTATAAAGTTAGTTACTAACTACTTTTCGAAAGTTAGTTAACACTATTTTCACAGTGTTAGTTGGAAGGGCTGAGCTGGTTTCCCTTCTTTCAAAGCTGAATTCCCTTCTTTTAACACTCCCCCTCAATGTAGGTGATCCCAAATAGATTAAGTGTCACGACCCAAACCAAGGCCCTGGCCGTGACGGACATCCCGAACCATGAAGGCCCGAGAGCCCTTCTAACTTGTAATCATATACAACATTCATATATAAATAGGAAATGCGGAAATAAAATTTGCTACGGAAACATGGTCATAATATAAATTTAGTTTAACAATGAGGAATAAAATCCAACACCAGCTAAACACCGTCTAAAAACCGTCTGCGAAATCTCTACTACATGATCAAATAACAATTGTCTGAAAACTGAGACAAGGCCCTCAGTAGACCAAACTATAATAAATAATAATTGTCTGAAAGAAACTAGGCTTTATGAAATATAGAAGGCTCACCAACTGGAACTCTTCACTCCTGTCTGATGAAATCTACTGCTTATCAGGACCCCTAGATTATGCGTCAGAACCTGAAGGGAGGGGGGTCAATACAGATGTACTGATACGCAGAGCAATCCAAAATAAAGCTTTTATGTAAATAAAAGTAGTTGAGGGCTATACGTAAACATCATGAAGGATATAATTTTTAAAACACATGGGCATTCTTGAAAAAATATGAAAAACTTTCTGTCAAAAGTAGTTTCTGATCTTTGTATTACTTCTGAGTTAGGTGGCACTTCCCAACAATTTTGATATTCCATGGGCGGTATGGAATCCGCCATTGACTCGGTGGGGAAGCCCCCAACCCGAGTGTGCCGCAAGGGTTGGAGTTTCTAATTCTGATACGTCACACAGTACTAGGCCACCATAATATAATATACCCACATCCTCAAACCACGGTTTTGGGCAACGAGTTTTCTGAACTCGTGCCTTCTTCAAGAACCACCTAACATCTCTTTATGCCTAATTTTTATCATGTTCTGAATCATGCATTATTCTAGTTTCAACATCTAAAAATTCTGACTTCAAATATGCATTCTATTCTGTTCTGAATTACCATGGCATAATCTGAATTGGTGTCGTCACACCAAGACTTTCAAGTCCTCTTTTTTACAAGAGATAAAAAATTGACATACAATATTCAATGATCTAAGGATACATATCTTACTCTGTATAAATAAATATCTGAGTCAAACACCTCTCCCATAGACTACCATACAGTCCACACATGCTACTAGCTACCACATTAGTCTATCACTATAAAGTGGTAAATCATCCTCAAACATCGATTATTCAACTAACATATTTATTTACACAAAAGTCACCCTCACTCTGACTTCTAACTTTGTGACTTCATATCACCAACCTCTTGGTCTAATCTCACTACCAATAGGTTATGACACCGACACTTTAACTTATACTACTAATCAGGTGGAAATACAGTTCCAACATTCTGCTACACATCATTCCCCCTGAAGCATGACATCGGCAATATAAATTTTTGAAAAGAGATGGAATACTCTTAATACCGTAGGCTAAAAAGTATGATTTCATCAGAATTAAAGTTTACACAAAAATCAATACACTCTGAGGCGCTAACAGACTCTTCTCAAGTCCTTGCACAAATTTTAAACTCTTATATGGCTCAATCAGAAAGGACCATACCATTTAGACTCTAAACTTCTGCAATCGAATCACCCAAATAACGAGACATATCTGGGCACATCATAGTAAGGAAAGAATTGGGATAGCTATACTTTTGTATGGGCCACACCATAGCACAAATTAGAGTATGGAAAAGGAATATTCTGGATCAATAGCACGAACTAGAACATGAAGAAAGGGAAATATTCCTAAACGCCTAGTAGCCTTTTGCTTATAAGTGTGGCGCACTACACACCCATAAACAAGACTATACACGACGCGATATTGCAGACACCCTGGGACCATGAACCGTGCTTTGATACCAAGTTTTTCATCACCCAAACCAGGTCCCTGGCCGAGATGGACATCCCGAACCATGAGGGTCTGAGAGCCCTTCTAACTTGTAATCATATACACTATTCATATATAAATAGGAAATGTGGAAATAAAATCTGCTACGGAAACATGGTCATAATCTAAATTTAGTTTAACAATGAGGAATAAAATCTAATACCAACTAAACACTGTCTAAAAATTATCTGCAAAATCACTACTACATGATCAAGTAACAACTATCTGAAAACTGGGACAAGGCCTCCAGTAAACCAAAACTATAATAAATAATAACTTTTTGAAAGAAACTAGGCCTTCTAAAATATAGAAAGTTCACTAATCGGTACTCTTCACTCCTGTTTGATGAAATCTACTGCTTATCAGGACCCCTAGACTGTGCCTCAGAACCTAGAGGGAGGGGGGTCAATACAGATGTACTGGTACGCAGAGCAATCCAAAATAAAACTTTTATGTAAATAAAAGTAGTTGAGGGCTATTCGTAAACATCATGAAAGATATAATTTTCAAAACACATAGGCATTCTTGAAAAAACATAAAATCCTTTCTGTCAAAAGCAGTTTTTGATCTTTGTATTACTTCTGAGTTAGGTGGCACTTCCCTATAATTCTTATATTCCATGGGCGGTATGGAATCCGCCATTGACTCGATGGGGAATCCCCCAACCCGAGTGTGCCGCAAGGGTTGGAGTTTCTGATTCTGATATGCCACATGGCACTAGGCCAGCGTAATATAATATACCCTGATCGACAAATCACGGTTTTGGGCAACGAGTTGTCTGAACTCGTGCCTTCTTCAAAAACCACCTATCATCTCTTTATGCCCAATTTTTATCCTATTCTGAATCATGCATTATTCTAGTTTCAACATCTAAAAATTCTAACTTTAAACATGCATTTTATTCCGTTCTGAATTACCATGGCATAATCTAAATTGGTTTCGTCACACCAAGACTTGAAAGTCCTCTTTTTTGAGCCATAATGTATCATGCATAATTCTTTCATTAAAACACAGTTCAGACCACCCAAACATGCAAACAATATAAAAAATTTCATGTTCTGAAAACACAAGTCAAAACTATGCTGAGATTATTCAAACACATGGTGGTCATGTGTTCTTTTAGCAAACCATGCTACCTTTTTTACATGCATATTCAACATTTGTCAACATGCATAACCCTCTTTTTTTATTTTAAAATTATATTCAAGTCATAGCATAAATCAATTCATTTCATATCATACTTTCAAGATGCAATTTAGAACAATTCATACCATATGGAAGATGGGAAAAATTATAAAGAGAGAGGAGTTCATTATAATTCATGCTCTCAATTGAATATTCATCCTTAAACACATTCATACATATATATATATATATATAATTTTTCAATCAATTTGGGGGCAGGTCTAAAGACCAAAACCATACCGTCAAAACTTCTAAAACATGATTATATTCATAAATCCAAAACCCTTTTCTTAAAACATGATTTCTATACCAATAAGATTTTTAGGAAAACCCCGCATACCTTAGATTATGAACTTTGGATGAACACTTGCTCTTGGGACTCTATTTGTGCTTTTGATGGATGATTCTTGAAGATCTTAGTTTGGGAATTCTAATTCTTGAATCAATTTTGGAATTTAATGGTAAAATGTTAAGGGATCTTGAATCTTAGGTTGAGTCCCTAGGGTTTGGTTCTTGAGAGTATTTGAGATAAAGGAGTATATTTTGGTGAATTTGGGGCTTAATCTTATATTTATGGAGCTATAGGGTGAAGGAAAAATACCAAAATAACCCTCCAAAACCATTTGGAAAATGCTGAATTTATTAGCTGACGACATTAGGCTGATGTGCCGTCAGCTCATGTCGTCACAAAATATTGAAATTTATGACTTTCTACCTAAGTCTGACGATATTTTCTGATAAGTCGTCAGAAATGTGATAAGCCGTCAAAAATATTGTCAGACAGTTGCCAGGCTGATATGCTAGAGTAAGATGGGCATAACTTTTTGCTCCGATATCATAGTTTGGAAAAATTTGTGGCGTTGGAAAGATAACTCAAAGACCTTTCATTTTATATGTAGTAGGCCACCCAGTTCTTCATATATAAGGATTTATGGTCAATTGAAATTGACCCAAGTTTTGACGCTCACTAAAACTTGAACGATAGGAAAGCTTTCAACTAGTCCTTGAGTTAGGGGACCTCTAAGATCTATACTCATGCTCAACTAGATTCCTACACTATATTATTTATTAACACACAAAATTTTTGTAGGATTTA
The DNA here is from genome assembly GCA_030864215.1 of Capsicum pubescens. Taxonomy (NCBI): domain Eukaryota; kingdom Viridiplantae; phylum Streptophyta; class Magnoliopsida; order Solanales; family Solanaceae; genus Capsicum; species Capsicum pubescens. The sequence continues at coordinate 284,326,564 of CM061544.1, read as the reverse complement.
TGGATCTTGGATCATTTACGCATGGAAATGACGGTTTTTTATTCTAGCTAGAATTGTGGGGTGTTACATTACGGATATCTAGCTTGGATAGAAAGTGTTCATGTTGATCTCTACTAATCCCTTTAGTCAACATATCAGCAGGCTGGTCTTTGGTACGAATATAGTTGACTATGACTAGTCCTCGGTAAATTTTTTCCTTTATGAAATAGCAGTCTATTTCAATTTGTTGTTCCTCTCATGATATATTGCTATTAGTGTAGATCTTGGTTGGTTGTGTAGTTTTAATCCCAATCTCCTTCAATAGTCCAAGTAACCAGACAAGTTCAGCCACAGTTACAGCAATGTTTCTGTATTCTGATTCAGCAAAGGTTCTGGAAATAGTGTTATGTTTTTTAGATTTTCACGAAAGAGTAGATTCTCTAATCTTCATAAAGTACTCAGTGATAGATTTTCTAGAGAATGGACATGATGCCCAATCCATATCACAGTATGCTGAAACTTCAGTATTTGACTTGATGGACATTAGCACTCCTTGTCCAGGTTTTATTTTGATGTTCTTGACTATTCTAATAGCCGCATCCATGTGAGACTTTTTTGGTTGCTGTAGAAACTGACTAAGAGTTTGGACACAGTAGGCAATATCAGGCCTAGTCATTGTAAGATACAATAATTTTCCTATGAGTCTCTGATAAGCATGCACATTCGTTGATGGATCACTGATTCCATGCTCCTTTTTATGGACATGATCATCATATTCTTTAGTAGTCAGTTTGATGTTTCTAACAATATGTGTAGTGGCAGGCTTAGCAACTCCAAGTCCTAGCTCAAACATAAGTTCTAATGCATATTTTTTTTATGCATCAGAATACCTTTATTTGATCTTGCAAATTAAATCCCTGAGAAGAATTTGAGTTCACCCAGGTCTTTCATTTTGAAGGCTTGTTGTAGTCTACCTTTGGTATCTTTAATCAATCTTAAGGAATCACCTGTGATTAGCATATCATCTACATAGACTAAGACAATAGTAATACCTTTACTGTCTTTCTTTATGAATAGAGAATAATCTAATTGACTTTGCTTGAATCCTATTTTTGTCAGTGCTCCCTCTGTCTGTAAGCCTGTTTGAGACCATACAGGGATTTTAAGAGTCTGCATATTGGTTTCTTGTCCCCCTGGATCTTGAATCCCTGTGGTAAGTCCATGTAAATCTCCTCACATAGATCACCCTATAGAAATGCATAATACACATCCATATGGTGAATGAACCGGTGTCTCTGATCTGTAATTATGTGTATTGTTCTAACTATTTTCATCAAAATAACAGGGGAAAAAGTCTCTTGAAAGTCAATACCTTCTTGTTGACTATAGCCTTTTGCAACCAATCTAGCTTTGAACCTTTCTATTTCACCAGTAGCTTTGTATTCTATTTTGAAAATCCACTTGCAACCAATAAGTTTCTTTTCTTCAGGTAAGATAGTGATCTCCCAAGTTTTGTTTCCTTTTAGTGCTGCAACCTCCTCCTCATTGCTTATATCTTCCTTGGATCTTTCACAGCTTTACTGTAAGTAGCTAGTTCTATAGTTGTAGATGATTTTGCAATATATGTCTGGTACTTTGGAGACAATGCATCATAGGTCAAGTACTTCACTAGATCATAAGGTTCTTTCTGATGAATGTTTAGAGAAACAAGTCCTTGAGCTATAATGGAGATTTTTTGATTTTTTTGGCCTTTCTGATCACAGCTTATTCCAGATTTTCAGCTTGTGGTTGAGATGTGTTTGGAGTTTGAACCTGATCAGCCTATGGAACCTACTCTTATATCATGTGATCATTAGTGTTCTTAGTTAGTGCTGAATCTTGAGAGATTTGTATGTTCTGCACCTCCATGCCTGACCAGTTGACTAGAGTCTCATTGAGTTTGGTAGTTGTTGACTGGTGGGAGTTATGCACCAGGTTTTTAAAAGGGTATACATCTTCTCTGAAGTTGACATCCCTATTAACAAAAAAGTACTTTATTAGTATGATCATATAATAAGTAGACTTTCTGAGTATCAGAATAACCCATCAAAATACATTATCTAGATCTAGATTAAAGTTTATCAAATTGCTGAACTATCTTAGCATAGCACAAGCATCCTATAGTTCTCATGTGACTGATATTTAGTTTCTTTCCATACCATCTCTCATAAGGGGAAATGTAATCTAGAATAGCTGTGGGAAGTCTATTGATAATATATACAACTGCTTTAACACATAAGCCCCAAAACTTAATAGGCACTACTCCCTGAAATCTGATGACCCTAGTGATTTCCAGAATATGTCTATGCTTTCTTTCAGCCACTCTATTTTGTTGAGGGTTGTAGACACATATAGTTTGGTGAATAATCCCTAAGTTGCTACACAAAGTAGAACATTTAGAGTTTACAAACTTAGTTCCATTATCAGTTCTAATGACTTTGATATTTTTATCAAATTGATTTTTAACAAGTTGAATCAACTGAGATAATATTACACACATCAGATTTGAGTTTCAAAAGATAGATCCAAGTCATTCTAGAATAGTCATCAACTATGGTTAAGAAGAATCTATGTCCTTTAAATGTGGGAACTCTATAAGGTCCCATACATCTATATGCATCAATTCAAATATAGAAGTAGATTTGATACAGGTAGTTGGAAAAGGAAGTCTGACTTGTTTTGCACAAGGAAATACATCACATTCATTGGATTTTTGAATGTTATACCACTAGTTATAGGCAGTGCTTTCCTAAGTACATTAGTAGAATCATGTCCTCATCTTTTATGCCATAAGACTATGTCTAAGTTGGCATTATCATTTACAGAACCACAAACCGAATTAGGAACAGAATCAATAAGATTTGATCTTTTTTCTATCATTAAAATATCATTGGTAGTAGTGGTATTAGAAAAGATGTAGAGTCCATCATCTTATCTACCAATCCTCTTCACCTTCCTATTTTAGAGATCCTGAAATACACAGAGATTGGGATAAAAAGATACAAGACATTGTAACTTCTTTGTAAGTTTAGAGACTGATAACAGATTAAATTTAAGCTGAGGCAAGTGAAAAACATTTGTGAGTATATCAGTGCCAAATATATTGGTTGAATCAACATATGTGAATAAAGATATTTCACCATTTGGTAAGTATACTCTTTTTGGTGTACAAATACTATTATGGAGGACTTATTTAGTGCACTGAAAGCAGCAACCATATGGTTGGTTTCACCAGTGTCTACGATCCATGGATACATATTTGTGAAGCCTGTTGAATCTACCATTTTACCTGTTGTATGAGCTGAGTTTATTTAGACTTATTTTCTTTATTTAACAGTTGTATAATCTGAGTATACTGCTCATTAGTGAATACACAGGGACTTGTTTGTGAACTAGAGCCTCCCATCCCAGAGTTGACTGTAGGATTGGAGCAGTTAGCTTGAGAGTGAGCTAAGTGAACCAGTTGACAATATCCATATCCTACATTTTCCTCCCCAACATTACACACTGCATTTGTACTTGCATTAGTTCCCATTCTCTTCCTGAACTTGAAGTCAATATGATAACCAATTACTTTCCAGCAGTTCTCTCTGGTGTGACCCCTGATCTTGCATATATCACAATAAAAATTCTAATTCTTCTTGAACTATTTTTGTTGTTGTTGGCCTCCGCTTATGGGGAAAATTGTTGTTTCTGTACCTTTAGAATAGCCATTTTGGTCATTACTCCTTATAAAAATAACTGATTCATAACCTGTAATTGCAGAAGTAAAGCTAAGAATTCCTGCAGTAGCTCCTACTAATTTTTTACGTTCATCACTAATTACCCTAACATATGTTTGGTTAATAGATGGTAGTGGACTCATCAGTAATATTTGACTCTTTGCCTGACTATAAGATTCATTTAGTCCCATCAAGAACTGAAATAGTTTTAACTTTTAGATATGAGCAACATAATCTTTGGAACTCTCACAGTTACAACTAGGTATTGGAACCAAAGCCTCAAATTCTTCCCACTGATCTTTCAGTCTTGAGTAATACAGAGATACAGAAGTTATTCCTTGAGACAATGTGGCAATTTCTTTGTGAAGATTGAATGTCCTTGAACCATCAATCTTATTGAAGCGCTCACACAAATCATTCCAAAAAGCTTGTGCACTAGTGGCATATATGATCCCACCTAATAGATTTTTAGATACTGCACTCATGATCCAAGAAAGTACTATTACATTTACTCTTTCCCAGTGGTTACTTATTTTAGGAGGGAATTTATCCTTAAAACATGAGCCATCTACCATTCTTAACTTGTTTCTTCTTAGCAAAAGATAATCTCATAGATTGAAACCACAAAGAGAAGTTTTCAATTCCAGTTAACTGGAAAAAAAAAATAATCTGTGGGCCACTTACATCTAATAGATGCATAAATAGTGGATGGTTATAATCAATTCCCACTAAACGTTGAACTCCAGTAGCTCCACTAGAAGAACTGGTTGATTCCTCAGTATGTACACCATTGTTAGAATCCATCACTATATCTGTAAACTGTTTTCTTGATGTAATTCTTGTATGTGATCTTTGTAGATTTCAGAGTTTTAGAATTTGCAGAAATAGAATCTCAGTAATAGAGATAATTAAATAGGATTGATTGTGCTCCGATAGAGTCAACTTAATCAGAGTTCATCATGGATGAACTCTATAAACTAGAATGAAGAATAAGAAAGAAGAACAAGAATACAGAGAGAGAGAAGAGTTTAGATTGATCTCATTGATTGAATCTTGATCTTGTATTGTAAAATGTGTATTTAGCATGTATATATAGCTAATCATGGAATGTTTTAGAGACTAACTACTTAAATAACTCAATAAGCTACAAGTAACAAAGTTAGTTAATAACTACTTTCTGAAAGTTAGTTAACACTTTCACAGTGTTAGTTGGAAGGGATGAGATAACTTTCCTTCTTTCAAAGCTGGCTTCCCTTCTGCCATGACCCAAACTGAGGCCTTGGCCGCGATGGGCATCCCGAACCATGAAGGCCCAAGATACTCCTTGGCATACTATCATAAGCATAATCCATACATAAATCAAAGTGTGGAATATATAACAGCGTTCAATGGGAACTTATAATCCAAAATGTGTCAACAAGATATGACAATACAATACTTTAAATTCCGTCTACGTAGACTCTACTGAATACTAATTGTCTAGGTCGGGATAAGGGCCCCGGTTGAACTATAAACTAAATTAGATAAACATATGAATAACATACCTTCTGAAAGATGGATGGATTACCAACTCTGTCATTATCCCATATGAACAACTGATGATAATTATGTATGCGCAAGATTATAAATCAAGCATATGGGAAAACCCATGATAATTATGTACTTTCATCAAAATGGGTTTATGATGCATGCTATTTAATAATTTCAAAACTCATAATACGTACATATATATATATATTCTCTAAAGCTTGTAAAAACATTAGATCTTACACCCATGATATTTAGGATAGTCCCACATACCTTTTGACGGGGAAAATCGAAGAGAACTTAGAGATATTGGCCCCTTTGAGAGTAGAATCCTCAAACCCTAGGTAGTTTATCCCCTCTTGTTTATGGAATTATATTTGGGAATTTACAGATGCAATGCAACATTTATAAGGCCTTAATTTCATTCAAAGAGGGTTAGGAATGGTTATGGTATGATAAAAGACCGTTATACCCATAAAATAAATCAAACGGAACACTTATTGACGCCCCGGAATGGCTTTGCGTCGCATGTCCAAAGCAAACATTAGGTTTAGAATCACATGGCCAAAGAAAAGTTGAGGCAGTGTGATTTGGCAATTAGTGTGTGGCGCATGGCCATCGCATACCTTGGACAGTGTCTCAATCAAACACTCGTAACTTTTGACTCCGGACTCGGATTGATGAACGGTCAAAGGCGTTAGAAATAATACTCGAAGGGATTTAATTTGATATATAGTAGGCCATATGACACTTTATATCCAAGGATAAATGGTCTCTAGATGTTGACCCATGAAAATCGTCAACTAAAAGTCGAGTGATATGAAATTGCTCAACTTAAATTTTGAGCTAGGAGATTTTTATGGTGTATATTAATCTCCAAGGATGTTCCCACACTAAAAAAGTGTTATTCACACTTATATCTAAGTATAAACAATTGGGTTGGAGTCTATAAATGTAGGAAAGATGGTTCAAAATTAGCCCAAAAGAGTGGGGTGTTACATTATCTCCCCCTTGAAATCATTCTTCCCCGAATGATGGGTATGAATTTTTTGAAGCTCTAAAAGTATGGAATAAAGAACGTAACCTTGCATTGGACATTTTTTCTCAAAAAAGCATGCAAAGGAATCAAAAGAGCACCATGATAAGCCCAAGTGAATCGTGTAAGCACGAAGCGTGAGATAATAAGAATTGACATAGAGATGACCTTGAACATGAGTTCTAGGGATCATGATCATCACAACATATGGTATGAGTTTATTTGGTGATCATAGTCCTGATTTACATCGGTACTAATCATGAAATAATATTTCGTGGGATATAAGAATAGAAGAATTCTCCACCTTGGAAGATACAACGATCGACCTTAAACTTAGAAATACTACTCATTTATGCCCCGACCAATAAATAACATACTTCATTATTTCCAACTTACAATTCTCCCATAACCCACCTAACCACAAGAGTTTGAGTCCCACTGTATAGTACTTCCATGTTGAAGCCTAACTCAGAGTTGAAAGGAGCTAACTTAAGCTACAGGACCCTGTACTCTACATCCCATTAAGAAATCACCTCACCTCATCACTATAATCTAACAACCTCAGGTCTTAATTCAAGGAGTACCAACCACATGGCATATTGGTTTACGTTTTCATCAATCACAACATTCAATACTATCATTACTACACCCACACCAAGGATCTCCCCACTAAGACCAGTAAATTCAATCACTCTCACAAAGATTTTCGCCACATATCTCCTTCCTTACTTTTCACATAATGAAAGTTTATCTCCTTCTCCTTTCTTTAACTATAGCCTTAGGTCGAGTAGTCACACCAAAAACTTAACACAACAAGAAACATCTACTCCCTTATCTAAGATATTACTATGATTCCATAACCACCATCATACTAATATATGAAGGGCCATTGAGGGACCCGAGCATAAGTATCATAAAAGGGAGTAGCACTAGTCGATTATAACATATACTTATTGCACTACTCAAGGTGGGATATGAGATGAATATACGATACAATGAACACAAAGTGCTTCATATATCAAATGTCTAGATTATGTGTAGAGAGTTGTTCTGGCACAAACACAACACGGCATGGATTCTTAGGACTGGGCAAAGTGAGAAACATGAGCTTATATATCATGAGTTGTATAGCATAAAGGAAAAATTTATGTAGTCAACAATGGAGACAAGGATTGCCACTTAAAGTGATTTCTCCTCATTTAAAGAACTGGAATTAGCCATAAGTTTGCATGAACCTTATCACTTTGGCTAAACCCGACATAGAATGAATCGGTGACATATAGAAAGTATAGTTTCTTAAAACAAAACATGATGTGAGACACAGATTTATGGATCATGAGCATCATAACATAGAGCTTTAATACTTGAAAGATTGGGTTACTGAGACATCATTGTTTCTAGTTCAGAGGTCGGATCATGAGCATAAGTTGCATAGATAATTTGAGCCATAGGCATAGGCATGACTGGCATACATAAGGCATTGGTAGAATGACCTCTTAACTTGAAGTGGGAGGATTTTGCTTAAATAGAAATAGATTTTTCATGAATCTTCCCTAAAATTTGCCATCATGAGAAAAATTCGGGAGCTACCCTAACTGATCATATCCCTCTAAGATCAAAGTCATAATCCTAGACTTAATGGCATATCTTCATATTATATCTACAAGCACAACACTCAACACAATGGGGTATCACCATATACATAAACACTAAACTCTCCCTGATAAACTATACTCTGAAGGCATTGCTTTCTGGGAATGCTACTCTTCACTTTTTCCAACCACTATAGCTATTACCCTATAACTCACACTCTCATGAGCATATATATCCACACTCCTTATCACATAATGATCCATTCTCCACTACATAACATACTCGCATTAAACTTCTATCTGCATAACCCTCAACTTAACAAAATTAATAAAACTACCAAAGGCACACATTGCCTATGTATATTTCCTCAATTCAACTCTAAAGAACATCATACAACAACTCCCCATACTTCTCCATACTACAAAATTCAAGAACACGAATTAGGTACACATGAAACTTATACATATAAAACCTTATCTAATAACATACTATCTGGGGTTCAACTTATTCTTATTTACCTAACACTCTTATCCACTAAAGAACTCAGCCACAATTCATCGTTTTTAAAACTACTCCTCGCGTATTGATATCACAATTATGTATTCCAATTTCATAAGTTATCAACCAAGGATATCTCACACATCACATCAAGCCTACTAAGTCATTCCGACAAAATTTGCATCATTGATCTTAAGCTACTATTCTTACCACCATAATTCACATCTAAAATTCAAGCGTATTGTCTAACACCAACCATGTAGCACTGATGATGCATGCCACATACTATACTAGTCCATCAAATTGGGAACTCAACCCAAATACGTCATTTCACTTAACTACTGCCTATAATCATATCCCCTCCATGACATTACTACTGCACCTCAAAATCTACTACATACTGATAATGCTTAACTTACATGTCAATTTAGTGCAAGGCGATCGTCGTCAATATATTTACCCAACTTTGGAGTCGGGGTCAAATCCAGAGGAACAATGTGAGTGGCAATTAAACTAATTTGAAACTATAGCTACGAGTTAAATTCAAACAAATGATACGAAAAGATAAAATAGGGGTTTTTAATGATTGAACAAAAGTTATCAACACTTCAATTCCCGTTAGAACTCAAAGATTAAACTGTAAGGTTTCAAATCAATGATATAGAGAAACTAGAGTTGTGATCACTATGATTAGTAATCCTCCATTGAATAATAGTTGTAGTATTGGATTCTTGTGACTTATCAGAAACACCAAATTATCAGTATCGACAGTTGATCTTAGTGTTTCTCAACCTACCTAGATGTTGAGTTCCCTAATTCTCTAAAACTTAGGAACCTTCTATTCACACTAATTTTATTTCGAGTTGATTAATCTTGTTACAGCATTAATCATTAGATGGGAACTTAATCTTCCCAAATCCTCATTGATAATTCACTAACCTTAGTTTATTTCTCAATTTGAGCAAATCAACATAAGGCGAGATCTATTGTTTGCAACCAATCAAAAATAATCAACACAAAAGAACTATCAAGATGTTCCCACAATCACTCAAACCCTAACCAACTATTAAGATAACACAGGAGTAATCATAGATCTCACAACCCTAGTTGTGGGTTTTAGTTCCACATGAAAGAGAAAGTGATAACAATAACTGAATTCATAATTCAAAGTGATTAAACTTACAAAAGATGTAATCAGAAATTGATTCTCCTCCCAAATTCAAGAAGAATATCCCACAACTAAATCAAAGAATTGATAATGGAAATCCAAGTTTAGAGACCAAAGAGAAGTAAAGTAGTATTTGGACTAAGTTCAAGATGTTAAGCTCCTTTTTTCAATGAAACTCTAAAAGTTGCTATTTATATACGTAACTTAAGAAAAATTAAAAATTAAAAATTCATATTTTTCTCCTTAGCTGACGATATGTTTGACGGATTATTAGAGATCTGATTGCTTATCAGACCATGTCCTCAGACATGATTCCCATTTCTTGCCTTCTGCTTATGTTTGACGACATGCCTGGTGTCTTATCAGAGTTTTGATAGCTTATCAGAACATATCGTTAGGCATGCTTCAAATTTTTGCCTTCTTCTTCTGAGTGACGATATGCCTGATGGCTTATTAGAGATCTAATAGCTTATCAGGATATGTCATCAGAAATCTTCTGCTTCTGAGTGATGGCATTCTTGATGGCTTATAAGACCTCTGACGGCTTATCAGGGGTTGTCACACTTCTACTCCAACTTTCTCACACTGTCTATAGCTGACGATGACTCTGATAACTTAGCACAAATTTGATGACTTATCAGAAAAGTCGTCAACTACACTTTCATGGCCACTTGTTCCAAATTCACCTATTTTGCTCTTATTGTCTTTGGTTTTCTTGCATCTTGAGTTTCCAGCATTATCAAAGAGAAAGCAATCAAAAACGACAAAAGTTGCTTAATCTTTACAATTATGTCTAGTTAAAAGCCTCAAATGTGTTAGCATTAGCTCACACATCAACACCCTCAACTTAAAACAATTGCTTGTCCTCAAGCAACTTAAACATAGCTAAGAGGATACAAAGCACATTCGGCAGTCAATAATACATTTTAGCTCAAAACATATTTACCATCTCCAAGGCCAATCGTCTCAAACTCAACTGTGTATATTACTAAAAAGCAACAATGCAAAACAAAGGAATCAAGCTATGGAATCAACTTAGCAACAACAACCATGCATGTACCAATATTACACTACCCAAACAAATTAGCAATTAGCAACATAACCAGTGTGCCCTTACAACAAAGAAGTCCCTCCTCACTTTTATAAGAAATAACATATGTAATTGTGGGGACAATCAATAGAAACTCACTCTCAAAAAGAAGTTCGAATCAATGTATGCCGAATACCATAAGCTTTCCCTTATTTTCATTACCAAGGCTTTCAGACAGGTAAGCTAGGATCACTATAGGTCTTTTTCTTCGGCTTGAAACATAGGCTAAGGGTTGGTATGATACTCGATGATATTTAAGGTGACTAAGCCTCCTTGGCACTACACTAACTTTTGGGGTCTCACTTATTTACGTTTACCTAATTCTCTTCTTTCTTGATCACACATAATCCGGATGGGTGCGGTATTTTTGACAATCATTTCTTCTTTATCACAACTTTTCTTTTCTTATTCTTTTTCCACCTGTAACGCCCCGAAATATCATCCCGAGATGCCACACAGTGCCTAAGGCTACACGTAGCCTCAAGCTAACCCCTTAAGCCAAAACACTACCCTTGGGTTCCAACACAACAACATACAAGCTACGCTAAGGATATATATAAGTACATATATGGAATGTCTATACACGAACCAACCCAACAATACATTAGTCTGACATATCCTCTATACAGCAAAATCAACGAGCCATTGGGACAAACCCCCAACTGACTCAACAGACCAAAGGGATCACAAAACAACAGCACCAAAACTAGCAACTTGGTCCTCGAACCATGAGGACTCACCACTAAAGGAACGTAGATGCGGCACTCGGATATCACTGTCGCGGTTGCGGCAGATTACCTGAACCTACATCATGGTAAGAATGTAGCCCATAGAGAAATACGTGGGTCAGCACAAGATACGTACTGAGTATGTGGGGGCGCATGCAAAATATAAATAATATCATAGATTTCATAAAAAGGTACATACGGACCATAATGACACACCTGGCTTGAGTGACATTGAATCATGCAACTCATAACATCTTAGATAGGAAATGTAGTAGAAAAAACTCATAAATCATTATAGATCATCATAGGCAACTTGACTTACCACATCAAAACTCGGAGTGACTCGATATTTCAATAAACATGACTCTTATGGACAGGGGAGTTTCCTATAACCAACAACCCCACGTGAGCAACGTGGAATACCAACATTTAAAACCCCCGTTGGTGGGAGCGTCATACTCTTTGCCAGAGAGTACGACATTAAAACTACAATAATCACAATCGGGCTCTCTGGCCAATAATATCATTATCAAACAACCCTACGGTGGCACATAGGTTTGAGGAAATACCAAATTTCCCTCTCGGTGCTAAGTACTACTCCCCGACAAGCTTAGAACACGTTAGGAAATCCACCACAACATCACAAGGGTCTATCATAAAGACCAAATCAAATCTCTTTCTCATTTATCAAATCATATCAATTTGTGGATTCCTAACTCAATACATTTTAGCTCAAAACATTTTAATCTTCCTCAACATCAACAAGGTATCAATGCATTGAACCATAACCGACTCGACATTTGGACAAGGATATGAAGACTCAATACATAATATTTTCAACAATTTAACTCATCAAAACCATCCGAAAAATACCAAGACTCATTGCAACTTCACTATCAACATTTCTCAATTGGCCATCAAACTCTCATTTAAAGGTACTTGAGACATCAACCCATAGTAGGGATATAGAATTTCCAATATCAATTATAAATTCATAATAAGGAAATAGTGGAATGATAGTATAATCAAGGCTTAACAAATTAAATCATCATACTCTCATAATCAAATACTTTTTGGACATAATTCCATCTCAACATCATACACATATCGGATTACATAATCCCATAGCTCATGGACAATAATATAAGATATAAAACCATATTTCCAATTCATGGTAAAACATGTAAAATCTCATGTCAATGTAATTCAACAAAAATACCGGGCACAAGATCGAAAGGATAATCTTGTTCAAAACCCCACATACCTAAAAATGGAAGATGAATATGAACTTTCGACTCCGGAACTTTATTCACGAAAATAAAGGGTTCTTCTCGAAGCCCTTAACATGATCAACTCGAATCCCAAATCAATTTGAAATTTATACGGTTCAATCCAGAGACATAGAAGGATGAAATTTGGAGTAGTAGGGTTGGGGTTTGAGCCTTAGGAAATTTTGGAGAAAAAATGAGCTATTGAATGCTCTTAATGGACTTAAATCCATGGTTTACCCGGATGGATTGGAGTGAGAATGACCAAAATACCCTTAAAAATCAAATAATGTCAAATCTATCCTTTGGTCGACTGTTTTGATAGGCTGACGTAGATCGACCATAACTTTTTGCTCCGATGGCCAAATTGGATGAAACCAATTTCATTGGAAAGAGGACTTTTAGAGATTTTTGTTGATATATAGTAGATCACCCATATCATTATGTACAATGTGTGATGATCATTTGAAGTTGACCCTAAAATTCACCTGGCCTCAGTATTTTTTTTCCTGCACATTTACTGTTCACCACTATTCACGGTTAGATCGGAATGATCATAACTCATCACTTGAGTGTCCGTTTTGGATGATCCATATATCGTTAAAAAGCTTATTTGATGCTCTACGCGATGACGGGTCACCTATCCAGAAATTCCACACAGAAAAATTATTAATCACGATAAAGAACAGAATTCAACACATTTTCATCTGAGATCTTAACGGAAAATTTTTCTGGGGCATCACATCATCTCCCCCTTGGAAACATTCATCCTCGAATGTTGATAGGTAGGTCAAGAATACTATGAAAATGAGTATATAGAGAAAAATCATCTTGCCCAAGCATATACTCCATTCTAGATTTTTTTGGATATCGTAGAAAACACACAAGCCAAGATAAACATAGCAATAAGGATTAAATCAAAAGAGAACGATACCTTTGACATGCTCATGATTCGTAGGAAAGAGGTAGGGATATATGTCACGCATATCCGCTTCGGCTTCCCAAGTAGCGCTCTCCATGGATTGATTTCGCCAAAGCACTTTAACCAAAGGAACTTCCTTGTTTCTTAGCCAACAAACTTGAAAGTCAAAAACCTCAACCGGAATCTCTTCAGATGAAAGACTCTCTTGAATACCCGAGCTTTTGGAAGGATCTATCAGAACAGAATCACCAATAGACTTCTTAAGCATAGAAACATAGAAAACCATATGGACGTTAGATAACTCCGCGGGCAATTCAACCTTATACGCTACCTTCCCAATGCAATCCACAATCTTATAGGGACCAACGTAACGGGGACTTAGTTTCCCTTTCTTCCCAAATCTCTTCACCCCTTTCATGGGTGAAACTTTCAAGTACACTAAATAACCAACATCAAATTCAAGGTATTTCTTCCTTACATCTGCGTATGATTTTTGACGACTTTGGGTGGTTTTCAACCTTTCCCGAATTAACTTAACCTTCTCTATGGCATCGAACACCACATCTGATCCAGTCGCGGCAGCCTCACCAACTTCAAACCAAACAATGGGTGATCTACACCTTTTACCATACAAAGTTTCAAACGGGGCCATTCCAATAGTAGCATGAAAACTGTTATTGTAAGCAAACTCGATTTATGTTAAGTTCTCATCCCAACTACCTTTAAAATCAAGTACACAAGCCCTCAACATATCTTCTAAAGTACGAATGGTCCGCTCGACTTGACCATCTGTTTGCGGATGGAAAGCAGAACTTAAACGAATTTGGGTACCGAGACCCTTCTGGAAAGATTTTCAAAACCGAGAGGTAAACTGAGTACCTCTGTCAGAAATAGTAGCCAAAGGGATTCCATGAAGTCTGAAGAGTTCCCGAATATATATTCTAGCATAATCTTCAGTTGTATACGATGAATGGACAGGCAAAAAATGAGCTGATTTCGTCAGCCGATCTACGACAACCCAAATCGAATCATGATGGTGACGAAAAGGAGGCAAACCAACTATGAAGTCCATAATCACTTCTTCCCACTTAAAAATAGGAGTGCTAAACTCTTACATCACGCCACTGGGCCTTTGATGCTCTATTTTAACTTGTTGACATATGGAACACTTCGCCACAAATTCTACTATGTTTCTCTTCTTACCGTTCCACCAATAGATTTCCCGCAAATCATGGTACATCTTGGTAGCACCGGGATTGATGGAGTATCGAGTACCATGCTCTTCCGCCATAATCCTCTTCTTTAAGTTATCAATATCAGGAACACATAATCTTTCTCGGAGTCTCAAAACGCCATCTCCCCCTTGGGAGAAAACCTCCACCTTTTGGTCTTTAATTGACCCTTTTAACCAGACCAAGGTAGGATCCCTATCTTGCTTCTCATTCACTTCCGAAACTAAAGAGGATTCGGAACCGCTTTGAAATCCTATACTACCCTCAGCATCACCAAACAACCTAACCCCCAATCTAGCCAAATGATGTACCTCACGGGCCAACTCCTTCTTACCAATCTTCACATTTGCTACGCTACCCATGGACTTCCGACTAAGGGCATCTGCTGCTACATTGGCCTTGCCTGGATAATATAGCACGCTTATATCATAATCTTTCAACAGTTCTAACCATCGTATCTGCCTAAGATTCAACTCCTTTTGGGTGAATACATACTGCAAGATCTTATGGTCCGTGAAGGCGTCTACATGGACACCATACAAATAATGTCTCTAGATTTTCAAAGAAAAAACCACAGCAGCTAATTCAAGGTCATGGGTAGGATAATTCTTCTAGTGAGGCTTTAGTTGCCTGGAAGCATAAGCTATACCTTGCCCTTTTGCATCAATACACAACCCAAACCAACTCTGGAAGCATCGCAATACACCACAAAACCATCAACACTATCAGGCAAAGTCAACACAGGGCTGAAGTGAATCGAGTCTTCAACTCCTGAAAACTCTTCTCGCAAGATTCGGGCCACAGGAACTTCACTTTCTTTTGGGTCAAACGGGTCATAGGAGATGCAATAGATGAAAACCCTTCAATAAAATGATGATAATAACCACCTAGACCCAAGAAACTTCGAATATCATAAGGAGAAATACGTCTAGGCCAACTCTTTATAGCCTCTATCTTTTGAGCATCAACTCTAATACCTTCGAAAGAAACAACATGACCCAACAAGGCTACAGGGTTCAGCCAGAACTCACACTTACTGAACTTAGCATACAACCGATGAGTTTGAAGAGTTTCCAACACGATTTAGAGATGATCCGCATGATCACCCTCACTTCGGGAGTAAATAAGAATATCATCAAGGAACACTATTACAAATAAATCCAGATATGGTCGGAATACACGGTTCATAAAATCCATGAAAGCCACTGGAGCATTAGTTAACCCGAAAGACATCACTAAAAATTAAAATGACCGTAACGGGTTTGGAAGGGTGTCTTGGGGATATCACATTCCCTAACCTTAAGTTGGTGATAACCGGATCTGAGGTCTATCTTCGAAAAGTAGCTCGTACCTTGCAATTGATCAAATAAATCATCAATTCGAGGAAGCGGATATTTATTCTTGATAGTAACCCTATTAAGCTGTCGGTAATCAATACACATCCGCAAAGAACCATCTTTCTTACGCACAAATAGGATAGGTGCACCCCACGGGGACACACTAGGTCTGATAAAGCTTTTGTCTGAAAGATCTTTCAATAGCTCCTTTAACTCTTTAAGTTCCGTGGGAGCCATGCGATACAGAGGAATGGAAATAGGCTGAGTATCGGTAAGAAGGTCAATCCCGAACTCTATCTCTCTATCAAGAGGTATTCCAGGGAGATCTTCCATAAGGATAGCAAGAAACTTATTGACAATATTAATTGACTAAATGGTCGGGGTTTCAGACTTAGTGTCTTTAACCCGAACCAAATGGTGGATGCAACCCTTGGAAATCAACTTCCTAGCTTTGAGATAGGATATAAAATGACCCTTAAGAATCACAGAACTCCCGAACCATTCGAGGATAGGTTCATTAGGAAACTGAAACTTGACCACACGGCCACGACAATCAATAGACGCATAGCATGAGTGAAGCCAATCCATACCCAGAATGATATCAAAGTCAACCATATCTAGCTCAATCAAATTAGCATACATAACCCAATGAAAGAGAGTAATGGGACATTTCTTATACACCCGCTTAGAAATGACAGACTCTCCTACCGGAGTAGAAACTAAAATAGGCTTAGAAATTAGTTCAGGATTCGTTTCAAAATTTATAGCAACCAGAGGTGTCACATAAGAAAAAACTCGAACCAGGGTCCATCAACACATAGACATCAAAATACAAAACACGGAGCATACCAGTGATAACATCGGGAGAGTCCTCCTGCTCCTGACGAGGTGGTATAGCATAGAAACGATTCTGGCGTTGACCGCCAGCAGTACTAGATGAAGCACCCTGAGGAGGAACTGGACGGGCTGCGGGAGGCGGGGTACTGATAGCCTGACTCTGGGGACGGGCATCACGACTCCACTGTCTGGCATAAGGGCAGTCTCTAAGTATGTGGCCAAACTTGCCACAACCAAAACAGCCCCGCTGCCCCATATAACACTCCCCAAAATGGTCTTTACCACACTTAGCACACGAAGGAGAATGAGGTCGGTTTCTTACACTGTCATGAGACCTGGAAGGTACCAACCTATTCCCGAGCTCCTGCCTACCCCGATATACAGGAGCACTAGCTGATGACGGCGTAGGTATAACTAGACGTCTCTGAAACTGAGGGCGACTCCCTCCGGAAAATCTAGTCTGACCAGACCCCTGTTGCTCCGATCTGACTCTCTTAATCCCTCTTACTCTTTCTCTTTCCTTTATCTTGTCTGACTCAATCTGTTGGGCGTGAATCATTAACCTAGGAAGATTAATCTACCTGTTGATCATAGAAGATCTACATTCTTTCACCACATAACTCGACACCCCAGTTAGAAACTTGCTCATACTAGTCCTCGAGTTAGCCATCATATTAGGAGCGTACTTCGATAGCTGATTAAAATTAAGATAATACTCTTTAAACGACATGGATCCTTGTCTCAAATTCATAAACTCCTCTATCTTAGCTTCTCGTAACTCAAGAGGAAAGAATCTATCCAAGAAAGTATCTTGGAATAATTGCCAAGTCATCGGAGCGGTATCTTCCTCTCTACCCTTATTCCACATCTGCACCCAGTCATAGGCAACATCCTTCAACCGATAAAAAGCCAGCTCCATATTTTCTTCCTCAGACACATGCATAATCTGTGTAATTTTCTTCATTTTATCAACATACATCTGCGGGTCCTCACCTGCTCTCGACCCAAGAAACTATGGCAGATTCATCCGCATAAAGTCACGAATTTGTGCTGCTGCCGAATTATTTTCCTGTAGAGGTGGAGCGTTGGCCTGAGTATTGGCGGTAACTGCCTAGGCTAGCGTCTGAAAAGCTTCCCAAAATTCGGCATGGGATACCATCTCATGTAACGGATTAACAGGTTAAGGTTGGTTGTTGTTTCCGAAAGCTCGATGTGGAGGCATTTTCTATCGTAAGAACGCACGAATTAACAGCAGAAGGAAACAGTTGTAAGCATGATAGACTCTTGTAGAAAGAAAGAAATGACTTTTCCTAGAACGCCCCCAGCCTCTTGATCATAGGTGTGGCGCGCAAACCATCGATGCTTAAGACTCTACCTAACGCGGCTTGTCAGACTCCCTAGGACTCTTCACAACCTTAGGCTTTGATACCAAGTTTGTAACGCCCCGAAATATCATCCAGAGATGCCACACGGTGCCCAAGGCTACACGTAGCCTCAAGCTAATCCCTTAATCCAAAACACTACCCTTGGGTTCCAACATAATAACATACACACTACGCTAAGGATATATATATAAGTACATATATGGAATGTCTATACATGAATCAACCCAACAATACACTAGTTTGACATAGCTTCTATACAGAAAAATCAACGAGCCATTGGGACAAACCCCCAACTGACTCAACAGACCAAAGGGATCACAAAACAACAGCACCAAAACTAGCAACTTGGTCCTCGAACCATGAGGACTCACCACTGAAGAAACGTTGATGCGGCACTCGGATATCACTGTCGCGGCTACGGCTGAGTACCTGAACCTACATCATGGTAAGAATGTAGCCCATAGAGAAATATGTGGGTCATCACAAGATACGTACTGAGTATGTGGGGGCGCATGCAAAATATGAATAATATCATAGATTTTGTAAAAATGTACATACGGACCATAATGACACACCTGGCTTGAGTGACATTGAATCATGCAACTCATAACATCTTAGATAGGAAATGTAGGAGAAAACCCTCATAAATCATTATAGATCATCATAGGCAACTTGACTTACCACATCAAAACTCGGAGTGACTCAGTATTTCAATAAACATGACTCTTATAGACAGGGGAGTTTCCTATAACCGACAACCCCACGTGAGCTACGTGGAATACCAACGTTTGAAACCCCTGTTGGCAGGAGCATAATACTCTTTGCCAGGGAGTACGACTTTAAAAAAGCAATAATCACAATCGGGTTCTCTGGCCAATAATATCATCATCAAACAACCCTACGGTGATACATAGGTTTGGGGAAATACCAAATTTCACTCTCGGTGCTAAGTACTACTCCCCGACAATCTCAAAACGCGTTAGGAAATCTACCACAACATCACAAGGGTCTATCATAAAGACCAAATCAAATCTCTTTCTCATTTATCAAATCATATCAATTTGTGGATTCCTAACTCAATACATTTTAGCTCAAAACATTTTAATCTTCCTCAACATCAACAAGGTATCAATGCATTGAAACATAACCGACTCAACATTTGGACAAGGATATGAAGACTCAATACATAATATTTTCAACAATTTAACTCATCAAAACCATCCGGAAAATACCAAAACTCATTGCAACTTCAATATCAACATTTCTCAATTGGCCATCCAACTCTCATTTAAAGGTACTTGAGACATCAACCCATAGTAGGGATATAGAATTTCCAATATCAATTATAAATTCATAATAAGGAAATAGTGGAATGATAGAAATAATCAAGGTTTAACAAATTAAATCATCATACTCTCATAATCAAATACTTTTTGGACATAATTCCATCTCAACATCATACACATATCGGATGACATAATCCCATAGCTCATGGACAATAATATAAGATATAAACCCATATTTCCAATTCATGGTAAAACATGTAAAATCTCATGTCAATGTAATTCAACAAAAATACCGGGCACAAGATCGAAAGGATAATCTTGTTCAAATCCCCACATACCTAAAAATGGAAGATGAATATGAACTTTCGACTCCGGAACTTTATTCACGAAAATAAAGGGTGCTTCTCGAAGTCCTTAACATGATCAACTCGAATCCCAAATCAATTTGAAATTTCTACTGTTCAATCCAGAGACATAGAAGGATGAAATTTGGAGTAGTAGGGTTGGGGTTAGAGCCTTAGGAAATTTTGGAGAAAAATGAGCTATTGAATTCTCTTAATGGACTTAAATCCATGGTTTACCAGGATGGATTGGAGTGGGAATGACCAAAATACCCTTAAAAATCAAATAATGTCAAATTTGTCCTTTGGTGGACTGTTTTGTTAGGCTAAAGTAGATCGACCATAACTTTTTATCCGATGGAAAAATTGAATGAAACGAATTTCATTGGAAAGAAGACTTTCAGATCTTTTTATTGATATATAGTATCTCACCCAGATCATTATGTACAAGAAGTTATGATCGTTTGAATTTGACCCTAAAATTCGTCTGGCCTCAGTATTTTTTGCCTGCACATTTACTGTTCACTACTATTCACGGTTAGATCGGAATCATCATAACTCATCGCTCGAGTGTCTATTTTGGATGATCCATATATCGTTGGAAATCTTATTAGATGCTCTACGCGATGACGGGTTGCCTCACGATAAAGAACAGAATTCAACACATTTTCCTCCGAGAACTTAATGGAAAATTTTTCCAGGGAATCACACCACCGCACCCAGATTTTTATTCTTTTTTTATTCTACCTTTCTTCATACTCATTTTACTTCACACACCCCTATGGTAGCCACCCTTAACTTAGGCTATTTGCCTAAGTTGAAGTGCACAATGTCCAAGGAGGACCAGGGCCAAAATAGGTTCATTGTGATTCAAATGGGAAGGTGATAGGTATAATAAAAAGAATAAGCATTCAGGCTCAAAATCAGGATCAAGGGAAATTATTCACACATGGAAGGTCATTTAGGCTAAAAGTGAACTAATATCAACAACGGCCTGTGATCCTTTCCTAACCTCTATCCTAAAACCAAGGCAACAAAAACCCGGCATGTTCTGGATTTAACACACAATTGGAACTAGCTAGTATCTTACACACACATGGCACAAAGGTACATCACAAGATACTACCCATTCAGTTCATGCAATTGTTAGCAGTGATTATCATGTCCCTAGTACTAATGCCATTAAAAGATTCACAGTAGTCACATATAGATGCACATCACACAGTTACCAGATAGACAATTGGAGAGGTTCTTATCATTCTAAGAAAAATCATCAAAAAATATGTCAACTGTCCTAGATACTTATTTTACCCCCAGTTAACTAAAACACATCACAAAATAAACACAATACATCTAAGCATGCCGGCTCTACTAGGAACAAAACTCCGAGGAAAAGAGGCACGGCAACAAAAACCCCAAGAGGACATCAACACCCACAAGTAGCCCCACCCTCAATTTGAAATTATACAATGTCCCTAATGTGTCAAACTAAAACAAGAGAGTTGGAAACATACCTGTGGCACCATAGGCGCAGAGATCTAATGTCAATCACATAATACAAATACAAACAACAAAATACCTTGGGTTGCCTCCCAAGCAGCGCCTGATTTAATGTCGCAGCACGACTAGGTTATCTTGACTACTAGAATTCATCAAGATACCTTGAAAGTTCTTCATCCTTTATCTCTCCACTTAGACGATTTGAATCATCGGCCCATCTTTCGATCTTTACATCTTTGAGGTGCCTTGAGAAAATGTGAGAGCATGATAAGGAATGTTCTATCACGCTACTTCAAAGACTTGAACCACTTGCCCAATTTTGCATCAAACTATTATGTGGGCTTATTTGACAACGGTGAGAATCTTAAAATGCCACTAAATGGACATCAATCTTTAAGTTTCTTGGCCTTCAAGATTGGGGTTGTTTTATACACTTTTGGAAAGACAAACTCCAAAATGTAGGAATTTTCCTCTTCATTTCCAAAATCCATCATTTGCTTGGGTGATTCGACTTTCATCACATCCACCAAGCATAATGTTGAAAAGTAATTCGAGTGAGTTCTTCTCCCTAATTTTGGAGTTGCATCCTTCTCGACCTCTTCACCCCAAATTAGGATAGAGTCTTTATAAGAGATTGGCTCAATTTGTTCTTTTGTCGCTAGCACCATTTTCTCAATCTTGACATCATCTCTCATGGTTGGTTTGGTTGGTTGGGAAATCACCGAGGGTTTCTCATCATCAAACTCAACATTAATATACGATTCTTGCTCCTTATCTTCACACTCTTCCATTATTTTAAATGATTCCACAGGCAAGATATCATCTAAACATAATATAGAAGAATTCGTTGAATGATTTACCTTTATATCTATCTCCTCATGAATGATTGGCTTCATGTCTTGAAGTATATCATAAATGATATCATACGTTTCTTTCTAGAGATCCAACATTCGTTGAAACATAGCTTCAATGCCACTCTTTCCGATGCTTCGTTCTTCCTTTTCTTGACCATAAGACCTATCAAACTCATAAAAAAAACTAGAATTTAGGTTAGCGCAATAGGGGGAGGGGGAATTTGGGAAATCACTCTAATGTCCCTCTTGACCACCACATAAGAATAATCATACTCCCGGTAGGATGGAGATGGTGCACACATCTCTCTTCGGGGAGCATATTTATAATCTTGCCAAAAGTAAGGTCCATCACAATATGGACATGGATCATCAAGATAAGATTTCCAACCACCAAACTCATGTTCATCCCACGATGCCATAGTAATAAGTAAACTAAAATAAAAATCTACCTAACACAAGAAATAAAAGAAAATTAAAAACAAATATTTACAAGTTTGAATTCAAGCAAGTAGGCTAAAAATTAAAACCAACTCAATACGCCAAATTGTTCCCCGGCAACGGCACCATTTTTTATAACGCTCAACTTACACGTCAATTTAGTGCAAGGCGGTCGTCGTTAATATATTTACCCAACTTAGTAGTTGGGGTCGGATCCACGAGGAACAATATGAGTGGCGATTAAACTAATTTGAAACTATAGCTACAAGTTAAACTCAAACAAATGATACGAAAAGATAAAATGGGGGTTTTTAATGATTGAACAAAAGTTATTAACACTTCAATTTGCCTTAGAACTCAAAGCTTAAACTGCAATATTTCAAATCAATGATATAGAGAAACTAGAGTTGTGATCACTATGATTAGTAATCCTCCATTGAATAATTGTTGTAGTATTAGATTCTCGTGACTAATAAGAAACAACAAATTATCAGTATCGACAGTTCATCTAAGTGTTTCTCAACCTACCTAGATGTTGAGTTCCCTAATTCTCTCAATAGGAACCTTCTATTGACACTAATTTTATTTCGAGTTGATTAATCTTGTTATAGGATTAATCATTAGATGGGAACTTAACCTTCCAAAATCCTCGTTGATAATTCACTACCCTTAGTTTATTTCTCAGTTCGAGAAAATCAACATAAGGCGAGATCTATTGTTTGCAACCAACAAAAAATAATTAATACAAAAGAATTATCAAGATGTTCCCACAATCACTCAAACCCTAACCAACTATTAAGACAATACATGAGTAATCATAGATCCCAAAACCCTAGTTGTGGGTTTTAGTTCCACATGAAAAAGAAAGCGATAACAATAACTGAATTCATAATTCAAAGTGATTAAACTTACAAAAAATGTTATCAGAAATTGATTCTCTTCCCAAATTCAAGAAGAATATCCCACAACTAAATCAAAGAATTGACAATGGAAATCCAAGTTTAGAGACCAAAGAGAAGTAAAGTAGTATTTGGACTAAGTTCAAGATGTTAAGCTCCTTTTGTCAATGAAACCCTAAAAGTTGTTATTTATATACATAACTTAAGAAAAATTAAAAATTAAAGATTCATATTTTTGTCCTTAGCTGACGACATGTCTGACGGATTATTAGAGATCTGATAGCTTATCAGACCATGTCCTCAGATATAATTCCCATTTCTTGCCTTCTGCTTTTGTTTGACGACATGTCTGGTGGCTTATCAGAGTTCTGATAGCTTATCAGAACATGTCGTCAGGCATGCTTCAAATTTTTGCCTTCTGCTTCTGAGTGACGACATGCCTGATGGCTTATCAAAGATCTGATAGCTTATTAGGACCTATCGTTAGAAAATCTTCTGCTTCTGAGTGACAGCATTCTTAACGGCTTATCAGACACCTGACGGCTTATCAGGGGATGTCGTCACATTTCTGCTTCAACTTCCTCACACTGTCTATAGCTATCGATGACTCTGATAACTTATCACAAATTTAACGACTTATCAAACAAGTCGTCAACTACACTTTCATGGCCACTTGTTCCAAATTCACCTATTTTGCCCTTATTGTCTTTGGTTTTCTTGCATCTTGACTTTCCTGCATTATCAAAGAGAAAGCAATCAAAAACGACAAAAGTTTCTTAAGACTTTAAAATTATTTCTAGTTAAAAGCCTCAAATGTGTTAGCATTAGCTCACACATCAACACCCTCAACTTAAAATAATTGCTTGTCCTCAAGCAACTTAAACATAACTAAGAGGATACAAAGCACATTAGCAGTCAATCATCCATTTTAGCTCAAAACATATTTACCATCTCCGAGGCTAATCATCTCAAACTCAACTATTTATATTACTGAAAAGCAACAATGCAACACAAAGAAATCAAGCTACGAAATCAACTTAGCAAAAACAACCATGCATTTACCAATATTGCACTACCCAAACAAGTTAGAAACTAGCAACATAACCAGTGTGCCCATACAACAAATAAGTCCCTCCTCACTCATATAAGAAATAACATATGTAATTGTGGGGACAATCAATAGACACTCACTCTCAAAAAGAAGTTCTAGTTAATGTATGCCGAATACCATAAGCTTGCCCTTATTTTCATTACCAAGGTTTTCAGACAGGTAAGCTAGGATCACTATAGGTCTTTTTCTTTAGCTTGTAACGTAGGCTAAGGGTTGGTATGTTACTCGATGATATTTAAGGTGACTAATCCTCCTTGGCACTACACTAACTTTTGGGGTCTCACTTATTTACCTTTACCTAATTCTCTCCTTTCTTCATCTCACATACTCCGGATGGGTGCGGTCTTTTTGACAATCATTTTTTTTTTCATAACTTTTCTTCTCTTATTCTTTTTCCACCACACCCAGCTTTTTATTATTTTCTTTTATTCTACCTTTTTTCATACTCATTTTACATCACGCACCCCTATGGTAGACACCCTCAACTTAGGCTATTTTTCTAAGTCAAACTACACAATGTCCAAGGAGGACCAGGGCCAAAACAGGTTCATTGTGATACAAATGGGAAGGTGATAGATATAATAACAAGAATAGGCATTCAGGTTCAAAATCAGGATCAAGGGATATTATTCACACATGGAAGGTCATTTAGGCTATAAGTGGACAAATATCAACAACGTCCTATGATCCTTTACTAACCGCTATCCTACAACCAAGGCAAGACCAACCGGGTAAGTTCTGGATTTAACACACAACGGGAACTAGGTAAAATCTCACACACACATGGCACAAAGGTACATCACAAGCTAATACACATTCGGTTCATGTAATGGTTAGCAGTGATTATCATGTCCCTAGTACTAATTCCATAAAAAGATTCACAGTAGCCACATATAGATGCACATCACACAATTATTGGATAGACAATTGGAGAGGTTTTTATCATTCCAAGAAAAATCAACAAAAAATATGTCAACTATCCTAGATACTTATTTTTTCACCAGTTAACCACAACACATCACAAAACAAATACAATACACCTAAACATGCTGGCTCTACTAAGAACAAGACTCCAGGGAAAAGAGGCACGGCAAAAAAAACCTCAAGAGGACATCAACACCCACAGGTAGCCCCACCCTCAACTTAAAATCATGCAATGTCCCCAATGCATCAGACTTAAATAAGAGAGTTAGAAACATACCTTTGTCACCATAGGTGCAGAGATCTGATGCAATCACATAATATAAATACAAACAATAAAATGCCTTGGGTTGCCTCCCAAGCAGCGCCTGATTTAATATCACGGCACGACTAGGTTATCTTGACTACTCAGAATTCATCAAGATACCTTGAAAGTGCTTCATCCTTTATCCCTCCACTTAGACGATTTGAATCGTTGGCCCATGTTTCGATGTTTACATCTTTGAGGTGCGTTAGCCAAATGTGAGAGCATGATAAGAAAATTTTTATCACGCCACTTCGAAGACTTAAACCGCTTTCCCAATTTTGCATCAAACTTTTGTGTGGGCTCATTTGGCGACTGTGAGAATCTTAAAAAGCCACTAAATGGACATCGATCTTTAAGCTTCGTGGCATTTAAGATTGGGGTTGTATTATACCCTTTCGAAAAGACAAACTCCAAAATGTCAGAATTTTCCTCCTTATTTCAAAAATTCATCATTTGCTTGGGTTATTCGACTTTCACCACATCCACCAAGTATAATGTCGAAAAGTGATTCGAGTGAGGTCTTCTCCCTAACTTTGGAGTTGCATCCTTCTCGACCTCTTCACCCCAAATTAGGATAGAGTTTTTATAAGAGATTTGCTCAATTTGTTCTTTTGTCGCTAGCACCATTTTCTCAATCTTGACATCATCTCTCATGGTTGGTTTGGTTGGTTGGGAAATCACCGAGGGTTTCTCATCATCAAGCTCAACATTAATATACAATTCTTGCTCCTTATCTTCACACTCTTCCATTATTTTAAATGATTCCACAGGCAAGATATCATCTAAACACAATATAGAAGAATGCTTTGAATGATTGACCTCTATATCCATCTCCTCATGAATGATTGGCTTCATGTCTTGATGTATATCACATACGATATCATACGTTTCTTTCTAGAGATCCAATATTCATTGAAACATAGCTTCAATGCCACTCTTTCCGGTGCTTCATTCTTCCTTTTCTTGACTATAAGACCTATTAAACTCATAAGAAGAACTAGAATTTGGGTTAGCATAATAGGGAGAGGGGGCATTTGGGCAATCACTCTAATGTCCATCTTGACCACCAAATAAAGAACAATCATACTCCCGGTAGGATGGAGATGGTGCACACATCTCACTCCGGGGAGCATAACTACAATCTTGCCAAAAGTGAGGTCTATCACAATATGGACATGGATCATCAAGATAAGATTTCCAACCACCAAGGTCATGTTCATTCCACAATTCCATAGTAATAAGTAAACTAAAATAAAAATCTACCTAACACAAGAAATAAAAGAAAATTAAAAACAAATATTTACAAGATTGAATTCAAGCAAGTAGGCTAAAATTTAAAACCAACTCAATACGCCAATTTGTTCCCCGACAACGGCGCCATTTGTGATAACGCTCAACTTACACGTCAATTTAGTGCAAGGCAGTCATCGTCAATATATTTATCCAACTTTCTAGTCGAGGTCAAATCCACGAGGAACAATGTGAGTGGCGATTAAACTAATTTGAAACTATAGCTACAAGTTAAATTCAAACAACTGATACGAAAGGATAAAATGGGGGTTTTTAATGATTGAACAAAAGTTATTAACACTTCAATTCGCCTTAGAACTCAAACCTTAAACTGCAATATTTTAGATAAATGATATAGAGAAACTAGAGTTGTGATCACTATGATTAGTAATCCTCCATTGAATACTAGTTGTAGTATTGGATTCTCGTGACTTATGAGGAACACCAAATTATCAGTATCGACAGTTCATCTAAGTGTTTCTCAACCTACCTAGATGTTGAGTTCTCTAATTCTCTCAAATTTAGGAACCTTCTATTCACACTAATTTTATTTTGAGTTGATTAATCTTGTTACAGCATTAATCATTAGATGGGAACTTTACCTTCCCAAATCCTCATTGATAATTCACTACCCTTAGTTTATTTCTCAGTTCGAGCAAATCAGCATAAGGCGAGATCTATTATTTGCAACCAACAAAAAGTAATTAATACAAAAGAATTATCAAGATGTCCCCACAATCACTCAAACCCTAACCAACTATTAAGACCATACAGGAGTAATCATAGATCCCACAACCCTAGTTATGGGTTTCAGTTCCACATGAAAGAGAAAGCAGTAACAATAACTAAATTCATAGTTCAAAGTGATTAAACTTACAAAAGATGTAATCAGAAATTGATTCTCTTCCCAAATTCAAGTAGAATATCCCACTACTAAATCAAAGAATTGACAATTGAAATCCAAGTTTAGAGACCAAAGAGAAGTAAAGTAGTCTTTGGACTATGTTCAAGATGTTAAGCCCCTTTTTTCAATGAAACCCTAAATGTTGTTATTTATATCCGTAACTTAAGAAAAATTCAAAATTAAAAATTCAGATTTTTTTCCTTAGCTGACGACATGTCTGATGGCTTATCAGAGATCTGATAGCTTATCAGACCATGTCCTCAAACATGATTCCCATTTATTGCCTTCTGCTTATGTGTGATGATATGTCTGACGGCTTATCAGAGTTCTGATAGCTTATCATAACATGTCCTTAGGCGTGCTTCAAATTTTTTCCTTCTACTTTTGAGTGACGACATGACTGACGGCTTAAAAGAGATATGATAGCTTATCTGTACATGTCGTTAGAAAATTTTCTACTTCTGAGTGACGGAATTCTTGACGGCTTATCAGGGGATGTCATCACACTTCTGCTCCAACTTCCTCATACTGTCTACAGCTGACGATGACTCTGATAACTTATCACAAATTTGATGACTTATCATACAAGTCGTCAACTACACTTTCATGGCCACTTGTTCCAAATTCACCTTTTTTGCTCTTATTGTCTTTGGTTTTCTTTCATCTTGACTTTCCTGCATTATCAAAGAGAAAGCAATCAAAAATGACAACAGGTGCTTAAGACTTTACAATTATTTCTAGTTAAAATCCTCAAATGTGTTAGCATTATCTCACACATCACATACCTTCTTACGTGTAGTACTAGTTTACAACTACTAGAGAAAAGACCATCAAGGGGGGGTAAAGACACAAAAGAAGGATAATTGACCTTAATCTTATAATATAACCCGTTATGATCTTATCAGCATGTTCTACTTTCTCACATTAAATCTACTTGCCCATGCATAAATTTAGACCACTTTAAAAATTCTCTAAACATCACTAAGTTTTCCCCAAGTTAGTCTATACTTATTACTTATTGGCTAACCTACCCCTTTCCGTTTACCATCTATAAATGATTTCTACAACCACCATAACTATTTTTCCTATTTTAAATAAATATCAATCATAGACAATCACTTCCTTCACAAACTACTATATAATTCATAAATCTTGCTACAACATTAGTCTATCACTATAAAATTGCAACCTATCCCTCAAACAAAGGTTATACAACTAAGACTAGCTTCTTTATGCAAAAGACACCCTCACTCTGACTTCTAGATTTGTGACTCCATATCACTAACTTTTGGACCATCTTACTGCCAATAGGTCATGAAACATTAACATATACTACTACTCGAGTGGAAATACTATCCCAAAATTCTACTACAAACCTCTACCCTTAAGCATGACATCTGCAATAAGAATTCTGAAAGGGATTGAATACACACCATACCTCAGGCTGAAAACATGATTGCATAAAGATAGAGGCATACACTCAAATCAATGAACTTTGAAGCATTAATGGATTCCTCTCAACTCCTCATGTTATCTCATAACTTCATGGATAACTCAATCAGAACAGACAACATCATTAGGGTCTTGGACTTATATTTCCTCGACAATGAGGCATGGCCAATAAAATTAAAGCAAGGCAGGAATTTGGATAACTTTCGCATGAATGACACTATAGTATGAAATAGAGTATAAAAGAATGAGAAACAACTCCTAAATGCCCGATAGCCTCCTGATTATAAGTGTGGTGCACAACACACCCATAAAAAGACTCTACTGGACACGGCTTTGTAGATACCCTGGTACCATGAATCATGCTTTGATACTAAGCTTGTCACGATCTGAACTGAGGCCCTGCCGCGACGGGCATCCCAAACCACGAAGGCTCGAGAGACCCCTTAGCATACTATCATAAGCATAATCCATACATAAATTAAAGTGCGGAAGATATAATAGTGTTCAATGGAAACTTATAATCCAAAATGTGTCAACAAAATATGACAATACAATACTTCAAATACCATCTACGAAGACTCTACTAAATACTAACTGTCTAGGCCGGGACAAGGCCCCCGACAGAACTATAAACTGAATTAGATAAACATATGAATAACATATTTTTCGGAAGATAGATGGCTCACCAACTCTGTCATTATCCTATATTAACAACTGATGTAATGGACCATGGGAATGAACTCCAGAAGCTGAAATATAGGGGGTTAATACTCAAAAGTACTGGTATGTAGAATAATCCAAAAACAAAATATATTTTGTATAACATAAGTGAGAGCATCTCATAAAAACATGTCAGCATAAAACAATTAAAAATACATGGGCATAATTTTGATGAGCTTCAACCATTCTTTTAAAACCACTGACTCAACTCTTTGTATTACTTCTGAGATAGATGGTACACCCTACAAGTCTACAATCCCACGGGCTATATGGAATCTGCCCTTAATACGGCGGTCAAGCCCCCAACCCAAGTTTCCCACAAGGGCTGGAGTCTCTACTCTCTACCATTTCTAAAGGTCATCGCCAATGTACAATCCCCTATTTCAGGGCAAAATATAACCCGTGTTGGCAAAATACAGTTTCGGGCAATGAGTTATCTGAACTCGTGCCTTCTTTGGGTAACCATCTAACTTTCTTTAAGCCCAATTTTAGCCTCTTAAAAACATACTTCATACTTATAAATAATTATTTTCGTATTCTCTTAAGGGCATATCACAACAGGGTATCATCATACTCAAACTTGCAAGTCATTCATTTTATACCATATCATATCCATAGTACTTCTTACTTAAAAGTATATTAATGACCACCCAAAGAATTTAAACATCACAAGAGAGTTCTTATTTTAAAGCATGTGTAAACTTATACAAACACACTCATTTTTCAAGACTTAAATATGCGGTGCCAATTCAATCATTAATCACATGCAGTTTTTTCATTAAGAAATCATTGCATTTAGAATAGAAATCACCTCTTTGGAAAACACATGAAACAACCATCCATAACAATTAAAGAGGTATTTAAACTAAAGAATCATCTCCATTAGTACAATAACCCCAACATTCGTTATACATAAATCTCATGATCAAAAAGGGACTTATACTTTATGGTCTCAAATTGAATTCACAATTCATAACATGCAAAGATCATAAATTTTGTCATGGGGAAGGAAATTTTGCAAGTCATGATCATAAATCACTTTTCGAACTCAAATCATGTATGCACAAGATTATAAATCAAGCTTATGGAAAAATCCCATGATAATTACGTACTTTCATCAAAATGGATTTATGATGATGCTCGTTACCAATTTCAAAACTCATAATATGTACATACATATATTCTCTAAAGCTTTTGAAAATGTTAAATCATATGCCCATGATATTTAGGATAGTCCCACATACCTTTTGACAGGAGAAAAATCTAAGAGAACGTAGAGAAATCTGCCCCTTTAAGAGTAGAATCCTCAAACCCTAGGTAGTTTCTCCCCTCTTGTGTATGGAATGATATTTGGGAATTTACAGAGGCAATGTAATGTTTATAAGGCCTTAATTTCTTCCAAAGAGGGTTAGGAATGGTTATAGTATGATAAAAGATCTTTATGCCCTTAAAATAAATCAAACGGAACACTTTTTGAAGCTCCGGAATGGCTTTGCGTCGCATGACCAAAGCAAACCTTAGGTTTTGCATCGCATGGACAAAGCAAAGCTAGGGCAGTGTGCTTTGCTGATTGGTGTGCGGCGCATGGCCATCGCATACCCTAGATAGTGTCTCATTCAAACACTCGTAACTTTTGACTCTGGACTCGAATTGACGAACGATCAGAGGCGTTGGAAAGAAGACTCAAAAGAATTTAATTTTATATATAGTAGGCCATATAACTCTTCATGTCCAAGGAGAAATGTTCACTGGAAGATATGCAAAATCGTCAACTAAAATTCAATCGATAGGAAAGTGCTCAACTTAACTTTTGAGCTAGAAGATTTTTATGGTGTATATTCATCTCCAAGGATGTTCCCACACTAAGGAAGTGTTATTCACACTTATATATAAGTATAAATCATTGGGTTCGGGTCTATAAATGTAAGAAAGACGGTTCAACTTTAGCCCGAAAGTGCGGCGTGTTACACCATCTTTCAACACTCAACATATTCTTATTTGTAACATTAACATTCTGTTTATAGAATGATTCTATTATAGTAAACTCCATAAAAAGAGGTTAGTGTTTTCATTCAATAAGAGGGTGACACATGTTTTTTATAGCGAAAAATAAAGTTATAAAGGTGAGGGACATAAATATAGTTAGTTTTAATGGGTGAGGGTAAATGTAGCTTTAAAGTATGATAGTAGAGGTTTATTGAACAAGTATAACGAAGGAAAAATATAACTTATTTTCAATTAAGGGAAAAATATGACCCTTTTTTGTTTCATCTTACTCCATTTTCATACAAGATTTAAATCTCATCAAGTTATACTTTGAAATTCAAATATGGTAAGCATTTCAGAAGAGATTTTTATTGTGTTACTGGAGTACTAATTAAGGACATACTCACAAATTGCAATCTTTTTCATTCTATTCTTTACTATTGACAGATTCACCTAATCCCAGAATTTTTGAGATTAAAGAAAAAGAACGAAAACACAAAAAAAAAAACATCATGCCAGCATTCTGCTTAATTTCATTGTTTAAAAAATTGAGAAAGCAAGGTGATGCACTGATAAAGAAATGGACCTTGGGCCTAACTCAACCTCAAAAGCTAGCTCATGAGGGGAGGATTGCCCAAGACTATATAAAGAGACCAAGGACCCTTTAACCCACCGATGTAGGACTCCAACACCCCCCACACGCCCAGGGCTGGACATCTGGATCGTGGACAATATAAGAAGGAGGGCCCAACATTGGAAACAATGAACTAGGTGGGCCTGGCTCTGATACCATGATAAATAAATGGACCTTGGGTCTAACTCAACCTTAAAAGCTAGCTCATGAGGGGAGGATTTCCCAAGACAATATAAAGAGACCAAGGACCCTTTAACCCACCGATGTGGGACTCCAACATGCACAAACAAAGATTGTCATAATGAGATGCATACTTAATATGAAATGAAGCTAACATCCCCTTAAATTTACTAATTACGCCATCTTAAATCTTAATCTTTAAAGGGTAAGTTACAGATATATAACTAGTTTACTAATATGGTCGAAATTTAGTGTATATGTTGTGTATAAATCTGTATATTATAAACATATAGTGTGTAGATTTTTAGT
Source organism: Capsicum pubescens (assembly GCA_030864215.1). NCBI lineage: Eukaryota > Viridiplantae > Streptophyta > Magnoliopsida > Solanales > Solanaceae > Capsicum > Capsicum pubescens. The sequence goes on along the minus strand of CM061544.1, from coordinate 284,293,071 downwards.
AAGCTTATAGACAACCCATACATTTTATACATATTTAAGCTAGTTGGCTGAAGGGTTTAGGACCATAAATATCCCATCCTTCTAGCACATATACTGAACAACATAAAGGGAGTGCTAAGCAGAATATCTGCATATTCTTACATAGAAATTGAAAGAGGTCTAACTAATGTAAAATGCATACAATTAGGTACAAGAAAGCGGTCGGAATCTTGGTTACAGATAGGTAATATTTCAGTAGGTTAATTAAAACTCCAATAGTGAAAGAATCGTTCTCTGCTCTAGAGATAAATTATTATGAACTTTACTTGAACGCGGTCCTGATGAGATAGTAAATCTAGAAGTAATGGAATAAAAAGCAGTTCAATTATCCTAAAGGAAGGTAGTACCAATTGTTTCTCTTTGGGAACCAGGTTCCTTAAGTTCGTCTAAACGATAAAATAAAGAACACACAAAATTACCAGTTGAAATACTTAACACTGAACACAGAATTCATAACTGTATAATTGATCTACGTTAAGTGAACCAAATTCAACTACTGAAATGCAGTGCAATTGATTTATATGAATCAAGTTCTGCTACTGAAATAAAATGCAAAACAAAATAATATAGAAGACAATGATGTATCATGGAAAGCCTCCTTGTTCAACAGAGTAAAAATCATGACCTATGATGTGCAGGATTTCCAACAACCTATACTAATTAAAAGAGTTGTTTCAGATTACAACTCTATAATCTAAGGACCTAACACTAGTACTTCAACTCAACAGTTAACTCTAATTGTATAACAATAACTCTCCAAGGGGATATACTCTCTTCTTCTTAGAAACCTCAAAATCACATTGCAATAATAGGAATAGTGTAACACCCTATGTTTTGAGCTCTATACCCTCTAATATATAGAAAATTGAGATATCTTTCCAACGCCACCAGCCTCTCCCTTATCCGAGGTTGGGGTAAAAAGTTATGGGCAAATTAGTGAAGTGTGGTCAAAGCTACCCAGTGATAATGACACGGATAACGACTCATTATCAAAAATAAAGAGTCATTATCATGGCAGTGAAGAAACCAAATGTTGGTCCGTTGACAACTAGTCCAAGGTACAACTCATTGTGTGACATAACGAGTCATTATGAGGGACTCATAGTCACAACAGAGGTTGCCCAAGATTTCAAGTCCTGACCACGACTCTTCATCACGACTCATTGCCAGTGGTCATGAGTCATTAAGAAGAACAGTTGTCATAACAGTGAAGGATACAATCATGGACCCTCAGGTCATGTGTAACGCCCTGAAATCTGATTCCCGAGATACCACATAATGCTCCGAACTACGAGTAGTCCTGAGCTAATCCTGGCTTCTTTCTACTAAGTCTAAATCTTAAAATAAGGGAAATATAAAGATAAAAACACAATAAATACGGAAATCTTATTTAAAGCATAGATATCTTGGTAAGACAATACTAAGAATTTGAATACTAAAGCAAAAGTCTAACACTGAATCTAGTAGTCAGACAAGCCTTTACTATCTGAATCTAGAGAGTCACTGGGACAGGCCCCAGCTGACTCAAACTATCTGAAATGAATAAAGGAACATCTACTAATAAACTGAAAGTATGAATAACTAAGTCCCCGAACTATGAGGACTTACCAACTGCAGGGATATAGATGAGATGCTCGAAGATCATTCACACTGCTGAGACTGAGCACCTGAACCTACATTATGAGACAATGTAGCATATAGATGTATATATGGATCAGTACTTTGATGATGTACTGAGTATGTGGGGGTAAATGCAATAAGTAAACAATATCATCACAATTTACAAAGAAAACCATGCATGCTAAATGTAAATGACTCACATGGGCTTGAGTAATCTAAAATATAAAAATCATAAATCATAATACATAAAGCATAAAATATAAATCTTATGAGCCATTGCATTCAGTTCTAAAATCTGTTCTTTCTGAAAGCTGCTACTTTATGTTATCAATTTGTAAAGGAAGTACTTCATCTCAAGACTTTAAGAATCTTAAAACCATAGATTTCAAAATATACGTTTTATCTTAAAGCTTTAAATCAATAGACTGTTGAAGAGTGGGGGACATCTTTTGGGAGGTTCTTCTAATCGACATACACCATGTGAGCATCCATGGAGTCCCACGTCTGGCCCCCATTAGGTAGGATTGTTCTACCCTTGCCATCGGAATAGAACTTCTATCTTAAGTGATCACAATCTGAGTCATCCACGTAGAAGTGGGAATAATCTGAATCCTACATTGGCACATATTTCTGGGGTATGAAACCGTAGTAACCTACCCATCTCGGTGCTAAATACTACTCCCATTCTTATGCTCAAAATCTTAAGAAATCTACTTCAAAATAGCACATGGTTAAATCTCAAGTTATATGAACAAAGTGGATTCTTTATCTTAGCTTAGGACCAAAGGGTCAAATCTTTATCAATAATCTAAGAATAATCTTATCTGAGGGTGCTTATAGCACAAATAATCTTGAAATAGAAATCTTAATTAGGGCACAATGACCCATGCAGCAATCTCATGTTAAAACATATAAAAATTCATGCTTGACAGTGTACACACTTATAATTCATCATAAAATCTGGAAATTACTGCGCAATGCATAGAAATGTGAATAAAGTCATGTGATTTCACCTTCTAAATCAATGGAAATCTCATAAGTTTGTAAACAACAATAATGGGTGTAAACCCTAACTTGAATTTTCTGGAAAATCATATAAACTTCAGTAAAAGTTGAATTTAAAACAAGGTTTGGGCACAAGGATGAAAGGAGTATCCTTGTCCATAACCCCACATACCTTGTTGGATGATCTAGATGCTACAACTTGAATCTTGGATCTTTATTGATGTTTTGGAGATGACTTCTTGGAGTTCTTGAATTGGGGATTCTCAATCTTTTATTATCTTGGAGAATTGATGGAGGAAATTTTGGATTTCTTGGAGAGAAAGTGTGAGCCTTAGGGTTTTGTTTAAGACAGAATGATGAATAAAGCATAAAGTGCCCTCAAATATGATTAATCTTTTATTTTTGGACGGATTGGGGGTTAGGAATTTACCAAAATACCCCCTTTAAACTTTTATACGAAACTAAAAAACGTATATTTTCCCAATTTGGGTGGCCACCGCAACGCGCCACTATCGCGGTGGCTCACTAGAAATTGACGAATGGAAACTAGGCAGACTCCGTGACGCTGAGACATCACGGTGCCCCTTTGGAATGACATTTTGGCACATAGTGCGATGCGCCATTATCGCGCTGGATCTCTGGAAATTGATAAATAGAAAATTGACCCTCTTCGCGAAATGCCAATATCACGGAGGGCCACTGGAATAGGACAATCGAGATTTTACACTGCTCCGCGACACGCTATGGGTCCAAATGACGGTGTTTTTATGACAGAAACTTAAAATAGCCATAACTTCTTACCTAGTTATCGGATTTAGGCGAATCTTATATCGTTGGAAAGCTAATTCAATTTCCTACGCAATAAAAAGTCTAAATATAAGGAATTCCATGCGAAAAAAATAGTATTAATTTTGGAAGCTATCTCTTAATATTCTAGGGACGAATTTAAGCTAGGAAAAGTGCGGGGTATTACAATATCTCCCCTTTGGGAACATTCATCCTCGAATGTGGCTAGTTAAGCTAAAATTTCTGAGGAATATGAGAATATATGATAGCATACATAACTGAAATGAACTGAATAATAGAATCTAAATCGTTTTGAGCTTTTGAGTAATTCTGTGAGTGCATGAACTTACATAAGGACACTATATAGCTGAATATATGATTAGAAAAGAACTGAATCAAGTAAGAGTATTACCTTCGGCTAAATTGGAGTTTGCGGAGAAAAGGTGAGGGTACTTGGCTCGCATATCTTCTTCTGCTTCCTAAGTGGCACCCTCAACAGACTGATTCTGCCGAAGAACTTTGACCAAGGGAACTTCTTTGTTCCTTAGTCTATGGATTTGATGATCTAAAATCTCGACTAGAATCTCTTTGTAAGAAAGAATTATGAATATCTGAGCTTTCAAAAGAAACTACAACAGCGGAGTCCCTGATACTCTTCTTAAGCATACAGACATGGAATACAGGATGAACGGCTAACAAGTTTACGGGAAACTCAAGCTCATAAGCTATTTTCCCAACACGACTCAGAATTCTATAAGGGACAACATATCGGGGACTAAGCTTCGCTTTTTTGCCAAATCTCTTCACCCCTTTTATGGGTGAAATTTTAGGATACACTGAATCACCAACCTCAAACTCGAGGTCCCTTCTTCTCACATCTGCATAAGATTTTTGATGACTCTGGGATGTTTTCAATCTTTCTCTAATCAACATAACTTTCTCCATAGCTTCAAACACTGTGCCAGGCCTAAGCAAAGAGGCCTCACCCACCTCGAACCAACCTGTGGGTGACATACATGTCCTTCCATAAAGAGCCTCAAACAGGGCAATCTAAATGCTACAATGATAACTATTATTATAAGCAAACTCAATCAATGGCAAATGCTCATCCCAACTACCTTTAAAATCAAGAGCACATGCCCTCAACATATCTTCTAGTGTTTGGATGGTCCTCTCTGCCTGACCATTTGTCTGAGGGTGAAAAGTTAAACTAAGGTGGACTTGGGTACCAAGACCCTTCTAAAAGGCTCTCCAAAACTGAGAAGTGAATTAAGTGCCCCTATCAAAAATAATAGACAAGGGAACTCCATGCAATCTTACTAACTCTCAGATATACAGTTTAGCATAATCCTCGTCTATATAAAATATGTGAACTGGCAAGAAATACGTTGACTTAGTCAATCTGTCTACAATAACCCAAATCGAATCATGATGACGACGCGAATGGGGTAAACCAGTTACAAAGTCCATATTCACCTCTTCCCACTTCCAAGTGGAGATACCAAACTCTTACAATGTACCACAAGGCCTTTGGTGCTCTTACTTAACCTGTTGACAAGCTCTACACTTTGCTACAAACTTTGCTATATCTCTCTTCATTCCGCTCCACCAATAGATTTCCCGCAAGTCGCGGTACATCTTGGTAGCTCCTGGATGGAGAGAATAATGTGCACCATGCGCTTCAGCCATAATTATCTGTCTCAAATCATCAACACAAGGCACACACAATCTATTCTGGTATCTTAACATACCATCTCCCCCTTGAGAGAAAACCTCTACCTTTTGGTCTTTAACCGACTCCTTCAGTTTAACCAAACTAGAATCCATATTTTATTTCTCTTTCACTTCTGAAACTAGGGAAGATTCAGAACTACTTTGAACCCAAACATTCCCTTCAGCTGAATCGACCAACCTAATACCCAACCTAGCCAAATGGTGAACTTCTCGAGCTAACTTTTTCTTATTATTCTCAACATAAACAACACTACCCATAGACAACCTACTAAGGGCGTCTTCCTCTACATTGGCCTTGCACGGATGATACAACACACTCATGTCGTAATCCTTCAAAAACTCCAACCACCTTCACTGATGGAGATTCAAATCCCTCTGAGTAAACATATACTACAGGCTCATGTGGTCCGTGAACACATCAACATGAACACCATACAGATAGTGTCTCCAAATTTTCAAAGCAAACACCACAGCAGCTAATTCTAGATCATGGGTTGGGTAATTCTTTTTGTGAGACTTCAATTGTCCAGAGGCATAGGCTATGACCTTACCTCTCTGCATTAACACACAACCCAAACCAACTCTAGAGACATTACAATAAACAACAAAGCCATCGGTACCATCAAGTAATGCTAGAACTGGGGCTAAAGTGAGTCGACTCTTCAACTCCTAAAAACTCTTCTCACAAGAATCTGACCACTGGAACTTAACTTTATTTTGGGTCAGTCTAGACATAGGGGATGTAATAGATGAGAAACCTTCAACAAAATGGCAATAATAGCCAGCTAAGACTAAGAAACTCCTAATGTCTGATGGAGAGGTAGGTCTAGGCCAATTTCTTATTGCCTCTATCTTTTGCGGATCAACTCTAATGCCATCGGCGGAAACAATATGACCGAGAAAGACTACTGGCCTTAGCCAAAATTCACACTTACTAAATTTGGCGAACAATTGATGATCTCTAAGAGTTTGCAAGACAATCCTAAGATGATCTACATGGTCATCCTCACTATAGAAGTACACAAGGATATCGTATATGAATACTATGACAAACATGTCTACATACTGCTTGAACACTCTGTTCATGAGGTCTATGAAAGCTGATGGGGCATTGGTTAGCCCGAAAGACATGTCTAGAAATTCAAAATGAACATAACAGGTTCTGAAAGCTATTTTTGGAATATCACATTCCCTTACTTTAAGTCGATGATAGCCGAATCTAAGGTCTATCTTTGAGAAATAACTTGTACCTTGGAGTTGATCAAATAAGTCATCAATTCTAGGAAGAGGATATTTGTTTTTTACTGTAGCTTTATTCAACTGACAATAGTCAATGCACATATGCAAAGAACCATCTTTCTTTTGAACGAATAGGATGGGAGCGCCCCATAGAGAAACACTAGGCCTTATGAAAGCTTTATCTAAAAGATCTTTGAGTTTCTCCTTCAAATCTTTAAGCTCTGTGGGAGCCATATGATCAGGAGGGATAGAAATAGGTTGAGTGTCTAGGAGAAGGTCAATACCAAATTCTATCTCTCTATCAGGAGATACCCCTGGGAGATCTTCTGGAAAACATCAGGAAACTCATTAACTACACTGACTGACTGAACTGTTGGAGTCTCAGACTTAGTGTCTTTAAATCGAACCAAATAGTAAATGCAACCTTTGGCTATCAACTTTCTGGCCTTAAGATAAAATATGAAATGACTCTTGGGAGACACTGAATTTCCTGACCACTAAAAGGCTGGCTTATCTGGGAACTGAAACTTTACCACTCGGGTGCGACATTATATAGAAGCATAACAAGAATGGAGCCAATCCATACCAAGGATAAGATCAAAATCAACCATGTCTAACTCTATCAAGTTTTCTAACATGACTTTATGATGGACAGTGATAGGACACTTTTTATAAATCTATTTGGTAACAACTGACTCACCTACTATAGTAGACACCAAGAAGGGCTCAGGGATCTTTTCAGAACTTATCTCAAAATTGACTACAACTAATGGGGTCACATAATAGAAACTCGACCCAGGGTCTAACAACACATAAACATCAAAATGAAATATGCGAAGCATACTAGTTACAACATCGGGTGAATCCTTCTGCTTCTGATGGGATGGTAAAGAATAAAACTAATTCTAGCGCTAACCATCATTAGTACTAGATGATACACCCTGAGAAGGAGCTGGTCAACCTAGAGGAGTTGGTGCACTATTAGCCTGAGTTTGAGGACAAACATCTCTATTCCCCCGTCTAGCATGCGGGCACTCTTTGATTCTGTGACCCACCTGGCCACAACCATAACAACCTTTCTAAACCTACAAATATTCACCTCCATGATTCTTACCACACTTAGCACATTAGGGATGATTAGGCTTCCCACTCACACTATTCTGAGATCAAGACATAGAAGACTTACCCCACTATTCCTACCTATTTTTGGGTGCAGGAGCACTGGCTGAAGAAGGTGCAGGCATAGATGAATGATTCTGAAACTTTGGACGATTTCCTCCTCCAGACCTATTTTAACCATAATCAAATTGCCCTGTTCTAGCCTTCTTATTTGCTCTCTCTCTTTCCTTTCCTTTTTTTACCTTAATCTACTGAGCGTGCATCATCAATCAAGGAAGATCCATGTCTCCAATGAGAATAGCATTCCTACACTCCTTAACTACCAACCCAAACACACCGGTCACAAACTTACTCATGTTTGACCTAGGGTCAGCTATTTGTTCAAGGGCATACTTAGACAACTGGTTGAACTTGAGGCAATACTTTTTCACTGTCATTGAACCTTGCCTCAAGTTTATGAACTCTTCTATCTTAGCTTCCCTCATCTCACGTGGGAAGAACTTGTCTAAGAATGCATCCTGAAATATCTGCCAAGTCATGGGAGCTGCATTCTCCCCTCTAATTTTCTTCCACATCACCACCCAATCATACACAACATTCTTTAGCCTATAGGATGTCAATTCTACACTCTCTTCTTTAGAAACATGCATAATTTGGGTGATCTTCTTCACCTCATCTAGATACAACTATGGGTCCTCACCTGCCTTTGACCCAAAGAATTTTGGCAGATTCATCATCATAAAATCTCAGATTCTAGTTGTGGCTATGTCCGCATCCTGCTGAGGTGGGACTGCAGTCTGACAGTTGCCTTGAACATTAGTTGTCATAGCTTAGGCTAGCACCTGAAAGGCAACTCAAAACTCTGCATCTGACACATTCTCATTCAAAGGATCTGCGGGCTGAGATGGATGATTATTGTTTCTGCGGGCGTTAGCTTAACGAGGAGGCATTTTCTATCATGTGAAAGCATGAGTTAGAAGCAGATAGAGACACTGAATACACGATAGATCATGAAAGAAAAGATGATTTTCTAAAATGCTTCATAGCCTCTTGCTCATAGATGTGGTGCACTTCACACCGATGATCAAGACTCTATGTAACATCGATTGTATGACTACCTAGGACTCTCTATACCTGGCTTTGATATCAAGTTTGTAACGCCCTAAAATCTAATTCTCGGGATGTCGCACGGTGCTCTGAACTATGAGTAGTCCTAAGCTAACCCTAGCTGCTTTCTACTAAGTCTGAATCTTAAAATAGGGGAAATATGATTATGAAAACACAATAAATATGAAAATCTTATCTAAAGCATAGAAATCTCACAAATCTTGGTAAGACAATACTGAGAATCTGAATACTAAAGCAAAAGTCTAACACTGCATCTAGTAGTCTGACAAGCCTCTACTATCTGAATCTAGAGAGTCACTAGGATAGGTCCCAGCTGACTCAAACTGTCTGAAATGAATAAAGGAACATCTACTAATAAACTAAAAGTATGAATAACTAAGTCCCTGAACTATAAGGACTCACCAATTGTAGGGATGTAGATGAGATACTCGAAGATCACTCACGCTACTGAGACTGAGCACCTAAACCTACATTATGAGACAATATAGCACATAGATATATATGTGGATCAGTACTTTTATAATGTACTGAGTATATGGGGGTGAATGCAATAAGTAAAGAATATCATCATAATTTAAAAAGAAAACCATGCATGATAAATATAAATGACTCACATGGGATTGAGTAATCTAAAATATAAAAATCATAAATCATAATACATAAAGCATAAAATATAAATCTTATGAGCCATTACATTCAGTTCTAAAATCTATTCTTTCTTAAAACTACTACTTTATCTTATCAATTTGTAAAGGGAATACTTCATCTCAAGACTTTAAGAATCTTAAAACTATAGCTTTAATAATATATGCTTTTATCTTAAAGCTTTAAATCAATAGACTATTGAAGAGTGGGGAACATCATTTGGGAGGTTCTTCTAACTGACATACACCATGTGAGCATCCATAGAATCCCACGTATGGCCCCCGTTAGGTAGGGCTATTCTACCCTTGCCATCGGAATAGAACTTTTATCTGAAGTGATCACAATCTAAGTCATCCACGTAGAAGTGGGAATAATCTGAATCCTACAGTGGCACGTAGTTATAGGGTATGAAACTATAGTAACCTACCCATCTCGATGCTAAATACTACTCTTATTCTTATGCTCAAAATCTTAAGAAATTTACTTCAAAATAGCACATGGTTCAATCTCAAGTTATATGAACAAAGTGGATCTTTATCTTAGCTTAGGACCAAAAGGTCAAATCTTTATCAATAATCTGAGAATAATCTTATCTGAGGGTGCTTATAGCACAAATAATCTTGAAATAGAAATCTTAATTAGGGCACAATGACCCATGCAGCAATCTCATGTTAAAATATCTAAAAATTCATGCTTCAGAATGTAAACACTTATAATTCATCATAAAATCTAGAAATTACTGCACAGTGCATAGAAATATGAATAAAGTAATGTAATTTCAACTTCTAAATCAATGAAAATCTCATAAGTTTGTAAACAATAATAATGGGTGTAAACCCTAACTTGAATTTCCTGGAAAATCATATAAACTTCAGTAAAAGTTGAATTTAAAAAAAGTTTTGGGCACAAGGATGAAAGGAGTATCCTTGTTCATAACCCCACATACCTTGTTGGATGATCTAGATGCTAGAACATGAATCATGGATCTTTATTGATGTTTTGGAGATGACTTCTTAGAGTTCTTGAATTGGGGATTCTCAATCTTGTATTATCTTAGAGAACTGATGGAGGAAATTTTGGGTTTCTTGGAGAGGAAGTGTGAGCCTTAGGGATTTTTTTAAGAGAGAATGATGAATAAAGCATAAAGTGCTCACAAATATGATTGATCTTTTGTTTTTGGACGGATTGGGGGTTGGGGATTTACCAAAATACCACTTTTAAACTTTTATACGAAACTGGAAAACATACATTTTCCCGATTTGGGTGGCTACCGCGACATGCCACTATCGCGGTGGCTCACTAAAAATTGATGAACGGTAAATGGGCAAACTCCGTGATGCAAAGACATCGCAGTGCCCGTTTGGAATGCCATTTTGGCACATGGCGCGATGCGCCACTAACGCGCTGGACTTATGGAAATTGACAAACGGAAAATTAACGCTCTTCGCGATGCGCCAATATTGCGAAGGGCCACTAGAATTGGACAATCGGGATTTTACACTGCTCCGCGATGCACTAAGGGTCCAAATGATGGTGTTTTTGCGATAGGAACTTAAAATAGCCCTAACTTATTACCCGGTTATCGAATTTATGTGAATCTTATATCTCTGGAAATCTAATTTAATTTCCTACTCAATGGAAAGTATAAATCTATGGAATTCCATGTGAAATAAATAGTATTCATTTTGGAAGCTATCCCTTAACATTCTAGGGATGAATTTAAGCTAGGAAAAGTACAGGGTATTACATTATGACTTCAGGCCACGACTCGTGGTCAGACGTAACGAGTCATATCCTGAGTCATAATAAATGATATCAAAAAAAATTTGCATATTTTAATTAAGGGTTTTTGGTCTTTTCATCTCTTTAAACTCTGTATCCAAGACTTCAATCATCAGATAGACATTTTTTGCCCCTTTCTTAGTCTGTTATCAAACTATTCCTCTCTCCACTCCCAAGAGATAAAGTGGTAGGGTTTCTTCTAAGAATTCACCTTTTAATGCTTCAAATTCAACCTTCCTCCAAGAAGTCAGAAAATTTAGGTATGTGGTATTTGAACAAGAATACCCTTTCATCTTTGTTCCCAAAAGTTTGATTTTTATCAAATTTTGAAGAAAGTGATTTACTTGGGTCAATATCCATTTTCCTATGCTTTGAGATATTGATGTTTACTCATGAATAGAATATTGTTTTGTATATGATTTAATGTTTAGTTATGTTTTGAATCCATGAAAATGATCTTGAGTATTGAGTTTGATATTTACCATGAGATAATGAATGATTTCAAGTTTAAGTTATTGAGTTACAAATAGTTTAAATTACAATTATTACGACATGATTAAAGTTTAGTTCTAATCTTATGATCTCAGATAAGACTCAAAATCCATAATTTTTCCTCATGAATATGTTTAAGTAAGAGAAGCATAGTTGGTTTTCAGTTTACAAACCCATATGCTATTTTAAGGTTGATTTTATAAGTAGTACATGTTTTGGGAGTATTATTTAGCATCGAGAAGGTAATGTGGATTTAGTGCATCCTATTTCCCAGAAACTCATTGGTTTAAAGGACCTCGCTTGAGAGTGTCTCCTCGCCCCACTTGGGCTAAGTATAGTGATCACTTTAAGTTAAGATTCTATTCTGATGGCAAGGGTAGAAAATCTCTCTCTAATATGGGTAAGATATTGGGCTCCATGATAGCTCACATGGTTTATGTTGGTTAGAAGAATCTCCCACAAACAAAGATAAGAGAATATATTTTAGAAACTAAGTGTAATGACTCACTAAGCTTACCAGATTATGCTTTATTATTCATGTTTTATGATATTTCAGCTTTAATTTTAATCATAACCAAGGTGAGTCTATCTACACTTAGCATGCATGTTTTTTTTGAGATTTTACATTAATCCAGTATTACTTATGCATTCACCCCCATATACTCATTTTATTTCAGAAGTACAGACCCGCATATATGTCTAGGTGCTACATTATTTCATAATATAGATTCTGGTGTTCATCTCCAGTATGATAATTGACCCCAGGCACCATTTCCTACATCCCGATAGTTGGTTAGTCCTTATAGCTCGATGGCCAAGTTTATGATGTTTTGAGATGTTCAGTACTCTTATGCTGGTTAATTAATTTTCAGTCTGAGTCAGCTGGGGCCTATCCTAGTGACTCTTCAGGTATCAAAGTAAAGGTTTATCAAGACTAGTTTAGTGGTGTTTCTTTCAGTTCTCCAAAGATTTAAAAATTTCTAAGCTATAAAGTTCTAGTTGAGATTATGCATTTTGTTGGTTTTTGCTTAAAGTTTTGTTTATGTTTTGAGTTTACATTTTTGTGAGTTCGATGCCGAGTAGACATCATGGGTTAACTTGGGACTATTCGTAGTCTTAGGCACTGTGGGACGTCCGGGGGTACTCTCGGGGTATTACAAACTTGGTATCAGATCCTAAGATTTTAAGGAGTCCTAAGTAGTCTAACAAGCCGCGTTATGTAGAGTCTTGATCATGGGTGTGAAGAATACTACACTTATGAGCAAAAAGTTAAGGAATGTATTAGGAACCATCCTTTCTTTCATGATCTTTATCATTCTTGAAGTTATCTCTATCTATCCTAATTTGTGTTTTAACATGACAAAGAATGCCTCCTCGCCGAGCTCACACACGCAAAAATAGGGATCAACCACTACCACCACATGCAGACCCTCTTAATGAAAATATCTATCATGTTGAATTTTAGGCTGCCTCCAAGTACTAGCTCACGTTGTGAATGCACACGTTCAGGGAAACCATCCAGCAAGCATCCCACTCCAGTAGAATAATAATTTAACTACAGCCAGAATTCGAGACTTTATGAGGATAAACCCACCTAAATTCTTTGGGTCAAATGTGGATGAGGATCCCCAGTTCTTCATTGATGAGTTGAAAAAAATTACATAAATTAAGCATGTTACTGAAGAGAAAAGAGTGGAACTAGCATCTTACCAATTGAAGATGTTTCATATGATTGGGTTACTATGTGAAAAGTTGGTAGAGGTGATAAAGTGGCTCCTATAAGTTGGGATGTGTTTCAAATTGCTTTTCTAAATAGGTTTTTTCCTTATGATATAAGGGAGGCCAAGGTAGAGGAGTTCATGAACCTGGGGCTGGGCTCTATGTTAGTGACACAGTACTGCCTTAAGTTCACCCAGCTAGCTAAGTATACCCTAGAGTTGTTAACATACTCTAGAGTCGTATGAGTATATTTGTCATTGGAGTTTCTGATTTGGTGGTCAAGGAGTGTAGGACCGCTATATTGATTGAGGATATAGATATTGCTTGGTTGATGACTCATGTGCAGCAGCTTGAGGCAGAGAAGTTAAAGAAAAGAGAGAGAGGGAACAAAAGGGCTAGAACTAGACAGTCTGAGTACAATCAGAAAATATCGAAAGGGGGAAATCAATCTCAGTTTCAAGGTCACTCATCAGCACCTGCACTATCCTCAGCTAGTGCCCCTACACCCAAAACTAAGAAAGAGTAATGGGTCAGAGCGCCAAATTTGAGATCTTAAGGTAATATAGCTGAAAGGCTCACTTATCCAGCATGTGCAAAGTGTGGTAGGAACTATCTAGGTGAGTTCTTGATGGGTAAAGGGGGTTTTATGGTTGTGGTAAGATAGGCCACAGGATCAAGGAATGTCCGTATGCTAAGAAAGAAAGTAAAGATGTCCATCCTCAAACTCAATCCACAAATTCAGTATCTCATCCAGGCCAGCCAGCTTTTACGAGGGTACATTATCCAGTACCGGTAGCGGTCAGCTTCAGAACCAATTTTATGTTTTACCATTCTTTCAGGAGCAAAAGAGCTCTCCAGATATTGTCACTGGAATGTTTTGTGCCTTTTCACCTTGATGTGTATGTGTTGTTAGACACTATATCAAACCTTTATTTTGTGACCCCGCTTATTGTTGTAAAATTTTGGGTAAGCCCTAAAAATCTTTGGGAAACCTTCTCAGTCTCTGCCCCAGTGGATGAGTCAGTACGAATTTATAGGAAGTGCCTTATTACCATTTTTCATAGGGTCACATTATCAAATTTAATAGAGTTAAAGATGATAGATTTTTATGTTATTCTGGGAATGGACTGGCTCGATTCATGTTATGCATCAATCAATTGTTGTATTCGCGTGGTGAAGTTTCAGTTTCTTAATGATTCAGTCCTTGAGTGGGGGTAGTTTGATATCTCCCAAAGGTTATTTTATCTTTTATCTTAAAGCCATAAAGTTAATATCTAAAGAGTTTATCTACCACCTAGTTTGGGTAAAAGAACCTAAGTCTAAATCCCCAACCATTCAGCCAGTCTGAGTAGTCAATAAATTTCTAGAGGTCTTCCTAGAAGATCTACCTGAGGTACCTCCCAACAAATAAATAGAGTTTGGTATTGATCTTATTCCCGATACCCAGCCTATCTTCATTTTTCAATATTACATGGCTTTGTCCGAACTTATGAAATTGAAAGATCAACTCAAAAACCTCTTAGATAAAGGTTTTATCAGATCCAGTGTTTACCCGTGGGGTGCTCCATTTCTATTCGTGCACAAGAAGGATGGCACTCTCAGAATGTGCATAGACTACAGACAATTAAACAAGGTCACCATTAAGAATAACAACCATATTCCTAGAATTAATGATCTATTTGATCAGCTTTAGGGCATTTGGTGGTTTTCAAAGATTGATCTCAAGTCGGGGTATCACCAATTGAAGGACAGGGAGCACGACATTTCAAAGACAGCTTTCAAAACCTGGTATGGTCATTTTGAGTTTATGGTTATGTCATTAGGATTAACAAATGCTCCTGTAGCCTTTATAGATTGGGTGAACAGAGTTTTTAAGCAGTACTTGGACATGTTTGGCATTGAATTCATAGATGACATACTTGTATATTCTTAGGGTTAGGAGGAGCATGCAGACCATTTGAGGACAGTGTTGTAGACCCTAAAGGATCATCAGCTCTATGTGAAGTTTAGGAAGTGTAAATTTTGGTCGGAGTCTGTTACATTTCTGGGGCATGTTATTTCGGGAGCTGGAATTCATGTAGACCTTCAAAAGACTAATACAATGAACCACTTGCCTAGGCCCATTACTCTATCTGATATTTGGAAATTTCTGGGTTTAGCTGATTATTATAGAAGGTTTGTTAAAGGGTTTTCTTAGATAGCTGCACCATTGACTAAGTTGACACATAAGAAGGTGAAGTTCATATGGTTAGATAGATTTGAGAAGAGTTTCCAAGAATTGAAGGATAGGCTGACTTAGGCTCTAGTGTTAGTGTAATGACCCGAGACTACCCCGTAGTCGTTACACGGTGCTTACAGTCCCGAGGGATCACAAGCTAACCCATGAGCTGGTACCTGCTATGAGCACTGGATAACATGATCATAAATATGAAAGAATACTAACATGCCATAAGGTATTAATAACTGAATTTAAAACTGGAATATGAGTCTATAGAAACAACTAACTGAATTTGATAAAATAATGATAAACTGGATAACTAACTATAATATCTGAATATTGAATAACTAACTCTAATGTCTTAAAAGCCTCTAAAATTGACTAACTGAATATGAGTTGATGGGACAGGACCCAACTAACTACTGACTGAGACATAAAATAAAATAATTCTGTCCTAAAAGTATGAGGACTCACCACTGCTACTGTTGAGGATCTAATAAGTCTAATCACGAGCCGGGAACTAAGTATCAGAACCTATGATATGATATATCATAGTGCAAAAGAAAAGGTATGCGATCAGTACTTTGAATGTACTAGTATGCTAAATGAGGTAGGCTAATAGGCATGGTTTCATGAGTGAAACTAATAATTAACTGGATATGCATGTAAATCATGGAGTACTGAATAAAGAGCATGCAATTTGTAGGTACTAAAATGCATGAAAATCTATAAATACTGAGGATGCATGACAAAGCATATAACATGAACTGAGTAAAATCTGTAAACTGAAATATTGAAATGACTGAAATCTGAATGCTTTGTTAAAACAACACTAAGACTGAATAATTGAACTGAGACTATAACTGAGACTATATTTGAGACTGTGGGAGGTATCATCTAACAGACATTCCCCAATTTGAGCTAATCGGGGTCCAACCTGTAACCCCAACTGGAAGGGTGTTAATACGGTACCATGGGTACTAACAATGGTTGTGTGGATCCACTAAACTGATATAATGTCCAAAGGAATAAGGGTGTCAAGCCTGAACTGATGGGTGACCCCTATGAGATATTCAAGCCTAATTTGATGGGTGACTACTCATATCCTATGCTGACTACAAAGTTCTGGAGTATAGGGACTGCTACTAACGAATCTGCCTATCTGATAGGGAAGACGCCATCCCTACACTCGCTCGGTGCTAAATCCAACTCCCAACTAAAAGACACTGAGATACTAAACTGTTCTGAGTTGAATAACTGATATCTGACTATTTTGATAATGCTCGTAATATAATCTGAAGACTATTCTGTAATGTACAGAGACTAGACTAAATAAATAGCTATGGATTTTGGGTATTCGATACCCCCAGGACTCAAAACAATTATAGTAAAATGACACTAATACTTGGAGATCAAAATATGAAAACTCATAATAATTAAATCACTCTTGTAGGCATTTTATCAAACACTTGTAGTTCATGGTTTAAAACAAATATAGGAATGACATCAAATTTGTAGGAATAGCATGAATTCATCATAATAGAAATTAATCATGGTTTAATTCAGTAAATAATAGTATTAAAACATGGAAGATTGAATAATAACAATAATTTCATGGTAACATGGTATAAAATCAATAGTACATAGAGATTAATGGATGAAATCATCATAATTTAAAACATGATAACTTGAAAAGATCACAAATTTATAATTTAAAAGGGTTGCTTGGACTCCATGGATGAAAGGGATCCATGGATGAACATTTAACATACCTGGGTTAATGAATTTGATGAGATGAATGGAGAGTTCTTGAGAAATTGACTTGAATTTAATAGCTAGGGTTTCTTGTTCTTGAAAGAGGGGATTTTAATTTGAGAGAAATTGAAGAATGAATGATTATTTAGGTCAATTGGGCTAAATTTTGTGTTTTAGGATGAGTTTAGGGCTTAGGAAAAAGACCCAAATACCCTTAAACGGATTTAAAACGTAAGCTAAAAATTGACCATCCTAATTTTTGGGCTTGCCGCGATGCGCCACTATCGCGCCAAGCCACTGGAATTGGGACAAATGGGACCTGGGTAGATGGCGCGACGCGCCACTGTCGCGGTAAGCCTGTGGATGCCATTTTGGCCAGCTCTGCGATGCGCCAACATCGTGGAGGCCCACTGGAAATTGACAAACGGGAAATTGGTCTGCTCCACGACACGCCATTATCGCGGAGTCACACTGGAAATTGATAATTGTCATTTAGGATGGCTCCGCAATGTGCTAAAGTTTAAAATGATGGTGTTTTACAATTGAAATTTAAAATCGCCATAACTACTTACCCGGTTATCGGATTTGGGCAAATTTTATATCGTTTGAAAGATAATTGAATTTCCTACACAGTGGAAGGCTCTAAACTAAAGAATAATAAGTGTTTTAAAATTTATACATGAATACTCTTGTATTGGGACTTGGATAATGCTAGGAAAATATGGGGTGTTACAATATCTCCCCATTGGGATTATTCATCCCCAAATGAAACTTGTTAAGCAGAGAGAACTGATGGATTGAGCTTACACACTGAATATCCATGTTTGATACATGGAATGCATGATTGAACTGATTCATGAATGCACGACTGACATGAACATGATGTGCGATTGAAACTGAGCATGGCAGAGAAAAGAAAATCTTAAGAAGATTGGTACCTTATACTGAATTTGGATTCGCGGAGAAGAGATGAGGGTACTTGGTCCGCATATCTGCCTCTTCTTCCCAAGTGGCTCCCTTAACAGACTGATTCCCCAAAGAACTTTGACTAGTGGAACTTCTTTGTTCCTTAGTCTGCGAACTTGATGATCAAGAATTTTGATTGGGACCTCCTCAAAGGAAAGACTGTTCTGAATATCTACACTTTCTAAGGGAACAACTATAGCAGGATCACCAATACACTTTTTCAACAATAAGACATGGAACACTGGGTGTACTGAGCCTAAATCTAAAGGCAACTCAAACTCGTAAGCTACCTTTCTGAAATGACTGAGAATTCTGAAGGGACTGAGTTTCCCTTTCTTGCCGAATCTCTTCACTTCCTTCATGGGAGAGATTTTCAAGTACATGAAGTCACCAACCTCAAACTCGAGATCCTTTCTCCTCACATTGGCATATGATTTCTGTCGGCTCTGGGCAACCCTAAGACTTTCTATGATCAACTAAACCTTTTCTAACGCATAGAACACCAAGTCAAGCCCTACTACTGCACCTCACCTACTTCAAACCAACCAATTAGAGATCTACATCTCCTACCATAGAGAGCCTCAAATGGAGCCATACGAATACTGTAATGATAGCTATAATTGTATGTGAATTCAATCAAAGGTAAATGGTTATCCCAACTACCCTTGAAATCAACAACGCATGCTCTCAGCATATCCTTAAGAGTTTGAATGGTCCTTTCTGCTTGACCGTCTATCTGAGGGTGGAAGGCTATACTGAGGTGGACTTGGGTACCAAGACCCTTTTGGAATGCTTTCCAAAAATGAGAGGTAAACTGAGTACCTCAATCTGAGATGATAGATAAGAGAACACCGTGCAACCTAACCAACTCTCTGAGATAGAGATTGGTAGAGTCCTCGGCTGAATAAGAGGTATGGACTGACAAGAAATGAGCTGATTTGGTCATCCTGTGTACGATAACCTAAATAGTGTCATGCTGATGGCGGGTACGAGGAAAACCTATCACAAAGTCCATGTTCACTTCCTTCTATTTCCATATAGGAATATTGAACTCCTGCATGGACCCACTAGGTTTCTGATGCTTGATCTTGGGTGTATTTAGCTAAGTTTAGAGAACAAAGTGCCTAGTTTATTATGTTTTTACTCTACTTCTATGTAATTGAGCTAACTGATGTTATTAGCATGATTTCAGGTATTAATGAGGTAGATGAAGACATAATGGGACTATGGAATACGAATGTCATATGACACAAGAGAGAGTAGCAATCTGGACCAAATGTGGCACCTAGAAACTATGTTCACGACTAATTTGTCATTTATAATTAGTTCAGGGACTTAGAAGGAAATTATGAGAGGAGATTATTAAAAGACTTAATTGCTGAATTTTTATTCATTATTGAATTCATTCTGTATTAGTTTTTAAAGAGGGAGAGTGGCGGCTTAGCTTGAGGAGAGGGAGAAACGTTTTTCTCTTGCTTTCACTATTCGCACACCAAGATATTCTTCTAGTTTTTGGTATGATGAATATACTTATGATGATTTTCGTTTTATTCATGAGTAGCTAAGTTTATTAGTTAGGGTTATGGAAGCCTTGTAGCATACAATCTATCACTTTGGGTTTTGAATTCATTATGCATTGACTTGTTTATATCATACTCTCTTCGTTTATCTTGAATTCTTGTGGTTGCAAACATAGAGGATATGCCTTAAAATGCAACTTGTTTGAAAGAAAGGTTGTTGTTCGGAAAAGAGAGTAGTGACAAGAAAATAGGATTACCAACCCCTATTTTATAAGTTAATGCCTTAGCAGGATTAACTACTTGGAGATTTCGTATTATTTTTGGTAAACGCTTTTGATTCGAGAGAACTAAAGTGAATTAGTCCTTGATGGTTGAGAAACACTTGGATTATGTTATTAAATACAATACATTTCTCTGTAAACACGATGCATGTATGAATTCGTAAAGCCCATAGTTAGAAAGTATTGAAAACTACAAGGTGGATATAACCCTAGCTTGCTATTTCTCTGAATTCGAATACTACTACACATATTTCATCTTGTTAAACTAAAACCATTAATTTGCGAATTGAATCAAACCCCCTTATGTATTTTACGGAAATGAACGATTAAAAGTCAACTAATCTGCACACAACTTAATTAACACCATATTCCCTGTGGGATTCGATCACAACCTAGTTAGGTTATATATTTGACAACGACCGCTTACTTTCTCGTAAGAGAGGTGTAATTTGAGTGTTATCAGTGCTCAACCTTAACTTACTAACATATAGAGCACTTAGCTATAAACTCTGCAATATCTCTCTTCATCCCACTCCACCAATAGATCTCCCACAAATTATAGTACATCTTAGTGGCCCCTGGATGAATAGAGTAACACGCCCCATACGCTTCTGCAAGAATTCATTACCTCAAATCATCTACACCAGGCACACACAATCTACCCTAATGAGGCAAAACACAATCTCCCCCTTGGGAGAAAACCTCAACTTTCTGATCTTTGACTGATTCTTTCAATTTCACTAGTCTGGGATCTCTATCTTGCTTTTTCTTCACCTCGAAAACTAGAGATGACTCTGAGCTACTCTGCATCCATACACTACCTTCTGCTAAATTGAGTAAACAAACACCTAGTTGGGCAAGATGGTGAACTTCCTGAGCTAACTTCTTCTTACCATCCTCAACATGAGCTACATTACCCATAGACATTCTACTGAGAGCATAAACCACTACATTGGCCTTGCCTGAATAATATAGAACACTCATGTTATAATCTTTTAATAACTCTAACCGTCTTCTCTGGCGGAAATTCAAATCTTTCTGAGAGAACATATACTAAAGGCTTTTGTGATCTGTGAACACATCTATATGCACCCCATATAAGTAATGCCTCTAAATCTTTAAGGCAAACACTATAGCATCTAGCTCAAGATCATGAGTCGGATAATTATTCTCATGGGCTTTAAGTTGTCTAGAGGCGTAGGCTATGACCTTACCTCTCTGCATGAGTACACAACCCAAACCTACTCTAGATGCATTACAGTACACAACAAAACCATCTGAATTGTCTGGTAGAGTCAAGACTCAGGCTGAGGTGAGTCGAGTCTTCAACTCCTGAAAACTCTTTTCACAGGAATCTGACCACTGAAACTTAACTTTCTTCTGAGTCAATCTGTACATGGGGGATGCAATAGAAGAAAACCCTTCAACAAATTGACGGTAATAGCTAGCTAAACCCAAGAAACTCCTGATATATGATGGAGAGATGGGTCTAGTCCAATTTCTCACCGCTTCAGTCTTTTAAGGATCAACTCTAATACCATCACCGAAAATAATATGACCAAGAAATGCTACTAAACTTAGCCAGAATTCACATGTACTGAATTTAGCGAACAACCGATGAGCTCTACGAGTCTGAAGCACTATCCTGAGATGGTCTGCATGATCTCTTTTGCTACGAGAATAGACAAGAATGTCATCAATGAAAACTATGATGAACATGTCCAAGTATTGCTTGAACACTCGGTTCATCAAGTCCACGAAGGCTATTGGGGCATTTGTAAGACCAAAGGACATGACTATAAATTCAAAGTGACCATACCGAGTTTGGAAAGTTATTTTTGGAATGTCACGTTCTCTGACTCTAAGCTGATGATAGCCTGATCTGAGGTCTATCTTGGAAAAGTAACTGGCACCCTAAAGTTGGTCGAACAAGTCATCGATTCTAGGAAGTGGGTATTTATTCTTGACTGTGACCTTGTTCAACTAACGGTAGTCTATGCACATTCTGAGAGAACCGTATTTTTTACACACGAATAGAATAGGTGTGCCCCATGGAGAGATATTGGATATTATGAATCCCTTATGTAAGATATCCTTCAACTGTTCTTCAATTCTTTGAGTTCAGCTAGAGCCATTCCGTATGGAGGAATAGATATAGGCTGAGTAGCTGGGAGAAGGTCTATTTCGAAGTCGATTTCTCTTTCCGAAGGAACTTCGAGAAGATTTTCAGGAAATACATCTGATAATTCATTTACTACTGGGACTGACTCAAGAGTAGGGGTTTCTGAGTTAGAGTCTTTGACTAGTACAAGATGATAGACACACCTCATGGATATCATCTTTCTATCCCTAAGGTAAGAAATCAACTGACCCCTAAGAGCAGTAGTACTACCCCTCCATTCAAGGATTGGTTGATTTGGAAACTAAAAATGAACTATTCTATTTCTACAATCAACTGAGGCATAGCATGAGTGGAGCCAATCCATGCCAAGAATGACGTCAAAATCTGTCATCTCTAACTCCATGAAATCAACTGAAGTAACTTTTTGAAATATTGTGATCGGACAGTTCCTGTTTACCTGTCTGGTTACAATGGAAACGCCCACTGGGGTAGACACTAAAAAGGGCTCTACTAGATTTTTGGGACTGACTCCGAAATTGACAGCTATATATAGAGTTACAAAGGAAAGAGAAGCACCAGGGTCTAGTAAAGCATAAATATGTAAGTGAAAGACCTGCAACATACCAGTAACTACGTCAGGAGAATTTTCCAGATCTTGATGGGACTGAAGAGTATATAATCTGTTCGTACGCTGACCACTGGTAGCACTAGAAGTGGCACCCTACTGAGTTAGGCGGCTGGATGAAACTGACGACTGATCGGACTGGCCCTGTTAGCGCATATCCCTACCTTTCTGAGCAACTACCTAACACTCTTGAATCCAATGGCCTGGCTTGCCAACCTCGAAGCACACATCACTACCCGTTCTACACTCACCCTGATGGTGTCTTCCATACTTCAGACATAAAGGATTGGTACGAGCACTGCTAACACTAACCTAGGACTTAGAGCCTGGTGCCCTATCCCTATTGTCATTTCTGAATTTGGGTACTGGGGTACTGGCTGAAGAAGGTACTGGGGCTGAAGACCTCCGATGAAACAAAGAATGGTTACCACCTTCTGACTTTGGCTGATTGGAATTAAAACTACCCGTCCTAGCATTTTTGTTTCCTCTTTCCCTCTCCTTTATGTTTTGATCCTCTATCTGTTGAGCATGTACCATCAGCATAGAAAAGTCCATTTCACTAATTAGCATTACGGTCTTACACTCCTTGACCATACTATCAGATATACCAGACACAAACTTACTCATCTTAGACCTATTATCATCTACCACATGAGGACCATACCTAGCTAATTGAGTAAACTTGAGGGAATACTACCTCACACTCTTACTTCCTTGTCTCAAATTAATAAATTCTAACACATTGGCCTCTCTCAACTCTAATGGAAAGAATTTATCCAAGAAAGTCGTGGAAAACTCTTCCCATTCTATAGGCCCTTCCCTACATCAATACCTCTATTAACTTTCCACTGCTTAAACCAAGTATGGGATACATCCTGCAATTGATATGCAGCCAACTCAGTATTCTAACTAGACGTCACCCCCATAGCATCCATTACCTTTTGAACCATATCTAAGAATTCCTGTGGATCCTCTTTAGACTTAGACCCCGTGAAGGAAGGAGGATTCATCCGGGTGAAATCCCAAATTCTAGTTGCAGCAGTATTGGCCACTGGGTTGGCCGGAATAGCAGTTGGCCATTTATTCTATGTTGCTACAGAGTTCGCTAAAGTAGTGAACGCAGCCCTGAATTCTGTGTGAGATAGATGCTCATCCAGAGGATCTGATTGGATGGGCTGAGGGGCTGGCTGAGTTCCTGTTCTTCTTCTGTTCTTCTTGGGAGGCATGTTCTATAAACGGAAGGAAGAAATGGATTAGACAGGGAGTTTAACTTGAGCTCATGCTCACTCATACGAAATAAATACTGAAAGAAGGGAAACTTTTCCTAAACGCCTTGTAGCCTCTCATCCATACGTGTGGTGCGCTACACATCCATGCACAAGACTCTACTAGATGCGTCTTTCAGACTTCCTAGGATACTTTAAAACCTTAGGCTCTGATACCAAGTTTGTAATGACCCGAGACTACCCCCTAGTCGTTACACGGTGCTTACAGTCTCGAGGGACCACAAGCCAACCCATGAGCTGGTACCTACTGTGAGCACTAGATAACATGATCATAAATGTGGAAAAATACTAACATGCCATAAGGTTTTAATAACTGAATTTAAAACTGGAATATGAGTCTGTAGAAACAACTGACTGAATCTGATACAATAATGATAAACTGGATAACTAACTATAATATCTGAATACTCAATAACTGACTCTAATGTCTGAAAAAACTCTAAAACTGACAACTGAATATGAGTTGATGGGACAGGCCACATCTAACTCCAACTAACTACTGACTGAGAGATGAAATAAAATAAGTCTGTCCTCAAAGTATGAGGACTCACCACTGCTACTGCTGAGGATCTGATAAGTATAATCACGAACCGGGAACTGAGCGTCAGAACCTATGATATAATACATCATAGCGTAAAAGAAAAGGTATGCGATCAGTACTTTAAATATACTGGAATGCTAAATGAGGTAGGCTGATAGGCATGGTTTCATGAACAAAACTAATAATTAACTGGATATGCATGTAAAGCATGGAGTACTGAATAAAGAGCATGGAATCTGTAGGTACTGAAAATGCATAAAAATTTATAAATATTGAGGATGCATGACCATGCATATAACATGAACTGAGTAAAATCTGTAAACTGAAATACTGAAATCTGAATGCTTTGGTCAAACAACACTAAGACTGAATAATTAAACTGAGACTATAACTGAGACTATATCTGAGACTGTGGGAGGTATCATCTAACCGATATTCCCCAATTTGAGCTAATCGGGGTCCAACCTATAACCCCAGCTGGAAGGGTGTTAATACCGTGCCACGGGTACTAACAATGGTTGTGTGGATCCACTAAACTAATATAATGTCCAAAGGACTAAGGGTGTCAATCCTGAACTGATGGGTGACCCATACGAGATAGTCAAGCCTAATCTAACGGGTAACTACTCATATCCTACGCTGGCTACGTAGTTCTGGATTATAGGGATTGCTACTAACAACTCTGCCTATCTAACGGGTAAGATGCCATCCTTACACTTACTCAGTGCTAAATCCTACTCCCAACTGAAAGACACTGAGATACTATATTGTTCTGAGTTGAATAACTAATATCTGACTATTCTGATAATGCTCGTAATATAATCTGAATACTATTCTGTAATGTACTGAGACTAGACTAAATAAACAACTATTAATTTTAGGTATTCAATACCCCCAAGACTCAAAACAATTATAGTAAAATGACACTAATACTTGGAGATCAAAACATGAAGGCTCATAATTATTAAATCACTCTTGTAGGTATTTTATCAAACACTTGTAGTTTATGGTTTAAAACAATCATAGGAATGACATGAAATTTATAGGAATAGCATGAATTCATCATAATAGCGTTAAATCATTGTTTAATTCAGTAAATAATAGTATTAAAACAAGGAAGATTGAATAATAACAATAATTTCATGGTAAATCGTATAAAATCAATAGTACATAGAGATTCATGGATGAAATCATAATTTAAAATATGATAACTTGAAAAGATCACAATTTTATAATTTAAAAGGGTTACTTGGACTCCTTGGATGAAAGGGATCCATGGATGAACATCTAACATACCTGGGTTAATGAATTTGAAGAGATGAATGAAGAGTTCTTGAGAAATTGCCTTGAATTTGAGAGATAGAGTTTCTTGTTCTTGAAAGAGGGATTTTAATTTGAGAAAAATTAAAGAATGAATGATTATTTAGGTCAATTGGGATAAAATTTGTATTTTAGGACGAGTTTAGGGCTTAGGAAAAAGACCCAAATACCCTTAAATGGATTTAAAACGTAAGCTGAAAACTGACCATCCCAATTTTTGAGCTTGGTGTGACGCGCCACTATAGCACCAAGCCACTAGAATTAGGACAACTAGGACCTGGGCAAACAGCACGACGCACCACCATCGCGGTAAACCTGTGGATGCCGTTTTGGCCACCTCCGCGACGCGCCAATATTGCGGAGGCCCACTAAAAATTGACAAACGGGAAATTGGTCTACTCCACGATGCGCCACTATCATGGAGTCACATTGGAAATTGACAATTGTCATTTATTCTGACTCCGCGATGCGCTAAGGTTTAAAATGATGGTGTTTTACGACTGAAACTTAAAATTGCCATAACTTCTTACCCGTTTATCAGATTTGGGCAAGTTTTATATCGTTGGAAAGCTAATTAAATTTTCTACACAATGACAAGCTCTAAACTGAATAATAATGAGTGCTTCAAAATTTTATACATGAATACTCATGTATTGGGACTTGGATAATGCTAGGTAAATACGGGGTGTTACAGTTAGCTTTGCCAGAAGGGTTTGATGGATTCGTGGTGTATTGTGATACTTTTGGAGTTAGATTAGGTTATGTTTTGATGCAAAATGGGAAGCTAATAGCTTATGCCTTCAGACAGCTTAAGGATCATGAAAAGAACTACCCAACCCATAATTTAGAGTTAGCTGCTATAGTGTTTGCCATGAAGATTTGGAAGAACTATTTATATGGTGTGCATGTTGATGTTTTCACTTATCATAAGAGTCTTCATTTTGTATTTTCACAAAAAGAGTTAAATCTTTGTCAGAGAAGGTGGTTGGAGTTATTGAAAGATTATGACATGAATGTGTTTTACCATTCAGGTAAGGAAAATATGGTGGTCGATGCACTAAGTAGGTTATCTATGGGTAGTGTGGCTCATGTGAAAGAGGAAGAACAGGAGTTGTCCAAAGAAGTGCATAGGCTAGCCCATTTGGGAGTATGTTTGCGTGATATGGATGATGGGGGAGTAGTAGTCCAAAATGGTTCGAAATCATCCTTAGTGGTAGAAGTGAAGGAGAAGTAGCATGGCAATCCCATACTTAGCCAGGAATTGGACGCATTCCAGCAGCAGAAGGTTGATGTTTTCTCCCAAGGGGGTGATGGTGTACTTTACTATTAAGGTCGATTTTGTGTTCCCAATGTGGATGGGTTGGGGGGAAAAATATTAGCTGAGGCTCATAGTTCAAAGTATTTGAATCACCCAAGTAGTACTAAGATGTACCATGACTTGCAAGAAATATATTAGTGGAATGGCATTAAGATAGACGTAGCAAAGTTTGAAGCCAAGTTTCCCAATTGCCAGTAGGTTAAGGTTGAGCACCAAAGGCCTGGTGGTATGCTTCAGGAGATCAGTATTCCTACTTAGAAGTGGGAAGTAGTGAATATGGATTTCATCACAGGGTTGTCGCATACCAGACGACAGCATGATTCAACATGTGTCATAGTCAATCCAATAACCAAATCAGCCCATTTCTTACCTATTAGGACTTCAGATACAGCAGAAGATTACACCCAGATGTGCATTCACGAGTTGCTAAGGCTTTATAGGATACCCGTGTCCATTATATCAGATATAGGCACACAATTCACTTCCCAATTTTGGCAGTCATTTCAGAAAGGTCTTGGTACAAAGGTGAAGCTTAGTACAGCCTTCTACCCACAGATAGATGGTCAACCTGTGCGTACCATTCAGACATTGAAAGATATATTGAGGGCATATTCTAGACATTAAGGAAAGTTGGCATGATCATTTACCTTTGATTGAGGTTGCCTAAAATAATAGTTATCATCATAGTATTCACATATCTCCATTTGAAGCACTGTACGGGTGTAGATACAGGTCACCTATAGGTTAGTTAGAGGTTGGTGAAGCGGCGTTGATTGGGCCAGAATCTGTGCTTGAAGCTATGGAAAAATTCCAGTTGAGTCGTGAGAGTTTGAAAACTGCTCAAAGTAATTAGAAATCATATGCAGACATGACAAAGAGAGAAACAAGTTTGAAGTGAGTGAATGGGTGTTCTTGAAGGTATCGCTCATAAAAGGGCTAGTGAGATTTGGGAAGAAGGGAAAGCTTAGTTCCCGATTTGTTGGTCCTTATGAGATAGTGAAGTGTGTTAGAGGAGTTACTTACGAGTTAGACTTCCACTAGAATTGGCCACCGTCCATCCAAATTTCCATGTTTCGATGCTAAAGAAATGCATTGTAGACCCATCCTTAGTAATCCCCATAGAAAGTATTGGAGTCAAGGATAACTTATCCTATGATGAAATTACAATTGAAATTATTGATAGGCACATTAGAAGGCTAAGGAATAAGGACGTAGCATCAATAAAAGTTCTTTGGATAAACCAATCAGTTGAGGGAGCTACTAAGGAAGCGGAGAATGATATGATGACCAAGTACCCTCACATTTTCTCTTCGAATTCAGTTCCTATTTGAGGTCATTTGTTTCTACCTTCAATAGATCCTTTCTGTCTTAGAACATATAGTTATTTTTTATATCATATCATCCATTCTTGAGTTATTTGAGTACCTGTATTAGTTATAAGTCCAGTTATCATCTCAGTGTGGAAATTTCAGCTTTCCCCTGACTTCTTATTCTAGTTAGTTCTTATTCGAGGATAAATGATTCAAAAAATTAGATATTCTAATACCCTATTTTTTGAGATATATACCCTCCAAGAGATAGATAATCGAGTTAGCTTTTCAACGCCACTAATCTCGCCCTCATCAGAGGTTGGGGCAAAAAGTTATAGGTAAATTAGTGAAGTATTGTCAAAGCTACCCAGTGATAACGACCCTGATAATGACTCGTTATCAGACATAATGATTCGTTAGAGAAATTCATTATCACGATAGTGAAGAAACCAAATTTTGGTCCCTTGACAACGAGTCCAAGGTATGAATCTTTGTGTGACATAACGAGTTGTTATGAGGAACTTATTGTCACAACAGAAGGTTGCCCAAGATTACAAGCCCTGACCACGATTGCTCATCATGACTCATTGTCAGTGTTACGAGTCATTATGAAGACTCGTTGTCATAATAGTGAAGGAGCTGGTTATGGACCCTCAGGTCACGACTTCAGGCCACGACTTATGGTCGAACATAACAAATCGTAGCCTGAGTCGTTATGACTGATAACAAAAATTCCTGCATATTTTAGTTAGGGTTTTTTTCGTCTTTTCTTCTCTTTAAACTCCCTATCCACGACTTCAATCATCAAATAGGCATTATTTTTTCCTTTCTCAGTCAATTATCAAACTATTCCTCTCTCCACTACCAAGAGATAAAGTAGTAGGGTTTCTTCCAAGAATTCACCTCCCAAGGCTTCAAATTCAAGCTTCCTCCAAGATGTCAAAAAGTTCAGGTATGTGGAGTTTGAACACGTATACTCTGTCATCCTTATACCCAAAAATTTAATTTTTATCAGATTTTGAAGAAAGTGATTTAATAGGGTTGATACTTCCTATGCTTTGAGATATTGATGTGTACTCATGAATAGAATATTATTTTGCATATGATTTCATGTTTACTTATGTTTTGAATCCATGAAAAATGATCTTGAGTATTGAGTTTGATATTTACCATGAGATCATGAATGATTTCAAGTTTAAGTATAAGTTATTGAGCTACAAAAAGTTTAATCTTATAAGTTCAAATTACAAGTATTACAACATGATTAAAGATCAGTTTTGATCTTATGATCTCAGATAAGACTCAAAATCCATAATTTTTCCTCATGAATATGGTTTAAGTAATAGAAGCATAGTTGGTTTTCAGTTTACAAAAGGTGGATTTCAAAAGTATGAGCATATAAGTTATGTTTTGGGAGTAGTATTTAGCACCGAGAAGGGAATATGGGTTAAGTGCATCCTATTTCCTAGAAACTACATGCCTCCATAGATTTAAGGGACCTCGCCAAAGAGTGTATCATCGCCTCACTTGGGATAAGTATAGTGATCACTTTAAGTTAAGGTTCTATTTTGATGGCAAGGGTAGAACATCTCTCCCCAAGGTGGGTAAGACGTTGAACTCCATGATAGCTCAGATGATTTATGTTGGTTAGAAGAATCTCCCACAAAGAAAGATAATAGCAAAGATTTTAAAAACTAAGTGTAATGACTCAGTAAGCTTATCAGATTATGCTTTATATTCATGTTTTATGGTATTTCAGCTTCCAATTTTAGTTATAACCAAGGTGGGTCTATCTACACTTAGCATGCATGTTTTTTTTTTAGATTTCACATTAATCCAATTTTACCTATGCATTCACCACCATATACTCAGTGCATTTCAGAAGTACTGATGACCCACATATATGTCTATGTGCTACATTATTTCATAATGTAGATTCTGGTATTCATCCCCAGCAGCACGATTGACTGCCGGCATCATTTCCTACATCCCAATAATTGGTGAGTCCTCACAATTCGAGGGTCATGCTTATTATGTTTTCAGATGTTCAGTACTGTTATGCTAGTTAATTAGTTTTCAGTTTGGGTCAACTGGGGTCTATCCCAGTTACTTTTTAGTCACCAAAGTAGAGGCTTGTCAAAACTAGTTGAGTGGTGTTTCTTTCAATTCTCCACAGATTTGAAAATTTCTAAGTTATAAAGTTTTAGTTGAGATTATGCATTTTGTTGGTTTCCGCTTAAAGTTTGTTTATGTTTTGGGTTTACATTTTTTAGAGTTCAGTCCCGAGTAGATATCATGAGTTAACTTGAGACTATTCATAGTCTTAGGCACCGTGTGACGTCCCGGGTACTCTAGGGGTGTTACAAATAGTTACAACTAAGTAATACTTCTATAACAAACTCAACAAAGGCGAATAACTCTAACATTTGCCTACCCAAACATTACACGAAATAGAACTCAGAATCAAAATGAGCCAAGATATGGATAAAGTGACCAAAATAAGTCAACCCTTTAATTAGTTACCAAAATAAGCTAACCGTAATAATTTATTATGTTTTATGTTACTATTTTAATGGAGCGTTAATGGAAGTGCACACTGCAATATTTTTTTGTAAAACATAATAAAATATTACGTTTTATAAATGTCTTATAAAATGTAAAATTTCTTACGTTTTACAAAAAAGGCAAAAGAGAAAAGCAGTCTTTCAAAGTACAAGACAGCTTTATGTCAAATCAATTATAAATTGTAATAAAATGTTATAAATTATTACGTTTTTAACCAAAAACTAGAAAAAAAAAAGGGTAATGCTTCATTTTGTCAAATCAAGTACCACCTTGCCTATTTTTTTAATTTGTTCTTTCATAAATCGTGTTAAATAGTTACTTTTTATCAAAAAATAAAAAAAATGTGTAATTAACAGTTACGTTTTATAAAAAACGTAATTAAAATTTACATTTTTTCTAAATTTTTCAGGTGATGAGTCAAAGTAGAAAACGACTGAAGACAAGAATTTTCTGTGTATAAATTAAAAATAATGGTCATGATAAGCTTAATTTTCCCTCGCGAGATCGCAACACTAGTTCATCTCGAGTTAGAAATACCTCATGTGATGGTAGTACTTTTAGAGTTGGTTTTATTGTACTAATTTTCATCATTTGTTGAGCGCATTGTTAGTACTAATGTATGGTTTTTTTTTCTCATGTTTGTGGAAATTTTGTTTCATGAATGATATTTATTTTTGTGTTTGTAATAAATAATTGTTATGACCAAAAGATTATTCATAATAATCATTCATTCGGAGTTTCTGCAGCAAATTTGATGCCATCTTCATCACTACTATTTACAATCCAATTTTCAGTCGGTTTTTGCTTAGACTCATCAAAAGTACTTAATTGATTTAAACAACAATATGGTACTCCAAAATTTAATATTTGTGGTAAATATTTTTTAATTACGTTTTCTGTGTAAACTCGTCACCTGACAAAATTAGTAAAAAATGTAATTTTAGTTATGTTTTAATAAAACTTAACTTATAATTACGCATTTTTTAATAAAAAGTAACTATTTAATACGATAAATGAAAGAAAAAAAAAAAAAAAAGGTGGGCTAGGCGGTACTTAATTTGACAAAACGAAGCATTAGCTTTTTTTTAATTTTTTTTGTTCAAACGTAATAATTTATTACAATTTATAAATTGTAATAATTCATTACAATTTATAAATGATTTGACATAAAGTTGTCTTGCACTTTGATTTGACAAAAAATTGTTTTTCTCTTTTTTTTTTTGTAGAAATGTAAGAATTTCTTATGTTTTATAAGATATTTATAAAACGTAAGATTTTATTACATTTTATAAAAAAAAATATTACATTGTTCACTACCATTAAAGCACCGATGAAATAATAACATAAAACGTAATAAATCATTGCATTTAGCTTATTTTGGTAACTAATTAAGTGTCTGTTTGGGATTGCTTATTTTCTAAAATAAGCACTTATTTTGAGGAAAAGGCAGTTTTTTTTTAAAACAAGGTTGTTTGGCAAACTTACAAAAGTGCTTTTAAAAAGAAGTAGAAGCAATTTTTCTATAAAAAGAAGCAGAAGCAATTTTTCTATTTCTGGGAAGAAGCAGAAAAATTCTGTTTTTAAAAAAAAACAGAAGCAGAAAATTATTTTTTTCATGACAAAAATATTTCTATCACACACACGCGCGCGCGCACACACACACACACACACAAATATATATATATATATATATATATATATATCTTATTAATTAATTAACATATCTTATAAGTTTGATTAAAGTTTAATTTTGAAATTTTACACTTCATATTTACATCATAATTCTTTATGACATATTTTTTTTCACATGTAGGGATTTAATTTATGAAATAATTTTTATATTCATTTTCGAATGATGTTTTTAAATAATATTTAAATTATTTAAGTAATATATCATTATTTAATATTTTTTAATGTACAAAAATATTAATTAAAAATTTTAGAGTACGTACTTTTTAATTAAATCAAAATAAAATATTAATTAAAAATATTATAATAGATATTTAAAATAAATTTTCTCAATAAATTGATTTTAGAAGTAAAAGTCTATTAATACATATCCTTTTTGGTCATTTGTCTCAAATAAGCACTCTTGAAAAAGATTATTCAAACACAATCTGTTTATCAAAAACATTTTTCAAATAAATTTATCAAACACAAATAAATTTTTTTCAAAAGCACTTTTCTGAAAAACTATTTTATAAAAGTGCTTCTCAAATAAGCAATTTTGTAACAGCAATCCCAAACGGGCTTTAAGTAGGTGGTTTATTTTGATCACTTTATTCATATCTTGGCTCATTTTAATTCCGAGTTCACACAAAATAACTCATCGATTTACTCCGACGGATGAACTCGACAAAGATATAGCTCTAGCCTTTAATTGACCAAACTTCAATAATTAATAGTACAAACTCGAACACAAATAGTGAACCAGGTTCTTTGTATTGTTATGAAGAAATCTTGGTGTTTTACTCAAATGACTATTGCTCTCAAGATCATAAATTTCATGAATATACAATAGGTGCAACTCTCAATGGTCTTCATGCCATAAATATGCTGCAAATTTGCCATGATCTAGAATATCATGGACGAAGAACATTTGCTTCAAATACAACTTAGCTTCTTATACGAAAATATGTGATTTCCTTCCTTATAACGAGATTGTATCTGTAAGGAAACTTTGACTCCTTTTCGTACTCTATTTCCTCCTTTTTATTTCTTTTCTTCTTTTATTTACTCTATTTATTTCCTTCTTCGCTCTTTATTTCTTTCCCTTTTGCTCCTTTTTTAATTCTCCTCTCTATTTCTTACCTTCATTGCTCCTTTATTTCTCTTCTTTGTTTCTTTTTTATCTTTCATGTCTTTTCTTCTCTGCTTCAGTCTTTTGTATTTGTATAGGTTGTCCTTGTGCATTCGTGTCACGTCTGGAGAGACCTAATTCGGCTGATATAGTATACCAAAGACAACAAGTAGTGAACCAGATTCACTTTATCAATCATCAAAACTACAAACATATTCTCCTATTTCCCAGCAATTTTCCCTTTTTTGATGATGACGACAAACAATGCATCATGTTTCACTTTGTCAATCATCAAAACTCTTCACCAATCATCAAAACTACAAACATGTTCTCCTATTTTCTAACATAGCCTATTTCTTGCACGAACCAATTGCGTGATTTGTATTTTAGACATGATTCCAAATTTCGTGCACATTGTCCTTAAAATAACATGTTAAGAGGAAAGATTGGTTTCTACTTCCCTATTCCTGTTGTATTCACCTTGTTGGATGGACAATACTGCCTTCCATAATGATAACAAATAGTACGCCTCTTTCAGGTTTACCAAATATTTCTTTTAATTAGCATAACAAATTATTCAAATCGGTTGCAGAAGTATATCACTCCTATTAGTTCTGAAATAAGAATTTTTTTTTTTCTTTCTTCCTTCTTTATTTTAGTACAGCTTTGAGATTTCTAGCATTCCAAGGTTTTCGTTATCTCACTAAGTACAACGATCCGAAGTAAAAAATTTAGCATTAAGTAGTTAAATTATCAGCCAACTCAAGAATTTCGGCATCACTTTACTGATTTGGCATGAGATAGTTTCATCCTTGGATTAATATAAGACTGAAATTTAGATATTCATGCAACACGTATGAGTTTTTGTTCTTTCTGAAATTTAATGTTAGTAATATGGACATAAAAGTCTCCTATATATATCTTTACATTCAAATTTACATATAAATGCAGATGCATAGTATGATTTCTGATCTCGGGCATGTGAATTTCGTCAACTCAAGAATTATGAGTCTTTCATGGCAAAGTAGGTGTCAGTTAGAGAGAAAGAACTTGTTAAGCAGCCTATCCCAGTATTCAGCCAATATACCGCCAATTCTTGCATCTGTCTGTTCATCCCATGGGAATGGTTTCGTTCGTTGGGTTGCTTCAAGAAGTTTATCCATTGAAATCTCCTCTTTTGATCTGCACAGTGGAGCTGGTTTTTCATATTCTGGATAGTAATCCTGTAAAAGACACCAATCATAGGAATTAAACAAGGCGTTTCTAACACCTAACCCCCAGGGCCACCCTCATCATTTTTCTCATGAAAAGTTAAGAGGCTACTTACCAGATCAGCATGCATTTTCTTGACAAATGTTTTGAAGGTTTTGAAGTTCTTGATTCGAAGGAGTTTTTCTGATAGTCGAAGGTAAGTCATCCCAGCCATCTTTAGTTTTGGTGGACCATTTTTGTTGATACCATTTGGCCTAGCATTGAGAAGGATTTGGTTGTAGGCGTAGCCGTCATATCTTGAAAGTGCATTCTCACCTGCTACATCAATGTTCTCTTTCCAGCCAACACTCAAAACCTGTATATGATCAGGTAAAGTCTTGAAGAATGCAGTCCTTTGTTGTTGGCGAAAAAATGTTTAGTCTTTCCTATGTAAGATTTGACCTCTCAGAAACTGGTATAAGGTTAAGTCGTAGTTTCCAAGATTTACAATGGACGTCAAAATGGTAAAAAACTGTTCAACCCTCTTTTCGAATCTAACCTGTTGAACTAGTTCTTGAGGGCCAGACTTAACATAAGCTGGATGTTCTGAATTCCTCATCTCAAGACAAGTGAAATTAAAGGTACCATAATGCCTCGATAACATCCTTGCTATTGGTCGATAACCATCTCTATTGTCCAAATTGTAATATCCTGCTGTTAGCTCTGCAGCATGGCTGGCATCTTTGTACCACCAGTGAATCCCAGCTACCTGCATGAGCAAAATTAACAGAAGGGAAAATTCTCTTAGCTCGTGTTGTCAAAAGGGATCAGCAATGTCGAGATTAAAGAATTTCCAGGTGGATGAAGACTTGCTTTAGCTGATAGCTTCACTTTGCATCCGAGGAAAACTTTGTTTGCTTCATCTAGAATCTGATCT
Organism: Capsicum pubescens; assembly: GCA_030864215.1. Lineage (NCBI taxonomy): Eukaryota > Viridiplantae > Streptophyta > Magnoliopsida > Solanales > Solanaceae > Capsicum > Capsicum pubescens. The sequence continues at coordinate 284,257,008 of CM061544.1, read as the reverse complement.
CCATGAAGAAGTAGCTTGCTAGAGTACCACGTCAAGAAGAACTTCCCTTTCTCGGTAAGGTATGTACCATTTGGTCCAAAGAATCCTGTTTCAAAAGGTACATCATTATATGTTCCTGCATCATCTGGAAGATCCCAGTCTGAGTGGCCTGCCTTTGTTGCTGCCTCCTTAAAATCGGTATTCATATACTTGTCGTAGCACTGCAACATTTAATTAGCACAACGTATAATAAGTTAGGAATCTCGAGTTTCACGAAATGATTGATCCTCAAGTAGCATAATGATTTAGTATGAAATCTTGATTCGAGTTTGACCTGAAATTCTCCAATGCCAGGGAACTTCCATCCTTGAGACTGAGTGTACGACGGATATCTAAGTTCACCAGCAGGACCAAGTCCTACTTCTATGTCCATTATGCTTCCAGCTTCCAAGAAGTCAGACATGTTCTCTCTAAAGCTCCTCATGTAGTCGCTGTAAATCTAAATGCATCAGGAATTTTAAGTAGAGCCTAAGCTCAAAAACAATGTGTCTATAGTGGATCTAAGCGTAAGAGTTGGATTGATCCTTCTGAGAATTACCTGGACAGCAGTTCGACCTTCAAACAGCGGTTGGTTATCCACAGCAAGTGAGAGGCATTCCTTGTTCCTTGTACCAGACCGGTTAGTATAGAAAATATCAGGGTTGTTTTCTCCGATAGCTAGTACCCATTTGGGTAAAGGAATGAAAACATCATCTCCGATATTGCCACCACATTGGTGGAATGACATAATAGCTTGTATTTTGAGCCCAGTCTTTTGAACAAGTTGGAACAAACTCCTATAGGCAGACCAATCATATAGCCCGGGGCCATTGCCCTCCACGATTCCCCACCAGATATCCACCATAATCCCATCAACACCTGCTTCTCTCAGCTCCTTGAACTGCTTCTCACACTTATCTTGGTCACGAAAAACATTGTCAACTGAAATAACATCTAACTGTTTGTCACCAGCGAAAGAAGAAATGGAAAATGTTAAAATTAGCATTTGCATCAATGTAGCTTCATGATCAATGACTAGGTTTATGACTTACTGGAAGCATTACATAAACAGGCACATAGTTGGCTAAAGGGACACTGCTCAATGTTGGACCTGTTGCCTGGATTACAAGAGAAACCAAGAGAAGTCATTTTTCTATGAAATATTGAATTCTCTAAAGACAATTTTTAGATGTTGCAGCTTGGTATTCTATCTCCATTCTGTTTTGTGACACTATGAATAATTGTTTCTCTACTTCACTGGATATGATCTTAGGAAAGTTGCACAATTTTAGACTCACAAAAGATTAGACTAGTCAAACTATCCACTTGCTCACTATGGACTATCAAACAGTATTTATCCTGGTGAAGATTAGATTAAGAAAAATATATAACGGAAAGACCCCTCAACGATGGCAGAAAACTTTCAATCTGCATAGCAATCACAATTGAAGGAAAGAGTTTTACTATTGATAAAGGCTACTCCTTATTAACCATAATCTGCTATTGTATCCAGCCATGCAAGATTATCAGTTTCTTTAATTATAAGGGTAGAGTACTAATGCAAAAAATCATTCAATTGAACTATCACCTCTAATTTCAGTCTCTGCACAAAACAGGTACACAAAAGACTCCAAAATTGAAGCCATTTATATTCTTTATTAAAGGAGAGGAAAAGGGTAGCCAGGTGCACTAAACTCCTACTATGTGCAGAGTCCGGGGGAGGGCTAGACCCCAAGGGTCTATTGTACACAATCTTACGTGCATTTCTGCGAGAAGCGGCTTACACAGCGCAGAGACGGAGCCAAGATTTTCTCTAAGGGAGTTCAGAATATGAAGTAAACACAAGAAGAAGCCAAAGAGGTTCAACATCTACTATATATAGATATTAAAAATGATTTCATCTAAACAGTGTAATTTTCTGCCAAATGGGATTCAAATGAACCCCTTGTCCATACCTGGCTCTGCCCCTATACAAATCTCGAAATCATAACTTTCTGATCACATGGCAGCAACTTTACAGTTACGTCAACATAGGAAAGTTTGTTACCTTCGTTGCTTTTGGCGCAATGGCTCGAGTAATTCCAGTCTTTCGCTTACAAGAAAATGTGAGATTTTGCCTGAAAAATTGTTTTCTTGCCAGATTAAATTTCTTAATCATGACAAGAGACAATTCTTGATGAGGAAATCTCATTGCCTCCGGCAGAACACCTAAATTTGAAGTTCCAATGCTTGCCATGCTGATATTCATTTTTCTGGCTAAGAAGTTCAGAACAAAGTGAATTTATAGCATTGCAAGACGAAATGTTAGACATTCATAGCATAGAAGCAACCCTTCAGTTCGATCGAATATTGATTTTTGTATTCATTTATCTGCGAGAAAAAGAGGGAACAAATTCTTGTGGACTGCAATGTTTATATATATGTGTGGATTATGAAGAATTGGAGTCTTCTAGCTGCTACTACCACTAGTGCTTGAAAACAAGAAGATCAATTTCTACAAATAATATTGGAAAGGAAACAACGGTTGTCGCTTCATGACGTACAAATACATCTTTTGCATCAAATCATGTTCGGAATATGAGTTACGTAATTTAATTTAGCTTTGAAAATCAATCAAATTGACTTATGACAAGAGAAATATAACAACTAATTTGAAACGAAGGAAGTAGTACAACTTTTTTTAGGGAATCATGTTCTCTTTGCTTTGTGTCGTTTTCGTGGTTCCCGCTTTTTGAGCTTTTGCATCAATCATGTTCACATGAAATGTAGGATGTGAACAAATTTCATCCTGCCCTAATGAGGGATCAGAATATTCTATATAAGAATAAAATAAATTTCTCTGATTAAATTTTGTATTTGAAAAAAAAAATAAAAAATATCGACACTATTAAATTTTGTATTTGACAAAAAGAAAATATCGACACGTGCTAGCATTATCAGCAAAAGCAGGACCCATACAAGTAACTAACTAACTAACTAGTTAACTAGTTAACGTACCCGTGCAATTTTAAAATTTATCAATATTAATTTAAGATGTTGATTAATATAAGATTATAAAATCATATTAAATTAAATATGTGCTAATTATATTATAAAATGCTATATGATATAAAATATTTATTAGTTCAATATTTATTATTATTAAATTATTTTTAAAAGGATAAAGTAATTGAAATAAAAAGATATAGGTCATTTAGCTATTATTGTAATAGTTTTTATATTTTTCTCTTAAAGATTCATACACTCAAACATTTAATAGTTATTATTCTAAATAGAAATGAACACAAATTATATATTATTAAAAAATCTGTCGAGTATACTACCTTATTCATTATTTTTAAAATTTTCTTATAATGTAGTAATTATTATTATATTAATTTTTGAAAAAATTATTTAATAATCAAAAAATTAATTTGAACCCTAATGAAATAACTGATAATCACAAATAAATAAATTATATTAAACTATAAATTTTAAAATTACTCATAATTTTTATAAAAATGTGGACTTAAAAAATAAGAAGTACTACTTGCAAAATCTATTGAATTAATAATAGGAAATATATATTATGTGGCCAAAAATATGATTGGATAAGAGAGTGGTCCAATAGAAGTAAAGTACAAATAAAAAAAAAAGGAAAGTAAAAAGCTACCTACATCTTGACTTTGGAAACAACATCTTCTCATCTTTTCTCCAATTTACACCCAGTTTTTTCCATTAAAATCTTACAATCTAAAATTAATATTAGTGATTATACCTTCTAAATTTGCTTATAGTGTAGATATGCGTTGGTGACATTAAAATTTGTATATATTAATTTGAGCTGGCGATAATAATGTAAGATTAAAAAATCATATTAAATAAATAAGTGCTAATTATATTATAAAATGTCATATGATTTTAAAATTTTATTAGTTCAATATTTGTTAGTATTCAAACATTTTAAAAAAAGTTAAATAATTAAAATATATTGGTCCATTTTTTAAGAATGTTTATAATGTTGTATTTATTTAGTATTATATTAATTATTTTAAAAGTAGGTTTAAAACAGAAAAGTATATTTAGTAGCAATTACACTAAAATTTTAATTTAACCTCTAAAGAAATGATTTATAGACACAAAAAGATAAATAAATTATATTAATATATAAATATTAAATGTTCTCATATTTTTCATAATTATGGATTTTTTGTAAAAAAAAAAAAAATAGTACACAATTATTGATAATATTTAATAAAAAATTGAAAATATTATATAAAAATGAATGATTGTCTTGATTAGATAACAATCTGGTCCAATAGTAAGTAAAGTACAAATAAAGCAAAACGAAAGTAAACTAATGTTTCGCTTCATACAAAAAGAAAATATTCAAAGATATGATTTATTTATTTTCAAAATTATACCGAGCAACACAATATATTACATATTTACGTTCACGTAACCATATTTTTAGTTTATAACCTCATAGCCAATTTCTTACAACAATTTATATACATAATTATACACTATTATACAATACAACAACAATATACTCATTATACACTATTACACAATACTTACATATATTTATATAAGCAACATATATATTTTGTATGAAGGTGTATAATTGTGTGTAAAAATGTTCGACCTTTGTATAACAATGTATAAACATCGTTAGCAATATTGACAAATTTTCTTTCCCGCGATTTTCAGTTGCAATTTTTGTCCAAAACAAGTCTAATCTACACCAAATAATTTTAAATTTTGTAGACAAGCCTACTTAGGCTATTTCAAACAAGTCTAAATAACACCAACTTCAAACTTCTCACATAATCAAATTTGAAACTCAAACTAATCTCCTTAAGCTTGTTAAACAATTATGGGTTACCTTTCTAATATGATTTTTATCATCCATATTAGGGATGGGCAAAAACCAAATCAATCGATAAATCAAACCGATAAAAATATTATTGGTTTACTGTTATTGGGTTATTGGGTTATTGGGTTATTGAGTTAACGATTTTTTAATGGTTTTATTTAAAAAAAAAAAACTAGGGAAAAAGACACTCTATAGCACTTTTTAAAACAAATAGCCCAAGTTTGAAAACTTTTCAAAAAATGGTCAGTCGAATATACTATTTTCGCTTTATAGCCATTTTCTAATTTGGATCATTTTGACCTACGTAGTCCATATATAGTCCATATACAATACTGATACAGTCTATATACAATAATGATACAGTATTCAATTTGGGTAATTCGGCCCTTTTAAAAATATTTCAATTTTTTTTTGCTATAAATTTTTTAACTGATCAAATATTCTACTTTTTTTTATTGTTTAAAAATACTAATTAAATTATATAAAAACGATATAATTGTTAAATAGAATTTGTATCTATATAAGATATATGTATGGAAATTATATAGTTCTATCAAATATGAATATGTATAAAATATATAAAAAAATATATATAGAAAGTGTGAAAATTATATAATTATTGTATAAAACGAGTAAAAAGAAAATGTACAGTTATTGTATAAATTGTGTATCAAAACTGTATAATTTTCGTATACAATATTTATATGTATAGATTTGTATAGAAACTGTATAGAAGATGTGTAGAAATGGTATAGAACAAGCCAGTAAATTGAAATGGTTAAAAAGTGGAATTTAAATTCTTTGGTCATTTTCATGGAAATAGTTTAATTTGAATTATTGTTTCTGTCCTTTTCCCAAAAAACTATTGGGTTATTGGTTCAGTTTGATTTTTTCTTATTGGGTTATTGGATAAACCGATAACCCAATAAGAATATAGTAAATTACTATTTCACACACATATATATATATATTTCTCTTAATTTCTCCTAACTAACATTTAGTTCAAACTTGAGGATTCTTGTAAATTAAAATAAATCATGTAGGATTTTGGTTGTAACTTAGATTCGATTTCCTTTCATGTTAGTTACATTTTTTCTATTTTATGAGTAGTTCCTTATCAGTTAAACCGAAAACCAAATCATTAAGGACTAAAAATCGATAAAAAATATCTTATTAATTTGGTTATTGGGTTAGCATATTTCGAAACCAATAATACATAAAACCAAACCGAGCCGACCGATGCACACCCCTAATTCAAATCTTGCTAAAACAGTTTCTAACCACGATTTGAGCTCCAAATCCAGTAATCAATTCAAAATTGTCAACTAACAACCAATATGACTCACAATTTTTAGATATAACTTTAAGGAAATAAACTCAAAACTTTCAATAATGGAGATTCTGGTATTTCCTCCTTCTATTTCTAATCCGAATTAAAAAAAAAAAAAACAAGGATGAATTCGCTGCTGTCTAAACAAGATAAGGTCTAGAAGGGAAGAGAAAATGAGTTAACAGTTATGTTGCCTAATGCCCTGTTAATGAATGAAAAAATATTTCAAATTATGTAGAAAATAAATTAAATAGGGTAAGTTTTAAAAATATATGTCTATTTTTTTTAGTTATAAACTTGAATCAAGTGATATGCAACGTAAAATGTGGAAATTACATCATACCTGTAGACACATAAAATTTATTGGGTCAAATTCATATAAAATTTGAATTTGATTCATATTTTATTGGGTCTAAAATTATTTTGGGCTGTAAAAATAATAAGTATATTTTATTCATCATTAAGGTTCATCTCATCTTGAGGCCCAAACTCACGTCACGTGTCAAGTGACGTGGCATCCCAGGAAAATTAAAGACCAACAAGACAAGGTCACACACTCAAATGATGTGGCAATCCAAGTTAAGTTCAAGAACCAATGAAACATCGCCAAGTGTCCCAATGACATATTTTTGGCCAATCACAAGCAACTTATCACATAACATTTGTGATAAGCTTGAAAACTGAATGAACCAATCAGAATAAGGCAGAAGAGGTTGTTTACACTTGTACTGCCTACTCTCTACAACTATAAATAGGAGGGTTACATAATTTTCTGAGGTCATTCTACAAGCATTGGAGAAAGCTCTGCATTGACTACACAGCTCTTCAAAGAATTGACAAAAGAAATTCTGCCCGGATATCAACTCGACAAGACAAATTGTTGTTTGACATTCCCGGAGATCCAAACGCATTTCTAGGAGGTTCAAATCATCCTACATTTGAGAAACACGCTATGGAAGGCCCTCGAATCACGGAAAAGCTTAGGAGAGAAGAATCAAGAGAACAACAGAATTGTACTCACACGATTCATTTAAATAAAATTATTCTTTTTGTTTATTTTATTTTTGCTTGCAGTTAATTTTCAGATCTACAAAAATTTGTTGCGAACAAATTTTGGCACGCCCAGTGGAACCATTCTGCTCTTTATCTCTTCCTTCTACAAATTGAAAAATCACAAATTCAACTACTATAATGGACTTCAGAAAAATCAATGAAGTTTCGTGCAAGAAGTCTACTACTGTCACGCCTACTGAGATCAAACTTATTGGCACCATCAATCAACGTAATATGAACGCTTGTACTTTGGATGGATCTCAATACTTCACCTTTTTGGAGATGACAAAAAGGAGAAAATCTTAAATTTCGGTTGTAACTACAACCCCAAGGGGCAACTTTGCACCTATGTTATCAGATGAACCGTCTGAAACTGTCTGCAACTTTGGAGAATCTGAAGACTTAACGAATTCTCCAACTTCAACGAAAGTCAACACCTTCATGGTTGATGCAGTTGACATGGATGAAAAGTTTGCAATGATGGAGCAAACCATTGAAACCATGAAGAAGTCTATTGATGAGAAAGATCATCAAATCATCCGACTTATGAGAAAGTTAGATCTCTACAATCGTGGAGAGTCAAATTATAATTTAACACCACGAGAAAAAGTTGATGGTGAATCTCTGATCAAGTTAAGTGACAATTACTGCGATAAGCGATCCACTTCAGTGGCTACTCTAACAATTCAACAACTGCAAGATATGATTGCAAACACCATCAAGGCACACTGTGGCGGTCCGTCACAAAGTTTCATAGGATACTCAAAGCCGTATTCTAAGAGAATCGATGTCTTACCGATGCCAATTGGATATCAACCACCGAAGTTTCAACAATTTGATGGAAAGAAAAATTCAAGGCAACACATCGCTCATTTCGTTGAGACTTGTAGTAGTGCTGGTACACATGGTGATCTTCTTGTCAAGCAGCTTGTTCGCTTTTTGAAAGGCAACGCTTTTGATTGGTACACAGACTTGGAGTCTGAATCAATTGATTATTGAGAGTAACTAGAAAGTTAGTTCCTAAATCGTTTCTACAGCACCCGTTGTACGATCAGCATGATGGAGTTGACAAACACAAGACAAAGTAAAGATGAGCATGTACTGGACTACATAAATCTTTGACGAATATTGAGCTTTGATTGCAAGGACCAACTTTCTGAAACTTTTGCGATAGAAGTTTGCATTCAAGGGATGCATTGGGGCCTTGTTGATACGGGAAAAACAACGAAAATACCAAACAACTCCAAAATAGTCCACTAATCTTAAGGATTTGAGAACTAAGATGAAGACCACTCTCGGATTCACTACAACAACAACAATACGAGATAACAACGGTGCATTTGACACCAAAAACAACAGCAACACAATGATAACAAGATGAACACAATGAGAAGAAATTTCAGATTCAAGAATGACACAAAACAGTCCACTGTGAATCTACAAAGTACAATAAGATAAAGATAGATAGATAGACCAAATGAGGGAATAATATTAACAACCCAAGAATTGTTACACCCTTGGACCTTTAATACTACACATAACACTAACCTATCTCCTACGTAGGCACAAAAGGGATCTCGATCTCCCAAGGACCAACGTTTCCAAGCTTGAATCCAACACGAGTGATTCCACACTCAAGTTGATTTCCCTAGTTACAATTTCAGATTTGTGCCTCAAGGAGTGTGGACTTGTCTTTCAATGTTATACAACATTCATCATCATAAAAATCTAATGAATGAATCCCTAGAAGGTTGTATTTATAGTGTATTACAAGAATAGTGTGAAATATCCAAAATGACCCCTTAGTCAAAGTCTTCAAGTGGGCTCCCTTGGAGTACATTGTATGGACTGATTTTGGAGCCTAGTTAGGCCTTCCTTTGCACTTCACGTGTACACTTCAAGTCTCGGGTTCATTCACTCTCGTACTTACCTACCTCTGTGGTTGTGCCCGTATCATCCTTCCTTTCTTGAAAAGGATTCGATCTCGAATCCGTACCTTGCAAAATCAAGAGAAGACAAACAAGCACACATCCTCATGACATGAGAGGTTAGGGTTAGCAAAAATAACACATCACATGCCATGTCAAGGTGGGACAAACTTGGAGTATACCCACGGGTCCTTTGTATTGAACATGAAAACCTTAGTATAAATGGCACAAAGGAAGAGGTCATCATCAACAAAAAGAGACAAGGAAGAACCTTGCCTTCCTTTATTATCACCCACAATCAAACATTGCTTGTCATCTTGACCAAGCATCAAGTAGGAAGTGTAGAAATTCTCACATTCCCAGAGGGTGCCGGGGTCAAATGGGAGAAGTTGCCAAGGGTCTAAGCTGAGGTTAGCCCTTCCTTTCCCTAGAATGTCACTCCCACAACCAAGTATGACATTTGCCTTTAAGAGAAGACTAACATTCAAGAATACAGAGACACGGCCTAGAAGTCCTACCTCAAAAAGACATATGCCATCATTTACAGCATTTCCATACACATGATCTCTATGAACAAAACTACTAGCAAGGCTTTTACCATACAAGATGTTCAAAGAGTCACGTGCACCATCAAGATCAACTCTATAAATACTATCACTAACTTGAGATTTTTTAAGCACACCACACATATGCTCAAGTAATGGAACACATTCATGGGTAAGTTGATCTTCATTCACATCCTCACTAGCTGTTGGTAACTCACATACCAACGTAGACTCACCTTGGTTCGCACAAGGGTCAACTAGTGTGTGAGTACTCTTGTCAATTGGTAATAGAACCTTGTTCAAGTTATAAGGGCTAGCACTAGATGGACATAAATCATTCTTACAAGAAGAATCAATTTCGTCATCTAAAGGATCAACTAGTGCTTTCGTACTTACAACAAGAGTTTGGTCCTCACATAACCTAACATCACCAAGAGTATCACCATAGGGAGACTCAAATACCTCTACTCTAGGTAAATCCACAACTACATCCAATTGGCCACTACTAGCCACAACACAATATTCTAAGTTCATAGGAGTGTAGGGAATAGTGTTTTTACCTCATAGCTCACATGAGCTACGACCTTCCTCTTGACGTGTGTTCGGGAAGCCCACTTTCTCCCTTTGACCTATCATACGATCCAACCTTTCATTTGCCATAACTAGGTCTCGGGACATAGTGTTAAGGTAGGCTAAAATGACATTGGTGGCATTGTTGTCCATGGGTTGAGAGGTGGAAGCTGCGGATTTCCTTGTAATTGTAACTAAAAAAAAGAAAGAAAAGAACACCTACAAAACAAAACACAATTTAGTTCAAAACAACCACACCACACTCTCGCACACTTGATCGTCTCACACTTGGTTTCACAAGTGTTGAAAGCCGGCTTGTACTTAGCGAGTGATTAAGGGTCGAGTCTACTCTTGCCCGGAATAGATTTTCGTTTGAGTTGACTCAAGCAAAATTTGGTAAGGACTTGAACCAACAAGATACAATAATTTCACAAAAGAGAAAAGCACACAACAAATGCGTAACACTAATGAACGAACACAAAAACTAACTAACAATCTAGTAGATAAGTACTAGTTTGCCAATTAGTATTGGAACCAACGAAATTAAAACTAAGAAACAACAAACGGAAACTAAGAAATCTAAAATTTGAGCTTAAATATGTTGCGTGAACAGTAAAACATGAGGATATGGCAGCCACGTATTGGTCTCGGTTGCACACAACTTTTGTTGTCCAATTTCAAGTCTTGGTCAATTTTTCAATTTGGACTTTGGTGGAACTTGTTCAATGGAGGGAAACACAAAGTAGTCTTTAGAGCTTCTTTTTCAATTAAAATTTCAAGACTCAAAGTCTTGGACTAGACTTGTACTCCTCCTTAAAACATGGATCCTTGTTTTATGGGAAAGTGGTTGAGATGTGATTGACTTGTTGGTGAGTGATGGTAAGTCTTTCAAGACTAACAAAGTTTTCACACTTTTTCCTTCACCTTTTTGGATCTAACTTTCACTTTATTTTAACAAGGTATGAAGGTTTGGAAGAACATCAAGAACACTTCAACAATCACCAAGAAAATCAACAACAATCTCCCAAGAACAACAACAAGGTCAACTACAAACTTCCAACAAACGGCCAAGTCCTTTAGTGTAGTGTTTTGGTCTTAACAAGGGGTGAAGATTGTGATGAACAATAAGAATACAACAAATTTTCAAGAATAATAACAACACCAACAACGTCCAGCCCAAGTCCACAAGAAAGGTCACCACACGACCAAGAACAACAATATCAATACACGACCATTAACTTGTCACAACAACAATCTCAATAATTCAAGCTCAACTCAAGATATAGACTCAATGTGTTAGTGATGAAAAAAAAATTAACACTTAGAGACAATAAAGACAAGTAAAAATTTCATCCAAGACACAACAAAAACACAATTTTTGGCCAAGAACACAAAATGGACAGATTGCTCTCCTTTTTGGAATTTTCAGTTTTCAACTTTTTTTTTGTAGTTTTCAAGTCTCAAGCCCAAGATTGATCTTGTTAGAACAAAATCAATGATGGCTTTGATACCTAATGATACGGAAAAAATAACAAAACACAAAACAACACCAAAATAGTCCACTAATCTTAAGGATTTGAGGATAAGATGGAGACCACTCTCGAATTCACTACAACAACAACAATACGAGATAACAACGGTGCATTTGACACCAAAAACAACAGCAACACAATGATAACAAGATGAACACAATGAGAAGAAATTTTGGATTCAAGAATGACACAAAACAGTCTACTGTGAATCTACAAAGTGCAATAAGATAAAGATAAATAGATAGACCAAATGAGGGAATAAAATTAACAACCCAAGAATTGTTACACCCTTGGACCTTTAATACTACACACAACACTAACCTATCTCCTACGTAGGTACAAGAGGGATCTCGATCTCCCAAGGACCAACGTTTCCAAGCTTAAATCCAACACGAGTGATTCCACACTCAAGTTGATTTCCCTAGTTACAATTTCAGATTTGTGCTTCAAGGAGAGCGGACTTGTCTTTCAATGTTATACAACATTCATCATCATCAAAATATAATGAATGAATCCCTAGAAGGTTGTATTTATAGTGTATTATAAGAATAGTGTGAAATATCCAAAATGACCCCTTAGTCAAAGTCTTCAAGTGGGCTCCCTTGGAGTGCATTGTATGGACTGATTTTGGAGCCTAGTTAGGCCTTCCTATGTACTTCACGTGTACACTCCAAGTCTTGGGTTCATTCACTCTCGCACTCACCCACCTTTGTGGTCGTACCCGTATCACTTGTGTATATTCTCCAAGGAATTAAGCTTCGAACCTTTGAAGAATTAGCTACGCGAGCTCATGATATAAATCTAAGCATTGCAAATCATAGAATGGCGTCACTTGTTTTTTATCCTAGGGAAAAAGTCACTAAATTCAAAGACTCATCAGAGGATCAAATTAGGGAATCTATGGCGATAACTATGAGTTTTATGAAGTCCTCCACAAGACAAAAGTTAAAAGAGGAAGCTCCAAAGCAAAAAATGCGAGAGATGAAAAATCAACCAACCTTGAAGGAGTTACAAGCAAGGGTATATCCTTTTTCCAATTCTGATATTCTTGGGATTCTCGACGAGTTGTTTGCCAAAGAAGTCATTGAACTCCCTAAGTCTAAGCGACCTGAAGAATCAAATAAAGTCGATGATCCTAAGTACTATAAATTTCACCGCATGGTTAGTCATCACACCACAAAATGCTTCATACTGACGAAAAATATCATGACATTAATGCAAGAGGAAAAGATCATCATTGATGATGGTGATACAGTTGATGCAAATCATGTTAGCGTCAAACTGCACCATATAAAAGTTTCAATTTCAAAATCTCTACAACCCATGCGCTCTGTGGAATCACCAAAAGTTTAAGAAATCATCATGCTACAATTTGAGAGCTTGGACCTAATAGGGGTTCCAGCCTTGAAGAAAACAACAAGCAAGTTCATGTCAAATGACTTCTCCAATAGCAAGAAGGGTGACACTTACACATTGATCGCTCGCAAAAGAAAAAAATATCAAAGGACTTCTAAACACCAACTTCCAAAAGACGACATAAGATCAAGTAAAAATCTGTTTCAACCAATAAGAGAAATAAATACCAAACTGAAGTGTAACAATACTTCATTACAAAGGGTTGGGATGAAAGTTACATTACAAGAATTCTTTCGCAAAATGCTCCTCGATGCACGAACCTAAACTGCAAGTCAAGCTGCTCCTCGATGCACGAGCCTAAACTATAAGTCAAGCTGCCCCTCGGTGCACGAGCCTAAACTACAAGTAAAAATGCTCCTCATCGCATGAACCTAAACTTCAAGTCAAAATATTCTTGACGCACGAGCTTAAACTGTAAGTCAAATCACTCCTGGCCTGCATGAGTCTAAACTGTGAACGACTCTATAAAAAAAAAGAGCATAAGAAAAAAAGTATGAATCTTGAATATGTAGTCAGGGTCCTTTATAGATGTCATCTTAAAATCAAAAGTATTCTTCATTATCTCTCAAGTAATGAATTCTTCTCGAAAAGGGAAAGACTTGTAGTACTTTGAATATTGCTCCAGTCCGACCTTTAATATATTGCATAAGTAATGTGGCCCAAAACTTAATGTAGAAAATGAAATTCATGAAGTATCCAATTCTGATGAGAAATAGAGTATCACAAGATTTAGGCTACAACTTTGGAAAAGAACCTGAGAAAATATAAAAGTTTTCTGATGGTGGTTTTCACGTGGGAAGTAGATCTGCAAGTCCACTTTTCAATGCAAAAAATCTCTTCTGATTTAGATACTCGTACGTCAAGATATGAAATTTGTTGAGACGCTGCACAATGCTGATAAAACTGTCGAATCAAGATAAAAGGACTGGTTTCTAAGCAATAAATAAAATGATTCAGGTGTAGTCTGATTGTGATTTCCGTGTGAGATGTAGCTCTGCAAATCTATTTTTCAACAAAAAAAATAATTCTGATTTCGATACTCCTACGTCGTGATATGGAATTTATCATGACGCTGCGCAAAGCTGATAAAACTAGCGAAGCATGATTAGGAGACCAATTTTGGGGCAATATCTGGGATGATTCAGATGCAATATGATTGTGATTCCCGTGATAGACGTATCTCTACGAGTCTAGTTTCCAACGCAAAAAACGGATCCTGATTTTGATTTTCCTAAGTCAAGCTATGAGAATTTTTGTGAGACTGCACAAAACAAATAAAAAGTAACGAAACAGAACTGAAGGTCTGATTTTGAACGGATACCTGGGAAAATTTGGAAATAATATGAGCATGGTTTTCACGTAGAACATAGCCTCACGAGTCTACATTTTAACACTATAAGTCGTTCGTGATTTAAACACCTTCACGGTGCATTATGAAACTTCTCCCACAGATGTCCCAAAGTGCCTGAAAATTTAATTGTGAAATAAGTGTTGTCTAACATTCCTGGAGATGCAAACGCATTTCTAGAAGGTTCAAATAATCCTACTTTCGAGAAACATGCTACGGAAGGCCCTCGAATCACGAAAAAAGCTTATGAGAGAAGAATCAAGAGAATAACAGAATTGTACTCACAGGATTCATTTAAATAAAATTATTCTTTTTGTTTATTTTATTTTTGCTTGCAGTTAATTTTTAGCACTATGAAAATTTGTTGCGAACAGTACCATAATTTAACTCAGGGGCGGAGCTACATATAAGGTAGGGGGTTCATTTGAATCCTCTTAGATAGAAAATTATACTATACATACATGGTTAAAATTACTTTTTATGTATATATAGTAGATGTTGAACCCCCTTCGGTTAGTTTGTATGTTCACTTGTGAACCCCCTTGGTGTCAATCCTGGCTCCGCCACTGATTTTAACTTACCATAATTCACTACTACAAAATTGTTTATTACCTGAGGATTTTCATAGGGATGTGGTAAAATTCTCAGGTAATTTGATTACCTGCGGATTTTCTTACCAATTAGAATTCAAAGAAAATACCTTCGTAGGTAATTATTACCTGTAGATTTATAAAATTCTAGGTAATTTAGTTGCGGAAATAAATCCTCAGGTATGTTATTTGCGGATTTTACCTACGAATTTTCACGAAAAAAAATCACAAATTATTCTCCATGAAGATTCGCAAGTAAATTTCTAGGTAATTTAACTGCAGAAATAAATACGTAGGTACGTTATTTGCGGATTTATTTGCGATTAAACATCAAAATTTTGCATGAATTATTTGGTAAAATTTCATAAAAGGGATTTTACCTGCGAATTTTCAGGAAAAAAATCCCAAATTATTCCCCACGAAGATTCCCAAGTAAATTCCTAGGTAATTTAGCTGCAAAAATAAATTCGCAGGTACGTTATTTGCGATTAACCATAAAAATTTTACATGAATTATTTGGTATTTCTTGCAGATATTTATGAAACTATTCTGCAAGAAAACTTGTATGAAATACCCTAAGTAAATCCGCAAGAACAAATTTTTTCAAGAAAATTTTCATAAATATTTAGCATGTACATCCCCATAAAAATTTTCAAGTGACAATTCACACGTAAATTACTAAAAATATTTCACAATTAATCAAAAATCTATTCAAAACCTTCAATAATTCTCAAAAACATCATTCAATACAAATCTATTGTAAACCCTTACAGCTAAAATAAAAAACATAATTCAAAACATCCACATCAATAATGTATGATTCTTAAATGGTCCAAAACAAAATATTTTAAACTTGAATCCTCAATAAAACTACCAACCATCAGGATCAGATCACTTTCATTCACGTTATCAGGATTATCAATTTCATTCACGTCGTCAGAGTCACCATCACTTTCATCCTCATAAGCTTGGTTGTCTTCTTGAGATGGGCGTTCATCATTTGCAGATGATTTCTTATATACATGTTTGATCAACAAGTTTAATTCCTTTCTCATCCTCCTTCCACAATTGATGCACTTTGAGCAGCTAATATTTCTTGTTTCTTTCTTTCAAACTCATTCTGTATAAGAATATGTTAATTCAGGTCATAAAAAGTGATAAAAATACATTATTTGCATAAATTATATGATATTATAGTATCAAATAAAATCATAACAATCAACAAATATAAATATGTATATATTAGCATTTTCAAGTAACTATACTTAACCATTTTCAAGTCACTAGTACACATTTCAAGTCACTACACTTGACCATTTTCAAGTAACTAATTCACATTTCAAGTAACTACACTTCAACAATTTTCAAGTCACTAGTACACGTTTCAAGTCACTATACTTTTCCTGTTTTCACTTCAAGTCGCTAATTCACTTCACAAGTTACCAAACTAAACTAAATTCAAAATAAAAGTTCACATTTCAAATACCTACACTTAAACATTTTTAAGTCACTAATTCACTTCACAAGTTACCAAACTAAACTAAATTTAAAACAAAAGTTTACCTTTCAAGTACCTACACTTAAACATTTTAAGTCACTAATTCACTTCACAAGTTACCAAACTAAACTAAATTCAAAACACAAGTTCACATTTGAAGTACCTACACTTAAACACATCGAAGTCACTAATTCATTTCTAAAGTGAGCATGTACCTTACTAAATTCAAAATAAAAGTTCACCTTTCAAGTACCTACACTTAAACATTTCAAGTCACTAATTCACTTCACAAGTTACCAAACTAAACTAAATTCAAAATAAAAGTTTACCTTTAAGGATCTCAAGATTTCACTCACTCCCCAAATGTAAGGGACCATATCAGGCCTACCTCTAATAATATTTCAAATTAGGCTTTAAACCTAACTCACACCCCAAAAGGTAGATCAAAGGAAAGACATTGCTCAGGCCTTACAAGGAGTCCAAGATTCTACCCATTCAATAACGGGGGACATTCCATTCACCAAAATGCATATTCTATCAAAACTTAAGTTATGATCTTATAAGAAATAGTAATACAATCTAGGATTGAATAAGTAAAAAAACGCAGGTGCGATGCGAATATACTTCCATATGCAAAGCAATTGAAACTACAAAGTTTATATTAGTTGCACCCTGCTTCACAACCCACACGATATGGGAGAGCCATATCGGACCTAGCGTGCCTCACTCTCATAGCTTAGGGCCAACTCATAATCCCAAAGCTATCTTAAAAGGAAGGAGGTTTTTTAAGTCTTATAACAGTTATAAGATCATTAAATGTGGTTTGTTATTTCGTTGATCATACACAGTTATAAGATCTTTTGTATCTACTCATGGATGATTTTTCCTCTTGACAACCTAAATAAAGATTTATAGTAGAGCAAGGCATTAACTTTTCCATCCTCTCACATTTAATTTTGGATATTAATGGTCATAGACAACTAGATCTTGCACGAACAGTACAATTTTGTTTTAGCAAAACAGGCATATATGCAACATGACAGATAATTAATGATGTCCATGAAAATAATTATAGATCAAGTTAGGAGTTGAGAAAGAGGTGAGTAACACTGGGAAGAAGAACAAGACATCAACAAATCTAAGGAAAAATAAACTTTCTTTTTCTTCATTGTATCACAATAGAATAAAACAGTGACAGAAAGAAAACTATAAAGGAAAAAAAAAAAATGGTGCAGCACTAATGTATTTTAACAAGTGAACACATGTAGTGTTGCTGCCCTGATTAAAATTCTCCTTGTCATGACAAAACATAGGCTTTTGACCATACACATAACTAAATCGATCCAAGTATAAAACCAACACATGAACAAACAATATCAAATAGAATTACATAAAAATAAAGGAAGATGGAGATAGAAATAGTTTACCTTGTGACAAGTGGTACGAAGGCCATAGCCTGATCTAAAACATAGAGAGCATGTCGATGCTTCTTCCAACTTACAATACACTGAAGAAGCGCATAACTAAGAACATATCTCTCAAAAATAATTTGTCTACCAAAAATTCATCTAAGCTGAAAGTACGCAAACCTGCTCGTCAACTCAGGGCCAAGAAAAAAGCCAGACATTCGAGTCGTACTTTGCTCGCTATCTATATTTATGATTGGTGGACGGCGGGGATAGTTGAAAAGGATAACGGAGGGACGGCTGGTGTTGTTGTTTCCACCGTTGGTGGTGTTAAAAAAGGAGGCGGAAGACAAGGGGGAAGGAGCAGCGGATCGCCGGCGCCTGAACTGTGGTGATTGGATGAAGTTGTTGAGTCCACCAACGGCGACGGCTGTCGTTGATGGTTGTGGCGGCTGCATGGCTTTTGTGCAGCAGCGGTAAACCTCAGGGAGGAGAAAAGTAGCTTAACGATGGTTGCAAGTGAAGGCGGTGAAGGCGGCATCAGTTGTTTTGGTTTTCGAGAGAGAGAGAAAGTGTAGAGAGGGGGAAGAGAGAGAAGATAGGGAGAGAGGCGGGTGTTTTTGGTGGAAATGAGATTAGGGTTTCTTGTTTTTCTTAAAAGGAGAAGAGTGAGAAATTTGATCTCAATCGTTGGATTGATTTTGATCAACGGCTGAGATTAAAGTTATTTAAAAAGGGGTCAGAAAAATTGAATTTCAATTTGAGCTTAAAATTGGTATCAATTTGGCTATAATTATCATCAATTGAATACAAATTGGCTGATAATTTAATACTAAAAGGGAAATTAAATGTAATTGACTGCTATTTTAACAACAACAACAACAACAACAACAACAACAACAACAACAATAATAATAATAATAATAATAATAGACAATGCTTTTGTAAATTGTGAGTGTGTATATTTACGAAAAATAATTTAATGAAATTATGTAAAATGTCTTAAAATTTATGTTAATTTGGTTAAAATTAATATTTATTGAGTACAAGATGGCTAGAATTTAAATAAACTATCAAAAATTATTTTAAGTTAGGCTGCTATTTAATAAATATAATAAGGTATCGCTATTAACAATAGACAACGCGTGTGGAATTAAGATTATGTAAAAAAAATTATTTTACAAAATTGTCGTTAATACTTTAAAATAAATTAGTTACAAAATTTAAATATAATAATTATTATAATAATAATAAAAATTAGACAATGTATTTGTAAATTGTGAGTGTGCATATTTATGAAAGATGATTTAAGTAAGAAAATTATGTAAACTATTGTATTTGAATTAATAAATTATAAAAAATGATAATCAAAATTAATAAAAATAATTTGTAAACATTTAAATCATTAATGTGACATATCGTTATTTATATAATATGAGAATAATGTGTAAAAATATTAATATTTGAAATTAAATAATTTTGATAAAATAACAGCCTAAGAGAGCATAGAGAGGTCAAAATTAGGTGTCAACGGCAACTTAAGCAGACAAGTTATAAATGTCTACTTTATTTTTTATTAAATATTTTTAAATTTTTTATATGTAAATGATTTATAATAATTAATTAGGGGGTAATATAGTAAAATCACGGAGTAGCTGAAGCAGGTGAAGAAGCAGGCATGTCGACAAAGTGTTGCCTGCTTCTTCACACTTATTAATAGTAGTAACTTATCTCTAGGGAGTTGTTTGGCTTATATTAATAGTTTTGAGACTAAATGCAAGATTATTTTACGTGCATTTAGGTAGAAGTGTTAGTTAATCTTGAATTACTTATCTGTCACTGATGACCATTAATTTTTCGATCTCAATAACGAATCAAGCTTTGATATCATATTCAGCGCTTGATCAGCTCATGTGAGCTTCACAAGTATTTTCAAAATTGAGTCAAACTAAGGTTTATTCAGCTCAAATTGATATCAATTCTGACTAAAATTGATATTAATTGAAAAAGAATTAGGCTAGACATTACATAAGTTGGGAAAATTGAATTGACTTAAGTTGTTATTTAATAAATGTAGGAAAGACGTTATAATAATATTATAATAATAATAATAATAATAATAATAATAGACAATGTTTGTAAATTTGCTAAAATAGCAGCCTAAGGTCAAAATTGGGTGTCAACACAAGTAACTCGATTAATTCCCACAGATTAACGTCCGTGGAAGGTACAGTGTACACAGACCTTACTGCTAAGATAGATAGGTTGTTTTCAAAATACCCTCGGTTCGTGAAAAATAGTCTGAAGCAGTCCAATTTTAAGAAAAATATTAGTGAAATTGATTTAATATTAGTCGTTGATCAAATATGATGAACGATTGAGATTAGACTTGAGGAGATGAGTCAAATTGGGATTAGATATTGGGTTAAATAAATTGAATTGAGGATTTCGATTGAGTCAAATTAAACTCAATTGACACAAATTGAGTATAAAATGGCTAGAATTTAAATACAATAACAACAACAACAACAACAACAACAAACCCAGTGTGTTCCCACAATGGCTAGAATTTAAATAAATTAGGAAAATTGAATTGAATTAGGTTGATATTTAATAAATATAGTAACTATATAAAATTAATATTAAAAATAAATAAAATAATAATAAATAAATGTTGATCAACAGTTGAGATCTAAAGAATAAGAATTTGGTTAAAAGATTGAATGAAACTTGAAATTGAGTTCAATTGGACACAATTTGGGCTAGGATTGTAATAAATTGGTAAAATTAGGCTAAAATTATTACAAATTGGCAAAATCAGACTAAAAAATAAATATATTGAAAAATAAAAATGACTAAGGTTGCGAATTGTAATGCCCCAAGAACCTATCCCGAGACGTCACACGGTGCTTAAGGCCACACGTGGCCTCAAACTAACCCTATAAGCCTATCATCACTTTCAGAACTAACTATAACACTAATCATTTTAAAATAGGGAAGAATAATCATGTCATGAGCATACTGTGATACGAAGAAATATTGTCCTCTACAAACAAAATATTGAAAGTTCTGTACATACTGGTACTCTAGTCTGACAAAGCCTCTACTACAAAAAACTGAGGAGCCATTGGAACAGATCCCCAACTAAGTCGCCTGAACTGAAAAGAAATAACCATCTGTTATCAAGGCCAAAGATCAGGGACATAGGTCCTCGAACCATGAGGACTCACCAACTGTAAGAATGTAGATGGAGGTACTCAAAGATCACTGTCGCTGCTGAAACTGAGCACCTGAACTACATCACGAAAAAATATAGAACATGGAAGAGTATGGGAATCAGTACTTGGGATTGTACTGAGTACATGGGGGTGTATGCAACACTTTTAAAAAATATCATAAATGTAAAATAAAGTCATGCATGCTGACAATAATGACTCTCTTCGCTTGAATTTCCTGAAACATAATTTCCACAAATCATCGATAATAACACATGCTTCACAAAATCTCATAAATCATTGGACTCAACTCCAACTCTTTAACTCATGACTTAGAGTGACTCGGTAACTCAAGAAAATTAAACTATTATGGACTTGGGAGTTTCTTATAACCGACATAAACCATGTGAGCCGCATGGAGTCCAATGTTTTTCCCTCCTAAGAAAGAAACCCCACATTGGCGGGAGCGTTATACTCTTGCCAGGGAGTATACCCTCAAACTCATCTCTGTGATCACAAACTCGGCTCTTTGGCCCTCAAATCTCAATCCTACGGTGGCACGTAGTTCTGGGGAAGTAGGATGCGCTGAACCCACACTTCCCACTCAGTGCTAAATACTCCACCCAGACTCAACTCAGAACGCATTGAAAATCTACCTTAATCAACTCAAGGGTCTATCATGAAGACCAAATCATAAATATATCTCATCTGTAAATCATATACAACTTGTGGATTCCTAACTCAACTCAAACTCAAACAGTCTTTCTCAACATCAAGTACACTTGCTTATCAAATCATATCGAGTATCAAAAGCTTCAAGAAAACATCATAGGACTTATTCTTGACCCTCAAGCTCAATATCGATATATATATTCAATACTCAATCTTCTCATGGAAAAGCATAACTCATGACACTTATCTTAAATCACTTAGAAATCATCAATACATAATAACAAAATACAATTCATGGAATAAATTCTCAATTTAAGAAATATGGTGGTAAAATAATCATAAATATCAAACTTAATCAACTCAAATCTTATAAATCATAAATAAAGAAATTTGGGTGTAAACCCACTTGCAAGGATCATGAAATTCTAATAGTAAAAATCAATTCTTTGGGCACAGGAATGAAAAGATATTCTTGTTCAAGCCCCACATACCTTGGATTATAATTTTAATATGAAAAGACTTGATTGGAAACTCTTCTTCACACTTTTGAGCTAAGTTTCTTGATACCTTTGACTTAGAGAACTTGATTCTTGAATAACTCGGTGAAATATATGGAAGATTCTTGAATTTTCTTGGAGAAGATTTGGATTTGGAATTGGAGGAGAAAAACCGTAGCTCTACATATTTCTTGGAAGAGATTGGAGAGAAAATGAATTGCTCTTCTCTACTTGGATATATATAGAGGCCAAAATGGGCAGAAATGACCAAAATACCCTTGAGCAAATTCTAGAACTGGAGCCCGAATTTTGGCCTTGGCGCGATACGCCAGGATCGTGATCCTTCACTAGAATTAGACAATTGGAAAACTGCTCAGTGGCGCGACGCGGTGAAGTCGCATTTGCCATCTTGGTCGTGACCTGGAAGGGCACCGCTACGCGGTGGAATCGCGTTGGTGCACTGGAATTTGACAATCCTAAAATTTAGCCTTAGCGCGATGCGCCAATATCGCGGAGGCTCACTGAAAAATGACAATTGCCATTTTGGCTGGCTCCGCGACGCGCTAAAGTGCCAGGTGGCACACTGTCTCACTAAAATGGCTCTAACTCTTCACCAAAGGGTCGGATTTGGGAGAATTTGGTATCGATGGAAAGCTTATTCAATGCTCTACATGGAAAAAAGTAGAAATTACAGAAATACAACATGGTATAAACATCAATCACTTTGGAAATCATCCATATTCACTTAAAAGGTAGATTTAGGCTTAAGAAACGATCGGGGGTATTACAATATCTCCCCCTTGGAAACATTCATCCTCAAATGTTGCTAGTTAGGCTCAAGATCAAACAGGAAACTGGAAATAATTTATGGGAACCATTTGCTCAACCGACTTACTTCACTCTAGATTTTTGAGTATGTCATAGAATGCACGAATCATAGAATGGATATCTATACAACTGAATATGCTAGATTAGTAGGAAACTGAATTAAAGAGAAATAGTACCCTTGGTTTTATTTGGACTCGCTGAGAAGAGATGAGGGTATCTGGTTCGCATATCTGCTTTTTCTTCCCAAGTAGCACCCTCAACTGATTGATTTCTCCATAGAACTTTAACCAAGGGAACGTCCTTGTTTCTTAGTCTACGGACTTGATAATCTAGGATCTCGACCGGAACTTCATCATAAGAAAGACTATCCCGAACATCTAAGCTCTCTGATGGTTCTACCCCAACAGAATCACTAATGTGCTTCTTGAGCATAGAAACGTGAAAGACAGGGTGGACAGCTGACAACTCTGCAGGCAACTCAATCTCATAAGTTGTTTTCCCAACACGATTCAAAACTCTATGAGGTCCAATATATCGGGGACTAAGCTTCCCTTTATTTCCAAATCTTTTCACCCCTTTCATGGGTGAAATCTTCAAGTACACCAAATCATCAACCTCAAACTCAAGAGCTCTTCTTCTCATATTTGCATACTACTTCTGATGACTCTGGGTTGCCTTCAACCTTTCCCGAATCAACTTAACTTTCTACATGGCCTCGAACACAGCATCAGGTCCAATCACAGCAGCCTCACCCACTTCAAACCAACCTATGGGTGATCTATATCTCCTTCCATACAAAGCCTCAAATTGAGCCATTCCAATGCTAGCATGAAAACTGTTGTTATAAGAAAATTCAACCAATGGTAAATGCTCATCCCAACTTCCTTTGAAATCAAGAACACATGCCCCCAACATATCCTCTAAAGTCTGGATAGTCCTCTCAGCCTGACCGTCTGTCTGTGGATGAAAAGCGGAGCTAATACGAACTTGGGTGCCAAGACCCTTCTGAAAAGCTCTCCAAAACTGAGAAGTAAATTGAGTACCTCTATCGGAGATGATAGCCAACGGAACTCCATGCAACCTGACTAACTCCAGGATGTAGAGTTTAGCATAGTCCTCATCGGTAAAAGATACATGTACTGGCAGGAAATGTGCTGACTTAATCAACCTGTATACAACGACCCAAATAGAATCATGATGACGACGAGAGAGAGGTAAACCGGTCATAAAATCCATGTTCACCACTTCTCACTTCCAAGTAAGAATGCTAAATTCTTGCATCATACCACCAGGTCTTTGGTGCTCTATCTTCACCTGTTGGCAAGTTGCACACTTCTTTACGAACTTTGCTATATCCCTCTTCATACCATTCCATCAATAAATTTCTCATAAATCGTGGTACATCTTGGTAGCATCGGGATGAATAGAATACTGTGCGCCATATGCTTCAGCCATAATTATCTGCTTTAGATCATCAACCTCAGGCACACCCAATCTATTCTAAGCCTCAATACACCATCTACCCCTTGGGAGAAAACCCTCACCTTTTGGTCTTTAACTGACCTTTTCAGTTCGACCAAACGAGAATCCATATCATGCGTCTCCTTCACTTCCGAAACTAAAGAAGATTTGGAATTACTTGGAACCCAAACATTACCCTCAGCTGAATCAAGCAATCTAACACCCAACCAAGCCAAACGATGCACTTCGCGAACCAATCCCTTTTTATCGTTCTCTACATGCGTCACACTACCCATGAACGACCTGCTAAGGGCATCTGCCACTACATTGGCCTTGCTCGGGTGATACAACATGCTCATATCATAGTCCTTCAGCAATTCTAACCATCGGCTCTGTCGTAGGTTCAACTCTCTCTGAGTAAACACATACTGCAAACTCTTGTGATCCGTAAAGACATCAACATGAACACCGTACAAGTAGTGTCTCTAGATTTTTATGTCAAAAACTACTGCAGCTAGCTCAAGATCATGGGTCGGGTAATTCTTCTCATGAGGTTTTAACTGTCAGGAGGCATAGGCTATAACCTTACCCTTCTGAATTAATACATAACCCAACCCAACTCTAGAAGCATCACAATACAAAACAAAATAATCTACACCATTAGGCAGGGTCATCACAGGGGCTGAAGTGAGTCGAGTCTTGAACTCCTGAAAACTCTTCCCGCAAGAATGTGACCACTGGAATTTAACTTTCTTTTGGGTTAATCGGGTCAAAGGAGTAGCAATGGAGAAGAAACCTTCAACAAAACGACGATAGTAACCAGCTAGACCCAAGAAACTCTTAATGTCAGACGGGGAAATAGGTCTAGGCCAATTTTTCACAGCTTCTACCTTTTGATGATCAACTCGAATACCTTTAGAAGAAAAAATATGACCCAGAAAGGCAACTGACCTTAACCAAAATTCACACTTGCTAAATTTGGCAAACAACTTATGATCTCTAAGGGTTTGCAAGACAATTCGAAGATGATCTGCACGGTCGTTTTCATTTTGGGAGTATACAAGGATGTCATCTATGAACACAATAACAAACATATCTAAGTGTTGTCTGAACACCCGATTCATAAGGTCCATAAAAGTTGTTGGGGAATTAGTTAGCCCGAAGGACATGACCAGGAATTCAAAATGACCATAACGGGTGCGAAAAGTAGTCTTTGGAATATCACACTCTCTGACTTTAAGTTGGTGATAATCGGATCTTAAATCTATTTTTGAGAAATAACTGGCACCTTGCAGCTGATCAAACAGGCCATCAATCCTAGGAAAAGGGTGTTTTTTCTTGACTGTGACCTTGTTGAGCAGACGATAGTCAATGCACATACGCAATGAACCATCTTTCTTTTGATCAAATAGAATGGGTGCACCCCAAGGAGACACACTAGGCCTTATAAAACCCTTATCAAGAAGATCTTTGAGTTGCTCTTTCAACTCCTTAAGTTCTGCAGCGGCTATGCGATACAGAGGAATAGAAATAGGTTGCGTATCGGGAAGAAGATCAATCTCGAATTCTATCTCTCTATTGGGAGATACCCCTGGGATATCTTCCGAGAAAACATCAAGAAACTCATTGACAACACTAATGGACTGAATAGTCGGAGTCTCGGACTTAGTATCTTTAACTCGAACCAAATGATAGATACAACCCTTGGATATCTATTTCCTGGCTTTAAGGTATGATATAAAATGACTCTTGGGAGCTACAGAAT
The DNA here is from genome assembly GCA_030864215.1 of Capsicum pubescens. Lineage (NCBI taxonomy): Eukaryota > Viridiplantae > Streptophyta > Magnoliopsida > Solanales > Solanaceae > Capsicum > Capsicum pubescens. Next base: position 284,230,478 of record CM061544.1, on the reverse strand, counting down.
TTCTAGACTACTCAAAGATTGGCTCTTTGGGAAATTAAAACTTGACTACACAGGTACGACAGTCTATAGACGCATAACAAGAGTGAAGCAAATCCATACCCAGAATAATGTCAAAATTAACCATGTCTAGCTCGATCAAGTCTGCAAACATGATTCTGTTAAGGACAGTGATAGGACACTTCTTATACATTTGCTTGACAATAACAGATTCACCTACTGTGGTAGAAACTAAAAAAGGCTCAAGAATCCTTTCAGCACTGATTTCAAAATTCACAGCCACCAACGGAGTCATATAAGAAAGACTTGACCCAGGGTCCATCAACACATACACATCAAAATGAAATACACAGAGCGTATCAATAACAACATCTAGTGAATTCTCCTGCTCCTGGCGGGGTGGTATAGCATAAAAGCGATTCTGGCGCTGACCACTTTTAGTACTAAATGAGGTACCCTGAAGAGGATTAGAATGAACTAAAGGGGCTGGAGCACTAATAGCCTAACTCTGGGGACGAATATCACGATTCCCCTGTCTAGCGTATAGGCAATCCCTTAATCTGTAGCCCAACTTACCGCAACCAAAATGACCCCTCCGATCGACTAAGCACTTACCAGGATGGTCCCTACCGCACTTCGAACATGGGGGAGGAGGAGGTTCGTTACTCACACTGTCCTGGGACCTGGACATAGTAGGCCTATTACCCTGCTCCTGCCTAATTCTGAACGCATGAGCACTGGTTGATGAAAGCGCTGGCACAAGTGAACGGTTTTGGGACTGAGGGAGATTCCCTCCAGAAAATCTAGTCTGACCATACCCCTATTGCTCTAATCTAACTCTCTTATTTTCCCTTACTTTATCTATCTCTTTCACCTTGTCCGCTTCAATCTGCTGAGCATGAATCATTAGTCTTGAAAGGTCCATGTCCCTATTAAGCATAACTGATCTACACTCTTTCACAACATAACCAGATACACCAGCCAAAAACTTACTCATACTGGTTCTAGAATCAGCCATCATACTGGGAGCATACTTAGATAATTGGTTGAACATATGAAAATACTCCTTAACTATCATGGGGCCCTGTCTCAAGTTCATAAATTCTTCTAATTTTGCTTCCCTCAGCTCTGGGGGAAAGAATCTATCTAAGAACGCATCCTGGAACAACTGCCAAGTCATGGAAGCGGCATCCTCCCCTCTACTCTTTCTCCATATCTCCACCCAATCATAAGCAACATCTTTCAAGCGATAGTAAGCTAGATCCACACTTTCTTCCTCTGTTACATGCATAATTTGGGTGATCTTTTTTGCCTCATCAAGCTACATTTATGGGTCCTCGCCTGTCTTTGACCCATAAAACTCTGGTGAATTTATCCGCATAAAATCACGAACCCGAGTTGTCACTGAATTAGATTCCTGCGGAGGTGGAACTACCGCCTGAACATGGGTCTGAGCATTGACGGAAACCGCCTGGGTTAACGCTTGAAAAGCTTCCCAAAATTCAGCATGGTACACCGTCTTACCTAGAGGATCAACGGGTTGAGGTCGTTCGTTGTTTTTGCGAGATCTACGAGAAGGCATTTTTTTTCATAAATGAGCACAAATTAATAGCAAAGAGAAAGAAACAACTTTTCCTAAAATGTCCCGTAGCCTCTTGCTCATAGATGTGGCGCGCCACACACCGATGATTAAGTCTCTACGTAATGCGGCTCGTCAGACTCCCTAGGACTCTTCAAAACCTAAGGCTCTGATACCAAGCTTGTAAAGCCCCAAGAACCTATCCCGAGACGTCACATGGTGCTTAAGGCCACACGTGGCCTCAAACTAACCCTCTAAGCCTGTCATCACTTTCAGAACTCACTATAACACTAATCATTTTAAAATAGGAAAGAATAATCATGTCATGAGCATACTGTGATACGAAGAAATACTGTCCTATAAAAATAAAATACTTAAACTTCTGTACATACTGGTACTCTAGTCTGAAAAAGCCTCTACTACAAAAGACTGAGGAGCCATTGGGACAGATCTCTAACTGACTCGCCTGAACTGAAAAGAAACAACCATCTGTTATCAAGTCCAAAGATCAAGGACATAGGTCCTCGAACCATGAGAACTCACCAACTGTAAGAATGTAGATGGAGGTACTCAAAGATCACTGTCTCTGCTGAGACTGAACAACAAAAACTACATCATGAAAAAATGTAGAACATAGAATAGTATAGGAATCAGTACTTGGGATTGTACTGAGTATGTGGGGGGTGTATACAACACTTTTAAACAATATCATAAATGTAAAATAAACTCATGCATGCTAACAATAATGACTCTCTTCGCTTGAATTTCCTGAAACATAATTTCAACAAATCATCGATAATAACACATGCTTCACAAAATCTCATAAATCATTGGACTCAACTCCAACTCTTTAACTCATGACTTAGAGTGACTTGGTAACTCAAGAAAATTAGACTATTATGGACTTGGGAGTTTCTTATAACCGACATAAACCATATGAGCCGCATGGAGTCTAACGTTTTGCCCTCCTAAGGAAGGAACCCCACATTGGTGGGAGCGTTATACTCTTTCCAGGGAGTATAAACTCAAACTCATCTCTGTGATCATAAACTCGGCTCTTTGGCTCTCAAATCTCAATCCTACGGTGTTGCGTAGTTCTGGGGAAGTAGGATGCGTTGAACCCACACTTCCCACTCAAAGCTAAATAATCCTCCCGGACTCAGCTCAGAACGCGTTGGAAATCCACCTTAATCAACTCAAGGGTCTATCATGAAGACCAAATCATAAATATATCTCATCTGTAAATCATATACAACTTGTGGATTCTTAACTCGACTTAAACTCAAACAGTCTTTCTCAACATCAAGTATATTTGCTTAGCAAATCATATCGAGTATCAAAAGCTTCAAGAAAATATCATAGGACTTATTCTTGACCCTCAAGCTCAATATCGATATATATTCACTACTCAATCTTCTCATGGAAAAGCATAACTCATGACACTTACCTTAAATCACTTAGAAATCATCAATACATAATAACAAAATACAATTCATGGAATAAATTCTCAATTTAAGAAATATGGTGGTAAAATAATTATAAATATCAAACTTAATCAACTCAAACCTCATAAATCATAAATAAAGAGATTTGGGTGTAAACCCACTTGCAAGGATCATGAAATTCCAATAGTAAAAATCAATTCTTTGGACACAGGAATGAAAGGATATTCTTGTTCAAGTCCCACATACCTTGGATTATAATTTTAAGATGAAAAGACTTGATTGGAAACTCTTCTTCACACTTTTGAGCTATGTTTCTTGATACGTTTGACTTAGAGAACTTGATTCTTGAACAACTCGGTGAAATATATGCAAGATTCTTGAATTTTCTTGGAGAAGATTTGGATTTGGAATTGGAGGAGAGAAACCGTAGCTCTAGATATTTCTTGGAAGAGATTGGAGAGAAAATGAATTGCTCTTCTCTACTTGGATATATATAGAGGCCAAAATGGGCGGAAATGACCAAAATACCCTTGAGAAAATTTTAGAACTGGAGCCCGAATTTTGGCCTTAGCGCGACGCGCTAGGATCGCGGTCCTTCACTGGTATTGGAAAATTGGAAAACTGCTAAGTGGCACGACGCAGTGAAGTCGCATTTGCCACCTTGGTCGTGACCTGGAAGGGCACCGCGACGCAGTGGAATCGCGTTGGTGCACTGGAATTTGACAATCCTAAATTGAGCCTTGGCGCGACACGCCAATATCGTGGAGGCTCACTGGAAAATGACAATTGCTATTTTGGCTGGCTCCGCGACTCTCTAAAGTGCCAGGTGGCACACTGTCTCACTAAATGGCTCTAACTTTTCACCCGAAGGTTGGATTTGGGCGAATTTGGTATCGATGGAAAGTTTATTCAATGCTCTACATGGAAAAAAGTAGAAATTAAAGAAATACAACATGATATAAACATCAATTACTTTGAAAGTCATCCATATTCACTCAAAAGGCGGATTTAGGTTTAAGAAACGATCGGGGTATTACACGAATTAATACAATAATAATAGTAAAATAAATAATATAATTATGCTCAGTCTAGTTATGAATAAATTGTGTAACTTAAAGTACGACATATAATATATTACTTTAAAATCAACGATAATAATAATATATATATTTTATTATATATATAAATTTTATATTTATATATATATATATATTTTATATATTTAGTATAAATAATATTTTTATTATTGTCTTATTTCTTTGTATTTTATGTTTTTTATTTTCAAGTTTATCCTTTTCCTATTTAAATTTTTCAAGTCACAAAAATCCTATGTAAATCTCTATGAAATAATTTCAGCTAAATTCGTAGCAACACAAACCCCCCAATAATTTTCCATGTGAGAAATAATTTCACAAGTAAATCCCCAGCAAAATTCGCAGAACAAAATCCCAAAATTATTTTCCAAGTAATAAAATTCATTACATAAATTTCTACCAAAATATCTCTACGTAAATCCGTAGGATAAATTACCTCAGAATTTTCCTATGAATTTAATATATATATATATATATGTGTGTGTGTGTGTGTGTGTGTGTGTGTGTCCATATAGCTGCGGATTTACCTAGAGATAAAATATCCGCCGATACATTTCCCCAGATAATGTCGCAAGTAATAATTTCGCAGGTAAATCCCCAAGAATAAATCTCCAGCAAAATTCACAGCACAAAATCCCCAAATAATTTTCCAGGTAATAAAATCCATTACATAAATTTTCACCAAAATATATCTAAGTAAATCCGTAGGATAAATTACCTGAGAATTTTTCTACGAATTTAAAAAATATATATATATTTGTCCATATACCTGCGGATTTACCTAGAGATAAAATACTCTCCGATACATTTTCCCAAGTAATGTCGCAAGTACGAAATTTGCGCAATATGACACCAAATTTACCTGCGAAATTTGTTGCAAATATATAGTTCGCAAATAATATATTTTAATATTGACAAATTTAATAATTTCGTAGGTAAATCCGCATGTATTTTCTGCGATATTATTTCCTAGGTAAAATTCCCAGGTAATAAGCAGTTTTCTAGTAGTGATTATCTAAAATCTCAACCCTTTTGATCCTTAATTTTACTTAAAAAACTGAATATATCCTTGAAAAATATGATGTATCCGTATAAAATTATATAATTTATCGGAAGAATGTGATGTATCCGTGTAAAATTAAGAGATGTATCCAAAAGAATGTGACGTATTTGTGTGGAATGTGATCTATCCATGTAAAATTAAATGTTTCTAAAAAAATATGATCTATTCGTGTAAAATTAAGTGATGTATTCATGTAAAATTAAGTGATGTATTCATGTAAAATTAAGTGATGTATTCGAAAGAATGTGATGTATCTATGTGGACTAAATCAGGAATGTTTAGTAATTTTAAAAAAAATAGAAAGTAATTATCTCCCAAAAAATTAAAATTTATGTAAATTTTATTAATGTGAAAATATTAATGAAAAATAAGTGTATTTAAAGAATGCACCTAAGTAGATCTGTCAATATGAATTGGTTCAGCTCATCCTAACTAACCCTTTAAGCGACCTGGTTAGGCTGACCCATCATTTGATGAACCTTGAAACAACAACATTATTACATGGTTGTAGACCCCATGGGGATGGTCTACCTTTTTAAAATATACTAGTTTAGGTATATGCGCCTCGCACGTGTAACTCTTTTTAATGAGTTCAAGCGTTGTACTAAATAGGATATTCATTTAAATAATAATGAAGAATACAATAATTAAATTCAACATCTTTTAAACATGTAAAGATGGGGATTTTATTTAATTAAACCTAACATTTATCAGAAAAAATTCTCAAAGCGAATTGAAATTTATCTACCACCTGTAAACTATAACAAAATAATACGATGATAGAGATATCAAAACAATACAATTAAATCTAACTTTTGCAAAAAAATATTCCTCAAAGGCGATCGACATTCATCTACTACCTGTTAACTACAACAACATAATACGATAATAGTGATATCAAAACAATACAATTAAACCTAACCTTTACACACAAAAATATATTCACAAAGTAGAGATATCAAGTATACAATTAAACCTAATCTTTACCTAAAAAAAAAAAATTCAAAGTCGACCGACATTTATCTACCACCTGTAAACTACAAACAAAATAATACAATAATAAAGATATTAAAACAATACAATTAAACCTAATCCTTACACACAAAAAAATATAAACTTATTATTTGAGGAGAAACCATAAAGTTATTCAATAACGAAAGCTTGTTATTCCTGATCACTAAACTCAATATAATAGAAAAATAAATTTAAAACCTAGAAACAACAAAGGCACGTTGTAGAATCAATAATGAAAGTTACATACATCCAAACATGAAAAGATGTTTTGTTATTCTTGATTAATAAAACCAACGTAACAAAAAATAAAATGATTTTTGACTACAATATACCAAAGCAATACTATTGACTTGAAATCAAGATTTAAGGAGATCTTGGGATTATGTCTACCTAAAGGTGAAGCATGCGGGTTGTTGACGGTTTAACATGAAACTTAGTTGTTAAGTGAAGGATAGGCTAGGTCTATAGTCATTATGCCAATCTTTCAATCAAGCCACGATGATTTCACGCATTGGCTCTTTTGAGCACCTAACAAGTGTACAAGTTATATTCACCCAAAACCTCAATCAAGCAACCTTATTTCTAGGATGATGCTCTTGACATGATTTACACTCCAATTATACTTATTTCTAAGATTGCAAAAGGTAGTAAGCCATAGACTTAATTGTCCACCATTGCCTCGTCCACCCGTAACCCTCTTTCAAGGATGTTATGAGTTACCTTATGTTCAACTTCATCCCTCTATCAAGGGTAATGAAGGATTTCTAGAGTTTGGAATTTTCATCCATCAAACCCATATGGAGATTTTAGGGTTTTCATCCACAAATTCCAACTAATAAGCTCAAGCAATGACGGAATCCATAATCAACAACTAATAATCAAGCAAACACATCAACACCCACACACAAACACACTTTAGTTCAACATAATCCCAAGACTAAAGAAGTTAGCTACGCATAAAATAAGAGGAAAAACTTTTACCATGTATTTCATCCATGATGTTCATGATGAAAGAGGGTAAAAAATAATATTCAATTCCACACTCCAATGTTGCTAATTTTCTCTTTGAATAAATTTTTTTACAACTATGAAGAATCAACCCTTCACTCTAAAAGTCTAGGGTCTTTCTCTATCTTTTTCTCTACACCCTTTTAGTGTTTTGGATCCTCCATATAAGTCCTTTGATTCTGCTATCCAAATTGACTACTATACCCCGTACTCATTTATCCCGTTGTGTCGCGGTCGTGAAGTTTCGACCGCGATCGCATAACCGTGGTCGCGGCTATGATCAAGCGATCGCGGCCTGTCGGTAGACTTAATAGACAACGATTGCGGTCTTCTGATCGCGATCGTGTTACCTGAGGCTGGATATGCTTCCTGCTTAACTAGCTGCGATCGCAGTGTTCAGATCACGATTGTGATAACCGAGGCCCTTCTACTACAGGTCTTCTACTACAGTTTCTTGCTCCCTTTTTTATCATTATAAGCTCCAATTCACATCTTTCTATCTTTTCAACTCTATACCTGCAAAGAGTGGATATGAGTCTATTTGCTCACAAATATATTCACTTATTCATTCAGAAAAAAGTAATGTGGATATATGTTGAGTGCAGATGAGTGGTAAAATCACCACTCATCAACAACCCCCAACATAAAGCATTTGTTTGTCTTCAAGCAACACTACCTCTAACTATGAGATATTATTATTTATGCCCAAACTTTATGACTTAATGATCAAAATGACTTCAATTTTAGTCACTACCACGAGTATCTCATTGCACATGGGCTAAGCTAATTTCGAATACACCTCTTATCATAAAATGCATTATCAAAGGATGCACAAGACTTCAAAGAGCAATCAAACAACAACCACTAATGCTCTAAAAGTGACTCACCTTTTGACTGAAACTAAGTCATACTCCATTTGCCTCATCGCTCGGAAGGTGAAAAAATCACCCGCCGTAACTTGTTTCACATGCCAACCTCACAAGAGAAAAAATTTCACTCACAAGCTACAAAATATGTAATAAGAAATTTTAAGTGTACAACTCTCTCCCTCACAAAATAAATCTCCATAAAACAGGTGTCATACCATAGGCTTGCCCCTATTTTCAATCGCCACTACAAAGAAAGTAAGTGGTTGGAGATCTTGAAGGACTTTCTACGCTTGTAACGTAGATTCGGGTGAGGATAGGATATCATTTAGGAACAACATGGCTACTCCCTTCATTGAACATGTATATCATACTTTTTAGATCTTTCTTTTTTAATATGGGCCACTTTTCTTTGTTTTCTCTCTTTTATCATGCCTACGTTTTGTTTCTGTTGTTCACCCAACTTCATTCATCTCTTTTTCTTGCAGTTTCTCTTAATTCTTTATTTTGTTCGACTCTTTCTTCTATTCGGTTATTTTCAAAGTTTAGTCATATTAGGCATATAGCTACATCTTTGTGGAACCAAACATACTTCCATAAATCTTTACCACCCCCAACTTAGGCTTTTAGCCTCAAATTACATTTTTGAGTTCATGGAAGGTATGGTTCCAAAGGCAGATAAAAAGAATGGTTCACGGCTTGTAATGTGTTTGCAAAAGAAAGGTCCAAAGACTCAAAGTGGGTAACTAGGGATTATACTCATGCTTAGGAAGGCTTTTTAGGATAGAGTGGATACCAAATTCACAAAGGTGGCCTAAGATCATTTCTCCAACCAAATACAATCAATGTTAGCTTTGAAAGACTAACTAGGAAAGTTCTAGATAGCACAAGTATACAAAAGATAAATAACAAGATCTCACCACAAATGGCATGAAAAATTCTCAAAGGGGGCTCACATGTCCTTCCCGCGAAAGACAAAATGGGAGTATCTGTTTTTATTCATACGTCAAAATTTATAAGGCCGAAAAAAAAGAAAAAGTTTTGTTACCAATTTGCTCGCGTCCATGCCCTTGATTTTGTTTTGAAAAATTTTAGAAGGAGGGGTCGCTCATTTTACATTAGCACCACACACAATTTGTTAAATTATGGCAAAAACCAAAGCCCAAGTCTCACATTTAGGCTCAAAATGGGAAGACTACCCATATGGCTACTCAAACTTCGCCAATGGCGTTCGAAGTGACCCCAACTTTACAACATACAATGCCACAGGTACTCAGACTTTCCTTGCATTAATGTTTAACAACCCAGGCTCGATGCTTTACCATTAAGAATGTTATCACTCAATCTATCATAGGGCAAAGTTCATCCATAGCTAGCTAAACCTAAATAGCCTCGCCACACCTCCAACTCAAAGGGCAGAAATGTCCTCACTAAAGTAAATTTAAGAATGAAAAGGGATGAGAAGGGCTTTCGGAGACAGCAGGCAGTGTAGGAATCTGGATCTGCGATCGCGTCAACATATTCGCGGTCGAGGTAACTGAGACTGAATTCCCCTGTTTTTGCTCTGTTTTGATTTCCTACACAGTTGCCAGTTTTCCAGCTCTATTTTTTCCTATTTTTCTGGGTACACAACATATGTTAAAAGACCTAAAAAGCATCAAAACAAACATAAGATGAGTTAAAAATGGGTTGCCTCCCATCAAGCGCTTAATTTTACGTTGCGGCACGACTTTCCCCTTTTACCACATAGTATTTTTTAATTTAATACACTCCAATGTGGCCACCATGGGAATCCTCTCACTTTAATGCTTCACCTTTTGACTGTTTACTACGAATTTCTTTCCTTCATTATCATTCAATTCTACGGCACCACTTGGGTATACATTAGAAATCACAAATAGTCCCGACCGCTTTGAGTGGAGCTTCACCGCGAAGAGTTTCAAATGGGAATTGAAGAGTACATTCTCTCCAACATGGAACTCTCGCCTTAATATCCGAGCATCATGCCATTTCTTTATTTTCTCCTTATACAATGTCGAACTCTCATATGCCTTTAAGCGTAATTCCTCCATCTCAGGAAGTTGTGCCCCCCGTGCCTCGGATGTTTCTCCCTAATTCATATTTAACCTCTTCAAAGACCACAAAGCCTTATTCCCAAGCTCGATCGATAAATGACACTCTTTTCCAAGCACTAATTGATAGGGATACATTCCAATTGGGGGTTTTTTAGGTCATTCTATAGGCCCAAATCACTTCATCAAGTTGCCTTTCCCAATTTGTGCGGCCCATATTTATCATCTTTTTGAGTATGGCCTTGATTTCTCGATTCGAAACCTTCACTTGTATGCTCGTTTGGGGGTGGTATGGAGTGGAGACCTTGTGTTTAACCCCATACTTGTCAAGAAGAGAACCAAACACCCGATTGCAAAAGTGCGAGCCGTCATCACTAATGATGACCCGAGGGGTGCCGAACTTTACAAAAATATGTTTTTTAGAAATGAGGTGACGCACTTGCTTTCATTGTCGGGAGTGTGATGTCTTCCACCCATTTGGAGACATAATCGACCGCCACCAAAATGTATCTATTCCCGAATGAACTCACAAAAGGACCCTGAAATCAATCTCCTATACATCAAAGATTTCCACCTCATGGTAGGCTTGAGGGGAATATCGTGTCTTCTTGAAATACCCCCATACATTTGACATTTATGAAATGATTTAACCCATTCAATGGCGTTCCTATGCATTAAAGGCCAATAAAACCCACATTGGAGAATCTTTGCAGTGGTTCAGATTCCTCCATGGTGACCACCATAAGGTGAAGAGTGACAAACTTCTGAGATATCATTTAATTCAGAGAATATCCATAATACACTGCCTAACAACACCATCGGCACATTTCCAAAACAAAAATGGTTCATCCTAAAAATATCGCTTTGCGTCAAACAAAAACTATTTCTTTTTAGGGTAACTCAATCCTTCGGAGAGTACTCCACTCGCTACAGAGTTGGAAAAGTCGGCATACCATGGAGTATTATTCCCCTCGATGGACATGATCAATTCGTTGTGGAAAGCATCATCAATTTCTATTTCCCCATGCTTTTCATTATTGCTTTCAAGTAGAGAGAAATGATCAGCCACTTAATTTTCGCACCTTTTTCAATCTTTTACCTCAAAGTTGAACTCTTATAATATAAAAATCCACCTGATTAAATGCGGTATTGCTTTTTTCTTGGCCATGAGATACTTAAGGGCGTAGTTATCCGTGTGTACCACTACACTCGTGCCTAACAAATAGGCCCGAACCTTTTCAAAGGCATATACCATCGCTAACAATTCTTGCTCGATGATAGTGTAGTTGTGTTGAGCGTCATTTAAGGTTTTACTAGCACAGTAGATAGGATGAAATAGCTTGTACTTATATTGTTCTAGCACCGCACTGATACCAAATGGTATCTAAATGAGCACAAAACAGTTCGTAATCTCACAAAAACAGCCCACACATACAAGACACCAAGCGGAAACAACAAACACAAACTTGAAAGATAAAGAAGATAGATAACTTGACATAAAGAGAATATGAAATATAGCAACTAAAGAGTGTATAAAACTCTAAAACCTCTACAAATCATATTAACAAGCACCAAGTTCTTACGCGAACACAAGAGGAACTCGGTTCACTCAAGCACTCACGTTTCTAGCCGTTTCACAACACAAGTGGAACCTTTCACTTGTGATGTTCAAAGTTGGTGGTTTACTCTCTTCTTGAGAGGAAAATGGTGTTTAAATATTACAATCTTCATTCAAAATAAGCTAACGAAGAAACAAGACTAAGGAAAATGTTTAAATAGTCTATTACAAAAGGTGTTGCAAAAGGACTCTTTTACCCTTAATGAGGGTGGCGGGTGTGAAGTGTATTTAGGTCAGCCTTGGGTGTATTTTTGAGCACCTAAGGCCAGACCTCACATTTCAAGGCATACACTCCCCTGGGTGAGTTCACAACAAGCTCAAACGCATTCATTTTCATAAATGCGCCTTGTAGTTTTTGTAGTTCCCCAGCTTGGACAAGGCTTTGAAAAAGACTTCAAAAGGTCTTCAATTCACTTTGCAAATCCGAAACTTGAACCTTCAACAAAAACTTGTAATCCTTGTGATCCTCATGCTTGTATCATCCTCTCCATCTTGAAATGAATTTGTCCTCAAACTCGCACCTTGCAAAACCAAAGAGAGGGAAAGCAAGCACACAATCCTCATAATAGGAGTATTAGCATTAGTACCACAAATTATATAAACATGCCAAGGGGGTACACTTTTGGAATACAACCAACAATCCTTTATTATCCTCATGAAACACGTACCACAAGCATCATAAAGGACATGACTAAGATAAACATCAAGGAAAGAGGAGTGCAATCCGAAACTATCACATATGTCATAAAGACAAGGTTGTTCACATTTGGAATATACCCACGGGTCCTTTGTGTGTGACATGAAAAGTTTAGCATGAATGGCACAAAAGAAGTGGCTCTGACAAATATCAAGAGATAAGGAAACTACAATGGTCTTAATGGCTTTACTATACCCAAAAGGTAAGACTACCTTTATCTTAGGAACAATAAGATACATTTGTTTCATTACCTCTACAAAGGACCTCATCAAATATAGTACCACTATTGATCTTCAGATCCACCTCAACCATATATCACCATCATGAAAACAAGGAAACCAGCCACCAAACTTCCTACCACTACACAATACAAATTCGAAATTAACAAGATTATCATCATAGGTAAAGAGGTAGTATAGAAAGGAATCAAGTGTGAAGACATCTTGCCGAGGGGGTACACTTTTAAAATACAACCATAAATCCTTTGTTTTTACCATGAAACATGTAGTTTGAACATTACAAGGGATAGGGATAAGATAATCATCAATAAAAGATAAGCATAAGCCTAGGCAACCCTTTTCCCAACCCACTAGTGTTCCGGGATCAAAGGGATGGTGTAACCAAGGGTATAAGCTGAGATTAACCAATACTTTTACTAGGATATCATCCAATACTAAAGAGTTGTGGCCTAGAAGTCTTCTCTTAAAAGCAAGCACACCTTTACTCAAAAGTTTTCCAAGCATATGATTACCTTGAGCAAAACTAGTAGCACGGTTTGCATCACACAAGATCAAAGGAATATGTCCAATATCATGGTCAATATTACAAGAATGAACACTAACTTGAGGATTTTGAATCACATAACTCACATGATCAAGTAGTGAACTATCCTTAAGAGAAAATTAACCAACATATGCAATAAGAGAACTACACAGAAAAGATTCATGTTTTTCTACACTATGTAAACCCGAAGCTACTTCACATTGGATACTAATATCCTTATCACAACATTTCAAGACTAATAAAGTGTAGAGTGTAGCAATTATACCTCGGTGTATGACACAACAGTCCACTTGTTTGGAGCTCTCGACCAAGGGTGTCACTAGCTCATTTCCGATGTTATCGTGTGGAACCTCTTTTTGATTCTTCTTTGATAGCATATGAACTTGAACCTGTACATAAGAAGGATCAATGCTAGAAAAAGTTCTATCATATGGATTAGTGAGTATCAAAGATCCTTTGTGGGCAAATCCCACAAGCACTTTTTTATTTCCCTTTCTTACTTCACTACCCGCGGTTTCCCTTTCTCTTGCCCTCTTTTCTTCATATTCTTCTTGTATTTCACCACTAAGTTTCTCTCCATCTTGAGGCTTGAACTCATTCTTCTTGGATCCTAACTCTCCCTCTTTTTCAACTTGGATGGGGTATTTACAGGTTAGGGTAGCTTGGGAAGGAGACATTGGATTTAGTGAAGTGTAGGGTCTTTGAATTAGAGGATTTTGGAGTGGAGGATTCGGGTTTAGGGATGGAATTTTAGTTCCAATTCCTCCTTGTGGAACTTGGTGGAGTGAAGAACGGCTAGGTCCATCTTGTTCTCGGCTTTGGGAGTAACGATTGACTTGGTTTGTAGGACTTGGTGGATACAATCTTTGGTGCAAGGTCTCGGGAGTAATAGTAGGTGAGGTGCTTTGAGGGGCATGAGGACGAGAACTCTTTTGGATTTCTACCCTCTCCAACCTCTCACTCGTTGAGGCCACATCCGAACCCAATTTCTCAACATTTGCCTTCATCCTAGCCATGCCTCGAGATAAAGTTTCAAGACTAGCTAAGAGGACATTCATAACATTATTGTCCACGGTTGGAGCATTGGAATTTTTGGGTTCCCATTTGCAATTGTACCTACAAAACAAGAAAATGTTAGTTCAAAATACGCTCACACATTCTTCACACTCGGCTTCCTCACTTGGTTCTTCAAGTGTTGTAAGACGACTATCAACTTGTGAGAACTTGGGAATGAGTCTACTTTTGAGTTGGAGTGGATTTTGGTTTGAAGACTCAAAGAAGTTTTGTACGCACTTGAACCAAAAACAACTACGAATTATAAACGAGCAAAGCACCACAAGTAACTCTTAACACAAAAGAAGTACTCAAAAACTAGTTCACAACTTAGTAGGTTGTTACTAGTTGTCAACTAGTATAGGAGTCAATAAAATTGAAACTAATAGAGACAAGGAAAGAAACTAAGAATGTCCTAGACTTGAGTTTTGTTGTTGGTGTGGCCCACGTTTTTTTTCATTTTGGTTGTTTGAATTTGTTGTTGAAGTGGAGTATGATGGGTTTTTTTTTTCAAGACTTAAAGGGTTCAATCTTGTTTGTTAGTGAGGATTTTTGGTTTTGAAATGAGGAAAGCAAGACTTTGGATTCTCTTTCCAAAGGTCAAAAGTTGTACATCATCTTTCATCAACTTGCACTAAAATGGCAAGACACCTTTTTGCCTTGTCTTTGTCCCTTTCCCCTTTTTGTCTTTCTTGAAAGATGTTTTGACTCTCTTTTGGTAAGCAAGCTTTTTTGTGAGTCTTTGTTTCTTTGGCATTTTAGTGTTATCTTGAAAGTAGTCCCCAAAAAAACACAAGACTTTGCCTCTCTCTTCACTTTTTCAAATCAAACAAGCCTTTTGTTGAACATTCATCTCAAGAACAATATAAACAACAACAAGAACACTCATGAACAACAACAATATCTAATCCGCCCAACACTTCAATAACACTAAACAAAAGCTCAAATATTGGACCTTAGACACAAGTGTGCTAGGGGAACAACAAGTTAACACATGAAAATACTAAGACAAGTAAAATAACACCTAAAACTAGACACAAATTCGGCCAAACAATAACAACACTTCGGTCAAGACACCAAACCCGTAGAATAACTTCTTTTTGTGAGATTTTTGACCTTGGACACCTCTTCTAATGTTAGAAAACAAATATCTAACACTATAAGACAAAAAACACACAAAAATCACAAGAAAACTAGGCTTCAAATTTCGGCCTAAACACAAAAACGTGGACAGATTACTATTTTTGAGTATTTCAGTTGTTCAACAATTTTTATTTTATTTTTGAGTGAACAAACCCAAGATTGATCTCGTGGGAAAGAAATCAACGATGGATTTGATACCAAATGGTATCTAAATGAGCACAAAACAGTCCGTAATCTCACAAAAACAGCCCACACATACAAGACACCAAGCGGAAACAACAAACACAAACTTGAAAAATAAAGAAAATAGATAACTAGACATAAAGAGAATATGAAATGTAGAAACTAAAGAGTGTATAAAACTCTAAAACCTCTAAAAATCATATTAACAAGCACCAATTTCTTATGCAAACACAAGAAGAACTCGGTTCACTCAAGCACTCACGTTTCTAGCCGTTTCACAACAAAAGTGGAACCTTTCACTTGTGATGTTCAAAGTTGGTGATCTACTATCTTCTTGAGAGGAAAATGGTGTTTCAATGTTACAATATTCATTCAAAATAAGCTAACTAAGCAACAAGACTAAGGAAAATATTTAAATAGTCTATTACAAAAAATATTGCAAAAGGACTCTTTTACCCTTAATGAGGGTGGCGGGTGTGAAGTGTATTTGGGGTAGCCTTGGGTGTAATTTTAAGCACCTAAGTCCAGCCCTCACATGTCAAGGCGTACACTCCCCTGGGCGAGTTCACAACAAGCTCAAACGCATTCATTTTCATAAACGCGTCTTGTAGTCTTTGTAGTTCCCCAGCTTGGACAAGGCTTTGAAAAAGCCTTCAAAAGGTCTTCAATTAACTTTGCAAATCCGAAACTTGGACCTTCAACAAAAACTTGTAATCCTTGTGATCCTCATGCTTGTATCACGCACACAATGCAATACCATTTGCATCGCACATTATCTCTAATGGTAATGACCAATTCAGAGCCACAATAATAGGGGCTGAAATGAGAAATTCCTTAAGATGTTTGAAAGCTTTCAAACATGTCTCATCAAATTCAAATTTAGATTCCTTCTTAAGAAGTTTACACATGGGGTGCGCTATTTGGGAAAAATCCTTGATAAAACATCGGTAGAACCTGGCATGACCAAGAAAACTTAGAACCCCTTTTATGGGAATGGGAGGTGGGAGCTTAGCAATTACCTCAAATTTGGCTTGATCGACTTGAATGCCCTTTCCGAATATCTTGTGGCCTAGTACGATCCCTTCTTTGATAATAAAGTGGCACTTTTCCCAATTCAATACAAGGTTCGTTTCTACGCACCTTACAAGTACTTTGTTCAAATATTTGAGGCATGACTCAGAAGAATTTCCCATTACCAAGAATTTGTCCATAAACACTTCCATAGATTCCTCAACTAGATTCGTAAATATTGACAATATGCAACGTTGAAAGGTCATCGGGGCATTACATAACCCAAAGGGCATTCGCTTAAATGCAAATGTACCATATGGGCAATTAAAAGTTGTCTTTTCTTAGTCCTCTGGTGCGATAAAAATTTAATTGTACCCTGAGTACCCGTTCAAGAAACAATACCATCCTCTTTCGATAAGCCTATCTAGCATTTAATCCATGAAAAGGTATTGGAAAATGGTCTTTCCCAGTCCATGAATTCAGTTTTTGGTAGTCCATACACACAGGTCATCCGGTGACGTCAGACGGGGATGAGATCATTTTTTTCTTTTTCGACTACCGTGATACCACCCTTCTTCGAAACGCATTGCGTCGGTATCACCGACGTGCTATTGGATATAGGATATATTACTCCCGCATCGAGCCACTTTATAATTTTATTTTTTACTACCTCTTGCATGGGTTGGCTTAATCTCCTTTGGTGCTCCACACTAGGTATGTGATTTTACTCGAGTTTAATTTTGTGTGAGCAAATGCCGGGAGCTATTCCGATGATGTCCTCTATTGTCCAACCTATGGCCCGAATGGATTTCTTCACAACCAGCTTCAATGCTTCTACTTGAGAGGAGTTTAGGTCACTAGAAATATTAATTGGTAGCGTATCATCCTCCCCCAAGAACACGTATTTGAGATGAGGTGGCAAGGGCTTCAATTCGATTTTGGGAGGTTCAAGAATGGATGGTTTTGCGGGTGGACTTTCTCGGTTTTTTAGATCAAGATCTAATTTAACCGGTTTCTTGGTGTGAAACCCAAGCCAGGTTAAAGAAGATACCACCTCATCATACTCCTCTACTTTATCTCTTTTATAATTTCATAGCACCCCTATTAAAGGGTCAGTCCCATATCAACATGGTTTGACACTTCTCCATCAATAACAGCAATCCCCAAGATGACTTGTAAGTCCATTGGTTGTTTGATGGACTTGCATACGTTGAAGGATATTTACTATCATTCAATCTAAACTTCATTTCCCCGGACTCCATATCTACCACCGCCTTCCCGGTAGCTAAAAATGGCCTTCCAGGGATAATAGGAATTTCGACGTCCATTGCACAATCCAAAATAACAAAGTCGGTCGGGTAAATGAATCGGTCCACTTTTACTAGAATATCGTGGAGGACTCCCAAGGGCTTTTTTATGGATCTTGAGCAACTTTATTTTGGTGGGATTTGGCTTACCCAACCAAGTTTTTGAAATATAGTATAAGGCATGAGGTTCACACTTGCTCTAAGATCACACAATGCTTTAGCAAAAGTGAACGTGCCGATAGTGCATGATATTGTAATAGCACCGGGATCCTTCTTCTTTTCGACACAAGCACTTGTCATAATGAAACTACAATAATGAGTCACCTCTATGATTTCGTCCTACAATAATTTTTTTAGATACCAAATCTTTAATAAATTTAGCATGCCCCAGCACGTCTTGCAATGCCTCAATTAGAGGAATATTAATAGAAAGGGCACTAAATTTATTGAAAAACTCATTTAGCTTATCATGTTATCCCTTTCTAAAGGCTCGTTTAGGGAAAGCAGGATGGAAGGGATTTGATGGCATAAAGACAATTTGACGATTGTTAACTATTGGTGTCTCTATCTATAGCTCACTTAGCTTTGGATCTTCATCGTTGAATCTTTTTCTCTTCGCCCTTGTCTTCTCTCCATTTTGCATTTCTTCACATTGCTTTTCCATGAGATATCTTAATATTTGGATTAATTTTGCCTCTAATTATTGGATGGTGGTGGAGTGTGATGTAACTATTTGATGGAGCATAGAGAATTCACTTTGCATCTCATTCACTATATCTCTGGTCCTCTCAACACTACATAAAATCCTTGTCAAAATATCTTTATCGATTTCCTCTTTTCTTTCACATGTTCTAAGCTTAGATATTCTCAATTCTGATCTTGATTCCCATTTTGTCCTTATGGGGAAATATGGAAACCCTCCGAGCTTCTAGGAATCATACCTAACTTGTCACCAATCACCTCCTTCTTCACGTCTTCACATGGTTCAACTTCTATTGCACTTATCACACTCACGCTTTCTATTTGGTCACCTAACATATGCTCAAGTAGGAGTTTGAGGCATGGCATCACTTTGTTCATCTTTGAATCGGTATCGTCCTCTCATCTTTCTTATCATAGTACACAAAGGACTAGGAGGGAGCCCTCATGGCCACCTCAGCATCCTTTACGTCTCAACCCTTCCACCAAATTGTCACTTGGTCCAAGACTTTTGAAACAATCCCATATTATGATTTGATGAATGATCCACCAGATGCAAAGTCCACTACAGCCTTATTTTGTTGGTCCAATTCTCTATAGAATATTTGGAGAAGCATATTCTCCGGTACCTCATGGGTGGGGAATTTTAAAAGTGTTTCCTTGAATCTCCCCCAAGCATCATACCATGTTTCTTCGTGATATTAGCGGAAATGAAGAATCTCATCCCTCAACTTCAACTTTTTATATGGTGGGAAGTATTGGCATAGGAAAGCCTCCATGAGACTTGTCCATGAAGAAATAGATCCGGCAGGCAAAGATCTTAGCCATAGCACTGCTTTTCTCGTAAGAGACAATGGAAAAAGACTTAACCAGATGGAATCTTGGGATATATATGCAATTTTGAACGGAGCACATACTTCCCACGAAGCCCTTCAAGTGAGTATTCGGGTCTTAATGAGCTCAAGCAATGATGGAATCCATAATCAACAACTAAAAATCATGCAAACACATCAACACCCACACACAAACATACCTTAATTCAACATAATCCCAAGACTAAAGAAGTTCGCTACTCATAAAATAAGAGGGAAAGTTTTTACCATATATTTCATCCATGATGTTCATGATGAAAGAGGGTAAAAAATAATCTTCAATTTCACTCTCCAATATTTCTAATTTTCTCTTTGAATAATAATTTTTACAACTATGAAGAATCAATCCTTCACTCTAAAAGTCTAGGGTCTTTCTCTATCTCTTCTTCTACACCCCTTTAGTGTTTTGGATCCTCCATACAAGTCCTTTGATTAAGTTGTCCGAATTGACTACAATGCCCCCTACTCATTTATCCCACTGTGTTGCGATCAAAAAGCTTTGACTGTGATCTCGTAACCACGGTCGCAGCTATGATCGAGCGATCACGGTCTATCAGTCAACTTGACAGACAGCAATTGCGGTCTTCTAATCACGATTGAGTTATCTGAGGCTGGATATGCTTTCTTCTTAACTCGCCGCGATTGCGGTGTTTAGACTGCGACCATGGTAATCAAGGCCCTTCTTCTCCAGGAATTCAGCTGCAATTTCTTGCTCCTTTTATTATCAATGTAAGCTCCAATCCACATCTTTCTATCTTTTCAACTCTATACCTGCAAAGAGTGGATATGAGTGCATTTGCTCACAAATATACCTCACTTATTTATTCAAAACAAAGTAATGTGGATATATGTTGAGTGTAGACGAGTGGTGAAATCACCACTCATCAACACCCCCAACTTAAAGTATTTGCTTGTCCCCAAGCAACACTACCTCTTACCATGAGATGCCATTATTTATGCCCAAACTTTATGCCTTAAAGATCAAAATGACTTCAACTTTAGTCACCACCACGAGTAGCTCAATGCACATAGGCTAAGCTAATTTTCACTATACCCCTCATCATAAGATGCACTATCAAAGGATGCACAAGACTTCTAAGAGCAATCAAGCAGCAACCACTAATGCTCTAAAAGTGACTCATCTTTGACCAAAACTAAGTCATACTCCATTTACCTCGTCGCTCGAAAGTTGAAAAAATCACCCGCCTTTGACTTGCTTCACATGCCAACCTCACAAGAAAAAAAATTCCACACACCAAGCTACAAAATATGCAACAAAGAATTTTAAGTGTGCAACTCTCTCCCTCAAAAAAGAAATCTCCATGCAACAAGTGTCATACCATAAGCTTGCCCTTATTTTCAATAAAAACTATAAAGAAAGTAAGTGGTTGGAGATCTCAAAAGGCTTTCTAAGCTTGTAACGTAGATTCGAGTTAGGGTAGGATATCATTTAGGAACAACATAGCTACTCCTTTCCTTGAACGTGTATATCACACTTTTTAGATCTTCCTTTTTTATTATGGGCCATTCTTCTTTGTTTTCTCTCTTTTATCATGCCTACGTTTTGTTTCCTTTGTTCACCCAACTTCATTCATCTCTTTTTCTTGCACTTTCTCGCAATTCTTTATTTTGTTCGACTCTTTCTTCTATTCGGTTCTTTTCAAAGTTTAGGCACATTAGGCATATATCTACATCTTCGTGGAACCAAACATACTTCCATCAATCTTTACCACCCCCAACTTAGGCTTTTAGCCTCAAATTACATTTTCAAGTTCAAGGAGACTATGGTTCCAAAGAGAGATAAAAAGGAATGATTCACGGCTTGTAAAATGTTTGTCAAAGAAAGGTCCAAAGGCTCAAAGTGGGTAACTAGGAATTATCTTCATATTTGGGTAGGCTTTTTAGGCTAGAGTGGATACCAAATTCACAAAGGTGGCCTAAGATCATTTCTCCAACCAAATACAATCAACGTTAACTTTGAATGACTAACTGAGCAAGTTCTAGATAACACAAGTGTACAAGAGATAAATAACAAGATCTCACCACACATGGCATGCAAAATTCACAAAGGGGCTCACATGTCCCTCCCGTGAGAGACAAAATGGGAGTATCTATTTTTATTCATACGTCAAAATTAATGAGGCCACAAAAAGAGAAAAAGTCTTGTTACAAAATTGCTCACGTCCATGCCCTTGATTTTGTTTTGAAAAATTTTGGATGGAGGGGGTCGCTCACTTTACATCTGCACCACACACAATTTGTTAAATTATGGAAACAAGCAAAGCCCAAGTCTCACATTTAGGCTCAAAACGGGCAAACTACCCATATGGCTACTCAGACTTTGTCAGTGGTGTACGAAGTGACCCCAACTTTACAACATACAATGCCACAAGTACTCAGACTTCCCTTGCATTAATGTTTCACAACCCAGGCTCGACGCTTTACCCTTAAGAATGTTATCACTCAATCTATCATAGGGCAAAGTTCATCCATAGCTAGCAAAACCCAAATAGACTCGCCACACCCCCAACTCAAAGGGCAGAAGTGACCTCACTGAAGTAAATTTAAGAAAGAAAAGGGATGAGAAGGGCTTCCGAAAACAACAGACAGTGTAGGAATCTGGAGCCGCGATCGCGGTAACTGAGACTAAATTTCCCTGTTCATCCATCGCAGTATATATTGAGTGCAGATGAGTGGTAAAATCACCACTCATCAATCAGTATAAACCTAAAAAAGGACTTCTAAAATTGAAAAAAGGAAAGAAATATAAGAACTCTTGAATCAAAATATTATAATAAAAAATAATAATCCTAACCTAAAAAACACAATACCTTTTTTTTCAAGAAAAAGTCCACTATCCTTTTTAAATTGGAAAAAAGTCACACAAATTTAGGTTTTGAAAGAATTTTTTTCCTTCTTCTTTTAGGACTCTGAATCTATTTTATGTAAAGTAATTCGACCAATTTTTTTATAAAATTTAAAACTTTATCTTATATAGAAATTTTTTTATATAATAATTTCTTTGAAGTTGAATTTTTTTTAACAAAATATTGCCATAAATTTAAGAATTCAACAAAAATTAGAAAATCTTTTTATTTAATTTTTTATATAAATTTATCATAGTCAATTTCAATATTATAAATTGGAGGAAAAAATGTGAAAAGACGATTTTGTCTATTATAGAGTCTTTTAATGAAGGGCAAAAAGTTTAACTCAATTTTCTAAGGGTCTTCACACCTTTAATATATTATAGATTATAGATATAGATATATTTTTAATAATTTTAATTTTAAAATGAAAATAATTATTTATAAGATAATATTACATGTACAATTATTTGCTAATCAAGTCTTAAATTCACGAACAAAATAATGATAATTAATTTTGGCTTCAACTAAAAATTTGTTTGTCGGATTCAGTCTGAATCATTTTTATTCAATGCAACTATCTTTGATATAACCGTACACAAAAAAAAATAGAACTTAATATATAAACTGAACAGTTTATGAGTAACAATTCTACTAACGAAATAAAAACATTAATATAATTTTATTTTAAGAGATCACAGTTAGAAAAAAAGAATATAACAATATTTCATCCTTTAAAATGATGGTTTAGGTAGACTTTAAGTTCAAATTCCTTTTCTTGTTTCTAGTATTTTATTTTATTTCTTTTTTTTACTAATTTTTTATTTGACCCACGGATCAAACCAACCTACCTCGCACAAGCCTCACACGCTAGCGGTCTTATGTGGACTGAACTAAAAATTCTTAGTAAATATTTGGAGCTAATTACTCCCTATTCCAATTTTTTTCAAAATTAATAAAAAAATTCGATTTAATCTACATGGATATATCACATTCTTTCATATACATCACTTAATTTATATAGATACATCACATCCCATAAGGATACATCACTTAATTTTATAAAGACGTATCACATTGTTTTGTTTACATCATGTAATTTTAGGCGAATATATCACATTCTTTAGTGATGTATCTGAAATTTTTAAGTAAAATATAAATTTATGTAAATTATTTAAAAAGGGTAGAAATTTTATTTAGTTATGCTAAGTTAAGTTATAATATGATGTAATTTTTTCAAGGAGAAATTACGTAACACCATAATTTAACTTACCTAATCTACTTAAAATTTCTACCCTATTGATTAATTACAAAAAAATTCTTATTTACTTCAAACCCTTCAAAAGCACAGACACCTACACTCTTTCTAAAATTTCGAATAAATCTATCTTTATCCAATACTCCTTCATTAGCGGCGCACATCAAGGAGAGTAACTTGCAGTTACTTCTAACCATGTGAACAATTTGAATAGGAGTTGTTCCTCCCCTACCCCAACCCAACTTCACCTTCATTTTCATCTTCAATTTTAACTTACAAGGTTAAATAACTACTCTCAAATCTCCATTGATTTTCTTCTTCAATTTTTTTGAGGTTGGTTTCTGAATATAAATTTTAGTATTGAAATTTTTCGATTGGACAATATCAATTAAACGGCAGATTTTGATATGAAGTCTAATGATTTCAATGAAAAGGGATAAAAACACCGTAACGGTCTTGTTATGATAAAGAAGTTGCATGAGGAGGTAGTTAAAACTACGAAAAAATAAAGTTATGATGGTTCAAAAGAAAAGTTGTTGAAGATACATTAAGAGATGGCCCAGACACCACAGTTATCAAAATAAAGATATTATAGTTATGTATCGTTATAAAAAGGGAAAAGGCATGTTTACCCCCCTAAACTTGTAACGAAAATCTACTTTAGCCATTAAACTTAACATGTAATTATTTAATTCCCCCCCCCCCCTTATGAACTTTAAAGTATATTATTTTGCTCCCTTCATGGCCGCGTGTAAACACGGCCAAACAAGGCGCGTTAAGCGCTGAACTTGACTGAAATTAATTTTTTTTTAAAAAAATAAAAATGCCCATCTTCTTTTCCTTTAAAAATCGAACCCTTAATCCCAATTTCAAAATCCTAACTCCTCTTCTCCTCCATCTTCAATCAACTCAAATCTTAATTTGATTTGAAATTGTTTGAAAAATCAAGACCGTTATTCTATTATTTTCGTTAATTTTCTCTTATTTTTTCTTCATCTTTTGTTTCCATTTCTGATTTCTCCATTCCTATGAAGAAGGTAAATTTCTTCTTCTTTTGTTAGGTAGATTTTATTGTCCTTTTTTGTTTTGAAATTTATGGATTGAATTATTTTGTAGCATACCATGAGATCGGTTAACTTGTCTAAGCTTAGTATGGAAGAGAATGATATTACTTTGAAGAAGTTCGTTGCAATCATGATTTTTTTGTTCATTTAAAGACATCTTGGACTTCAACTAATTTCGACAGAAGATATTGGGCATGTCCTTATTATGGGGTAAATATGTGGAGTTTTTCTCTTTTTCTTTATCCCGGTATATTCAATTGAACACTAATCCTTTGTTTAAATTATTGAAGGGTCCAAGATCTTGCGACTTTTGGTGTTGGGGGACAAAGAGGACATTGATCCGAGGTCCAAATTTGTAATTCCTAAACTAATAGAAAAGTTAGGTGAGTTTGAGAATTTAGTGAAATATTGTTATCAAATCATGCAATCATCAGTCAATGAAGTTGTGAAGATGAAAGTTTCCGAAGAAATTGAAAAGCCTAGAGTGTCCAAACAAGATGATAATTATGTAGACATCAAATTGAAAAAATTAGATTATACAAGAATAATCACGAATATGGTGCGCGTTGATCCTGAGACTTGGTGTGTGCAATTGAAGTGTAGAAGAGGCCCAAAACACACCAAAATCAGCCCATAACTTACACTTGATGGGCAGCCCACTCTTTGAAGGCTCTTTTGGTCATTTTAACTTATATCTTGTAATAGCTATATAAAGAACAATGTAGGATTTTATTTACTTAATTTATGAATGAAGTTGTAAGTCTTACAAGACAAAGAAACACAAGTCCTCTTTCCTTGAGGCACCCAAAACCAAAATTAGGGCTTAGACAAGTGTAGAATCACTTGTGTTTGCATTTGCTTGGAAACATTGATGCTTGGAAGGTGGATTCCGATCTTGTGTCTTTGTAAGAGATAGGTTTATTGTTGTGTGTAGTGTTAAGGGTCCAAGAGTTACCATTTTTGGGTTCTTAACATTATACCTTCATGTGTTCTATCTATCTATCTTTTTTCTTTTGTAATCTTGTATCCGTTTTGTATCTTGTATTATGAAGCCGTTTTTGTTGTTGTTGTTGCTCTTCTCATTGTTGTTTCATCTTGTATTGTTAACTTAGTTTGTTGTTGGCTGCAAAAGGTGTCAAACACCCAGTTATATTATTTTTCTTGTATTTCATTCTTGAATCCGAGAGTGGTCTTCAAAAGGATCCTCGATTCTTTGAATTAGTGGACTATTTTTGGAGTATGTTTGGACTATTTTGAGCTAATTCCGTGTGTTTCTTGGTTTTCTTGTATCATTAGAAAAAGATATTGAGAAGATGAAAGAAAAAGAGAAGAAATGAATAAGTATCATGGCTAAAGGAAGGACTAGGGAGAATGTTCTCATATTTATTGTGTTTTGTTGTTGCATTGTAGTTATAAGCTATTGGTTTAGAATGATCTATGTAAAGAAAGACTCAATAGAGTTACCTTAGGATTTTGAGGTGTATAACCTTTACTTTCATTAGATCTTTTGTAATCATCCTTGAAGTATCTATGTAATTCTTTATTGGGATCCCTCCTTTGTTTGTGTATTCAATTTACAAGTTCATAAGAATCTTGTTTTAAGTTTGTTATGTTATTATTCTACTTGCAAGTACACAGAAATAGACACAAAAAATGAATGACAATGACAGAAATTATATATACCCAAATGTACAGTCTTGATTGCATGTATTGCTAGAAATATTCATGTGAGAAAACTGCATACTTGTTTGAAATAAACATTGCAGTCCCAGCTGCATAATATATCGAAATATTACAGTCACATGTGCATAATTAAGAGATTAAGAATTCAAGTCACAGCTGCATAATTGTTTGAAAAAAAAAAACAGACATCACAAAGCAGTCATAGCTGCATAATTATTTTACAAAAAATATATATCCAGGCACAATTACATAAGTGTTTGAGCTAATCAAACATCAAATAAATGACAAAATTTAGTGGAACAAATTAGACTTCAAACACTAGACAGTAGAAGAACTGGTTTGGCTCAATTGATTCATTTTTGCAGTTTTAGTACTTGTCTTCATTCTTTTTTGTGCTCTCATTTCTTAAAGTCTTATTACATGACGGCAGGCTTTCCTTTTCATTTCACACCTGATCTTGATTTATGATGCCCAAGATTTTAAGTTACTAGAGAGGAGTCCAAAGGCATTTAGGTTGGATTAACAAAAAAAGATTAGTCTTTTGATGATTAACTCGAATATTGAAAAGTGTAAAATCATTCAAGAACTTACATTATGGATTTTAAAATCACTTTGTGTATGTAGAATCTCCATCCTAACCATTCTTGGTCTTTTAAAACTTGTCCTTCGAGCCTTGCTAGTAACATCACCAAGATTAGATGCAGGATCAACAACCCCGCTGCCCCTTCCACTGACACCACCAGTATTTGATGTAGTAGAAGCACTCTCTCTATCCCTTCCAATGAAACCAACAGTATTTACAATAGTAGCAGCAGTCTTTCTTCCCCTACAAGTCCCCCCTCCCCTTTCAGTGGCATCACCTATATTAGATGCAAGAGCAGCAGTCCCTCTACCCTTATTAGTCCATTTCCCTCTTCCATTGACATCATCTACATTAAATGCAAGAGCAGCAGTCCCTCTATCCTTACCAGTCCCTCTTCCCCTTCTAATGTTACCAATCACATTTGCAACTGCTGCTGTAATAGCCTAAATAGCCAAAATAAGAGATGTCAAAATTTAATAGCAGCTGCAATAGCCTAACAATAAAAATAATATCAAAATTCAATAAAACTAAAGGTGAATTATAAATAAATTTTACCTATTTTGTAGACCTTTTTGGTCTTCCTCTTTCTTTACTTGTGCTTGGTTAAGACTGACTTGGAGCTGCAGAAGAACCAGCACCTGAACTTGTCCCTTTTCCACAATCAGTTGTAGCTTTTGCACCAAAAAGACAACTCCTCTTATTGTGATCTTTTGCATGGCAGATTCTGTAGGTCATTGCAACACCTCTTTTGGATATTTTACCTATCTTGTTCTTAGTTTCCTCTTTCTTTCTTGACTTAAGGGGGTTGCCTGGCCTTTTCTAATTTCTAGTGGTATAACAGAATGGTTGGTTGATTGTGGCCACATTTCCATTCCAGTAATAGGTTGAATAAAAAAGTTATAAGTCTGTTGGTATGTATACTTCTTATACCAACGTGAGACATAGTTAATAGGATTAAATCTTTTAAAATGAAGTGCAGATACAGCATGACAACAATGTATGCCTTTTAGCATCCAGGATCTACAAGTACATGTTTTATTATCAGTTGCACCATAAATGTATTGCCCCAATTTTCCTTAACCTCAAAACCATATTCACCATTCCATTCAAAGGTACACTTCATTGATCTTGAAGTGTTCTCAACCAATACCTTTGAACCATTGGAGAAATGTCAGTTATCCAAGTTTCAGAGAATTGGCTAAACTTTGTTATTCTTCTCATTACTTTGACCCTTATTTCCTCAAGAATTATGATATTAGTCTTGTATCTTTCCCTCAGAATCCATTAGTTAAAATGTTCAGCCATGTTATTAACAACACTATCGCAACAACTAAAAGTACTGAAATAAACCTTGGACCACCTTTCTATGTTGTACCACATAAAATCATTAACAAATTTTATCACCTAACATCTTCATATGATCTAGATTTCTTTTCAACTCTTGCTAATATGTTGACTTGGCACATTTTCAGAAGTAATTCCTTTTTTCAATGTCTCTCCAATCTTTAGACTAGTTAGCTAAAATGTGTTTTGCATATATTTTTTGTCCTGCATTTGACGGTAACTGTAGAATTGCAATGTCAAGGCCCTTCAGCAACATGTAAAATGATTAGTTGACATAAGAATATAGAAAAAAAATAAAGTAGTTAAAAACAGAATGAGTAAGATAGAACAAATTACCTTTTGCATATCAGTCATGATTGTCAATCCTGTCCCATCACCAAGTTTTAGATCATGCCTAACAAGTGTAATAAATCATGTCCAAGTGAAAGTGTTTTCAACTTCAACCACTGCCCAAGCCAGTGGTAGCATATGGTTAATCCCATTTTTACAAACAACTATAAGCAATTGTCCTTTGCAAACACCTTTCAAGAAACAACCATCAAATTCAATACATCTTGTACATCCAACTTTGAATGCTTTCTTCAAAGCATCAAAACATATATATAAGGATTGAAACTTTTGTCTTCCACCTTCAAAAATTTCTTCACCAAACCTCACCGAACATATGTTGCCTGGATTAGTCTATAAAAGTGCATCTCTATAATCAAGAATTCTTTTAAATTCCTTCACGTGATCACTCATTATCTGCTGCAACACTATGTTTCTTGCTTTTCTTGCCACAGTTCTCCCAACATATACCTCCAACTCCTTTTTTACTAGATTTTGCAACTGAAAAACTCTAATGTCAGGCTTAGAAATAATTTTATCCATGTACCTCTGTGCTAAATATTTTGAATTGATCAATTTATTTTTTATTGTGATAGTGCCTACATGTACTGAATTATACTTTTTCATCATAAAATCTCTAGTCCTTGAATCATAATTGCCAAACAGTAACCATGGACAACCATCTCCATATTTTATCCTCACCCTAGTTGGTTCATTTACTTACTTGTCCAGCTCTACATGTTCTTGGGCTGCATATTTAGTAAAAGCTTTTCAAAATTGCTTAACATTTTTGAAAGCTAGACCAGTTTCGCAAATAATTAACTTACAAGTAGGATCAAACACAATTATTTTTTTAATTTTTTTTTGCCCTCCTTGTTTTTAACACACTTCTTACAAGAAGTTGAACCTCATCCTCATGATCAACATCTATATCAATATCTATTTCAAAACTAGCATTTTCATCTGAATTAAAGTATGGCTCATCACCACCTAATTTATCCTGCAGGGTATTTTTTTTCTTGGAGAAATACTCATTATATCCCACATTAACTCCCTTTTTTCTTAAATTAACCCCTTTAGCTCTAGGCTCTCTTTCTTTATTTCTTTTTTATTTTGGCATCTCTCTTTTCTTCTCTCAAAATCCTAACCTCCTCGTGAGCATCACTATCATATTCATCATCACATTCAAGCAAATCACCATAATCAGAATCTTCACTATCTTGACTATTATTTTCCCAATCAGAATGTATTACTGGAACATCTGATGCAGTGGCAGCAGAAGTTCCAACCAAATCTTCCACAACACTAGCACTACATCTTCCTCAATACTAGCACTACCCTCACCCAAATCTTCCTCAACAGTAGCACCACTCCCACCTAAATCTTCCTCAAAACTGGCACCACCCCAACCCAAATCTTCCATAACAGTAGCCCCACCCCCACCCAAATCTTCCTCAACAGTAGAAGAACATCTACCTAATTCAATAGTATAAGAAACTTCACCAACACTAACACTAGGTTGTGCAGTTTCTTCAGCTTCTTCAAATCCTAAGTTATCCACAGTGGTTTGTGTAGGATCTTTATCAAAAGAAGTAAAAGATTCTTCACCCACATGCTTACCATATTTAAGGGTGGGGATCACATCAGGTTCGTCTATTAAGTGTGACACATACAATTCAATCATATGTCCATTTTTTAATTTAGGTATAATACCCAAAATATTCCTATCACATGTAATCTTTACCAAACAATTAGACTTAGGTGGTCTAATATAAACAACACAAGAGGAACAATTGTATCTAATTTTCTTAACATAGCCTAAAAACTCAAAGTAAGATAATTTGTCAATATGTACATTTAAATAAACAGTCTTCATACCTTCGATTTATTTAATATGGGATTTTGTTGTAATATTCCTCTGTGGTAAAATCTCAAGGTAATATACACAATAGCCATTTTCAAACTGTAAAATTTTTTAAAAAATACAAGCTTTAGTCAAAATCGAAAATCCAAACATGAAATTCATTGAAAATCGATTGGATAAAACCCTAGATGCAAAATAAAGGTAAAAAAAAGGGATTACTAACCATCAAATCGCAATAATCTTAGTGGCTCCAAGAAACTAACGATTGATTAGGTTGGAATTAGGAATTAGATTTTCTTTTTTTTGAAAGATTTGTTGTTTGACGTGTTAGGAATGGGAAAAGGAATGACGGGTTAGGTGTATTTGATAGGAAAAAGGGTCGGGTCGGGTTTTATTTAAAAATGGGTTGGGCACTTTATTATTATAGTGGATCAAATTTATTAATAACGTGGATCAATCAAATCGCAAGTGACTATACAACAATGAAGCTTGACTTGGTCTAAGTCACGAAGGGAGCAAAATAATACACTTTAAAGTTCATAAGGGGGTAAATAATCATGTTAATTTTAATGACTAAAGTAAATTTTGTGACAAATTTAGGAGGGTAAACATGCCTTTTTCCTTTTAAAAATACATGAAGATATATTAAAAATATATGAAAATATATTAAAAATATGATAAAGCTACATTATGTCTGTCAGATCTATAAATAAGATACATAATAGTCTTATATATCTCTGTCAAATTTTACTTATAGTAATGTATCTCGACAAAAAGTTGTATAGTGTCATATATCTTCATGCCTTTTACTCTAATGATACATTTGTGTGTCAACTTATGTATTGATTCTTCACTGATGAATAATCAATCAATTTAACTTATATAATATGGTATATCTCATTGTAGAGTATGAAGTATGTTGTTCAAGATACAATGTATCTCGTTTCATTATGATTGTAAAAAAAAGTCAATCTTAAAAAGTAGAGAAGAAAGAAGCAACTTTTTCTTGTTGAAGAACTTGATCTGTTTTTTAATTTTGAAATTTGAAGTGATTAGGTAATATTTGGGATAGTCAGAAGACATTTAAATGAATGTCGCGTGATTTGCTTCATAATTGAACAAATTTTTGTTATTTGAATTTTTATAGCACTTAATTATTACCTAATATATCGGCTAGATGGATGTATTAGATGTTGAACTATGTATTTGGATGAAGCAAATTTTGAGATTATATGCAACTTTGATAAAAGTTGGGATAGGGAGTTTAAATGTTAAAGTATTGAAATTTATGTAGTAAAACTTACTTAAATCCCAATAAATTTATACCTAATTACTCCTTATGCCTATTTTTTTGCTAATTACAAATAATTTCGTATTTTATAATTTTCGAATACATAATTTTGAAATTGAGATACATAATTTTGAATTTAAGAATGTAACAATTAATTACTTCATTTTTGGTTGAATACTTGATTAGCATCCGAATACATAATTCTGAAGTTAACATACATAATTTTGATCGTTGAGATACATCCATTTTTAAAACTATTTGGTCGAGATACATAATACATTAATTAGTCCAAAGGGAGATACATAATTAAAATTATGTATCCAATAACTTTATGGACTTGTGGATATATTCGGCTGGATTTTTTAAAATAAGGGATTTAGGTAATTATTAAAAAGGATAAGAATTTTACGTAGTTTAGTAAAGATAAGTTGTGTTATGTAATTTTTTCATTTATGAAAGTTTTTGTTTTTTTTCAAAATCTTATTCTTCAATGGGCTTCAAAAATCATAATCAATTCTACCACTTCATGATTTGAGTTGGACCGGCCCAACGGGTCTTAGCCCATATCAACGGCTCTATGACTAAGTACCTACTCAAAATTGTCATTCCTAAGAAAATTAAGGAACACCATTTTTTGTGATAAGAAAATTAAGAATATGCAGTCTAACCGTAGGTAAGATATAGGAGTCCTATCTAATTTCCAAACAGGGAGAAAAAACTAAAAATTCCTAGAGATATATCCATTTATATTCTGTAAAATTTCATAAGATCCTTGGTTCACGTGTAGAAAATATGTATTCTTTTAATATTCTTCAATATTTTCATATTATTAACATAGGGGTGTATTTTTATTAGTAAATGAACTTGTTAATTCCATTTGCAAAAAATTTACCTTTAGTTTGGGATCAAGTGTATTAAATATTGTAACATAATTTTTGGTTAACCCATTTTAACGTCAATGCGCAATAATACAAAATTCTTAATACCTAGATAATATTTTTGGCATGATAGATAAGAAGGGGAACGAGGAAGGTATGATTGCAATTTGCAAGATCATACCATGAAGCATGAGGTCTCTAAAATATTAATTTACGACATTACAATTTGAATTACATATTTTCACAACTAGATGTGGTGTTTATTTGATAATTGATGATGTTATTTATAGAACAACTTTTAAAAAAATTCATGTTGTTTATTTATTTACTAGTGGCATGTCGCTAGTGCTGAGTACGAGCTCAATATTTATATTTTTTATCTCAATTTATGTGACACATTTTATTTTCTAATTAGTTAAAAAGATAATATCATTTTTCTAATTGCAGAAATAATTTATTTTTAAAGTTTTTATTTTATTTTTTAATTAAATGAGTTATGACCACACAAAATTTAAGGTCTACTTTATAACACGAATTTCAAAATCATTTCATTTTTCACTTTATGTCTGATCAAATGATGTTACATAAATTCAAACATAAACTTAGCAAAAATAAAATTCAATTCCCTCATTTATGTGTTTTATGCTTCATTTCTTTAGATCTCAAGTCGTTTGGTTTGAGGTGTTGAAGCAAATAATTTTGGAATAAAATAATAATTCCGGGATAAAAGTTTCTTTTGTATGTTTAGTTGACAATATTCGGGATAACTTATTTTGGGACTAACAAATAGTCCCGGGATAAATTATCCACTCAATTGGTGAGATAACAATCCCATCATAATTTATCCTTGGGATAAATGTATGAAAGGACAAAAATACCCTCAAACTCTATTATTTTCATTTCTCTCTCTCACACACACACATATATATATATATATATATATATATATATATTATATATATATTCATAAATAATAAATTATGTTTAATTAACGTATAATATATTCATAAATAAATTATATATATATAATAATAATTAACGTAAACTGGTAAACTATATAATAATTATATTTTGAACGTATAATATATATTATGAACAGTATAATATATTATGAACATAAATATATATTATGAATAATGTATAATATATTCATAAATATATAAAAATTATGTTTAATTAAAGTATAATATATTCATTAATTGTAAATATAATATATTACGTAATATATAATGTAATTACGTAATATTTAACGTATAATATTATGAATATATAGTGAATATATATACGTTAATTATGTTTAATTATATATATATATATATTATGTTAATATATTTAGTTATAATATATTATGCTTAATTATATATAATTTAATTATATATAACGTAATATATTCTCACACACACATAAATTAAGTTTAATTAACGTATAATATATTCATAAATAAATAAATTTTGAACAGTTTACCGTTCAAAATTGTTGTAAAATATATAAATTATGTTTATTTATATATTTTAATTTCTCTAAAACATAATAAAAAAATTTAAGAATGAATATTTAAAGCTTAAAAAGAAATATATATATAAAAAGTTAAATAAGATGGAGGGTATTTTGGTAATCAATCAATTTATTCCTAGAAATTATACCATGCATATTACTTTGAATACAACAAACCAAACACTCAATAAAAAATAATCTCAGCATAACTAATCCCAATATAACTTATCCCATCATAACTTATTCCAGCATAATTAATCCCGGTATAACTTGTTTTCTAATCAAACGACCGTGTACTACTCTCATATTTTCTTTTTGACACAAGTATTACTAATGAAAAGTACTTCATCTGATCATTTTAAAATTTCATTTTGTATTTATTTTATTGTTATCAAATATTATTTATTTTTTAATACTTAAATGACTTATAATAACTAACTAGAAGTAAATATAGTAGAATTACTATAACAAATATTTGTGAAAAAAAATAAAGTGAACCCATATAAGCGCCAAGTTAATTTAAAATATCAAAAGTTAATTTATCATTGTATCTATTTTATTTTTTATTTAATATTATAAATTTTTTAATACGTAGATGACTTAAAATAATTAATTAGTGATAATATAATAAAATTACAGTCAAAACAGCTGAAACAAATATGTCTTATATGACTTATTTATAATGAATTAGAAGTAATATACTAAAATTGCTATAGAAAAATACTTGTGAAAAAAATTTAAGTAGACTCCATATAAAACGTCAAGTTGATTTAAAACATCAAGAATTAAATTATCATTTTATATTTATTTTGCTAATTTTTTAGTACTTTGATGACTTACAATAATTAATTAGGGATAATATCATAAAATCAAGATTGAAGCAGGTGAAGCAGACATATCATAGATGCCTATTTTACCCTTTTTACTTAATATTATCAATTTTCTAATATTTAGATGACCTATAATAATTAATTAGGAATGATATAGTAAAATCACAGATGAAGCAGCTGAAGTAGGCATGTCGACTATAAGTTGTCTGCTTTAGAGCTCCATTCCCACTTATATATTAGTAATGGATTTGATGAGAACAACGAAAAAAATTATAGTACTTCCTTTGTTTCAATTTAATTGTCTTAATTTTTATTTGTGGTAGCTAAATAATTTTTTTATAATAAGTTTTTCAGATATTTTCTAAGTATATTTGAATTGTTAATTATTATAACTTGTAATATTTTTTATATAGTTTAAAAATATAGACGGAGTAAATATTATCTCAAAAGAATAAATAAATATTTTATATCTTAATTTACATCAAATATTAGTTAATTTAGCCCTCATATTTGAAACAACAGAAATAATAAGCACCCTTTATTTCTAACTTTGAATTATAAGTTTCTGTAGATTTTTATTTTATTTATATTCATGTGTTCTCGCCTTTTTTTTTTTTTTTTTTTTTTGATGTTTTGATGACTCAAACCCCTATACCTAATTCTCATTCTTTTTTATTTTTGAATGACTCAAAGCTATACCTAAAAATAGAGATTGCTTATCAGCTGAACAATCCTCGAGTAATAGCCAAAAAATATTTTTACAAAATGAAGGGTGTTTGGTAAACTTGTAAAAATACTTTTAAAAATAAGCAAAAACAATTTTTCTGCTAAGCAGAAAATTTCTGCTTCTCAAAATAAGCAGAAGTAGAAAATTATTTTTTTATGATAAAAATATTCCTATCACACACACACACACACATATATATATACCTTATTAATTAATTAACATATCTTACCAGTTTGATTAACATTTAATTTTTAAGAATTTATATTTCATATTTACGTCATAATTCTTTATGATTTATATATTATTATTTTATTTTCACTTTTCTTTTTTAAAATAAATTTGAAAATATCGTTGATGATGATGACTAAAAAATATATAAATTATCTTACTATTATTAATGAAACTTGAGCCGAGGGTCTATCGAAAATAGTTTCTCTACTTCTTCGGAGGTAGCGGTATGGACTGCGTACATCTTACCCACAGACCCTACTTTGTGGGAATACACTGGTTTGTTGTTGTTGTTGTGTACTATTATTAATGATAACAATTGATAGATGAATCAATTACAAGATTGTATTTTGACATCACATATAAATTTTTTCTCGAATATTTAATTTTAAATAAATAATTAATAAAAAGTGACATATTTGTTAAAATATAGTGTATATATATATAAATATGATGACTGCTTATTCGTAGTAAATTTTGACATCGTAAAAATATATTAAAAAGGATAATATTATAACTGCTTATTCTTAGTAAATTTTGACATCGTAAAAATATATTAAAAAGGATAACATTATAATACAGTAGATATTTAAAATAATTTTTTTCTATAAATTGATTTTAGTAATAAAAGTCTATTGATAGATGTCTTTTTGGTCATTTGTCTAAAAAAATACTTCTTGAAAAAGATTATTCAAACACAACTTGATTATCTAGAACATTTTTCAAATAAATTTACCAAATACAAACTATTTTTTTTAAAAAAACACTTTTTTAAAAAGTCATTTTATAAAAATATTTCTTAAATAAGCAGTTTTTTAACAGTAATCTCAAACAGACTCTAACTTTTGAGAGGCTAAAAAAAGTGAGCTGGTGACACGTTTGCAACTGTGATGTGGCACCCTGATAGAGAAAAACTGGTGACACTGTTGTTTGCAGATGCATGACCATAAATATTATTTATTCATAATATTTTCAAGTATATTTTTATTTTATGTTCAAACTTTTATTTAATTATGAAAATTAAAAATGTTTCAAAGCATGTTTTAACAATTTTTTATTTTTTAAGAAAGATTTTTTGAGGTGTTTTTACTTTTTTTAACTTAATTCTTTTTTTTTTACTTTATAAAAAAGTACATTCAAAGTCTAAAATATTTTTAAAGTTCAAAAACTATGGTCTAATATAATTTTAAATTCTATTTTGATCCATTTTATGTGTTAGTCCCTCCGTTTCACAATAAGTGAATTGTTGGAGCAATTTTAGTATTTTAAAATAAGTAAATGGTTCACAATTCAAGCTAAATGTTAGAAATTTTTTCCAAATTTACCCTTCATTAAATATGCATTGGGAGTGATGTATCATGTGTCTTTTGCTTTTTGAAGAGGGTAAAAATGAAAAAACATGATAAATTCATATCTTTGTTCTGTTTTTCATAACATGTGTGCCAAAATCCAAC
The DNA here is from genome assembly GCA_030864215.1 of Capsicum pubescens. Lineage (NCBI taxonomy): Eukaryota > Viridiplantae > Streptophyta > Magnoliopsida > Solanales > Solanaceae > Capsicum > Capsicum pubescens. The sequence goes on along the minus strand of CM061544.1, from coordinate 284,193,082 downwards.
AATTAACTTATTGTGGAATGGAGGGAGTATCATTTTCTTTTTCGCCCGTTTAAAAAAGAATGTCACATTTTTTTATTTGATAACTATTTAAAGGTACAATTTTATTTTTATTCTTATTAGTTTCACTTGTAAGGATACTTAATTAAAAATAGTGATAGTATATTTTTTAATAACAGATAATTTAATAAAAATCATCAAGTCTTTATTTATTGGGCAAAAGGTACAAATATACCCTCGAACTTTGATAAATGGTACAAATATGTCGTCCGCCATACTTTGGGTACAAATATACCCTTACCGTTAATGAAAAGGTACAAATATACCCTTATCACTAACGGTGGAACACGTGTCACAATCGTGTTCCTCCATTAGTGATAAGGATATATTTGTACCATTTATCAAAGTTCGAGGGTATATTTGTACCTTTTTCAATTTTATAATTTACTATCTCCGTTTCATATTAGTTAAGCATTTTGTTAAAAATAATTTTTTTATATTAATTGTCCATTATACTAAATCAAAAAAGCATTATTAAATTTAAATTATATTATCCTTGTAGTTAATTTATTCTGAAAGTCTTCACATTTGTTTATAAAGTTTTCAAGAATTTTTTTATGATGTGAATTCGTAAAAGAAAAACTTACCAAAATATACTATATTTAATTTTTTTTACCATTTATAGCTGTATAATTTTAATATATGCATAATCTTACTATCTAATAAGAGGGAAGGCCACGGAAGCAGGCAACTCTGTGTTAGCAAGCCTGCTACTCCTGCCCGCTTCATCAGCTACTTGCTTCATGATTTTACTATATCATCTCTAATTAATTATTACAAGTCATTTATGTATTAAAAATTAATAATATTTAATAAAAAATAAATTATATATTTTTATTTTTTAATAAATATATATATATATATATAATTTTACAAAGATTAATTAATTCGATAAATTAATAATAGTAATAACTAACTATTCTTTGATGACAATATTTTCACTTCAAACATGAGTCTATTATCGAATTAATTAATCTTTGTAAAATTATATATATATATATATATATATATATATATATATATATATTTATTAAAAAATAAAAATATATAATTTATTTTTTATTAAATATTCTTAATTTTTTTACAAAAACAGACTCATGTTTGAAGTGAAAATATTGTCATAAAAAAATAGTTAGTTATTACTATTATTAATTTATCGAATTAATTAATCTTTGTAAAATTATATATATATATATATATATATATATATATATTAAAAATAAAAATATATAATTTATTTTTATTTAATATTATTGATCTTTTAATACATAAATGACTTGTAATAATTAATTAGAGATGATATAGTAAAATCATGGAGTAAGTAGCTGATGAAGCAGGCAGGAGTAGCAGACTTGCTGACGGAGAGTTGCCTGCTTCCGTGGCTTTTCCCTCTTATTAGATAGTAAGATTATGCATATATTAAAATTATCCAGCTATAAATGGTAAAAGTTTTTAAATATAGTATATTTTGATAAGTTTTTCTTTTACGAATTCACACCATAAAAAATTTCTTGAAAACTTTATAAACAAATGTGTAGACTTTCAGAATAAATTAACTACAAGAATAATATAATTTAAATTTAATTAATGCTTTTTTGATTTAGTATAATGGACAATTAATATTTAATAATTATTTTTAACAAAATGATCAACTAATATGGAACGGAAAAAGTAAATTATAAAATTAGAAAAGATACAAATATACCTTCGAACTTTGATAAATGGTACAAATATATTTTTATCACTAATGGAGGAACACGATCGTGACACGTGTCCCGCCGTTAGTGATAAGGGTGTATTTGTACCTTTTTATTAATGGTAAAGGTATATTTAAACTCAAAATATAATAAAAAATATATTTGCATTATTTATCAAAGTTTGAGGGTATATTTGTACTTTTACCCTTATTTATTTGTTAAATTTTGTGTTTGATTAAATTATGACAACGTATATATAGTTTAGGGCAATATCAAGGACAACAGATGTAAGTCAGAGAGGTTGATGAAGAAAAGGACCGAAAAGCACTGACATTGCCAGCTTCATTTAAGGGTGACACGGCAGACAATACTGCCAAGGCTCGTTTTCCTAAATATCCCCCTTCTAATAGCTTCACATTTATTCGCCCCTACTCATTCATTATTGGGAATTGGGATAAATAGAATTATTTTAGTTTTAATCAAAAGTTTGGGTTTAAATTGCAAATAATCTTTTACTATGAGTGTTTTCTTTATTGGTCTTACGTTATGAACTTAAATTAGCTAGGGTTTCAAAATATGTAGTATCAAATATAGAATGAGAAATGAAAAACGAAAAGAAACTTGATAATGAGAAATGACAATGGTAACATAAAAAAAAAATAATTTAAGGATAAAACATGAATCTCCTTTTATCTTGATATGTGATAAGTAATAAAAGAATATAAAAATATATTTTTAATTAGTATAATAGATATGTAAAAGTGAATTGAGAGGAAATTAGTAAAAAAAGAAAAGAAATTATAGTTAGAACTAAATTATGAGGAACAACAGTCTGTATTGGAGTATAGAAAAGTTTTATTTTGAGTTGAACTCAACCAACAATACTTGTATGAGGTTTCATTAATTTCTTGACATGTAGATTGTGGGATCATTTTATTAATTTAAAATTATAAAATAAAATCAAGACGAGAGAGACACTAATATTTGAGCAAAAACTGTAAGAGTAGGGTCTACAAAAAAATAAATTAAAAAACATAAAATTATTGAAAGTGGAGAACAATAACGTGTATTCATTGTTTTGGAATATCCAACTAATATTGAATGTTCTTGATTTTTTCATTTCTTCTTCGTCAGAAAGCCTTTCTTCTAAGTAAAAACCTTCTTCTAAATCAACATTGGTTCTTTACTCAAATCTAGCTCAAATACTTCATTTTCATCTGTAATTTTCGTTTATCCATATTTTCAGGTACGAATCTAGCTTCATCTTTATGATTAAATTTTTTTTTACATAGATCCATGTAAATATGAAAAAAGATATATATAAAATGAGTAACAGAATTTTGATCTCTACAAATTTTTGTTTGCATGTCATTTCTAATGCCAAAATAGCAAAATACTTGTCATATAAATATTTGTGATGTTCAAAAAAAGATAAAATCTGTTACAAAATGGGTTCTTGAGATCTGCTATATTCCTTTTCATTGATACCAACATTTTCTAATGCATTGTTTGAACTTTGACTTTGTAAACACACTCCAGATTGCAGATTCAAGTTTTTTGTTAATAGTTGACTGAAATTATTGTATGAATCTCCATATACCTGTAGGTTTTAATTTAAAAAGGAAAAAAAATCAAACTTAGTAAATAAATTTTAATAAAAAAAAGAATCAAAATCAGTAGATAAATAAAGTAGCAAGACAACTATTAAAACTGTTTAATTTGATGAAGAAAAATAACCTTGAAGTTTAGTTTAGTGAAGCCTTGCATTGAAGTTGATTGTGTTTCAAAGTTCGGTGCCATAGCATTCAAAGACTGATTTTCATCTCGTTATCTCGTTGTTTTTGTTTTTAGTTTTTGGACCTTTTCGAACACCAAAATCTTTTGCCACAACATATGAATTATATGCATATGATTCCTCTTTCGAATTAAATTTCATACCAATTTCAAAGATAAATTTTTTGTCGATGGTGTAAACATTATGAGCTCCTGAAAAATATTTTTGATTATTTACGTTGTGATTTTAAGATTGCAGTGCATAAATTAGAAGTAGTGTATAAATTAGAAGTATGAAAACACAAATAATAATAAACTATAAACTAAATTATTTAATAAAAAAATTCATACTTGAATTAAGAATACTTTATAGAAGTGAGAGATTACCTTGTTGAACAGAAGAACCTTTCTCAACATTTACATTTTTCATTTCTGATTTGGAACACAATTAATCTGTACAAACAAAATAAAATAAAAAAGTGTTAAGAACTGATAAAGCTATTATAGTGTAATAATATTTGCATGATTTTTCTTGTGATATTATAAAGTTTATATTATAATTTGAAATATTTATGACTATCACTAAATTTGTTGGGATTATTATTCAAAATAAAATCAATATCAGATCTTGATTTTATTTTTATTTTCTGATAAAAATATTTTTATATTGACAGAATTTTTCAATGTGTCACGAGGATAATAAAAATGTATGGAGATTTAATGTGTCACTCCAGATTGCAGATTCAAGTTTGTTGTTCTAAAAAAAAATAATAATAAAAAAATTGATGAATGTATTACATTTAGAGAAGAGTTTCCAGATTGAAGAGAGTAGCTTTGGTCTCTTTGAGAAAGAAAGTGATCAATAATGTTGTTGTAGATTTGATATCTCTTTGAGAAATAAAGTGATCAACAATATTGTAATAGATTTGGTATTTGAGAGAAAGTGATAAATATGATCACTTTGAGTTGGTTAATAAGATCAATAAAGTAATTTTTTTTTGGAGGAAAAAATCTTCTCGTTCCCTCTATTTTTTTCTACTGTGCACTGTTATTTTACTTATTCATTTGTAGAGATAAGTCCCCCAATCCACATGTCAAGAAATTAATGAAAGTTTAATGTTTTTTTTATCTTCAATACCTATCAATTTTTTTTTCAACATTAGAAGCATCCCAAATCACCAATCAATATTTGAATATTAGTCTTTAAAGAAATTGTAAATTTAATATCAATAGATAAACATGCAATTTTGAATTTGATAGAAGTGCTTAGAGATAAAAATGAAAGGTTTTTATTTTGTTTAGAAAAAAAGGCTTTCTAATGACGAAGGAATGAAAAAATCAAGAACATTCAGGGTGTGATTGGTATGATGAAAAATGTTTTCCTGGAAAATATTTTCATGAAAAATAAGTTGATTTTCTACTTATTTTCTCATGTTTGGTTGGTGGGTGGAAAATATTTTTTGGAAAATATTTTATGGTGTTTGATTGGTGAATAGAAAATATTTTTCTAAAAGAGTACACATCTTTCGCAGAATACATATCCCTTATAAAATTGAAACGATACAGAGAAGATCAGCATATCCGCGCTTTTACAAGGTCGATGCGCACAAATTGAGAAACGGTCCCAAGAAACTATTGGAGAATACACAGTTATCCTAAAACCATATCAGTCTTCTCTCCAATTGTTTCCACACATCTTGTTCTTGTTTTTGTAAAATGTAGTCCTGAGCTCATCTGCTGACCTTATCTGCACTTAATAGTATGCAACTTCCCTGTAACCACACGCCGGATAAGGCACTGCCAAGACCAAATAAAAAAGCACAACATTGAAGATTCATATAGCCGACTTGTCTCGGACTGAGACGTAGTTGTCGTTGTTGTCTAAAAAATACAACATATATTTTTTTCGTATGCAGACAACTTCAGTTTCAGACATATATAAAGTTCCAAGCATCATAACACTTCTTGCTACCATAAACAAAAGTTAAATCACATAAACACACACACAAAGATTTTTTTGTTCCAAGAAATAAAAAACACGTATCTTCGTTTAGCTGCAAAAGATCATAAAAGTACAAATGCCAAACTACCAATTCACAGTGTTTATTTTTATCTAATTTTTGTTTGATTTGAGTTGACTCTCTAGGGATGAAAAGAGGAAACTTTGAATATTTTGTGGTATTTGAATTTGCTAGATCTCCGTCCATTTAAGTTGAAATGTCTTTTCTGATACTCGTTACAAGTATTTCGCTCCAGCTCTCTTAGTTATTGTTATATTTTTTAACTCGTGGGAAGTCTAAAGGCAGAAACGTGGGCTAGACAGTCACAGACTACTCTGATTTACAAATCGTTCATTTGCGCAACATCATTATTAAGAGAAGAGTTGGAGTTTTATTAAACTCAGATACATATGGAGTTTCAGATTAGAAATAAACTGAGATTTCGAAGATTGTAACATATATAATTCACATACGGAGATTGGTCTTAAGTCATACCAAATAACCTTAACATGCTAGCAAAAAGAATGGTCATATAAACATGATCATTGTAGGTAATCTATAAAAAGGCTTTCACTAACTTCTACGTATGATGAATAATTGTTCAACGCGAGGAGGAGGATTACCTAGCTATTATATGAACACACGTATATAAGAATCAATTACAAACTAATTGACAGAATAAATCTAAGTGCAGCGAAAACATCAAATATATGGTCAAGGAGTTAGTGATAACTATGTTCTAAAACTCATAAACTCAATTTTATAACCAATTATTAGAACATAAATTCAAACTTTTGGCATGTTCTAAACAATAGTTATCAGATATTAGAAGTCAGTTACGTCATCTAACATCCTCGCGATATTGTATATGTATAACTTTCTTCTCTAATTATTTGTACTCTGAGGGTTCTTATAAAGACTAAATGAAGGTTCAAACATTTCATCCACATAAAGAAAGAACTCGTATGCGTCTTTTTATAGCTTTCTAAGGATCGTAATAATGACGAAAACATGCTCAGATCAAACAAAGAGCAAACATTTTAAGATCGAAATTTAAGAATCAAAATCCAACATATAAATAAAAGAGTAGTGGGAATCTGAACACCTAAAAAAATTCAAAGAGCAACAGAGAATCAAAGCTAGCCAACAGATTAAATTAAAGGGAAAGACTCACACCTTTTTGGAGCAGCAAACTAGAATTGACAAGTTTTGTCCGAGTGAACTTTATTACAACCAGGATTTCAAGCTCAAAGATAAATTTTTGAGTATGACAGAAAACCTTGACACTGAAATACTTCAGCGAAACTCCCTTGCTTTTCGGAGAAGTAAGATTACAAGAAGACCCCCGACTCAAAATAAAACAATTTAAGTTCAAAATTTCAATCATCAAAAAGCATAAAATTGAATCACATCACTTGGTTTAAGAGGGAAATCTAGTATTATCTGAAAATTGGAGATCAGATCTTTGGAAACATTTTCACTAATACTCACCATGGTCGATTTTGTACTGAGAAAAGATACCTATTGATTTTTGCTTTCTAAATAGTTCTAGAGGAGGCTATGGTCATTGGGCTATGCCCCTTCAGATCACAAAAAATCATTTTCATTTCTCTATTCCAGTTATGATTGGAACTGTTGTTGTTTTTCAATTTTTGTGGTTTATCAGTTAGAACAAAACAAAAAATGAATGAATCAAGAATGCAATCAAAATGACCTTATTGATCCGAATGATTCTAAGGGGCAACTGATACAATTCAATAATACTATTTTATTTGACAGGAAGTTTTATGCACTAAGCTTGCAGGGACCATTGCAGTAATAGAAGAGAGTCATGAATCTCAGTTTCAAGTCGCACAATTAAGTAGAAAACAAGTCATTCCTTCATACTACTCAAAGCATTTCATAGCATTTTCGACAAACAAGCCATTTTGTCAAACTACTCAAAGTATTTTCAACAAACAAGACATTCCGTCAAACTACTCAAAGTATTTCCGTCAAACAACCCATTCCGTCAAACCACCCAAATTTTAATTTTTGAGAAAAATTGAACTCAAATCAGAAATTCAAATTTCAATTTTTGAACAAAATTGACCTCAAATCAGAAACCTAAACAAGCAAAAGAGAAACAATTGAAGAATTTTTTTTACCAAGCACCATAAAAGAAATTAGTTATGGACATACCTTTAAAATTCTTACAGTGGGGAGAAGAGAGATGGGAGAAAGTCCTAAATTGAAGACGAAGATGATCTGCTTGTGGATGCACTATCGATTTTGTTGGGGGTGAAGAAGAGGAGTGTATAGCGTAGCTCTCCAATGTTATGGAAAATGACTTCCCTTCACTTGTTAGGGAAGTCATTTTTCTTCAATTGAAAGAAAATAAGTACCTTTGAAAAATATTTTCTAAATACTTTTTCATAACCAAACAAGAGAAAATGGGAAAATGTTTTCTAGAAAACACTTTCCATCATACCAAACACACCCTCAATGTTGGTTGGATATTCCAAAACAATGAATACACGTTATTGTTCTCCACTTTCAATAATTTTATATTTTTTAATTTTTTTTTTTGTAGATCCCACTGTCCACTTACAGTTTTTGTTCAAATATTAGTGTCTCTCTCTTCTTGATTTTATTTTACAATTTTAAATTAATAAAATGATCTCACAATCTACATGTCAAGAAATTAATGGAACCTCATACAAGTATTGTTTGTTGAGTTCAACTCAAAATAAATTTTTTCTGGAGTATAAAGCATAATTGGTAGGAAGAGGTTGAGTTTAAGGTGTTTGGATTGACTTTTAATAAGGAGCTTATAAGTTAAAAGTCAAAAGCTATAAGTTGGTACTTTCTCCATTTCACAATAAGTGAATTTTTGGGATTTTTATTCGTGTTTCAAAACAAATGAACCATTAAATTTTTTCCAATTCTACCCTCATGATTTGACAACAACAATAAACAAAGACTTTTTCTTTAACTGAGACTTTTCTCTATGATACTCTAACTACTGCTGCATGTTCCCTATGTGTGCCAAAATGTCAACTTTTTTTTGTTTTGGGTAAGAGAGCTGCCATACAACTACTCCCTGCTACTACTTCATTAATTGCATTACACTTCTATATATAATTTCATTTTTCATTCTCATTGTAATCCATTGATCATCTCAAAGAAAAGAGTTGAGAGTTATAGAAAAAATTTAGAGTATGAGTTTTAATTTTGAAGATTCAATTGAAATAGTTTATGATACTATTATGGATGAAGATTCGATTGAAATAATATATATATATGTATGTATGTATGTATAAACAAAGACAAGTTAATAGTTGGATTTTCAAATACTTGTAATTTACATAATTAAACTACCATCCAAATAGCAAAACAACAGACAAAAGAACTTGAAACTTCAAAAATAAAATTTAACCTAAATAATCAAGAATTTTTTGTCCTAATTCTGGATCACATTTCAATTGTACTGGCAGCTGACCTTTCCTTGCTAAATTATCTTTACTAAGATGTTGAATTTTATAATCATGTGAACCTTTTACTTTCATGATTTTCATCCTACATGACTGCAGTGTTAGAAAAACATAGTTGGACTTCTCTGTTGAAAAATCTTCATATGATTTTATCACAGCCGTAACAAGATCATCAATACTTTTAAGACTTTTCTTGTGTTGTAGAGACTGAATAGATCTGAAAAATCCAAGGTCTAAGACATTCAAATCTGGAGAATTGGGTGGTTGACACATCAAGCGAATATCAAATCCATCTTGTGTCGTTGCTCGATAAAATTCCTCGTCATTAGGTTGAATATGAGTTCTTGCGTTATCTTGTTGTATGAATATCGTAGAATTTAAATCTTCTCTAGGCCATTTAGCCTTGATAGCAAGAAGTACTTCATTAATCAAGAATGATCGTGAAATTTCTTTGGTTACCGAAGTTATTGCTTTTGTTTCCATAGTGCCGCAAGTCTATTTGCACTAGCTCTTTTAGCTCGTTCTTGTGTAACAAAAGGAAACAATTCAATTTTACCGGAGAATATTTCTACTCCTTGTGCATCAAATATAGGACGAGATACAACAACTAAAAACATAACTTTATCGATGAAATTTTTGCTCTTGATAGTGCGGATTGAATCTTCTTCATCAGGTAGTATATAATACATTTTATTTTATTTGGTCATATAAAACCACTTCTCATCGATATGAACTGTATTGAACATGTTGGTAAAAATTGGATCATGTAGTATGCTACCACAATCAAGCATAGATATGCAAAATTGCAACCGACTTATTTTGTTTTCCTCTTTCAAATAAGGCTTTATGGCATTAGAATATTTTCGTATATGTCCCGACTTCAAACGTCTAAACAAAGTGGTCGTACTCATATTCATGGAAGAAGATAATGATCGTAGAGTTGTCCGCTTCCGTAAAGGAATTGCACAAAAATGATTATGATCCATATCAATCAATTGTTCACTTTTCTTCCATATACACCACTAGAAGCACATTCACCATAGTTTGATAGTCTCCAAATGTGTTGAATTATTTGAATGGAAGTCGAAAAATGTGACGCCACTATTTTCGTAACTCCTTTGTTTAGTTTACCATCGACACACTTTTGTTGCAACATTTCATATATTGCAACACGTGTTTCATTGCTCAAATTTTTTTTTCGTCTGTTGTGATTGTGACAAATCTTCAATTGAATCTGCTTATTAAACAAAAAAAAAAATATAAATTCAAAACTTATTTCAAAGAAATGCACATACCGAGCGATTATTTACCACAATTTAGTTTTGAATCTTCTGTTGGTCCTTGCAATCTTCCATCAAATTGTATATCATCATCTTCATTAGGATTCAAATTCAAGTCAGGAATTGAATATTCATCGACATTATGCGCAAATGAAAAATTTAGATCTATTAATATTAAAGCCATGTTAAAAAAACATAGTGAATGTAAACCTATTTATAGACTAAATTTAGAGAGAAATGAAAAATTTCAACTTATTTTACCTCCAAAAAAATTTATTAGGAATATCAATTTTAAAATTTTAAAAATTGGAATGAACAAAAATTTTTGCCACCTTAAGTAAAACATGCATGCAATGAATTTATTTTGTCACCATAAGCTAAAGTATGCATGCAAAAAATGTTGGAAAGGGTAAAAATTAAAATTTATATTAAATATATGTCTTTGATGCTTTTTCCTTAATATGTGTGTCAAAATCCAACAATTCACTTATTGTGAAACGGAGGGAGTACTACCTTATTTTTGACTTTTAATTTATTTTGACACTTTTTAACTTAAAAATAAGTGTTTAAAAGTACCTTTTTACTTTATCAAATATCATCAAAATTTAAAAAATGCTTAAAAGCTAAAAACACTTGTCTACAATGTTTCTTATACTCGTTGAGTGTTGAAAATGTGAAAAGCAACTTTAGCGTATGTAATTTTGAGGGTGTTTGGAAGAGCTTATAAGTTGGTCAAAATAGCTTAAAAGCCACTTTTTATTTTTAGAAGTGTTTGATAATTTTGAAAATTACTTTAAAAAAAGTCAATTTTGGCTTAAAAAAAGCCAAAAAGTAAAAGCTCAAATTCCTAACTTTTTTTTTGCTTTTAAGCCATTTTAGTTTGACCAATTAAAAGATATTTTTGTCCCTCAAAATTCTCCCTTATTCCAAAATTACCCTTGTGTAGCCCCAAAATAGGTTTTAATGCTTAATGCTTGTATTAATTGAATATTTTCACTTTTTGTATTTATGATGAACTTAACTTTAACTATATTAGTACTTCTTTTGTATGCAACTTCTAATTTATGAAACATGAATTTTTATACACTATTCTCCTTCTTTAATATATTCTTTTAAATTTGAACAATTCTTATTGTACAACACATGAATTTCTCTAATAAAAATAATAATTCACCAACCAAAATATATGGAGAATACTCATTGAAGATATACAACTTCATGGACGATTAGTGAATGATCCATCTATATTTTACGACGATCCATCTATATTTCACGACGCAATATTCATATTCACCAATATTTTAATAGTGATAGTCATTACTCAATCAACGAGTAATATGTTTTTTAATTAAGAGTCGTTTTATCAAACAAATAATATCATTTGTGACCAATTATTTATCCATTAATGTAATTATAATGATTAGTAACATATATATTTTGCTTAATGATTTAAACTTTTTTAACCAAAAAAAAGTTTTTTAGCGCACAAATTAATATTCATTCATGAAAATATTATATATATATATTAAAATATATATTAATTTTTGAATCATTTTAGAAATAAAAATTAATAATAATCAACTCTATATATTGTTAACAACTTTAAGGGTATTTCAGACATTTTGACAAAAAAAAAAGTGCTTAAAAACACTTGTTTACCAAACACATCAATAACTTTTTTTCAGTTTCAGCACTTTTATCCAAACACGTAACTGTTTATTTTTTTAAAAAGTTCAGCACTTTCAAAAACACTTTTAAAGAGTTTTTTAAAAGCTATTTTTTTTTTCAGCTTATCCAAAAGGGCCCAAATTGTAAGGTTTTCTTTTACTGGTTGAGGATTGACTTAAAATGTGAAAAGCAACTTCACCTAATACTCTTTCCGTCCTAAATTACCCGTCCCAAATTTTTTAATTTTATTTTTTATTTTACTTGTTTTTTTTTCATTAATTAAGACAAGACAAATCTTTTTTTCATGTTTTACCCTTTGCATTAATTACTTTTTCTTCAAATTGAATTGTAAACATCATTTAATAGGGGTACTATGATAAACTAAGCATGTTATTAATTATTTTTCTTAATCAATGTGTTATCTCAATTTGGGACGAGTAATTTGAGACGGAGGGAGTATGTAACTTTTTCTCTTTCTAGGAAAAAACTTTTTGGCCACAATAGTAAAAAACCCAATTCACACTATAAACTAGTTAGTTTTTAGATATTTTTGCCTTTTTCATCTTAAATTTGAATTTCTAATATTATTTTATTTAATAATCATTTTTCAATACATTGAAAACAATCCCAATGCATGAGAATGAACAATGGAGTTAAAATTAAGGATCATGGATTTGAATTGGTAGGCCATGTTATTAAATTATTTTTTTAATAGTAGATCTATTTAAATCATCAATTTTTTTTTAATGTTGTCGTCTTACGTCCTTATGTTACGTCGATTTTATAATTTGCAAATTATAATTTATATTTTTTATTAGTATGATCTCTAATTAAGTAATATTATATTTAAATAAAAGTTAAATTATATATTAAATAAATTATAAATATAATTTAATATATTTCACTAGCGGCAGTCAAAAATCAAATCATTATATACATAATAGATATTGACACATTATAGAAATCATGAAAATCACAAAGTTCACATGTGTAGACCCTAGTTAACAACAATTAAAGACATCAAGACATGTTATTGTTGTAGTTTTGTACCTCTATGTTACATTAATTTGATAACTTGTTAATATTACTTATATTCATTATTAATATGACCTCTAATTAAATAGTTTTAATTAATTATTATATTTCAATAAATTTAAACTATATTTCAATAAATTTAAAATATATTTAAATAATTTATAAGTCTAATTTGAAAATATTTCAATAATGATAATCAAAATTCAAAACATTTTAGACATGATAAATATCGACACATTATAAAAATAGTATTTTTCATATTTGTTAAGCCTAGTTAATATTTTAAGAAAAACACTTTTGTGATAAACTTTAGAATTGAATGACTTTTATATAACAAATAAATAAATAAATTTATGTGATGAGTTCAAAATTTAGTTAATCATTGACGACCTTTACTTAAAAATATTTTAAAGAATTATGATCAATATATAATAAAATTAGTTTTAAAATTTGATGAAAAAAAAGACTCAAGAGAAATAGAGGGAGAAACACGAAAAAGGAAACGGTGAGAATGAGTAGAAGGTGAAGTTTGGTGGATCTCCTATTTTAAAGTTAAATAAATATTTTTCTTCCACATTTAATGATAGTTATAATTTACCCAACATAAATTTTAGTTGCATTTAAGTTTCAAATTTAGAAGATAGTAAAAGATTAGTATTGTCTTTATACATTTGTGGCCATTTTTGGGCCAAAAAATTATGACCATTTAGGAGCTTCCCTTTTTCTCATCTTTTTTTTCTTGTGTGGATTGGGTTGGGGCCTTGGGGGTGGGGTAGTGGGGGTGTAGTTGTGAATTGTGATAGCATGAGGAAGATATATATGGGACACATTCTCTAATGGGCTGATGAGAGGTTTAATCTTAATCTAAGGTCTTTTAAGTTGTAATTAATTAAGAACTAAAGTGATATTTTTAATTTTCATTACTGGTAGAAAGAAACATATAGGCGTTGTAATTCCAATCCAAATTAAGAAAATCTATAGTACATTAAGCAATTTGTTCTACCTTATATATAGAGTTGAGCATATTTTGGTTCAAATTGAAAAAAATTAAAAAATTAAATTAAAATTTAATTTTGATTTCGGTTTTTCGGATCAGTTTCAGTTTTAAATTTTAGAAATTCGGTTAAATGGTTTGATTTTTGATTTTTCTACAAAAATTTGGTTAAATCGGAAAATCGGAAAATCAAAAAATCAGAATTATATAAATAATATATATATTTTATTATATATATATATATATATATATTATCATTATGTATATTCAGTATAAATGATTTTTTTTCGGTTATTTCATTTCATTTCATCCATGTTGAGTTATTTATATTTGGGAAGGAAAAATAGGTTTGAAAAAATTATTTTTTCTAAAAAAATCCTCAATTTTAAATGTCAGCCGTGACAAAGAAAAGGTCACTACTTTAATCTTCAAAACCCAAATAAAAATTCGAAATAATCAAATCGAATTTGTAGAAACCGAACCAAACCGAGTTTATTTCGATTTGATTACGATTGTCATTTTCGTCAATCCAAAAATTGAAAAACTGAACTATATTAAACAATCAAATCAAACAAATCGAATACCCACCCCTACTTATATACAAGGTAGAAATAAGATTTTGCATGAACACCATCCTTCTCAAATCTTATTCGTGGAAGTAATAAACCATTTGCATCTCTCTTCTAAAACAAATCAAAGATCCTCCTCCTCTCCTCCTTAACAAGATTTGGAACAAACAAGCACTCACTCTATTCCTTTTTAAATGCTCTTTTCCTTTTTGAGAGTTAAAAGGTATAAATTTTGATCAAACATTTTGAAATGTGATCTTTTTTATCATATTGAATAAAGAAAAATAGCAACTTATAGTATTTTTTATATAGATTTTGAACATATAAATTTTAATTTTAGACTTTTGAATAAATTTAATTTAATTTAGTTTAGTTTTGAAATTTAGTCAAATTAACTCATGAAACATGAAGTATGCAAATTAAAAAAGAACGGAGGGCGTTTGCATTTTATAGTGAATTAGTTTGTGAACTTATGTACGAAAAGTCAGTTTATAATAATCATTAATCATAATACCAGAGAATTTTGTCCAAGACAACATTTAGTTAAGACTAAATGTTCTTAAATTGACTTTGCAAGGACCAGCCCAACTTTTCCCCATCGGTATCCGATTATTCTCAGACCAACAAACGAACAGTTTCGAAATAAGTGAATTGTTGGGGGTATTTATTGATGTTTCAAAATAAAATTATTGATTTTTTTTCCAAATTCGTCATTTGACAATCAATTAACTTTTAAAAAGGTATTACAAGGTTAAATATATTTTTTTTTGGGTAAAAATGAAAAGTTATGTTAAATTTATAATTTTAATATTTTTTCCTTAATATGTGTGTCAAAATCCAATAATTCATTTATTACGAAACGAAGGGAGTAACAATCAAAACAAAACCTCAGCTGAACCAAAATTAAATAATGATTTCTCCCCTAATTGGTATCACATGCCATACTGCAGCCTTTTCCTCTTAACTAATCACAAAAAGTGATAGAAGATTTAAAATTTAATTTAAAAAAAGTTTAATATTGAACTCACGGTATATTATATGATTCAAATTTATGTTATTTGGACTCTCCAATAATAATGTTGGATCCTCCAAAAAATATATTATTCTTGAAAAATCCGTCACACATTCAATGACATTCGTGAAAATTGTGAATAACATAGGTTCAATCTTATATTTTTAAAAACCTTAATAGTTTTGAAGCGAGTCTAGCACAACCACAGGTAGGGTTAGGTGCTTTTGCAAATCTAGGGGATGAAAATATGATAAACTCAGCCAAAATATGAGACCGAATGACAAGACGTGCACAATCCTATTATATTCGAGTTCGAATTTACTATTTACACTTATGAACTTACATTTTACGTTAAAAATATCGAATTCAGATGAAATCGTATATAAATTATCCACCACCCCAGTTCAAAAATCTCATCTGCTCCTCATCTGTGCTCACTGCTCACTCTCATTACCCAACTCCCAAAAAACCATGACAAGAAAGAAAAGAAAAGAGTAGTAGTATAACAAGTAACAACATACAAAAAGTGAAAAAAGCCGAAGTAACAGACCCCTCTGTTTCACCCTGCCAACAGATACAAAAAGCAGAAATAAAACAAACACTAGTCATACTAACAGCCTAGCTAGCTAGCTCATATATCAACCAAACTACTCATCATTTTCTCTAGCCAATTTTCTGAACCAAACCCAGAAAAGTGACCCCCCAAAAAATGTGCTATGTGGGTAAAGCAACCAAGATCTTCATATTCATTGTCACTGTTCTAGTAGTTACTGGTCTTATCTTGGGATTTGGTTTACTAAGGCATCACAATCAAAAGACAGATAACCAATGTTCTGGTAATTCTTGCGACCAAAATCAGTATCAAAGCCCTATAGTTTACCCATCACCTACCTCCACTAACACCAATACCCCAATTTCACCATTGCCAATTTCAGTTCCTTCACAGCCTAATACTCCAAATCCTACCCCACCCCCACCAGATGAAACACCTAATTTAGCACCACCGCCTCCAGATACAGTGGTCTCCTCACCGCCGGCGGTACCGCCACCGCCACCAGTGCTCTCATTAGCTCCGCCGCCAACATTGAGTCCTCCGAGTCCAGTTACAGTGTCGCCAGGTCCAGTACAATCTTAGTTTTTTTCTGATCTGATGATGTTTTTACCCTAAATTTCGATTAACATTTTAGTGTTTTGTATAGACAAACTTGGATATCGTTGTACTTACTGGTTATTGTTAGCAGGTTTTTTTTTTTCAGATAATTTGTACTCGCATTACAATTTTAGTTTCGTGAATCTGATTCTTAATTTTCTGCTAAGTCACTGAACATTTTTCGAGTAATCTTAGTAGCGCAATTGCCTAGTTACTTGATTACTTGGATTTTTATTTTATTGGCGGGTTCAATTTTCCCTTTCACCACCATCGAACATTTTTCTTTATCTTTCCATATGTTGAAACAGAGATTGTCATTTTCTTATTAGGATTGGGGAAATAAGAGAGATTTTTTTTTTGGTGGGGGGGGGGGATAAGTCACACAGTCCAACAAGGGGGGATTACACTTATTTATTTTTATGAATTGAATGTTAGCTTTGGTTCTTCTTCATTCGATGACTTCACTAAATTACGTGGAACTATATTTTAATGATCAATCAGAAAATATTAGTAGCTCAGTTGTATCAACTAAGCAATTTCACCTTATTGCGAGCGATTTGATTTCCATCTTCTTATAATTGACTATCCTATTTTTTAAAAATTCACAAAAAGAAAATAATAATCAAGTAGTTTTGTGTGGATGATCTTTATTTTGACTAATAATAATGATAATCAAGAAGAATTAGAAGTCAATCTCATTATTAATCAAATTAATTAGAGGAGCAAATGGGTCGTAATAATCAAACACAAAAGGATGATATGGTTCATGCCTTCATGAATAATTGTACTCCAAAGAAATTTTAGAAAAGAAAAGAGTGGGATGAAGATGAAGATGTATTTCTTTTTTTCTTTTTCCTTTTTTGTTTGAGATGAGGATGTATTTCGCTCCAATAATAGACCCAAGTTTTTTTTTTCTTTTAAAAAAGGATTTAGAGAAAAAAAGGGAAAAATCAAAATAAGGTGCGTTGGTTGATGGTCCTTCTATTGGATTTAAGTACAAACAGTTGAAAGCCAAAGTTGAGAATCCAATGAAAATGTCTTCTATTTAAATTTTTTCGTTGCCACAAATTTTCTTTTGCATCTCGAAGATCTTGTTTCATTTCTATCGTGAATAGAAGTGAATAGAAGTAGGGGTGTCTAACGGGCCGGGCCAACCCGGAACCGGCCCTCTCATTTTACCCGGGTTTCGGGTCGGTTTCGGGCCGGGTTTGGCATTAATCGGGCCGGGCCGGGCCGGGCCAACACAGTAAAAAAATTAAAATCCACCCGGACCCGGCCCACTAAACCCAATCCGGTTAAACCCACCAAGACCCGGTCAAACCCGGTTAAAAACCGGTCAAACCCGTTTAAAAAATAAATAAAAAATCCAATATACACTATATACACTCCAATATACAATATATATTTTTAAAAAAATATATAAAGTATAAACAATTACACATATATACGTACCATTCAATATATAATTATATATGACTATACGTACTACTTTAAATAAAACATTTGCTATAATAGTATAATATATATATATATACACTACAATATATATATATACTAATTTATAAAACATATACACATGTATACGTTAAATATATACTACTTTAGAAGATATATACACATATATATGCACCATTCAATATATATGTATTACTTTAAATAAAATATATACTACAATATAGTGATATACATATATATATATACAATAATATGTATATATATATAGTTACATACTAATTTATAAAACATATACACTTGTATACTTTAAAGATATACGTCTATAGAAGATATATACACATATATACGCACCATTCAATATATATGTACTACTTTAAAAAAAGTATATACTACAATATATATACTAATTTATAAAACATAAAGTAATGTATACGTTAAATATACACGTCTATAGAAGGTCTATTCACATATATACACTCTATTCTATGTATATGTAATACTTTAAATGAGATATATGCAATATATATACATTACAATATATATTTGTATAGTTATATACTAATTTATAAAATATATACACATGTATACGTTAAATATACACGTCTATAGAAGATCCATTCACATATATACACTCTATTCTATGTATATGTAATACTTTAAATGAAATATACTATAATGTATATACATTACAATATATATTTGTATAGTTATATACTAATTTATAAAACATATACACATGTATACATTAAATATACACTTCTATAGAAGATATATACACGTGTATACGCACCATTAAATGTATATATACTACTACTTATAAAATATACTACATTATATATACATTACAATATGTATAGATATACTTATATACTAATTTATAAAACATATACACATGTATACGTTAAATATACACTTCTATAGAAGATATATGCACAAATATTCAAAACATATGCTACTTAATATAATAAATTAATAATATTTGGTAGTAAATTAATAATATATTAGAAGTAAGTTTTTAATTTAAAGTAGAAAACTAGAAATTCAATTTAAAATTTTAAATCGTTAAATAAAAAAAAAAAAAAACAACGACTAAGGACTGAATGAATTTGGGGAATTTTATTGATTGCAAAATGATCCAAAATTTATAATTTACATGAATGAAAAATCTATAAATTATGCATCATTTTGTCCAACTCATTCATGTTAATATTAATGGGAACTTGCATAGGATAATCAAAGTCAACGGGGGCAAAACCATGCATTGGACTTGATTCTGCTGAGTTCTCCCGTGAAGTCATAATTTCTTCTAGTTTCAGCTCGTCACTCGGCTCCGGTTCCATTCCTTGGTTTCTTCTTTCCGCTCTAATCCAATCTCTGAGGCAAACTAGAACATTCATTGCATTGCTTCCCAATGAGTGTCGGTTGTCTCCAAGCTGCTGTCGTCCCTGACTGAAGGCGCTCTCTGATGCAACGGTTGACATTGGAACATTCAAGATATCTCTAGCTAATCTTGAAAGCACAGGATATTGTGATTCATTATTCCTCCACCAATCCAGCGTGTTGATCCGTCGTCTGCGATCCTCTGGTGCCGTCCGAAGATAATATTTCAGCTCTTCCCGATAAGTTGATGTGTAAGTTCTCTCATCAACACTGTTCCAACAATTTAAATCATAAAACGAATCAGAAAAACCACTATGTGCTGGCCTTTTAGAAGATGATGGCTCCTCGGGAGGATGAGGAGCGACAGTTGGAGTGATATTTGTAGGTACGGCTGAATCAAATAAATCAGCATAGTGATTATATAATTTTTCTATATAATCTTTTGCATCAGCCGTAGCCGTCCACAAATCAGGCTGTACTTGTTCAGAATCATGGTTAGTATTTATTTCTAAGTTAGTATAAATAAGAGTACTAAAGTGACACATATTATTATATTTCATGCACGGATTTAGCATAGCACCAACCAAGTAAATAGGGGGAATCGGGAAAAAATATTTTTTAAATTTCGTAAACATGGCGCCAACAGCTTCTTTATAACCTTCTTTATTTTTATATTGTTGGAGCAAACCAGAAATATCGGCTATATATGCCAAAATATTACAAACAGTAGGATAGTAAGCACCGGAAAATTCAACCGTAGCTACATAAAATTTTTCTAAAAACTTAACAAGATCATTAATTACAACCCAATCAGAATTATGTAGCATGCAATCAGCAGAATCAGCAAATGAACCGCAATGTTGGTTAAAAGCTAGTGTAATAGGAATTCTATATTTATAACAAGTTTTTAAAAATTCATACGTAGAATTCCATCTAGTATCAATTTCCTCAGGCATCAAAATCGGTGTAAGTCCATTTTCTTGACATTTAACTTTAAATTCTCTAATTCTCGATCTACGATTATTTTCTTGAATAAAACCAACGGCAAGACGAATTTTTTCAATATAAAGCTCAAAAAACTCAAGACCATCTTTTACAATTAAATTATATATATGACATGCACACTTAATATGAAAAATTTCAGGCAAGGACGGAGATAACGTAGATTTTATTTTTGTTATAGCAGTCTTGTTGTTAGAAGCATTATCAAAAGCAATACATAAAATTTTATTTTCTATACCATAGTATCCGGCAATTTTAACAATAGAATCAGCAATAAATTGTCCAGTATGTTTACGATCTTCATCATATAAAAAAGCAAGAATACGTTTTTGCATCACGAAATTACTATTCATCCAATGACAAGTAACGGTTAAATAATCATTTTTATTTACAGCACGATCAAGATCAGAAGTTAGGGACAATCTACATTGAATATTTTTTAACAATGTTGATAAATAAAAACAATATTGTGAATGGAGTCTAAAAATATCAGACCGACAAGTAGTTCTTGGAATACCATTAAACATAGGATTATAAATTGCTTGTATATAACGAATAAAAACATCAGAAGAAGGAAAACTAAAAGGCAAACAACCCACAGCTACCATTTTAGCTATTTCTTCCCTGTCCCTCAATTTATTATACTTTTTCGCTACTTGACCGGTTGTTGGGTCCATTCTAGTTTGCGTTGACCCACCAACATCCCCACCACCTTTTGCAATATTTAACTCTCTTTTGTGATCTTCATCTATATGTCTCATTACCGTACCCGTACCCCCTTGCTTGCCTCCACTTCTATGCTTATATATTTGTTGACAAATATTGCACTGCACCTCAATATCTGATATACGTTCAAAAAATTGCCATGCAATACTAGTTCTTTTACGAGGTTTTGGGGCACTGGAGGACGGGAAGGGAGATTAACTAATTCAGATCTAACGTTAGCATCTCCTACTGCGGGTGTTTCAGCAATATTTTCATTATCTTCGTCTAAATTAACTGCATCTACTTCATTTTCTTCTTCTATACCATAATTTTCCTGAGCTTCTACATAATCCATATCGTGAGCACCTACACCTATTTCTTCCTCAAAAGGTGTACCAAGAGGTACCGGAGGCGAAGGCACACGGGTATATCTATTACTTGAACTACCTCTACCGCTAGTAATTCGCTTTTTACTACCACTACCGCTTCCGGGACAAAAATTTTTAACACCTTTAGCAGCGAGGTTTTTTAATTTATCCATAATATAAATTAAATTAAACTAAAAATATTCAAAATACACAAATATAATAAAATTAAATATTAAACAATTAATACAATAAATAAAAATTAAACGTAAGAGATGGAACGACAATACCAAATTTTAGAAGTATCCGAAGATTGCGACTTTAGAAACTTCCGCTCGTACTTTGTAAACGAAAATTAAAAAATTAAAGTGAACACTTTAAGAAATTAAATATATTGAATATTAGAGAATTGAGAATTGAGATTTGAGAGAGAATGAGATTTGAGAGAGTGAAAAATGATTTGAAGTTGTAGGGTATTTATAGTTTTTTTTCGGGGATTAAAAAATATTTTTTAAAGTTTTTTTTTTTTTTTTAATTAAATGGGCCCAAACTAGCCGTTTGGACCCAAAAACGGCTATATAGCCGTTGGGCCAACGGCTAGTTGGCCCAAAATCCATTTTTTTTTTATTTTTTTTATTTTCCGGGCCGGGCCGGTTAACCGGCGGGCCTGGACCGGGCTTGATCCGGGCCGAGTTAACCGGGCCCATACCGGAACCCTTAAGCCCTAGGGCTTACCGGGCCGGGTCAAACCGGGCCGGGTTACATAATAGGGCCGGGTTGGGCCGGGTTGGGCCGGCCCGTTTGACACCCTTAAATAGAAGTGACAAATGAGCGAACTGAATCAAATTTGAATGGATTAAAATAAATTAAGTTAAAATAAATTGGATTGTACTTTTTTTTTTTCTACCAAAACCCTTATTTTATTAATGCAAAGTCGAATTTAAAGAGTTAAAAATGCAAAAGCATCTTTGATAACCCAACAAGGAAAACAAGAAGTCCACACTAATCTGTCTACTAATGTAAGAGAAAATTTAGCCATATTGTGCGCTACCATATTCCAAGATCTAGGAATATATATAGCTGAAACTTCTTCAAACATCCTCATTAGCTTCAATATATCTTCGCACGTGGTATCTATCTCCCATGAAGCTACACTCCTCTTCATAACCATGTCTACTACATTCTTTGCGTTTGATAAAATCTGTACCTTTGTCCATCTATTTTCTTGAGCTTTTTCCAATGCAATCCGAATTGCAAACGCTTCTGCAATGATGGTCTTCCCAAAAAATTGAAGTGGGGAGCCAAGGGCTTGAAGCAAATTTCCAGAGCTATCCATAGCTGCCATTCCAATGCTTACCGTAGTTTTCTCCTTTTGTAAACTACCATCTGCAAACATAACCACAAAATCTTGTTCTACAATAATTGTATTATTATTAGTATGGTCAGGACCAATGTGAGAGAAGGAGTAACAAGTGAATTACTTTCATATTCCTGAAAATCAAAAAGTGCCTTGTTTACAATTTCATTATATTCATAGATTACCCCATTAAAGTTTCTATCGTTTCTAGCCTTCCAAATTTGCCACATTATAGAGGACACTTAATTTAATTAACTCAATAGAATCAGGGTATTTATTAATATTATCAAAAAGTTCTTTCCATCAACTAGCAAATACTGTGATATTTTCGACGTTAGGCCATTTAATAAGACAAATTTTTCAAACCATCTGAGTCTTCCGACATCTAAAAAGCATATGTTCAATAGTTTCACTTTCCTCGCCACAACTCTTACGGACATCACAATTATTTTTTAGCCTTTTAGAAATCATATCATTCATAGGAAGCACATTCAGGATACATTTACGAATGAAGTGTTTATACTTATTTTTGACATTCATAGACCATAAAAAATTCCAGAATTTTTTAGAAAAAGACTGATGACTTGATTGAGGTCTATCACTATTGGATATACTGCTTCTATCAATTTTCCTCTCCAAATGATAACTAGATTTCACTTCATAGATTCCCGACTTAGTGTGATGCCAAATGATTTTATCTGGGGATCCAGTACTAGAGATCGGTATAGAAAAAATGTCATTTATATCCTCTATAGCAAACCTTTTCTGAAGTTCTTGAAGCTTCCAAGTGTGGTTTCTATGATCGATAAGGTCATTCACTTGTAATTCTAAATTTATTTGAGATTGAGAGAATCTAGGTTTGAAACCATATGCGTTGGGTATTCAAGGGTCAGTCCAAACCTTTACACTATCTCCGGATCCCACCCTCCATCTAATACCTTTTTGTAAAAGGTTTCTTCCCCAAATGATGTTTTTCCATACCCAAGAGCTAGTAGAAGAGGAAGTAGTTTTGAGGAAGGAAGTATTCTGAAAATACTTACTTTTAAGAATTCTAGAGATAAGAGAATCTTCCTGGGTTAAGATTCTCCAAGCTAGTTTAGCCAACAGGGCCTGGTTGAATGATTTTAACTCTCTAAACCCTATACCCCATACGATTTAGCAATACAAAAGTTTTCTCATTTTTCAAAATGCATTTTTTTCCTACTCTCATCTTGTCCCCACCAAAAATTGGAAAAAATAGTGGTAATCTCTTTACACAAATTATCAGAAAATTGAAAACATGATAAAGCATAAGACGGTATCGCCGATAAAATGGATTTAAGCATTACTTCCTTACCCGCAGGGCTCAAGAAATTATGTTTCCAACCTTTGATTTTTGCTTTAACTCTATCCTTAATAAAATCCAACATTCTTTTTTTTTTTTACCTACTACTGTCGGTAAGCCTAAATACATCTCAAGATCAGTAGATCTTAGCTGCTCTATTTCTACGATAATTTCACCCTTTTCACTTTCAGAAGTATTTTTACTAAAGAAAATAGCTGATTTAGAAAGGTTTACCTTTTGACCCGAGCAATCTTCATATTTTTTAAGAATATCAGAAATATTCGAAGCATTTTGAATATTAGCATTACAAAATATAAAGGAATCATCAGCAAAAAATAAATGATTAACCGTCGGTTCGCTCCTAATCAAACTTAACCTTTGAATATCTCCATTTACTTCTGCTTGGTTTAATATTCTAGATAATCATTCCGTACACATAAGAAATAAATATAGAGATAAAGGATCCCCTTGTCTTGAGACCCTTGTAGGAGTCACCTCCCCCGCTACCTCCCCATTAATATTAAATTTATAAGTAGGGATAGTAACACATTGCATAATCCAACTAACAAAAGTTTCATGAAAATCCATTTTTGTCATTAATTTTTGTAAATAAGTCCATTCCACTCGGTCATACGCTTTGGCCATATCTAACTTTAGAGCCATATACTTATCCTTTCCTCGCCTTTTATTCTTCAACATATGAATGAACTCATGTGCTATTATATGAATAATATAGGTAAACAATAAATGGAAGCAGTCCTAATTTACTTTAATCTCTTAAATTCAACAAACTTAAAACCTTTAGTAGTTTGGTTGAGAAACAAGTTATGCTGAGATTAGTTATACTGAAATTATTTTTTTAGTGGTTGTTTGGTTTGTAGTACTAAAAATAATATGCATTACATTTTTTTTTAAGAATAGATAGTTTGTTTACAAAAATACCCTTCACCTTATTTAGCTTAATTAAGTTTTATCTTATGTTGAATTAACTTCATCATTTTTTTCTCAATTCTTTTTCATTAAGTTTTTTTCAATTAAACCTATATTAACTCACTCATTTATTATAAAAAAAAATTCTAACATTCAAAGTGATATAATAAATATTTAACACTAAAAATTATTGTATGATAACATTAATAAAGTTAACTTATAAATAACGATAGAATTTAATTTAAATAATTAAAAAACTTGGTTCAACAAAATATCTTTGTAGATTTTCCTTCATATCAAGTCATACAAAAGAAATTGAAAAGTTACTCTTTTTGTTTTTAACTTTAGTAGTTTCTTTTTCCTAAAAATACATGTTAAGAAATTTATGTTGAT
The DNA here is from genome assembly GCA_030864215.1 of Capsicum pubescens. NCBI lineage: Eukaryota > Viridiplantae > Streptophyta > Magnoliopsida > Solanales > Solanaceae > Capsicum > Capsicum pubescens. Next base: position 284,167,463 of record CM061544.1, on the reverse strand, counting down.
ATTTCTTAACGTGTATGAAGATTTAATATTTAATGTTAAACAACTTATTTTATCCTAAATTCTATAAAATATTGATAATCCCATTTTTTCTTAAAAGAATTCACCACAAAAAAATGTGAAAAAGAATTACTCTCATTTTTCATTATTTAGTATCATTAATATTTGGAGAGCTAAATTATATTTTTTTAAAGTTAAATTTTCAAACATTTTTAGCTATATATAAAATATAACTTTTTATTTAATAATTAAGAATGCACTAAGTTAGAAAGGGAACGTCAAGATACTTTAATTGCTTGTCCATGATAAATTTGTTAGAAAATTTGAAAAATACAAAATAGAAAGACAATAAATCTTTAGAGCGATTTTGAACTTGATTGTATAAATAATTTTTATGATTTCATTATCATTCTTCTGCAAGTTGTGAAATATCCTTCAGAGAAGGTGAGAAAGGAGTTCCCTCAAATATGAATTTGTTTCGTGCTACCAAAACATACCAGATGTAGAAACTCAAGTAAACCTTAGAGGGAAAGTGCAACAACGACTCTTGGAGAGGGCCCAAAAATGGAGATGAACTAAATCTGTCTTGTTGGAGAGAAGCATTAGTTTCCTCGACCATTAAGTTACAAAACCTACACATAGGAGAATCTACCGGATTAATATGGTATAGCAAGCTAAAGGTTGTTGTCCTTTCATGATTCAAGAGCCACAGAAAATGTTTTATTTCAGGTGGCACGAGAAGCTTCCATATCTAAGTGAAGGAAGCACTTTGTTGGTTCTGAGTAGCTACATTAATAGCAGGAGCGGTATCATGAGAAACTTGGAGGGCTGTAGCACACGATTTCACCGAAAAAACACCTGTGTTGGTCAAACCCTAGGTGATGCAATCGAAGGAGTTTACAAACCTAGGGAAGTAAACTTGTTGAATTAAAGAAAGCGTCGAGTGGGGTAGTAGGATTGACAATTTGGAAAAATCCCATGTGCCTTCCCTTCTAAGGTCAGATATACGATAGGGCTCCTCATGACTCTGAAGAGGACCATGAACTTGGTAGAGTATAGGTAAATTTGGTTTGACCCATGCATCATTGAAAAAGTTAACGAATTGCCCATTGGCAGGCTGCTAGCGGAGCCTTACCTAGAAACAGAGGCGGATCTAGGATTTCGAGATTGCGGGTGCCATGTCACTTTTAACGTTAAAGCTACTACTCAAAAAGGATAATTTTTATGGGAGTCCCACTGAAATTTGGCTTGTTAGTAAGAGATTTTTGAAGGAAAATTTTATTGAAACGTTATCGAAGAACCTAATTTTTACAAATTCAGTTGGAAATCAGTTAATTTTTTGCTTTACGTTTTGCTATTTACACTGCTCGAAATAAGACAAATATTTTGACGATTTTATAGACTTTGGGTTTCGATTTGATTATTTGTCTTTTCAATTTTTATAGACAAATAGATCAAATAATGAAAATGTGATTATTATTATAAATACTATCGAAAACAACCTTTCTACTCCTCCGGAAGTAGTGTATGGACTGCATACATTTTACCCTCCCCAGACCCCACAATGTGGGAATACACTGGGTTTGTTGTCGTTGTTGTTGTTATTACTATAAATTGTGTAAACACGAGTTAAATTCAACTTATCAGTCAGCGTGAAAGTACAAAATAGTTGCCAACATTCAATGGATATTTCCAATTCTATTGTTAAGAAATTATAACATCAAGCCAAGCATCATTATTATGATTTACGAGGAAAGGTTAACTATAAATTTGAAGGAAGAAGGAATCTTCAATTATGTTCTACACTTAAGTTAAAAATTCTTAAACAAAGATTACCCAAAAAAAGGAGTCAAACAAAGATTAAGTCAAGAGGAAAAAAACTTATAGAAAATAGAATAACGAATAAAAAGTAACAAAATACTGCTGGAGTCTGGACTTGAACTCTGGTATACTACGTGAAATTTCAGCGTATTTGCCACTGACACTACTTCCTCAACTGCTGCACCGGGTGGCACTTAAATAATATACCGATTTTATTCAATATATATATATATATACACATAGTTTTCCAATCAAAGTTTGCGGGCGCCATGACACCCATGAACCCCTGTAGATCCGTCCCTGCCTAGAAATATTTCCAACCAAGATGTAGAGTTTTTCAAGTTGTTAATGACGTTAAAGAAACAGATGCCCGACGATTATGGTGCAAGTATTTACCTTTTAAAAGGGTAGCCTAGAGATACTTTGAATGAAAAGCTCGCTAAGCCATGCCAGCTAATAGTGCTTTAATTTTTATTTGAAGATCCTGAATTTCGCGCCCCCCTTCCAATATCTGTAGGTTTTGTAAAAGTCGACCATTTGAGGAGATGAGCCTTTTTTCAATTCGCGGTGAAGCCCCAAAAGAAGTTACGCTCACAACATTTCAAGCATTTGATAATGTAGCTAGAAAGACTATTGAGAGTGGATTGGATCAAGGTAGCTCTACCTGCTGAAGACAGAAAACTGGATTTCCAGCTTGCCAGATGCAACCTAAAATTATCAAGAACAAATTGATAGTCAGCTCTGACTAATTTGGACTTGGAGATTGGAAAGCCCAAGTATTTCCCAAAAGATGAGCCTTCCAAGATATTCAAGAAACTAGCAACAAGATTCCTTTTGTCAATCGGAGTATTATTTGAAAAGAAGATTTTTGATTTTGAGTAGTTGATTCTGTCCTGAAACTGCTCAAAATTGAGTCATTACGGTAGGAACTGAACCCATAGTATTGTTAGTTAACTCTCCACACAAAATAATTTCATCAGCAAAAAGAAGGTGAAATAGTTGAATCCCCCCATAGAGAGAGTAATGGGGTTCTAGAGGGGGTGGTCAACTACCATATCTAATCTGCGGGAAAGTTTTTCCATGCATAAGATGAAAATATACCATTACAAGGGATCACCCTGGCAGATACCCCTAGTAGAAGAGAAAGATTGAGCATCACAATACCCATTGAAAAAGATAGATATAGTAAGGGTGCAAATACACGACATTATGAGCCTAATCATATTTAAAAGGAAATTAAAGAATAGAAGAGTGTCGTGTATAAAAAATCATTCAAGGCGGACAAAATCCTTTTCCAAATCATCTTTTAACATCATATACTATTTTTGACCTTTAGTTTTTTTAAAGAAATGCAACAATTCCTGAACCACTATCGCATTATCCGAAGCCCTCCTCCCTGCCAAAAACCTAGATTGACTTGGAACAATCAGATCTTGCAGGAATGGCTTGACCCGATTGACCAAGATTTTTATAATTACCTTATAAATGGTATTACAAAAGTTAATAGGCCAAAACTGAGTAATTATTTCTGCAGTACTAGATTTAGGGACCAAGCAAATATAGGATTGGTTAATGCTTTCAGGATGGTCCATTGACTAAATATTATGGAGAAAAATTATTGTACGGAGTTTTCCACAATCGACCAGTACTTTTGAAAAAAAAAGATGTAAACCATCAGGCTCCAGAGCCTTAAACGATTTAAAAGAGTTGATAACTCTAACAACCTCAGTCAAGCTCACAAAAAGGTCTAGAGTGGAATGTGTAGAAAATAATATAAAGTGGGTAGGAGCACGAGGGCATTGTTTTGAACAAGCAATAAGATCAGACGAATATAGGTCGTGGAAGAAATTTAGGATATGATTTTCCAGGTTTTGGTTACCTTCCACCCAGTTTCCAACCTCGTCTCTAAGTTCCACAATTCGATTCTTACGCCTTCGATTGAGGACTGACAAATGAAAAAACTTGGTATTTGTATCCCCCTCATTAAACCAAGACACTCTAGACTTGATTTTCCAGAATTCATATTCAAGGGAAAGCAAATCCTTATAATCCTTAGTAAGCTCTATTTCCAGATTTTGTAAGAAGGAACTTGTAGGGCAGTGAGGAGACCCTTGGATTCCTGCTAGTCAAGCAATGAGATGACGTTTTTTATGGAATATATTCCCCAAAATAGTCCTATTCCAATTTAAGATTTCATTTTTAAAGTGCCAAATAAAAGGGATGGGGATGTTATTGGAAGCATCCCATACATGGAGTCAACAAGTGGGAATTGGGGGTGGGAAGTCCTCATGGATTCGATTCTAAAAGGATTATTTTGAATCAAGTGTGGGGTGGACAGTTGTAGAAGTATAGCACAATGGTTTGAGTGCACCCGAGGGAGGTGCTTAAAAGAAGACTCCGAAAAGGCTTCTAACCATGCAACGTTGCTATTGAACCTGTCTAGACGTTGAAATGATTACCCAAAAAAAAGAGTCAAACAAAGATTAAGTCTAGAGGAAAAAAACTTATAGAAAATAGAATAACAAATAAAAAGTAACAAAATACTGCTGGCGTCTGGACTTGAACTCTGGTATACTATGTGAAATTCCAGCGTGTTTGCCACTGACACTACTTCCTCAACTGCTGCACCAGGTGGCACTTAAATAATATGCCAATTTTATTCAATATATATATATACAAATAGTTTTCCAATCAAAGTTTGCGGGCGCCATGCCACCCATGAACCCCTGTAGATCCGTCCCTGCCTAGAAATATTTCCAACCAAGATGTAGAGTTTTTCAAGTTGTTAATGACGTTAAAGAAACAGATGCACCACGATTATGGTGCAAGTATTTACCCTTTAAAAGGGTAGCCTAGAGATACTTTGAATGAAAATCTCGCCAAGCCATGCCAGCTAATAGTTCTTTAATTTTTATTTGAAGATCCTGAATTTCGCGCCCCTCCTCCAATATCTGTAGGTTTTGTAAAAGTCGACCATTTGAGGAGATGAGTCTTTTTTCAATTCGCGGTGGAGCCCCAAAAGAAGTTACGCTCACAACATTTCAAGCATTTGATAATGTAGCTAGGAAAACTATCGAGAGTGGATTGGATCAAGGTAGCTCTACCTGCTGAAGACAGAAAAATGGATTTTCAGCTTGCCAGACGCAACCTAAAATTATCAAGAACAAATTGATAGTCAGCTCTGACTAATTTGGACTTGGAGATTGGAAAGCTCAAGTATTTCCCAAAAGATGAGCCTTCCAAGAAATTCAAGAAACTAGCAACAAGATTCTTTTTGTCAATTGGAGTATTATTTGAAAAGAAGATTTTTGATTTTGAGTAGTTGATTCTATCCTGAAATTGCTCAAAATTGAGTCATTACGGTAGGAAATGAACCGATAGTATTGTCAGTTAACTCTCCACACAAAATAATTTCATTAGAAAAAGAAGGTGAAATAGTTGAATCCCCCATAGAGAGAGTAATGAGGTTCCAGAGGGGGTGGTCAACTACCATATCTAATTTGCGGGAAAGTTTTTCCATGCATAAGATGAAAATATACCATTACAAGGGATCACCCTGGCAGATACCCCTAGTAGAAGAGAAAGATTGAGCATCACAATACCCACTGAAAAAGATAGATATAGTAAGGGTACAAATACACGACATTATGAGCCTAATCATATTTAAAGGGAAATTAAAGAATAGAAGAGTGTCGTGTATAAAAAAACATTCAAGGCGGACAAAATCCTTTTCCAAATCATCTTTTAACATCATATACAATTTTCGACCTTTAGTTTTTTTAAAGAAATGCAACAATTCCTGAACCACTATCGCATTATCCGAAGCCCTCCTCCCTGCCAAAAACCTAGATTGACTTGGAACAATCAGATCTTGCAGGAATGGCTTGACCCGATTGACCAAGATTTTTATAATTACCTTATAAATGGTATTACAAAGGCTAATAGGCCGAAACTGAGTAATTATTGCTGCAGTACTAGATTTAGGGACCAAGCAAATATAGGATTGGTTAATGCTTTCAGGATGGTCCATTGACTAAATATTATGGAGAAAAATTATTTTACAGAGTTTCCCACAATTGACCAGTACTTTTGAAAAAAAAGAGGATGTAAACCATTAGGCCCCAGAGCCTTAAACGATTTAAAAGAGTTGATAGCTCTAACAACCTCAGTCAAGCTCACAAGAAGGTCTAGAGTGGAATGTGTAGAAAATAGTATAAAGTGGGTATAAGCACGAGGGCATTGTTTTGAACAAGTAATAAGATCAGACGAATATAGGTCGTGGAAGAAATTCAGGATATGATTTTCCAGGTTTTGGTTACCTTCCACCCAGTTTCCAACCCCGTCTCTAAGTTCCACAATTCGATTCTTACGCCTTCGATTGAGGACTGACAAATGAAAAAACTTGGTATTTGTATCCCCCTCATTAAGCCAAGACACTCTAGACTTGATTTTCCAGAATTCATATTCAAGGGAAAACAAATCCTTATAATCCTTAGTAAGCTCTATTTCCAGATTTTACAAGAAGGAACTTGTAGGGCAGTGAGGCGACCCTTGGATTCCTGCTAGTCAAGCAATGAGATGACGTTTTTTATGGAATATATTCCCCAAAATAGTCCTATTCCAATTTAAGATTTCATTTTTAAAATGCCAAATAAAAGGAATGGGGATGTTATTGGAAGCATCCTATACATGAGAGTCAACAAGTGGGAATTGAGAGTGGGAAGTCCACATAGATTCGATTCTAAAAGGTTTATTTTGAATCAAGTATGGGGTGGACAGTTGTAGAAGTATAGCACAATGGTTTGAGTGCACCCGAGGGAGGTGCTTAAAAGAAGACTCCGAAAAGACTTCTAACCATGCAACGTTGCTATTGAACCTGTCTAGACGTTGAACTGATTATTATTTCTACAGTTTGTTCAAGTGAAATTACTACCACTAAAGCCTAAGTCTATCATTCCACAACAATTAAGGCTATGAATAAATCTATCAGTCCTAGTAACACCCATGCTATGACCCTCAACTTTCTCACTGGACCTAACAATTTTGTTAAAGTCACCCACTAGTAACCAAGAACCATTATAATTATTCGATACCCTCTTCAGGTTTTCCCAAAAGTTGACCCTACTAATCAAACTATTATGGGCATAAACAACGAAAAGTAACCATTTAACAGGTGAAGGCATTACCTGAACTATACAGTGGATCTCTTGATGCATAAGGGAAACATTTGAGATATTGAGAAAGTCATCATGCCAGAGAAGTGTCATACCCCCAGCACGTCCCTCAGCTGGGACAGCTAGGACATTTGAGAAATTAAATTCATTTGGCAGAGACTGATGATTAACCCTATTGCGTCTCAAGGAGAACCACTAGATCCGGTTTATGAGTGTCTATAAGTTCTTAAAGACTAGCCTAAAATCCTTAGAAATGGAGCCTCTATAGTTTTAAATTATGAAATTCATTGGTTTGTAGAAATGATACGGAACATTAGCACTACATGCAAGTTCAGAGTCCCAAAGAAAAAGGCCCATTATCATAACATATTTTCGCATGTCCTGGTTCAGTGTGGGTCTCACATGAACTGAGCATCTGAATATATTTTGGGGATAATTTATATTTATTTTTCTTACATGGTGCTCTCTGAGGAGGAATACTCGTACCAGGCCCATATAAGAAGTCATTGTTGCCTCTTGCATGTCGTTTACTAGTTCACCCGGCACAATGATTGGATCCTGATGAGAGTTTTGAGCAATTAGCTACTCCAATGATGATTGGGTCGAGGCACTTATGTGCATCTGTGTTGGCTCCACAAAAGTTATTGTGACATGCTTCTATATCCATAGCAACACTCCCTCCTCCGAGGGATGGCTGTGGGTAGAAGTAGAGCCCCGATATTATTAGGTTGTTCATATTGGGGGGTTCATATTTGAAGTTGACGCCTCAAATAATATGATAATAGGTTATGGGTTCGCAAACCAGTGGAACTGACCATAAGCTTTCAGCCCTAGGGTCATCCCTTCCATTACTATTTGTGCAAGGTCCTTCAAATTTTGTATCCTCACTACACTCTTATGACTATTGATCTCTATAGTGAAGGTCAGGATATGACCCATTTGCCCCACTTCCAACCACGACTGTGGAGGTAGAAGTGGAATAGGGTTCATAGAGGAGTAAAGTGGATGCTGGTTGAGGCAGATCTCTTCTAAGTTCTCCATTGGTGTTTGAATTAGAGAGTGGGATGGAAGTATCAGGTTATGATAAATGTGGACACTCGGATCAGGACAATTATGAGACATGAGTGGTATTAAATAAGGTTGTAGGTTTTGTAGCGGTGGGGGTATAAGGGTATGGGATACCAAATCAGGCCAGACTTGCTTTCCAGCCAAGGAGGGAAAATTTCTAGGAGAATAATTATTAGCATGATTAGCTTGAATATTAGTGGAGGTGGCATTAGATTTTTTGTTTTGTATGTTGGCCACACGGGTTTGGGAGTACTGCCAAGAGCTAGATCAGGGCTGACGTGTATAGGAATTTTAGGAGGGTTGGTAGAAGTGGTGGCTGTCGTCACCCTTATAATTAGAGAGATTTTGACTCTTACTAGTAGAGTCCTTATAATTAGAGAGATTTTGACTCTTACTAGTAGAGTCCACACCAGCCTCATTAAGTGATAAAGACGCTAAAGCCCTTTGATTAAAAAACATTGGCAAGGAGGCTTCTAATTGGCTAAACGAAGTAGAGTTATACACAGAGTTACCTGGATCAATTCTCAAATCTCTGTTAATAAGGAGCTTTGGAGATTGTGAAGTCTTACTTTGTTCGCGACTGATACCCTCACCTGAAAGAGATTGTTGTTGACTTCTTGGTAGAGACCTTCGATTTTGTCATTTAAGGAAGTGCACGAGATTCCATTCTTTATCATTTTTCATTGAGTGAGTATCACCGAGAGAAAGAGTGGAACCATTTTTTGGATCATTTCTATTAATGTTATGAGTAGTAGGTAAAGTAAATTGACAGTTGTTGATTGCATATCCCAACCATCCACATTTTGTGCATACTAAGTTTGCTCTTTCATAATGGATAATTTGCTTGTAGGTTCCATTGCAGATGTGATGCAATAAAGACTTCTCTAGGGGAACTTGTAAACACAACCTTGCATACATACCTATAGTCGTAGATGAGGTACAAGTATCTATATGCAGAAGGGTTCCCATTTTACTTTCTACCTTATGCAAAATTTATGAGTTATACAATTCAGTAAGAAGTTCCGACAGTCAAATCTAAAAGGCTGAGTACGCAATTCTAGCCTGTGATGCCACAAACTTTGGTTCCCATTTTTGAACAGAGAGTTATCAGTTAAAAATGAACCATGGGCCGTCGTGTAATGCGTGTTTCATATTTTCTTCATTTACAAATTTGATGAGGAAGAAATCTGCTCCAAGGTTTATTAACGATATGCTTTCTGTAGGCTTTCACAGAGCTAACAACTTACTCTTCAATAGTTGATGACCCATTCTTAGACCAACTAACTTGACAATAACAATATATTTCCACGGCGAATAAAGTCTGTTCTTGTCCGCTGCTGTGATGGGAATGAAGTTGTTAGCTGACTTTATAGGTGTAATTTCATCATTCAGACCAACAATCCATGTTGGCGACTTGAAGGTGTTTTGCAAAGTAGGGAAGCAAGGATTACTTTGAAGCTTATCTAAGAAGGTAGTATGTACATCAGAAGTAGGATCTATTTGCATAGGGTTTAGATGATTTTGGGTTGGCAGATCTGCCATGTGTGAATACTAAGCTAAGGGATCTGCAATCGGGTTGCTTACATCATAGAGAGAATTTTAGCTACTATTTTTTTACATTCCTTATACATATTCAACATTCTTATACATATTTACAAGATATTAGTTTAAGATATTCAGTAAAAATTAGACATAAACAAATTGAACTTAAAGAATATTAACTCGAAGTAACCGATTCAACTATTTAATCTGTAATTAATTCAAATGTGTTTTTGATTTCTCTAGAGGAGTGGATTTAAAGTGTCTCAAGGGAGTTCACCTGACCCCGTTTGACAAATAAAATATATATACTATATATATAAGGTAATGTCTTAATTATCTTCATGTTTGTTGGTGTAAAATATCATAAATTATAATAATTAGAGTTGAAAGTAAAATGAATAAAAGTATATTCAAGCTGAGGCACGGATATCTCGCTCTCTTTAAGAAAACTCAAGTACAATAAGACATAATATACACCGATCCAATAATATTATTTTTGTACAACAGTCCAACAACGTCGTACAACTCAAGCAACTCTGGAGTAGTTGAAGAGTCCAAATATCCACCAAGAAAATGTAACATCAATACTATCCATAATTCATTTTTGTAATGCTAAGAATAAAAAGAAAAATACATATGTTTCAGAGAAGTTAAACATACACTTCTACGTTACAAAGAAAATGAACATACCTTATTCAGAATGTAAATTCTATAACATGTGTACTAATAATTTTTTAATGCCATTAATGCTCACCATCAGTTTCTCCAAATTGACTCATCTTTTTCATTTTCAATATTCTATATAGAGAGTATCTACAAAGAAAAGAAATACATCACAACAAAGAACGAAAGAAAACGTCTTTCTCCTTTCTTTTTTTTTCTTAAATTATTTAGGGCAATTGGTTTGGAAAACCTCCAAACTTCTAGCCATGAGTGCACGTGTTTGGAAGTAGCTACGGAACCTTGGGGAGAGACCGACTAGAAGGATTTGCACCGGAGTCGGACCAAAATCGCTTTCAAGGCAATGGCTTGTCACGACACAATATTTGTGACTATTTACTTATTATTATCATTATTATTATTAATTTCAGTTCCAATAACAATATTGTAGTAATTTTTTTCAACAATTTGAAAGCGATGTTACTTACATACAATAGTGATAAATGACAGTTCCTTTGAGTAATTTTTTTCTGATTTTTCAAAACTTGAGCTATTGAATGAAAATTGTAAGACCACGCAAAATTTTGCGGTTAAATTCAACTTGTTTAGCTCCTTGAAGCTCTTTAAAAGATACAACACTTAGAAAATTTTGATAAGTGTTCAACACTTAGTATCATTTTAAGCCTTCGAACTTCGGGGAATTATTTGACGACCTTCTCGACATTCGTTTTACGATTTTCAAGTTTCATTGCTATGGGGCAAGGCAAGAGTACATTCCGGGTGAGTTTCAAAATTTTTGGAATCCGTTTAGGGCTCTTTTGGATTTCGAACCAGCAACCAAAGGCTATGAAGAGGCACCACCCATAGTATAGCCTTTGTGGGCAATTCAATAGAAAAGGCGCCGCCCAGGTTCCACAAGGTGCTACCAAAGGTGCCGCCCAGGTACAAAAGGCTCTACCAAAGGCGCCGCCCTTTGTGTAGCCTTTGTACCCAGTTTTTCAGCATTACATTTCTGTGTCTTAAGGGCAACTTGGTCAATTTACCCACCCTATATAAGCCTAATAAAATGAGATTTGGCCATAATTTAGCAACTTATACTCAATTTCTCTCAAAAACTCTCAAGAACAAGCCCTAGGGTTTTCATAGGAGGTTCAATTCCAAGGGAATTCACCGTCAAATTTTAAGAATCTTTCCGTCAATCTTCGTAGAATCACAAGCTAAGGTATGCATAGTGTTCATTCATGGATCCCTTTCAACCATAAAGCCTAAGAATCCTCTTTTAAATTTTATATCATGATATTTATGTGGTGAATTGATTTTGTTCATGTTGTTATGGTTGTATGACTACCAAGATTGAATCTTTACCATGTTTTCATGAAACCATGTTAGTATAAGGTTGAAATCCATGCAATGGAGTTAAATGGTGGAATCATATTGTATTTAATTGATGATCATACTTATGCCCTAAATTGTGCATGAAAGGTGTTTGATGAAATGCCTAGTATAGTAGAAATCATGAATAATGACTCAATTGTGGTTTACATGATAAATGCATGCCAATTACTCATTTTTAATATGACTCCCCTATAATTGATTATGCATTATACTTGCTTGATAAAGTGTTCATGATGTTAGAAATATGTAATTAAGCCATGATTATTTGTTCCCTTATCCATGTATAAGATTATGACAATCAAATGCCTCATGAAATAATCCTAACTATTGTATTATTAATTGTTGAGATTGTTCATGTGTTCAAGAAGTGTCATGTCTTGTCAGTTTTATTCTACCGAGACCTGAGGGTACTTGTACCCAACAATTTAGCTGTGTGCTTAGATCCATGTCATGTTTTTATGATACTCTCAGTCAAGCCATGATCAATAGAACTCAGTCAGTCATGTGACTCAGGAAGACCCAGAAATCTCAGAAATCTTAGTAATCTCAATAGTTCAGTAATCTCAATGATCTCAGTACTCGTAATTTCAGTAACTTCAGTACTCTCAGTCAGTCCTCAGATCTCAGTGGTATTTCGTTAGTTAACGGAACTCAGCGAACTCAGCTCAGCTAAGCAATACCATCAGTATCAGTTTAGTTCATTTAATCAGTTTAGTGTCTATTCAGTTGGGAGTAGGATTCAACACCGAGTGAACCCAGGGATGAGGATACACACTGTTAGCCAGTAGAGGGTGCGATCCTTAGTAGCAATTCCTGCATTCCACAACTACGTAGCCAGCGTAGGGAGAGATGCACCCTACGCGTTTAGGGATCTATACATCTCATTTGAGTTTTTTATCAGGAGGGGTTGACGGAAGCGCTCCCGATCAGCGAGGGTATACTCACAGTTTGTCTTTATCCGTGGCACAGAACTAACACCCTTCCAGCTGGGCTTACAGGTTGGACCCCACCAGTTCAGTTCTGGGGCATGTCGGTTAGATGACTACCTCCTACAGTCTCAGTTTCAGTTTCAATCTCAGTCTCATTGATAAAACTCAGATAGTTCATCAGAACATAGACTGTCAGATACAGTCAACTCAGATACAGTACGGAACTCAGTTAGTTCTATCAGATTCAGGACTGTCGATACAGTCACTTATGTTATCAGTTATCAGACCTCATGTTATCAGTATTCAGCTTCAGAACTGTCAGATACAGTTAACCAGACCAGTTTTTCATTATCAGAACTGTCAGAAACAATCATTCATGTATCAGTAATATAGTTTCAGTCCTTCAGTACTCAGCAATACAGTATCATTTCCTCACTTATCAGTGACTCAGCTATCAGGATTAGTAAACTTAGTTATTCAGTATCCTAGTATTCGTAATCTCAGATGTCAGGGTCTCCATGTTATCAGTAGACTCAGTAGTCAGAACCTAGTATTCAGCCCCATCACGATCTCAGTTTCAGTTATATATTCATGCATGTATTCTCACGTTCATATCATTCAGTCAGTTAGTATTATTCATGCATATGAACCATTTGCATTCAGCCTACCTCACTTGCATACCAGTACATTCCAACGTACTGACGCATTTGCGCTATGGTATTTTATTTTATGCTATAGGTTTAGGAGCACGAGATCCAGAGCATCAGTAGCATTCCAGATTTCAGCAGACAAAGTTAGCAGTGAGTCCTCATCATTCGAGGATGATATTATTTGATTATGTCATTATTTTAATACTTATCTATTTCAGTAGATAGAGTTAGTTGGGGACATGTCCTATCAACTCCTTATTCAGACAGTTTAAAGGCTTTCAGACTATAGCATGTCAGACAGTTACTTCAGATTTGTTTTGGTATTGATTGTTCCATTTTTCAGACATTATTTTATCAGATGTTTTATTCAGTTTTGAACCTTATGGCCTTACAGCTTTTATTCCGTATTTTACTGTGTATGTATACATATATACTGTATATTATGCAGTGTACAAGTACAGATATCAGTCATGGATTAGCTTGTGGTCCTTCGGGTCATGAGCATCGTGTAGCATTCCGGATACCATATTCGAGGCGTTACAAAATTAATTTTAAGCGTTGGTCATAAAAACTTCTGATTTCCTTTGAACAATTAGAAGTTGATTATGTTTTATTTAATGAACCTCCTATTGATGGATCTAACACTGTTGTGGTTGATGATGTCGCTACGAATAAGTTTGAAAAAGATAATAAAGCAGTTAGAGGACATTTGTTGAATCATATGACTATTCCTTTTTTTTGATTTATTTGTTACTTATAAATCTGCTACAAAAATATGGGTCAGTTTAAAAAAGAAATATGGTACTGGTGATGCAGGAAAGAAAAAAATATGTTGTCGATAGTGGACTAAATTTCAAATGATTGACAATAAACTAATCATGAAACAAGTTTGCGGATATGAAAATTTGACTACTGATATTCTCAACGAGGGGATGAAGATGTGTAAGATTCTTCAGCTAATGTTTTACTTGAAAAATTCCCGCCATTCTAGAATGCCTATAGAAATCGATTGAAACATAAGAAAAAAAAATTAACTCTCTAAGTGTTGGGTTGGAAATTGAGGGTGCGTCATGCGAAAGCTAATAGTTGCAAACCATAGAGGCGATAATTAAGATGACAAAAAAAACATAATACTAAAAAAATATTATTGATATGGTTTGGTCAAATGATCTAATTATTGAAAATTATATTGAAAACTTAAAACGTATTAGGAGAAAATTTCCCCTAAACAAAACTCTTTAAAAACTACACTATGGGATGCTATTGTATTATTGTATGAGAAGAGGGTTCTTCTATTTATAGAGGTCCAATACCTTTCCTCCAAGAAAAAGGTTAGTCAAATATGAATGAAAATTATATTTTTCTTTTAGGAAAAGTGAAAGTAATTATGATATTATTATTTTTATTTTTATTTTCAAAAAAAGTAATACTCAAATTTGATAAGAAAATCGGGACAAAAATTCTAAAACCAATAACTTATCAGTTACATAAGAACTGAGGAGACAAATCGTCTCAAAGATAAGATGAAAATTCTTTCTCTTAATACTTCTAAAGCTAACCGTATGAAATCTTCTGATGCTATTACAAAAGAATAGTTTGAAGGCAAATAAAAGAATGCCCCAAAAAAAAAGAGTGAAGAAAGAAAAATTATTTCAACAAGCCAAAGAGTCAAAAATAAAATAATGAAAGGAGCTTTATATTGTTTGCTTGAAATTTGGCCAAAGGACTCCCCAATGCTACTAATCTGTTGCACATTAACATTTTATAATATTAAAATGAACTCCTTAATTATAATGTAGATATTAAATCTCTTGAACATAATAGTAGAAATTTACTTGGTGATTGAGAGGATTCAAGCTTTATTTTGGGATTTCAAGTTTAAAGCACAAATAGTGTATTTTTATTTTTTGAACTCCATAAAATTCCTAGATCATATGTGTGTATATGTTTCTTGAAACTCGAGAGGATAAATGGTGCCACATGTTAAAACAAATATTGGTGAACTTATACAATAATCTAATGCCCCCACAAGAATAAATATTTTTCTTTTGTGCTTTTATATTTCAACTAATATACGTACCCGTGTGATGTACGGATAATATTAAAATAATATTTTTAATTCCAGCATATTAAATCATATTATCTTAAAAAGATTTAAGTATCATATTATTTTCAGTTTAAGTATATATAATATCTAATATTTTTAATTTCAGTATTTTTTTAATTTAAACCGCATACACCCGCACCGCACCATTTAAAAAAAATTACTTTAATCCACCCCGCATAGCTTAAAACCCGCCTCGCCCCGCGTAGCTTAATACTTACACCGCCCCATTACCATTCCTACATGTGTGTAATATTATTATTACTTCTACTTAATTTACATATATATTATTTATTATTATGATTATGATATAGTTAGAGTTTATTTATGACTCTTTAATTATGACATCTTAGTTTCAGAGAGATAAATTTAAAATAACAAATTTTCTATTTTTAAGATAATGAAAATCTTTTTTGTTAAAACTTGATAAGAGTTCAATTAGAACTCTCTAATGTGATAATTAACTATTTCTAGTATGTAATTTAATTTTGTATTTTTTTAATTTAAAATTAATAATTTATTAGTCTTAATTATCGTTTGATATTAATAATAATAATAATATTTTAATAAAATTTCATCTTTCATTAATATGTAAATAAATTATATTTAATTTTTTTTTATAACATTTAAATTTTAAAGAGATAAGTTTGAGATAACAAATATCTATTAGAACTCTTCAATTCTGGGTTTCTATTTTTAAGATAATAATTTTTTTATTAAAAGGATAATGCATTTCAAATTCAAATACTTAATCTTTCAATTCAAGACTTTTTAAGAGTTCAATTAGAACTCTCTAATGTGATAACTAACTATTTCTAGTAAGTAATTTAATTTTGTAATTTTTTTAATTTAAAATCAATAACTTATTAGTCTCAATTATCTTTTGATAATAATAATAATAATAATAATAATAATAATATTTTAATAAAATTTTCATCTTTCATTAATATACAAATAAATTATATTTAAATATATTTTATAATATTTAAGTTTTAAAGAGATAAGTTTGAAATAGCAAATACCTATTAGAACTCTTCAATTATGAATTTCTATTTTTAAGATGATAAATTTTTTTATTAAAAGAATAATGCATTTCAAATTCAAATACATAATCTTTCAATTCAAAACTTGATAAGAGTCTAATTAAAAATCTCTAATGTGATAATTAATTTTTTATAATATGTAATTTTATTTATTAATTTTTTAAATTTGAATTAATAATTTATTAGTCTTAATTATTAATTATTATTATTATTAATAATAATAATAAGAAGAAGAAAAAAATAGTTTAATAACATTTTCATCTTTCATTAATATGTAAATAAATTATATTTAAATTTAGTTTATAAAATTTAAATTTTAAAAATATAAGTTTGAAATAACAAATATTTGTTAGAACTCTTCAGTTATAGGTTTTTATTTTAAAGATAATAATTTTTTTTTTTATTAAAAGTATAATATATTTCAAATTCAAAACTTGATAAGAGTCCAATTAGAACTCTCTAATGTGATAACTAACTTTTTCTAATATGTAATTTTATTTTATAATTATTTTTAATTTAAAATTAATAATTTATTAGTCTTAATTGTTTTTTAATAGTTTACCTTTTTTTTTTCCCCACGTTTTTTCTTCTTAATTTTCTTTTGTTTTCTTTCTTTCTTTCTTTCTTTCTTTCTTTCTTTCTTTCTTTCTTTCTTTTGTTTGTTTGTTATTTTTTTTATTTTTATAAAAATAAATTGAAAACTTAGATATATAAAGGTATTTCAAATAGATATATACGTTGAATTCAATTATTAAATTTTAATTTATATTTAAAATTTTAAAATAATTGCAAGTAAGAAAAAGTTTTAGGTACACACCACAAATATTATATTACTTATATTTATAAATAATAATAATAATAATAATAATAATAATTAAACTAATAGTATATGTATCATTATATTTGATATAGATAAGTCTATGAAATATAAGCGTTTATTTAAAACTCTTTCATTGTGGGTTTCTATTTTTAAACTAATTAATAATATATTTTTAAAGGACAATGTATTTTAAAATTTAAATAATTATTAAAATATTATTACAATACTATTAAACTTGTCCTAAAAAATGACACGTGGCTTCATATCAGCTTTCCAATTTTTTATATAATAGTCATAAATATTTGTTTTTCTTGTGATATATATCATTATTATTATTGTTATTATTTTTACAATTCCTAAAGTGTCCAAATTTATTAATAATATTTTTGAATATTATTTATTTAATTTATTTTAATTTTAAATTGAAGTTTAATATAATCACCATATCTCTACCCATCCCCTTTTGTACATAGGCTATGACTTTGTTGCTTTTATTTAATATCTTACTTAACTTATTATCTTACTTAATTTTGAAATATAATTTTTTATTGAAAGATAAAATCTTGCTTTAATATTATTTAAATAATTCATTAAATTTCAAAGTTACCTCATCAATATTTGGAGTCTTAATATCTCTTCTGTTCATTTTTATTTGTCACTAATTTTCTAATTGAATTTTTATTCCTATCAAGAAAAGACAACTTTTTCTTTTCTATTTTACCTTTAGCATTAATTATTTTTTCTCCAAATTAATTTCAAAATACAATATAAGCATCATTTAATGAGAGTATTATGGTAAAATAACCATGTTATTAATTATTTTTCTTAATAAATGTGTTAAATCAAAATATGTAAAGTAAAATCAAACGGAGAGAGTAATTAATTACTTTTGTGCCAAAATTCCCATTCAATATGTATGTATTTATTATTTAGTAGTGTGACAATAAGTTATTATGTACATGTTACATTTATTATATAATTAATAACACATTGAATTAATTTTATATAGAACTTAAACACATATACAAAATATATAATTTGTCAATAAAAATAATTTTCTATTGATATACGAATAATTTACCTGTCAAGTACTAAACAATTTGATCTTAATTTCAAATTTACACCAAAAATTGCTATGAATATGGGAAAAAGCAAAACAAATCAAATTAATTAAAAAGGGTTATCTTTCTGCTCACATACTTTTCCCGACATAATTTTAAAAGAGAATGCTTAGTTCAAAATCTAATACTTTTATTTTTCAAACATCTAATCTATTTCTGTATAAAGCAAATAAATAAATGAACAATTAAAAAATAAGCATAATACCTTTTACATTCCCAAATTCAATTAAGAAGTACTTCTTCCATCTCAAATTACTTGACATGTTTGTTAAAAGATTTGTCTTTGGCATGTTTGTGAGTTTTTTTTTTTAACTATAACCATATTAATTGAAGAAGATTCATCGAATCAAAGATTAAATAAGGACATATTAGTCAGTTTACACTCCTTATTAATTTCTCCTTAAGATTTGTACAAAAAATAAAAATATCAAGAAATTTGAGACCGAAGGAATATCACTATTATTCATGGTGTGAGCGCTATCATTGAGAAATTTTTGAAACTTAAATTTATGAGTAAAATAAAAAAAATTCTTAAGAAAAAATAAGTAGCAAGAACAAATACACCATATTAAAGTCATGAGAACAAAAACACCAAAATAATAAAAATTAGTGAAAAAATGATGAGGATAATTAATACTAACTTATTTCTTTATATTTGTTTTTAGCAAAAAATCAAATGAACGAAATCATAATAGAAATATTACTTACTTGAATTCAAGCTAGAAAAATAGATTGACTTGTAATACCATCATAATTCATCTACATATAAAAGTGAAAATGTTAAAATTAAAAAATCTAAAAAGTAAAGAATACGAAAAATGCAGAGGATAAATTTATGAGTAAAGCTAATGACTATTAATAACTAATATATATTTAATTAAAAAAAGAAGAAGAAAAAAGTTTAGCATTATACTATATCACTGTAGAAGTATATATAGGAGAAGCTAAGAAGTAGAATTTCATTCCAACTCAAATTTAATTTAAATTCAAATTCAAAAAACTAACTAATTAGGATATTGATTTGGATAAATATAAATTTTAAAAAATAAAGTAAAAATAAAGGAACAAAAATCTATAATGGCTAAGTAAAAAAGAGCCTAAAGAAAGTTACAATTCTTCTGCCATAAATAAATGTTATAAAAAAAATTTCACAGCCAAACTAATTTTCAGTTTAAATTTAACAATAATCTTTATCAGGAGATAATTAGTGGTATTTTCAATTTATTTTTGATTCAAACACCACTACTTAGATCTATTACTATACGTATGTAATTATTATTATTATTATTATTATTATTATTATTATTATTACTACTACTACTACACACTACTACTACTAATTTTATTGCTATTATTTATTGTTAATATTATTATTATATTATTATATTTTATTTAATATTTACATAAATTTTATTTAGATAGTTTTATAACATTTATTTGAATTTTTAAAGAGATAAACATGAAAGAGTAAAAGTTCATTTAAAACTCTTTAACCATGAGTTTCTACTTTTAAGCTAATGAAATCTTTTTTTCAAATAAAGAATAATATATTTTTAAATTTAAATATTTTAATTTTTTTAATACATTATTATTAAAACATTATTTTGTTATGTCCTAATAATTGCCACGTGACTTTTTAATATCTTGTCACGTGACATCTTGTCTTACTTTTAGTTTTGCTTTTATATATATAGAGAGATTATTATTACTGCACACTACTACTACTAATTTTACTGCTATTATTTATTATTAATATTATTATTATATTTTTATATTTTATTTAATATTTACATAAATTTTATTTAGATAGTTTTATAACATTTATTTGAATTTTTAAAGAGATAAACATGAAAGAGTAAAAGTTCATTCAAAACTCTTTAACCATGAGTTTCTACTTTTAAGCTAATGAAATCTTTTTTCAAATAAAGAATAATATATTTTCAAATTTAAATATTTTAAATCTTTTAATACATTATTATTACAACATTATTTTGTTATGTTCTAATAATTGCCATGTGGCTTTTTAATATCATGCCACGTGTCATCTTGTCTTGCTTTTAGTTTTGTTTATATATATATATATATATATATATATATATATATATAGAGAGAGAGAGAGAGAGAGAGAGAGAGATTACAGAAGAGGCTCAAAAATACCCCTGAACTATCTGAAATAGCTCAAAAATACCCCTCATTAAATTTTTGACTCAAAAATACCCCTTCGTTAAATTTTTGACTCACAAATATTCCTCCCTCTAACGGATTTCGAAAAAGGATAAAAAATACCCCTGAACTATCTGAAATGAATCAAAAATACCCCTCTGTTAAATATTTGGGTAAAAAATACCCCTCCCCTTAACGAAATTCCACCAAGCATGCCACCTAGATAAAAAAAAAAAATACGTGGCTATGCTACATTACCATCCACATGTAAAATGTTATATTTTTTAATTATATGACATTCTTTTATTCTTTATTTTTATTTTTATTTTTTTGCAAAACACTTTTATTGATCTGGAAAAAAATATGATCAGTAAAATTAAAAATTTCTAAAAATATTTAAAGAAAATAAGTCAGT
Organism: Capsicum pubescens; assembly: GCA_030864215.1. NCBI lineage: Eukaryota > Viridiplantae > Streptophyta > Magnoliopsida > Solanales > Solanaceae > Capsicum > Capsicum pubescens. The sequence continues at coordinate 284,146,561 of CM061544.1, read as the reverse complement.
GTTTTTACTGAATTTAGTTTAACGTTTTTAGAATTTCTCGACATTGGGAAGATACTAAATAAATTTTATTAAAGGAGTACAAATTATTCAATTTTTTCATTATATGATAAACTTTTCACTTAGATTATTAAAAAAAATTATATCCATGTTTTTTCTAATGATTAAAATATATTAAATGTCATTTACTTTTCTGAAAGTGGAATTTTCAAAAAATCTAAGAATACTTGATGATTAAACATAAAATTAGAAAACTATCAACATTCATTGAGTTCAGAAAAAATAAGTCAACATCACTGAATATAATCTTTTTATTTAACTCTTTCACCAAGAAGAAAGGAATGTCATATAATTAAAAAATACTAACATTTTACATGTGGATGGTAATGTGGCATAATCACATGATTTTTTTTTTACGAAAAAGGCTCAAAAATACCTTGATGTATTATTCGTTGTAGTACTTCCTAACGAAATTCAAAATCTAATCTTATGTACGGAATGAATAATAGTAGAAAGAAATTGTTTCACTTCACCAGAAAAAGTTAGTCAACTTATTATATCGACCTCTAAAATTTTTTGTACATTAAAGTTTAACACATGAAGCAGCAGCGCAATAGCATAGTGAGTAAATTATAAATACATTGTAGATTGTAACTATAGTTTTAATATTACCACTGAAGTGGTTATAACAAAACATAAAACAAACGTTGAGATGAGAATTGTTAGCTAAAGGCTTTAACTATGAACAGGGACTAGGGAAGAAACATATCATATAAATGCACGACTTCACCTCATAAGTCACAACTATACAAAAGAGGTGGTTTCTATGATTAGGAGTTCGAACCGTATGACCTCCTGATCACTTGGCTACAACTTCACCGTTGCACTAGGGATTCCCTAAAAGACAAGATCGACCTAATCCCATTAGGATCATCAAAGTCGAAATATTTTGAGCCTTTTTCGTAAAAAAAAATCACGTGACTATGCCACATCACCATTCACATGTAAAATGTTAGTATTTTTTAATTATATAGCATTCCTTTCTTCTTGATGAAAGGGTTAAATAAAAAGATTATATTCAGTGATGTTGATTTATTTTTTTCTGAACTCAATGAATGTTGATAGTTTTTCTAATTTTATGTTTAATCATCAAGTATTCTTAGAATTTTTGAAAATTTCACTTTCAGAAAAGTAAATGACATTTAATATATTTTAATCATTAGAAAAACATGGATATAATTTTCTTTAATAATCTAAGTGAAAAGTTTATCATATAATAAAAAAATTGAATAATTTGTACTCCTTTAATAAAATTTATTTATTACCTTCCCAATGTCGAGAAATTTCAAAAACGTTAAACTAAATCCAGTAAAAACACTGATTTATTCTATTTAAATATTTTTTATTTTTTTTAATTTTACTGATCATATTTTTTTTCAGATCAATAAAACTGCTTTACAAAAAAGTAAAAATAAAAATAAAGCAGAAATGAATGTCATATATTTAAAAAATATAACATTTTACACGTGGATTGTAATGTGGCATAGCCACGTATTTTTTTTTATCTAGGTGGCATGCTTGGTGGAATTTCGTTAAGGAGAGGGGTATTTTTGACCCAAATATTTAACAGAGAGGTATTTTTGAGCCAAAAAACTAACAAGAGATATTTTTGATCCATTTCAGATAGTTCAGGGGTATTTTTGATCCTTTTTCAAATTCCGTTAGAGGGAGGGGTATTTTTGAGCCAAATATTTAACGGAGGGGTATTTTTGAGCCAAAAATCTAACGAGGGATATTTTAAGCTATTTCAGATAGTTCAGGGGTATTTTTGAGCCTTTTCCGTATAAATTATTATTACTACACATTACTACTACTAATTTTTCTGCTATTATTTATTATTAATATTATTATTATATTTTTATATTTTATTTAATATTTACATAAATTTTATTTAGATAGTTTTATAACATTTATTTGAATTTTTAAAGACATAAACATGAAAGAGTAAAAGTTCATTCAAAACTCTTTAATCATGAGTTTCTACTTTTAAGCTAATGAAATCTTTTTTCAAATAAAGAATAATATATTTTCAAAATTTAAATATTTTAAATCTTTTAATACATTATTATTATTACAACACTATTTTATTATGTCCTAATAATTGCCAAATAACTTTTTAATATCTTGTCACGTGACATCTTGTCTTGCTTTTAATTTTACTTTTATATATATATAGATTACATTTTAGAAGAGTTTACGTTTTAACAGGCACGCTCATATCCGATGTAAAAAGTCCCATCAAGATTCCAACACCGATGTTACAAAACAACACATAATGTAGAAGTTCGAAAAATATGACTTCTAACAGTATCAATTAGGAATCACGTGATGTGTTTTTTTTCCACACATGATGACATGTCATTCATTCTATATAATAGCTACAAATAGAACTTTAATTCTACGTTATACATTATAGAAATATAAAGAAAAATCAAACTTTTTTTTTTTTACTTATCTTAAGAAATGATAACTTATAAGTATATTAGAGATAGAATGTTAGTTCCAACTTCCAAATGACTGGTGACAGGGGTGTTCGAAGAAAACTGAAAACTTGAATCAAACAAAAAATAATATGTGATTGACTTGGTTTGATTTTAGATTTAGAGTAGAGAAATGAATCAAATCTACTTGTAAATACATTTTTTAAATAAATAATTTAAAACTTTATAGAAAGAAATTTTCTTAGAATTTAATCTACACATTTCGGTGACGCTTTCCTTAAATGACAGAATCAACATGACTATTATAGAGAATTTATTTATTTTTATCTATTTGATCTTTGATTCTAACATATATGGCCACTTATTTAATTAGCGTTGTTGAAATACTTTCAAGAATTATTTAATTAGCATTTGTTGTTAAAATATTTCAAATCGCTTTGTTCGCTCATTTTCACAAACTAATATATTAATTATGTTCATATACCTTACAGGCTAAGATTCCACATAATAGACTTTTATAATTCATCCTTCCTCGAATCCCGCGCATACCACGAACTTAGTAATACAAAGCTGTCCTTTTATAAATCTTTTTTGATTTTGACATAATTTTATCAATAATTCTTACTAAAAGTAAACATAACATATCATTGTTTTGATTTCAAATTGAAGTTTTACATCCATACTGAAAAATTTAGGAGTCATTTATTGTTTTTGGTAAAAATTAAATTTAACTAGACTTGAAAGTATACATGAACGGAAGTTAAGGGAAAATTATCGTAAACCGGCATTTCATGTGCGGCCAAGTAAAAAAATTGAACATAATAATAAATCAAATTCTAATCGAATAAAAAAATATATATAAAAATAGGTAATTTAGGACCCATTTGCTCATAAAGATTGTTCATTTTTTGGGACTATATTGTCACTTTATTTGAAAATTCATGTTTGACACTAGAAATTTCAAATTCAACTTTAAGTTATAATTCAAATTTTAAAAATAATTTATAACACGTATTCCAATTGTATTTAAGCGCATCCAAGCATGACAATCATGTATAAAAAACATTGGCTAAATAAAATTTGCATTGACAGTCTTGTCACTTGTGTGTTTAGCAAATGTTCTTTTAATTAATTCAAACTGTTATGGTTAGATGAAATCATTTTCTTAACTATTTTCGCCTAGCGTTTTATAAGTCAGAGCAACTATCTTTTGCTAATCATGTACAAATTTTATTACACATAATAAAATTTATAACTAAGAATTTCTATTTCAAAAGTACATATCTAGACACTTTAATATGATCTCAATTAACAACTAATTACTGCAACTCATTTTCATTACATCTAATGAACATCAAACACTGACGTGACACAGATAAATTTTGAAGTAATCCAAATTGATAATTTTATAAGTTGAATAATTCAAGTGACGTTATAAGTGAGACTAATTTTGTTTTGACTTGACACTGAATTTAAGAAAATGAAGAAAACTCTTGAATGAAAGATATATCAAATGTATCAAAATGTCCTTAATGGAAAGTTGTAACTAGAGAGTTGCTAAAAAAAAAAATCGTTCGTTTTTAACCGGATCAAAAAGTAAAACAGATTATTTTCTTGAAAGGAGTATGTATTATGTCATTTTATTATGAGCATAATATATGTGCCCCATATTAAAATAGGCAGTTGTTGCAGTATGAGAAACTCCAAATATGAGCTTACAGTAGTTGTTCCAGTCTAGTTGCAGTTTCCTCCTAAGCAACAAATAGTATAATCCCAATGAAAAGGATCATTAATGAATGTGACAACTGACAAGCAACTTGTTCAGTGAAAAGCAGCACAAATCATGCAACTTTCCTTGTCCATCCAAAACAGCGTTTACTTTTTGTTAGTTATAAAAATGCATTGATGACGATATGCAACTTTGTTAATTCTTCTACATCCATATCCACCAAAATATTCTTTTCTTTTTATATATGTGATGTTGCTATTTCAACTGCTACTATTACATTACTGTACTACTGGAGTAGTGGATTTTTCATACTTGTTGATTATAGTGTAGTGAGCTAAGGAAGGAATTGAAGAACAGAATTTAAGTCATGGAGGTTGATTCTAGTGGGAATCCTAATTGGTTATTTGATTATGAGTTGATGACAGATATTACTTCTGCTGCATCTGTTACTGTTGCTGATTTTCAATCTCCGGCTACGATTGATTTCAGCTGGCCTACTCAGACTATCTATGCTTCCTCTAATCTGATGTGGGTCTGCTCTTCCACCCTATCCTCTTCTTTTCTTGAAGTACTTAGGAGAAAGCATAATTCTTTATTCTATTCTTAGTTTGTTATATAGTTACTTTCATGCTCTCTCTCTTTTTTTTGGGAAGTTTAAAGACCCATAAAGTAAATTTTATGATTTTTCTTTGAATTAGAATTTAACAGTTTCCCTTGTAAGTTCAAGCATGTGACTTGAAGACGGAGTCAGATAGGACCGAGGGGTTCATCCGAATCCGTTTGCTTGAAAATTATGTTGTTTATACATGATGATTTTTTTTTTTTTTTATGTATTTACAATAGATGTTGAATCTCCTTTAGCTTCTTCGTCTGTTTACTTCTTTCATACTTTGAACCCCCTTAGTGAAAATTCTAACTGCGTAACAGCATGTGAGCTTTGCATGTTATAATCTGTTGCAATTGAGATAACTCGTAAAGTTGTTTTCATGTGACCAAAAAGTCACCGGCTTGAGTTGTGGAAAGAGCGAGCCTCTTGCAGAAATACAAGGTAAAACCGCATACAATAGACCCTTGTGGGTCTAACACTTCCCCGGACCTTGCGCATAGCGGGAGCTTAGTGCACTGAGCTGCCCTTGCAATCGAGATAAAGGGGGAAGGTTGTGGTAAATTTGACACCTAGTTTCAAAATAATCTTATCACGGGATAGTAGGTTGCTTCAAGCCTTCAACAAGGAGTTGTCACTTCAGCCAGCTTGTAGCTTGAAAAGTTGTTTCGAGCATGAGGAAATTGCCTGTCACTTTGGGTTGAGGTTATAGATTCTTTTCTAGATTACATTACTTTTAGCCATAGAATGACTGAAATATGTTTAGTAGGATTTAAAACCATCAGCTTTTCCACCAAGGAAATTGTAAGTAACAACTACTATAGGCAACGTCTAATCTTATGGGCACGTACATGTTTAATGTCTCCAAAGGATAGCACAAAGTGGTGGGACAACAGCATTTTACTGAAACTGTTCTTTTGCTTTTACCATCTTCATATTCTGATGGCCACCTATCTCTTTCAGTGCAGAAACAGATTACACATTTGCGGATTCAGAAGTCAGTAAGGAGGCAAGCTCACGAAAGCGGTAAATAAATTATCCATTTCTTTTGTTACATGGTTTGTGAGGTTTGGAGAACTTTTTTTATTACATTCTTCTTGTTTTCGAGATCTGGATCTTGTTTATGTATCCTATGTTCTAGTAAGGAGAAAATCTATTTGACTATGGTTGCTCCACTCTTAAATGTACATATACTGTCACAAATGGTGTTCTCAACAGAATTAATTGTTTCAAAGTAGAAGCTCAACAGGTAAGTTATTCATTTCTTGTTATATCTGTTTCCTTTTTCATACTTCATAACAATCTTGTTTCTTGTTTGTTCACATTTTTTGTACTGCTCTTCAATGTATGTGACTATGGTTGCTCCACTCTTAAATGTACACATTCAAGAATTTCTCTTACTAAATATGTATCAGCTACAACTATGTCATAGGCTAAAGCCAACTCTATAATAGCCTTTCCTTCATTATTCGTAGTATCATAACCATATCCTCCATGTGTTTGGTCAAAAGTATTGCTATCTTTACTTACGTGACTATTTAGATCTCCCCTTATAAAAAATTGCTGGTTGCCTGGAATACCTTGAACCAAGGTGCCCATATCTTCCAAATATTTAGATTTTGTTTCTGCATCTAATCCTATTTAGGGAGTATAGGCACTAATGACATTCATTGTTTCATTTTCACATGCAAGGCTTGATAACATAATCTATCCTCAACTCCCTTTCCTTCTACAACCTTGTCCTTAACTTTTGGTTCTATTATAATTTCCGCCTCATTCCAGTTTTTATCTATCCTACAATACTATAATTTACTACTCATGTTGCTCATCTCTCTAGTCTTTTGCCCTGTCCATTTAATTTCCGGTTGGCATACACAGCACTCTCCTCATTTTTAAGGTATCCACTAATTCCCTAAATTTCCCCGTCGTAGAGCCTATATTCTAATGACCTACCCGAATCTGGCTCTCTTGTCCGTTCATGTGGGAATACCTTCCTATTTTGCACAACATCCGGACACTGATGTGGAGGGACTAATTTCTTCATCCACACTCGTCCATGATGTGGGGACTTTTTCCTATTTTACACTTCATTCGGGCGCTTATGTGTCGTGACTATTTTCTTTACCCATATCCATTCATGATGTGAGAACCTATCTTATACTCCCTCCATACTGGCAAAGATGTGAAGGAACCGTAGCCTTATTTTCATCATATACTGGGCGTTGATGTTACACATGCCTAGGTAAGCATGTTCCAACGATATATGTATTATGAGGATTCATGAATTACTAGCTGCCAGCGTACTGCAACCCTCCTCCTTTATATGGGTTTGATACCAGCCATATATGCAAAGCTCATACAAGTAGAATTAAAGGCTCTTCCTCCCAATCACTACCAAAAATTTTATGTTAGTATTTCACTGAGAGAAGTTTGTTGATTACAAAGGTCAAATGGTTAGTTTCTTTATACTTCTTTTTATTTTTTACCAAGAAAATATTGTTGCTTCTTGTTGCTGAGAGTAGGATATTTTATTGGTGATCTCAGTACTGGTTACTTTAAAAGTATGCAGTGTATTTCATCCCGGTTCTCCACCCTTTCTCTTGCTAACTTTCTCTACTGAGCTCAGGCATGAGTATCAGATACGGCGTCATATCCAAAAATTTTACACTCAGTTTCAGCAAGCTTTCCTATTTTGTGGAGAATCCATTTAAAGTATCAATGTGGTGTGGATTGGTGTTTTCCTATTTCAAGGCTGTATAAGGGTTTTACTATTATTATTGATAATTTCCATGTGAAGGGATATCATCTCGTTTGAATTGTCTATGTAGAAATCTCTGTTTCAGGCTTCATTGTCCAATCACTCTAATTGCTAATAGAGAAATGTTAACATTTGATGGAGCTTTATGGATATCTTCAATTAATATGCATCCTTTCCAACCGTCAGTTATGAAAATTTAGCTTCAATATACCGCATCCTATCTTTTGGGCTTCTAACACATCATACTTTTTCAATTGTCACATTTGTTGGGCGCTTTTAAGATGGATACATCTGATTAAGTTTCCAGAGTAAAATTCCTTTCTTTATGGGCTCAAAGTAGACAAAAAAGGTTGCTGCTTGAACACGGGTAGTAACTGAGTTATTGTCCATGGGTGGATAGCTTTTTGCAACATTAGGATGACTACACATGTGATTCTTGTCCTTCGATACTTACGTAGACCATCAAAATGAGAAGTTAATGAAAGTCACTTTCATAGTGTTGATCTGACGTAATTTTCTTAATTTCAGCGTTGGGTATCACATAAATTTCTCATGGGATTCCTATTTGTCGTGGCTGTGCTCTCGATAGTCGTCCTTGTTTATACACTTGTCCAGTATCACTAGTTCCAAGGAAAATATCCTTCAAAAGGTTGACCTTTAAAGTGAGTTGCTAATAGACCTTCCCTGCATCTCCAAGAATCAAGAAAATGAAATTGAAAAGGAGAGTTTCTATGTTGAAACTGGTTGTTTCAGATTGCAATTTCGAAGCAAAGAACAATGCTGTTTGAAGTGGTATCATTCATTTCTTGCTTTTATATCTACTTAACTTTACGTACAGGTTAAAAAGTGAATGTTGCAGCTCTCCGAGATCAAAGGCATGCCGAGAGAAATTGAGGAGGGATAGACTGAATGAGAGGCATGATCTCTCCCTCTAGATCTCTTTCTCGTGATATATTTGCTTTCTTATGAATTCTCACATCCAAATCTGACATCGTCTAGGTTCCTTGAATTGAGCTCTGTCCTTGATCCTGGAAGGCCACCAAAAACTGAGAAAGTTGCAATTCTGAGTGATGCTCAAAGGATGCTGATTGAGCTGCGAACTGAAACCCAGAAGCTGAAGGAGTCAAATGAGGAGCTGCAAGAGAAGATAAAAGAACTCAAGGTGTAGTTTCAATTTTAGTGCAACTGAATGTCAGTTGTACTCTCTACGTTCATCCATGCTACTTTTCTTTAGCTATCTGTTGAGGCACTTATAAAAGAAAAACTTATGTCTATTCAGGCAGAGAAGAACGAGCTCCGTGATGAAAAGAAAAGGCTAAAGGAAGAAAAGGAGAATTTGGAGCATCAGGTTAAAAGCTTAGCCTCAAAACCAGGTTTTCTCTCCCACCCTTCTGCCATGGGAGCTGCATTTACTGCACAAGGACAAGTCGCGGCAGGCAACAAATTGATGCCTTTCATTGGTTATCCCAGTGTTGCAATGTGGCAATTCATGCAACCTGCTGTTGTTGACACATCTCAAGATCATGTGCTTCGTCCTCCAGTTGCTTAAGCTGGATTTGCCAGGTGACTTGGTATCGGAGCTTTATTCTTTTTTTTGCTCCTCTGTATGCTAAAGGTGATAGACAACTGAAACAATTTGCTGGTTGTATTTGTATGTCTGGCTTTGATGTATGGGTCAGTCTTGATGGTTTGCTAAATCGTGTATATGTCAGGTGTATACTCACCCGAAAAACAGTCATGTATTAAGAGTCCCTAGATGGGATTCCTTCTGAAATAATTGAACTTGGTTCTATGCACATTATTCCGTGTCTTGAGCCGGGGGTCTATCGGAAACAACCTTTCTACTTCTCCGGAGGTAGTGGTATGGACTGCGTACATCTTACCCCCCCAGACCCCACTATGTGGAATATACTGGGTTTGTTGTTGTTGTTGTTGTTGGTTTTATGCACATTATAAGCTGTGTTAGCTTAGCATGCTTCTGCAATCTATATATATTCTATTCTGGGTTGACTCTGAAGAATTTGCTTGTTTTGCTTGAGAGGCCATTTTGGTTACCCTCCCACTCACTACCCGAATTTGTTTCCTTGCTCTTGGATTTACTATTTTTTGTTTTCTTGATACTGTGGTGCTTGTACTAGAGGTACTTTGTTTGCTCTATTATGCTCCAATGTTCGATTTATGTTGTTCCGATAATTCACAATCAAGGGCTTCTAAACTTGGTGAAGCACGGATTTTCGGACTTTTTGCACTGTTAGTCTGTCACAAGCAATATATTGAGGAAATTTGACAGTTGACTCTTTAAACCTTTGTTAGACATCACATAGGTTGTGTAGAACTCCTTATTTATTGCCTCTACTGATTCTACTGAAGGAAGAAATTATCTAAAGTTTAAACATATATATGACAATGCTTTGGGTAAAAAATACTCAAGTAACATTCATTATATCACTGTCAATAATTTGTTCAATCATAAATGGAATATGTTGAGAAGACAACCAGGACTAAGGGAAATCAGGTACAAATAGAATTGAATCAACAATAAAACGAAAAATGAAATCCTCAAAATATTGTTTGAGGACTTAAAGAAGAAACATCAGCATAATGGCAAAGCCAAATCCCACAGTAGAACCAGCAACCACACTGATTTTATGAGCCGATGACGGGGAAGATGGTGTAGGTTCAGAAGCACCAGAAGGGGGCAATCCTGGGGCCTCAACAGAAGGGGATGTTGGAACACCAGTAGGAGGCAATCCTGGGGCTTCAACAGAAGGGGATGTTGGAACACCAGTAGGAGGCATGACAGGGCTGTGAGCATGGGAGGACTTGGAAGGTGACAATGCAGGGGAAACTTTAGGTGCCTGTTTTGGTGAGGGTGCTGATGAAGACTTGGGAGATGGCGATGAAGAGGGAGGGGAAGCAACTGGGGTGGTGGAAGGGGATGATGCTGGTGGAGTTGTGGGGCTCGATGGTGCTGGAGTTTTGGGAGTTGGTGGTGGAGTCATGGGAGTTGATGGTGGTGGACTTGAGGGAGTTGATGGTGGTGGAGTTGTGGGGGTTGCTGTTGGTGGAGTAGCCGGTTTGGCTGGTGGGGGTGGAGCAGGCTTGGGAAGAGTGTTGATTTCGAGCTTCATTCCTCCTACGTTACAATGTCCACCAGTTCCACATATGAAATATCTCTTGCCTACAGTAGCTAGAGTGATGACTGACATCCCTCCGGTATAAATTGCAATAGGAGATGTTGTCTGGCAGGACTCAAAACCAGCTTTTGTGACTTCAAGCACAGAATGGCTTAGAGCATATGAAAAAACTGTCACGAAAACACAAATAAAAACACATTAGCTAAAACATCAAATAAAAGAAGTACCAGACTCCGTACTGGACGATAGAAGCCAAACAATTTACAAAGACAAGTTCAGCGGAAACATCTGCCTGAGCTCAAAACGGGCATTTCCAGCCACTCGACAAAGGCTTCTCATCCTTTTTTTCCAGCTCAACAAAACGAGAAACATTGTTCTACAAGTGCTAAAAAGATAGTTTTCTAGATGGCTTACTTAGTTTATCTCCGACGTAGAATGTTTTAGATGCACCCCATGCTTGAACATCAGTAGATTGGTCCCATCCACCATTAGGACCTCCCACTGTGTAATTTGTAGCAATGGCTGAACCAACCAGCATGGCTATAGCAGCCAAGCTCATCAACATTCTTAGCATTGCCATAACTTCAATCAGCAGGGAATTAGCTAATTTGGCTGTATTACTGATGCCAAATTAGCTAATTTAAGAGTTGTATCTTGGCTCTTGTAAGATCCAGCTATTTAATGCAACTTTAATACAGAGCAAGGACAAAACACGTTGAATAAGGAGAAGGTATTAGTTTAATCTCAACAGGCACTGACAGCTTGTTCCTTAAAAAATGGCCATTTTCAGTTTTAATTTTTTTTTGTTTTTGGGTTTTGCTTGGATGCCACTCCTTTTGGAATCCAAATATTAATACAAGAACATGGAAAAATGGTAGATTCAGCAAATAATAAGAAATGTATTCGCGGTTTTCTTCAAAGAGTTCCAAGTTTTATGCAATAAAAAGTAATTTCATTAAATAATCATTGGTTGGTTACCTATAATCGGTAACATGTTAAATTATACTGATGATATAAATAACTCCGTAACACTAATCGTGTATATAACTTAAAACTCTTCTTTGAATTATATATATCTGCATATTTGTTGAAGAAAGCCCCTTATAAATGCAGTGTGCTTTAAGCATGTTGCATTCTCTGAAAAATGCACAAAGTTTTCTTTTTCGACGCATTTAGAATTAAACTTAAAGTCCAATGTCCTTTCTTTTTATCTTTTATTTTACTTTCCTAAAAACTCAAAGAAGCAATTCCAATTGAAAATTTAGAATAATCCTCCTCTGCTGTTACAAGATTTTTATGTGACCTTTTCTCCTTCCCTGCGTGAAAAATTAAGTGAAGTACTCCTCCGTTCTTTCTTACTTGTAACAATTTCCTTTTGGGAGTTAATGATAAGTATTTTGATTAATATTTTAAGATGTATTTTTTCATCATAGTAGTATGAGAAGTTGCAACTTGTAGTACTTTTTATATAGTTTTTGAATATCCAAATCTTAATTTAAAACAGTGTATTAATCTAATTTAATTTAGTTTTGAAAATTAGTCAAATCAACTCTGGAAAAACAATACATGATAACTATTTGAAACGGAGGAAGTACTAATAATTAAAATTAAGGGACTAATTGTTTAACTATTAAGTTTATATGGTTGATTTCACTAGTTGATATTTGTTTATTAACAAAGCAACAACGAGAAATGGAGATCATGCCTAAAGGGAAGACTTTTCCAAAACCCAGAGGAACTGATTCTAATCATGCATAATACAACTTATAAGCCACCACTATGAAAATCACATTTCACAAAGAATGATTAAAACAATTAAAAAGAGAATAATTTGGGAGCCTGTCATATAACTGGATGCACGTTCCACTTCTATCCTTGCTATTCCCTTTGACCCAAATTATATGGATATTGAGAGTCAAAATTCATTATTTTAGCCATGCATTTGGATATATAATTTTAAGATTTTTTAAAATAATTTACATAATCATGTACTATATAAAAAAATACGATACCAAAAATATATAAATTGTGATCAAAATTTTTTTTATTTGACTTTTGAAATTCGAACTATGTCATATACTAATATTTATAATTAACAATAGCTAATGGGATGCGCAAAGTTTTAAATTCATGTAGAATCCCCTCCCACATACGCACACTTTCTCTCTCTCAAATTTGATAGCTGGATATTAGAGTTTGTGGCCCTGAAAAGATCGTGGTGTGACCTATGTTTGAGATTTTTTGGGGGGTTAGTGGTGGTAGCGTAGGGATCGGGCTGATGGACCTGTACTTTTTTGGGATTAAGATTTATTTATACGCACGTATTATATAAAGTGCGATCTAGTGGGTTGTTTTTGGCGGTTTTAATATACGTCATTGAGACTTTTGTCTCCTCCTTGTATTCCTCTCCATTATAGTGAATTTCCTCCTCCTCTGCTTGTGATTTTTTTTGTCAAGGATTTCCACGTAAAATCTTGTGTTCTTCTTATTTTCTTTTGTTTGTGGTATTGCTTATTCCTGGCTGTTCAATAACAAACTGGTATCAGAGCGATCGATTGCTTTGTTGGGGATGACAACCATGAAGTATGATATTCCGCTATTGGACCGCAACACCAAATTTTTGTTATGGCAGGTTAAGATGTGGGATGTGCTCGCACAAATGGATTTGGACGATGGTTTGATAAGATGCCCTCATCGTGGACAAAAGAGGATAAATGGCGTAAGGATCGAAAGGCTCTATCTCAAATCCACCTTCATTTATCCAATCAGATTCTACAAGATGTTTTGAAAGATACCACTGCCGCTGCGTTGTGGTTGAAACTGGAATCGTTATGTATGACAAAGAGCCTAACTAGTAAGTTGCATCTCAAACAACGAATTTATTCCCATCGCATGTCTGAGGGTGCATCTTTGGAGGATCACCTATTTGTTTTTAAGAAAATCGTCTCTGATTTAGAGACTCTGAAGGTTAAGTACGATGAGGAATATCTAGGTTTGATTTTGTTGTGTTCACTCCTACATCATACTCGACCTTTAGGGATACGATTTTATATAGTCGTGTTACCCTGACCCTAAATGAAGTCTATGATGTGTTGTTCTCTAAGGAGAAGATAAAACATCTTGTGAATGGGCCAGAGACTCAAGGAGATGGTCTCATTGTTCGAGGAAGGACTCGTGAGAGAGACTCTGGAGGTGGGGAATAGATAGAAATCTAAAAACAGAAACAAAATTTGTAATTACTGCAAGAAGAAGGGCCATATCAAATTTGAATGCCATAAGTTACAAAATAGAAATAAAAGGGAAGTTGAAAAACAGAAAGGAAACCAACCAGAGAAGTTCGGTGAATCCAGTGTTGTTGAAGATGACGCTAGTGATGGAGAACTCGTGGTAGTCTCTGATGGTAACTCCAAACTCTGTGAGGATTGGATTCTTGATTCTGCTTGTACGTTTCATATGTAATGCAATTGAGGTTGGTTTACAACATATGAAACAATATTTAAAAGTGTTGTGTTGATGAAAAATAACACACCCTGTAAGATAACTGGTATTGGAACAATCAGGATTAAGATATTTGATGGGGTTGTGAGGACACTTGGTGATGTGCGGTATGTCCTAGACGTGAAGAGAAATCTTATTTCCTTGAGTACCCTTGATTCAAATGGATATAAGTACACCGGCGAAGGTGGAGTCTGAAGGTTTATAAAGGTACTTTTGTTGTGATGAAAGGACAGAGAAAGACTGCTAATTTGTACGTATTGTAAGGCTCTACGGTTACTGGTGATGGAACTGTTTTTACTTCTTCTCTATCAGATAGTGATGTTGCTAAACTTTGGCATATGCGCCTAGGACATATGAGTGAAAACGAGATAGCTGAACTAAGTAGGATAGGACTTTTTGATAGCCAGAGTATTACCAAATTGGAGTTCTGTGAGCACTGCATTTTTGGGAAGCAGAAGAGAGTCAGATTCACTAAAGGCATCCACTTAACTAAAGGCACATTTGATTACATTAATTCTAATTTCTGGGGTCTTTCTAGAGTACCTTCTAAAGGAGGTGATAATTACATGTTGACCATTATTGATGACTATTTCAGAAAATTTTGAGTGTTCTTCCTGAAGCAAAAAAATGATGTGTTGCCTATTTTCAAGGAGTGGAAGACTATGAATGAAAAACAAACAAGGAAACAGGTAAAACGCCTTCGGACTGATAATGGTTTAAAGTGTTGTTCTAATGAATTTAATGCTCTGTGCAAGTCAGAAGGAATCATAAGGCACTTAACAGTTCGTCATAGAATGGTGTGGCCGAATGAATGAATAGAACTATAATGGAGAAGGTGCGTTGTATGTTCTTTAATGCTGGTTTACCCAAGTTTTTTTGGGCCGAAGTTGCTTTCACAACTTGTCTTCTTATTAACTGCTCTCCTTCAGTCGCGATTGATAAACAGACTCCACAAGAGGTATGGTCCGGTACCCCTGCCAGTTACTCTGATTTGAAGATATTTGGATGTCCTTCTTATGCTCATGTTGATAATGAAAAGTTAGAACGTAGATCTGTCAAGTGATTATTTATGAGTTAGAAGTTTGGTGTTAAAGGATATAAACTTTGGTGTCCAGAAAACGGAAAAGTTATAATTAGCAGAGATGTTGTGTTTGATGAAACTGCCATGCTTCGTGCTTCTTCCTTTAAAGAATCTAGTGCTTCGCCCCCAGATGAGCCTAGTGACATAAATCAGCAAAAGTCAAGTACCCACATTGAATTGCATATTGGAACAGAGTCCACACCAGTGCCTACTTCTCAGTCTAGCCCAGAGATACAAAGTGATACTATTTCTTCTTCACTATCAGTGGCGCCACGATATTCTATTGATAAAGACAGGCCTAGGAGAGATATTAGACCTCCTCAGAAGTATGGTGAAGCTGAATTGGTTGTTTATGCATAAAATATAACAGAAGGTATTGATTCCGGTAAAGAACCTTCTTCTTACTCAGAGGAAGTTAGTTGTGATGATTCTGGATGATGGATGATTGTTACGCAGAAGAAGATGGAATCACTTCATAAGAATGACACATGGAATTTGGTGAGATTGCCTAAAGATAAGAAAGTTGTTCATTGCAAGTGGGTATTTAAAAAGAAAGAAGAAACATCGAAAATTAAAGATGCTAGGTCTAAAGCAAGATTAGTTGCTAAAGGTTACAGTTAGGTTCCAGGTGTTGACTTCACAGATGTGTTTTCTCCAGTTGTAAAACATAGTTCGATTCGAGACTTACTTGGTATTGTGGCCATGAACAATCTAGAGTTTGAGCAGTTGGATATCAAAACTGCATTATTACATGGAGAACTTGAAGAGGATATCTATATGCAATAACCAGGGGGTTTTGTAGTCTCAGCAAAGGAGGACTATGTATGCTTGCTGAAAAAGTCCCTATATGGCTTAAAACGGTCACCCAAATAGTGATATAAGAAGTTTGACTCTTTTACGACTTCTCATATGTTTAGGAAGAGGAGTTTTGATAGTTGTGTCTATTTCAAGGAGATACGTGATGGTTCGTTCATGTATCTTCTCGTATATGTTGATGATGTATTGATAGCAACAAAGGATATGAGAGAGATAATAAAAGTCAAAGCCCAGCTCGATAAGGAGTTTGAGATGAAGGATCTAGGAGCAGCATAAAAGATTCTTGGCATGAAAATTCTGAGGGATAGAGAAAAGTGTAAGTTATACTTGAGTCAAAAAAGGTATATTGAGAAAGTTCTTATTCAAAGGTTCAATATGCAAAATGCCAAACTTATCAGTACTCCATTGACAACTCATTTTAAACTCTCGACTATGTTATCTCCAAAGACAGATGATGAGCGTGACTATATGTCTCGAGTTTTATACTCTAGTATCGTTGGTTCTCTTATGTACGCGATGGTGTGTTCCTGACCAGATTTATCGTTTGCAGTCAGTGCAGTTAGCAGATACATGACAAAGCCTGGTAAAGAACATTGGAAAACAGTTCAGTAAATTTTCAGATACTTGCATGGATCTGCTGAAATTTGTTTGCAGTTTGGGAAAAATAGAGATGGAGTGATCGAGTATGTTGATTCTGATTTTGCCGGAGACCTTGATAAAAGGAGATCCTTTACTGGCTATGTTTTCACCATTGGTCATTGTGCTATCAGTTGGAAAGCTACTTTACAGAGTACAATTGCTTTGTCAACTATTGAGGCAGAGTACATAGCTATTACAGAGGCTTGTAAGGAAGCTATTTGGTTGAAGGGTTTGTTTGGTGAACTTAGCAAAGACTTAAAAATTACTACGATCTTTTGCGACAGTCAGAGTGCTACCTTCCTTACAAAAGATCAGATGTTTTACGAGAGGATAAAGCACATTGAAGTTCGGTATCAATTTGTGCATGAAATTATTGCTCGTGGTGATATTGTGGTAAGCAAGATTAGTACCTATGATAACCCCGCTGATATGATGACCAAGACACTACCAAGTGCCAAGTTTGACCATTGCTTGGACTTGATTGGTGTCAACAGTTAAGATGTGCCCTTAGGGGTTTTTGTGGAATGGATGGAGAGTTTTCTTGAAACGGATTTGAGTTCTAAATTAGAATTCATGTCAAGGTGGAGATTGTTAGAGTTTGTGACCCGAATTTTGTTGATCCGACCCTGAAAAGATCACGGTGCGACCCATGTTTGAGATTTTTTGGGGGGTCAGTGGTGGTATCGTAGGGATCAGGCTGATGGACCTGTATCTTTTGGGCTTAGAATTTATTTGTACGAACGTATTATATAAGTACGATCTAGTAGGTTGTTTTTTGAGGTTTTAATATACGTCATTAAAACTTTCGTCTCCTTCTTGTATTCCTCTCCATTATAGTGAATTTCCTCCTCATCTGCCCGTGGTTTTTTCCGTCAAGGGTTTCCACGTAAAATCTGTGTGTTCTTCTTGTTTTCTTTTGTTTATGGTATTGCTTATTCCTGTCTGTTCAATAACACTAGATGTTGAATAGGCCAAGTCAATTCACAATGGTCAACTAGCTAATCAAATTTTAAGATAATTATATAATTAGAGACAGAACAAATTCTAGTTCATTTTGTTAGCCCTCCCAAATTCTTGTTTGATCAAGGATTATCTCGATTAGAGCTGGAAAATAGGATTTGTTGGGTCAAATTAAATATGAGTGTGTTAAAAACAAGTTAGACAAGATAAAAAGAGATCCAAATTAAAGGAGAACTCAAAAATTGAAGACTTTGGAGATATCATTATCTTCTTAACATAGTTGCTAGTGAAATTACCAATGACGACGGAGAGATAACGATTGTGTCGGAATGGTAATTGATGGCGTGAATAGTGACAAAAATACATTAAAAATTGGTTCTAAGCTAATACTTAAAACTTTTACATTGTTGAAACAACTGAGAGTGATAGCTCAATGGTTATTGGCCAAGTGTGCAAAATATATAACTGTTGCAGGCTCGATTATGGGTATATCATTTGTGCTTAGTATTTCTTAAATACAAAATAGATGCTAAAACGGATGATTTTCTTGCCTGTTGATTGTAAGCCAATATAATGTACTCAATGTGATCCATCAACGTGACTTCCTATGTGGGAATTTATAGAGGGTGGCGAATACAGATCTATGATGAAAATATAAAAGAAAAGGAAAGTATTGACAATAAAAGATAACCAGCATAAAGAGCCTTTGAAAACTAGCCTTGCCTTAAACATTTCTACTTCACCTGTTGCCTTGTATTTCACCTTGTACACCCACCTGCAATATTTTGAGACGTGATACCAACGACAAGTATAAAGTTTGAATGCATTTTTTGTGTATGTTGCCCAGAATGTTACCGGTGTCTTTAGTATGGAATTCAAAAAAATATCTTTCAGGAAAACAAATTATTTCTTACTTATTTTCTTGTGTTTGTTATCAAAGAAGGAAAATATTTTCTAAAACTATTTATATATATTTAACACAAAACAATGAGAACGAATAAGGTGGGGGTTGTGGTAAGAAAAATATTTTAAATTTTTTTCTAAAGAAAATTTGGTTGTGGGGATAGTGTAGTGCGGGGTCGGGATAGGGGTAGGGGATGGGATAAGAAAAAGGGATAAAAACGCAAATGGACGCTCAGCTCAAATAAATTTTACGAAAATGGTCATGGAATTCAAATTTCATTTTCTAGCCATTTCAATTTGTTGGCTTGTTCTATACAGTTTCTATACATATTTTATACAGTTTCTATATATATCTTATACATTATTCATATTCTATACAAAAATTATACAGTTTTGATACACAATTTATATAATTATATAGTTTATTTTACAGATTTTATAAAACAATTATATAATTTTTATAGACATTCTATACAACCTTTAGCTGCAATTATTATTCGGATACGTATTTTATACAACAACTATAAGTTCTATGCATATTCTATACAATTTTCTATATATTTTTTATACAAATGCATATTTGATAGAACTATACAATTTCTATACATATATCGTATATAGGTACATATTTTATATAACAATTATACCGTTTTTATATAATTATATTTAATTATTATTTTTAAACAACAAAAAAAAATAGAATATTTCTCAGTTAAAAAATTCGTAGCAAAAAAAAAAAAAAAAGAACAACTGGAACATTTTTAGAAAAGGGCGGAATGACCTAAGTTGAAAAAGACTAAAAATTTAAGAAAAAACGCCAAATAGCCCAAATTGAGAAAGAATAGAAAATGACTATTATTTGAAATTGGAAAAATTACAGTTTATAGATAAAAATCTTTTATAATTACATGGTATGGGTAGTGTTTTAAATAATTACAATTCATAGGTAATTGTTAGTTAAAATTCTATTTTATGTGGGCCCATTTATACAATTATAATTTCTAATGTATATAACAAAGGCAAATTAGATTGTTTCTCTCATAATTAATATTTTATTCTCACCCTTAGCTGATTGGAGTGATATGCGGCAATAGGTTACTCGTTTTCTCTGATTGGACGTTTTAGGCGGCAGAAGGTAAATATCATTATTCTACTTTTTACTCAAGATTTTTATGCTCAAGATTGTGATAATCTCAAAGTTCTTTCAATTGAAATATCAAAGAATATATTTCTTCCTATTTCTTCTCCCAATTTTTCTCAAATATTATATTCTTCACCTACACATTAGCTGTTTTTTGTCCATTGAAGATTACGGTGAAACTTTTTTAATCCCTATAAACTCGCATAAATTTGATTTGAAGATTTTTGCGGTAAATTTTATATCTTTACGGATATATATATTTGTTCTTCTTTGTTTTTTTAAGTTATTCTCTACATTACCCACTAATTTTATTCAATTTTTCATATATATGCAGTGTTAATTAGGTGTTCAAGCAACCAATTTCTAGTCTTTCAAATGGACGGGGAACCCTTTTTAGGAGAGTAACAAGAGGTTTTGAACATGTAGATAAGACTAATTGTGGTACTCCATTGTTTGATTTGGGAGTTTTTCAATTAGACAGTGACAATGCAGGTTTTATAGCGGAATTGAAAGAAGACAAGTTGAAAATAGAGACTCCAAGAAAAAGTGGCAATGACCATGTTAATATTCTAAATAGCATGGTAGTTTGTCAATCAAAAGACGATTTAATCAACGCTTCAAAAATATCAATGGTCAGTATAAGTGGATAAAAAAAAAGAAAAGAAAAAGAAATGACAAATTTTAGCAATAATAAATGAACAAAATGTTTCAAGGTTTATCAATCCACAGCGGAGAGTAACGATGTTGAGATTCAACATAAGGTATTTTTGTATATTTATCAATTAAATTTTTTTGTAGTTTAGTTGTGTAGAATGTCATAATGTTAAAATTTTGTATGTGTACGTATGTATTCAGTGTAAAGATATATACATATATCGACATCATACAGTTATACTTATGTAAATATAACTATATATGTAAACATATACATATATACATAAAGTTATACATATATTCAATTCGGTCAGCATATAATGTATTTTATCAGATGTAGTTGTATACAAGTAGTTTAGGGATGAGGCTTTATATACATTTTATAAATTTTTTTTTTATCATTTATATTTTTGTGGTTGATCATTTGTGTTTCTTTGGTTCAACAGGATAGTAGTTTTGTCATCACAAATCTTTCTAAGAAGTCCCCACATGTTGCGTGTTATGTGGAGATGAAGATATTTGATACTTTAAAACAAAAGCTATCCAACGTTCAGCTTAGAAGATTTATGAAAACATGCTTTGGTCAATACACCACTATGCCGGAATCATGGTTTCAACCCCAATTATTTAGGTGCGCTATGTTCCTTGAGTTGAAAACCAGTTCAACGGATGCTATGATATTGCAATTTAACGAAAACACGTTAAGGTTTTCATTAAGGGATTTTGCAATTATATCTGGTCTGAACTGTGTTGCTTTCAAAGGTGATTTTGTATTCGACACAAGTATGCCGAATAGATTAATGCAAACGTATTTTGATGGTGAAGAATAACCATACAAAGCAATGTTATTTCAGGCATTTGAGGATAAAGTATGGGGTCAGAATGACGATGACGCTTTGAAGATTGTTATTCTCTATTTCGTTCATTATTTTATTATGTCTGACGAGATGCATACTGTTCGAGTTTCAAGAATTTATTTTTATGTGGTTGAGCATGAACGATACATGAATTACTGTTGGGGTAAAGAAGCTTTCGAAGAGCTTGCCAAGTCCATATCAAGAAAGCTGACCTCCGATGAATAATATTATCGACTTCATGGCATGCCATACGCTATACAAGTATGGATGTATGAGTGTTGCTCGAATGTTGATAAGCAACTTGCCAAAAGGGTTGGTGATCGAATTTCGAGGTTGCTTAATTGAAAAATCATAAAAGACCGTCTACGGTACAAATGACTTATGAAGAACATTTTTATGAGCAAAAAGATAAAATTCAGTGTCTTAGTAACCTCAAACACAAAGTTTTTTATAAGTTAATATTTATTTTTATTCATATATACAAAACTAATTACTAAACCATAATTGATGTCCAGATTTTCTTTCGAAACATCAAGGCATCCGCAAGTGAAATTGCAGCTTTCCAACTCCCACAAAAAATTGTTGACAATGTTACCGTTGTGAAATCTCCAATGAATGATGTTGTTAATTCTGAAGATGCCTTTCAAGATATGCCTCCAATCTCTATTGCTCGTAAAGGAAAAGGTAAAATAGGTGTCTCTGTATCACCCTAAAAAAGAAACCAGAAACAGAAGCAAATGTCATCGGGTGCGTCAATATCGATCAAGACTTCTACAAAGGTGGTTTCAAACGTGGCAGCCTCTAACACATCTCCGCTTTTGGTTAATAAAATAGTCAAAAAGTTCACCTTAAATAAGAAGCTAGTAGAGGAGCAAATTTAGTCACCGCATAGTATTGAACCATCTGTGACCGATACAGCAGTGAAGAAAATCATTCCGATCGATGATCTCAATATTCTTAATCAGAAAGTCGATGCACTGGAGAGTTATGTAAGTATATTATAATCATCTTCAAATTTTAGAAAAAATCATATTATTAAATTATCAATGCAAATTTATTATATACAATGTAGGTGAAGTCAGAATTTCAAAGTCTGTGCAATTTGATAAATGCCAACCATAAGATCGTCATTGATGCTATCAAAAGTAAAGATATTGGCGAGAAGGTATGATGTATAAAAGCATTATTTTTGAATAATTCATACATAATTTAAATAATGATTTGTAATACATATTAGGATTTCATAAAAAATTCGTCGGTTGATGAGCAAGGAGAAATTCTATCCATGAATATGCATTGTGCTCCTGGCAGTAACAATTATTCAAAGGTTACTATTTTTGAGATGATATAATATGTATTTACGACATATATTATTATGTACATATATGTAAGACCCCACAAAATTCCAAGCTTTACTCAGTCCGTTAAAGCTTAAAAAGAGGTCCCAGACTTAGAAACTTCAGCTAAGTGGTTACACTTAAATTTTTTATTTTAGCCTTCATAAGTTGGAAATATTATTTCTCGACCCATACGGCCCTTAAATGTCGATCTTTAAGTTGATTCATGATCAACTATGTTAGTAGGTGTGCCTGAACAAGTTTTGGATTTTTCAGACCGCATTTAGGCCACGTTTGAGGTCTCAAAACAGTAGACCAACGCGATCTTTGCGCGCCGCGTCGCCTATCGCGTTGGTTAACATTATTGCAGGTTGCCAGAGTCAAAAGTACTATGTCTCGACGCGATCATGACGCGATGCATCGAGTATCGCGTTGATGCCATCGACGCGCCGCGTCGAGCAGCGCGTCGGCACCCAGTTTTCCAGTCATTAAAATAGCCGCGACCCCAGGGTTATTTCAGTCTTTTTCCCACTCTTATATAACCCTAAAACACATGATTCATCCATATTTCACTCAAACTATAGTGGTTTCTCTCAATTTCTCTCAAGAACAAGTTTAGGATTTCCAATTGAAGATCCAAAGTCAAGAAAATTCCACCACCAATCTTCGTAAAATCAAGAACTAAGGTATGTTAGATGTTGATTCTTGGGTTCCTTCCACCCAAGAAGTTCAAGAATTCTTTTCTAAATTCAAAGATTATATATTTATGAGTTTTCATGATTCATGTGAATTGAAATTGAAGTTCATGCTGTTATTGAGTTTTAATTCATGTTTTATTTACAAAGTTACAAGTTTCGATCCTAGTATGTGATATTTATGTGATGTTCATGATAAACCCCTTCAAGATGCATGTTGATTGATGTAACCATGTTAATTAGGTGTATTGAATAAAGTATGTTCCCCATATATTTGATAAAATGCTTATGTGACGGAAATAGAGTCATTATAGCATATTGACAAGAAATCCCCAATTGTGTATAAGTTAATGCATGCCAAGTGTTTGTTGAAAGGCCTTAGTGAATGAATTACGATATGTTGCATGCATTCCTACTCATGTGCATTCCTTATTGAATGAATTATGAGATAATAGTATGCACTCCTTATATGTTTACATGTTTAAGACTTCTAAGTGCTTGAAGAGATGCCTCATTGATTGTGTTGTGAATGATAGCCTATACCATGTTATGTACGAGTTGTCCTATTTTGTATTATTTATGTTATCGAGTCCTGGGGGTATTTATACCCGACAAATTAGTTGCTTGTCTAGAGCCAGTGTCAGTTTCACGATAATGTGAGTCATGCCATGATTAGTAGTACTCTCAGTTAGTTACAAAACTCAGATAGTTACAAAACTTAGGAAATCTCAGTAATCTCAGTATCAGTAGCATTCCAGCTTCAGTTCAGTAATCGATTCAAAACTCAGTAATATTCCGTCAGTTAATGGAACTCAGTGAATTTTGTTTAGCTTAGTCAAACAAATACGATCAGTAATCGTTCAGTCAAGCCTAGTATAAATTAGTAATCAGTTCAGTGTCTTCCAGTTGGGAGTAGGATTCAACACCGAGCAAACCTAGGGATGGGGGATCACCCGCTAGATAGGACTGAGGTCCCTAGAAGCAATCCCTAAGTTCCTGAACTACGTAGACATGAGATGTCACCCGTTAGATAGGAATGACATACTCGGGGATCATCCGCTAGTACAGGACTGATCTCAGGGATCACCCGCTAGATTAGGACTGACTCCATAATAGTTGTCTTTACCCGTGGCACGGTATTGACACCCTTCCAGATGGGGTTACAGGTTGGACCCCACTAGTTCAAATTCGGGGCATGTCGGTTAGATGACTACCTCCCACAGCCTCAGCTTCAGAATCAGTCTCAGTAAAAAAACTCAGTTCAGTAGCATAGATTCAGGACTGTTAGATACAATCACTCATTAGTATTATCAATGGATTTAGATATTATCCGCTAGATAGAACTGATCTCAGATTTAGTCAAGCAGTATTAGTATCAGTACCAACAGATTCAAAGATCACCCGTTAAATAGGACTGATCTCAAATACAGTCAATTAGTATCAAGTACCATTAGATTTAGAGACCACCCGCTAGATAGGACTGATCTCAGATTCAGTTAGTCCTCTTCATTATCAATATAATCAGAGATTACCCGCTAGATAGGACTGATCTCAACCTCAGTCAATCAGCTATCAGTATTAGTAGACTCAAACATCAGAAATCCAGTTATTAGAATTCAGTATTCAGTGTTACTACGATTTTAGTTATAGTTTATGCACTCATGCATGTATCCTCATTTAGTAGTCTCATGTTATTCAGTCAGTATTGTTCATGCATATGACCCATTGCATTCAGCCTTACCTCATCTAGCGTACCAGTACATTCCCATATACTGACGCATACTTTTCTCTTGCGCTATGGTATTTTATACCATAGGTTTAGAAGCACGAGATCCAGAGCACCTTTAGCAGTTCAGATTTAGCCAGCAGCAGTAGACTTAGCAGTGAGTCCTCATCATTCGAGGATGTATCTTATTTATTTATTGCATCAGATTCATTATTTTGGTAGACGGAGTTAGTTGGGAGATTGTCCCATCAACTCTTTATTCAGACAGTTTAGAGGCTTTCAGACTACAGTATTTTTCAGAATAGTTGTTCAGAAAGATGTATCATTATTCAATTTTTAGTTGTATTTTAGATATTTGAACCTTATGGCAAGTTTTTCACTAGTTTTCTGCATTTTTTACAGTGTATTATTCAGTGCTTAGTTACAAATATCAGTCAAGGATTAACTTATGGTCCTTCAGGATTATGAGCACCGTGTAGCCTCCGGGGTACCAGACTCGGGGCGTTACAATATAGTGGTTGTTTCTTGATGTATGTCATGTTATTCAACGAACACATACCCATAAACCTGATAAGATAGTATATATATGTCAAATTAAATATTCATACATATACCTATATACTATTAGACTTTTTTGTTGTTTAGTTGTATAGAATGTCATAATGTTAATGTGTTGTATGTGTACGTTTGTATTCTATGTAAAAATTTATACATATATTGACATAATATAATTATACTTAATTATATATAACTGTATATGTACATATATACATATATATATATATACAAATATACACATATTTAATTCTGCCATCATATACAATTTTTATGTTTGTTCTGATATGCAGTGTTAATACATTTGTAATACATATATGTATAATGATATGTTGGACTATTGGATTGAGACTATTGCTTATGAAAATATCTTAAATTGAGCCACAATCTTAATGTATGAAGTACTAACTTACCCATATTCCTTGTTATCAGAGTTATATGGACGTCAATGGCACTCCTTCCCGTTTGAATGTTCCTGTTGTACGTGAGCATGATGCGAACATAATTGTTTAACTTGAGAAGCCCATTGGTGAGGTATTCTTTGCTAAGTTGTAGATTTAGTATTACTTTTTTATTCTTATCATTTTTTCAATTATACTTAGTCATTTATTTTTAAGCAATGAATTGATTCTATATATCTTTTTTTTTTATTTCTGAATTGAATGTTCAAAATACTGAAATTCGTACTGAAGAGTTAATTGACGACTTGAAAAGCATGGACAGTGGTCATGAAGATGTTGAAATAAAAGATCAGTTATTCGACCCGATGGAAGTACATGTACTTTTAATTGAATTAAGTTTAAGAGATGATATAATATGTATTTACGACATATGTTCTTACGTACATATAGCAGTTGTTTCTTGATGTATGTCATGTTATTCAACGACCACATACCCACCAACCTGATAAGATAGTATATATGTGTTAAACTAAATATTCGTACATATACCTATATATATATGTCTATATATATATATATGTCTATATATATATATATGTCTATATATATATATATGTCTATATATATATATATATATATACACACACATACATACATACACACAAATATACACATATTTAATTCTGCCATCATATACAATTTTTATATTTGTTCTGATATGTAGTGTTAATACATTTATAATACATTTATGCATAGTGCATATCTTCATTTCAAGTTAAGTTTTGTATTTTTATGTTGATCTTGTATATACATTTATAGATTTATAATGCATATATACACACAGTTGTATCTACATATGTCTACATGTTTTTATGATTATATTGGCATATGCACATAGAAATACATATGAATATATATTGGACTACTGAATTGAGACAATTGCTTATTTCTATATCTTAAATTGAACCACAGTCTTAATGTACAAAGTACTAACTTACCCATATTTCTTGTTATCAGAGTAATATGGACGTCAACGGTACCCCTTTCTGTTTGAATGTTCCTGTTGTACGTGAGCATGATGTGAACATAAATGTTCAACTTGAGATGCGCATTGATAAGGTATTCTTTGCTCAACTCCAGATTTAGTATTACTTTTTTTTTTGCTTATCATATTTTCAATTATGCTTAGTCATTTATTTTTAAGCAGTGAATTGATTTTATATATCTTCTTTTTGATTTCTGAAATGTGTAGAAGTCGTTACTAAATTCACACTTTTCTTTTTAATGAAATTTTTGGATGACATTTTAATGAACTTTTATTTACTAGGTTCTGAATATAGAATCAATTTTGAAGGTTCAAAATGCTGGAACTTATATTGAAGAGTTAACTAACGACTTGAAAAACATCGACAGTGGTCATGAAGATATTGCAAAAAAAGATCAGTCATTCGACCCGATGAAAGTACATATACTTTTAAGTGAATTAAGTTTATACTATTCTTCATTTATTTACCTTATATTTATAATCATTACTTTCATGTTTGTTTTAGGCGGATGAAACTAAAGTTGATTGTGTAGAAGGTGATCATTCTCATATAGATGTACAACACGATCTTCAGATTATTGCAGCCTCGGTTCACATGGAAGATCCAATCAAAATCGAGCATCCAAAGTCAATTCAGGATGAAACAGATTGGGCTGTTCAAAACTGAACCGTATCCGATAAGCCATCAGCAAAATTAACTTATTGGCTTAATAGTATTGGCTTATCGGATAAATGGTTGGTGAACAAATTAAATTTTTTTAATTAATGGATTATTGGTGTGGGGGTGGATTACACAATTTTCTTATTGGATAACCCGTTAAGAATTACCATATATACTTATATTTTTTACCTAGATATATGAAATATATATTATATTATATTATATTATATTATATTATATTATATTATATTATATTATATTATATTATATTATATTATATTATATTATATTATATTATATTATATTATATTATATTATATTATATTATATTATATTATATTATATTATATTATATTATATTATATTATATTATATTATATTATATTATATTATATTATATTATATTATATTATATTATATTATATTATATTATATTATATTATATTATATTATATTATATTATATTATATTATATTATATTATATTATATTATATTATATTATGTTATATTATATTATGTTATATTATATTATGTTATATTATGTTATATTATATTATGTTATATTATGTTATGTTATATTATGTTATGTTATGTTATGTTATATTATGTTATGTTATATTATGTTGTGTTATATTATGTTATATTATGTTATGTTATGTTATATTATGTTGTGTTATATTATGTTATATTATGTTATGTTATATTATGTTGTGTTATATTATGTTATATTATGTTATGTTATATTATGTTGTGTTATATTATGTTATATTATGTTATGTTATATTATGTTGTGTTATATTATGTTATATTATGTTATGTTATATTATGTTGTGTTATATTATGTTATATTATGTTATGTTATATTATGTTGTGTTATATTATGTTATATTATGTTATGTTATATTATGTTGTGTTATATTATGTTATGTTATATTGTGTTGTGTTATATTATGTTATATTATGTTATGTTATATTATGTTGTGTTATATTATGTTATGTTATGTTGTGTTATATTATGTTGTGTTATATTATGTTATGTTATATTATGTTGTGTTATATTATGTTATATTATGTTATGTTATATTATATTATGTTATATTATATTATATTATGTTATATTATATTATATTATGTTATATTATATTATATTATATTATATTATATTATATTATATTATATTATATTATATTATATTATATTATATTATATTATATTATATTATATTATATTATATTATATTATATTATATTATATTATATTATATTATATTATATTATATTATATTATATTATATTATATTATATTATATTATATTATATTATATTATATTATATTATATTATATTATATTATATTATATTATATTATATTACATTATATTACATTATATTATATTATATTATATTATATTACATTATATTACATTATACTATATTATATTACATTATATTACATTATATTACATTATATTACATTATATTACATTATATTACATTATATTATATTATATTATATTATATTATATTATATTATATTATATTATATTATATTATATTATATTATATTATATTATATTATATTATATTATATTATATTATATTATATTATATTATATTATATTATATTATATTATATTATATTATATTATATTATATTATATTATATTATATTATATTATATTATATTATATTATATTATAGTAAAATTTAAACTCAAACCTAACGGATCTAAATTCTAACTTAAAGCCCATCCCTAATTAATCCTAAACAGTAAAGTACTTACTAACTAGTAACTACTAAAGTTATTATTTATTCAAGTACAAAAGGTCAAAACTCATAACCTGTTCATTGCTTTGGTTTGCTTTGCCGACTCAAATCAAAAGTACTCAACAGTTGCCAAAGCTTTAAAGAGATTTAGCACTAGTATTTCTGTTGTCAGTGTCACTGTGAAAAGAAAAGAATGTTCTATTCTTTTTTGTTTTCTGGTTTTGAGACACATTCAAGTAGGAATTATGGATGTACGATAAATCGTCTGATAACCTTCCGATAATTATTTATCCATTACCGAACCAACCGATATCTTATCGATTGGATAGTGAATTTGTATATTTTAAAACCGATAACCGTTAAGCCAAACCGTTAAGTGTAATGGTCCATCCAATCCGTCCGATAAGCAGCCCTAGAAACAGAGTCTCAGTGTACGTTTCCTGATGAATTACCCCCAAGTTTGAATACTGAAAAATGTATCATAGATATGCACAGAAGAAAACTGGCAGGAGAAACACCAAAACTACCCCCGAATCAGGTCGATGAAAAACATCTCCTTATATGACTGATTTTGGATTTGGATCTAGTAAAACAATAAGTTGATTATTTTTATAGTTGTGATATACTATAAAAATTTTATTATTTAATTAATGTTTAATTTTCAGGTAGCTTATCAAGTATGCCTGAGGTTTTTGGTACAAAACATTCATTCGTATTCAATACCATATATGGGCCACACAATCAGAATTTATACAACCAGTTTTTGAGTTGGGTACTTGAAGGAAGACTAAAGAAACACACTTCCAAGTATGTTATTTGTACCTTACTAATTTAGATAACATAAGTATTATATGTGTCAAACTAAATATTTATACATATAAATCTATACTATTAGAATTTTTTATTGTTTAGTTGTATAGAATGTCTTAATGTTAAAGTATTGTATCTGTAAGTTTGTATTCTGTGTAAAAATTTATACATATATTGACATAAAATAATTATACTTATTTATATACAACTATATTTATACAAATATACATATATTCAAATCTGCCATCATATACAATTTTTATGTGTGTTCTAATATGTAGTGTTAATTCATTTATAATTCATATATACATAATGCATATATTCATTTAAATTTAAGTTTTGTATTTTTTATATTGATCTTGTATATACATGAAAAATAATTTTACTTCGGTTGGAGTTCTGCCAAGGATCACTACTTGAGCAAAAAATTAGTCATCAATCCATCTATATTCTTTGGTGCTGAATCAGTTGGGGATAAAAACTGATTCTATATGCTATTATTTCCCAATCAATTATTGAATGACTCGGTTAGTTGATATTTTTTTTTTGTTAATTCAGCTGAATGCATTACACATTTACTCATTATGTGAACCATAATAATTCTTTCTGTGTACAACACATTGATGTGATTCTGTAT
Organism: Capsicum pubescens; assembly: GCA_030864215.1. NCBI lineage: Eukaryota > Viridiplantae > Streptophyta > Magnoliopsida > Solanales > Solanaceae > Capsicum > Capsicum pubescens. The sequence goes on along the minus strand of CM061544.1, from coordinate 284,115,653 downwards.
TACTTGCGTAAGAAATTCAAGTACGAGCCGAATAGTCAATACAAATACAGTACAGTTAACTATTTATTCATGACAACATTATAGAATATTTTTGACAAGTATGCAGATAGTACAAGGGGGTATAATCTGGCAAATCAAAAGTTGACAATCGTCGAATACATCAGTGGATTTAGACTCCATGCTTCTGTACCTTGGCATACTGTGAATTACATTTTTATTCCAGTTAATGTTGGCAGAATACATTGGTTGTTAGTTGTTCTATCATTCAATGATAGATATTTACACGTGTATGACTCTCTTAGTTCTGCTCGTCATGATGCATGTGTTGCCTTTGAAATGAAGAAGCTATCAGAATTGTTACCTACATATCTAACAATTTACGATTTCTACTAAAAAAAAGTTATTGATTTAACCTCACATCCCTAGTACATTTATCGCGAAGAATCTTCCCTAGATGGGGTATTCATGGATAATTTACCACAACAATCTCGTAGAAGCTTGTAATTTGTTATTTCAATGCTTTTTATTCTATTAATTTTTTAAAATACAAAGATGTATTCTGATAGCAGTATTTACTGTTAAGAAAATTGATTCAGGGATTGTAGAGTCTTCATTGTTGCATATGCGGAGTATCTTGTCCATGAAAAAGGTATACCGCCTGAATATTTTGATGCAAAAACTTTTCGTACCTGTTATGCTGCTCTTCTATGACATCATGGGACTCAGAAGAATGAAATTGACGCAGTTAGTGATGATAAGAGCCTGAACAGGACAGTGAGGCCTCAGTTTGAGTGTGAAAGTAGTGACATGATAATTATCCCTTAGACAGTACAATGTTTCTCCATTTTGTTGGTTTTAGTTGAAAATACAAAATGATCTTCAATTTATTTTTTTATTCAAATATCGAACATGATCTCAATTTTGTTGGAAATTGTCCAGTGACGTATTTTTTTGAATGCTAATCTAGATTTTGTTATAAGTGTGTTGTTTAAAGAATATTAATAGTACAAATAATAATATGTATGTATTAGGTAATTAAATATGTCTCATAGATGAGCCATGTAATACGTTTTTACAATTGTCTTTGTCTTTTTAGCAATTGAAATCTCTATTGACTAACTAGTGTTTGTTTATAATCATAAATTTATTATGAAAAAAGTTTTTTTTTAATATAAAACTTTGTATATCTATATGTTAATAAATCAAGCCATGATGGTAAATCATCAATCTTTTCAATTGATATTGACAAACCATGTCTTTATATGCACAAATTCAATATCTTAACTTGTGATTGACATTTAATTTGACACATTTACTATCTTGTAGAATATGGTATACATGCATACATATACATATATACATATGATAGATTTTATGATGGTTAGAACCAACGGCATATTACATTAGACTGTATATATGGTTAACAACTACATTACTAATAATTTATTTATACATTTGGAGCTATTCAATTAAAGTTAAACATAAACAAATTAAAATCTATATAGTTATATAAATTCATTTATATAAATATGTCATGTTATTGATCGTTATTTCAAACTAAACATAAGTCATTACTGATTATTTATTTATACATTTGGAGCTATTAAATAAAAGCTAAGCATAATCAAATTAAAATGTATATACTATTTAACTAGTGTACTTTCATACATATATACATACATATCAACAAACATATTTTTTGATATACGTACTAAAAATAAATATATTCATATAAATGTATTACTCATATTATTAAACAATTATATTTTATATAATTTAATTTGATACATATATAATCTTGAAATTGTATAAGCATAAATATATGTATATATACATTTTGAGTATATACAAAAACATATGCATATAATATGGTAAACAACATAATAGTTAGAACTAACAAATTATTACAATAGACTGCATATTGATATAGTTATAATGTAAAGTGAAATATTTATGTAATTTATTTCTTTTAAACATGTCCACTTAGCGTGGAAAATTATAATTTCAATATAATATGCAAACAAAGTATAACAAAATACGTCATGTGATTGATCATTAATTCGAACTAAAATCAGTCACAAGTCATAACTGATATTTTATTCTATAGTTAGAAATATTCAATAAAAGTTAAACATAAACAAATTAAAATGTATAAAATTATTCAACTCGACGTATTTTCCTATACGAATGCATATTGTGACCAGTCATCCCACAAGAACTGCATGAATTAGTGGATTTAGTCTTTTAAAAATCTCCAACTGACTTTTCTCTTTTCTTTGGCCTCCCTTTGACGGCAAAACAATTTAGTTAAATATAAAATCTAGTATCTCCCATATAGACCTATCAGGCAGTGGTAATAGAGGAATCTTATACGTGCCCAACACCGCTACTAGCTTGTATAAGTTAGAGCAGTAATCATCAGCTTCAAAATATTTGCTCTTTAACACTGCATAAGCATGAGCACACGAAATTTCATCAATTTGAAATCTATGGCAAATACATGTCTTCTTCTCCAAACAAACGATATAACGTCTATCTTCATATAGCACAGCATAAACATAGTCTGTTGTAGGTACAACCTGCGATGAATAAATAGTTATATATATGTACATATATGTATATACATATAAGTATATGTATATATGTATGTATTAAAACATAAAGTTAAAATTGTTTATTTCTAATAAATTATTTACCCTCATTCGTGTACTCTTGTCCCCATTTAACTCAAGAAGATCATTGTCTCTCCCGCAAATAGGGGTGCGTGTGAATATCCCAACTTGTCCATTGCTGTGATTCCATCTACCAAATATCTTTCTAACTTCCTCTAAGAAATCATATATAGGCAATTTCCTCGCTTTCTTTAGATGCCTGTTTATGATTTCTACAATGTTTGATGTGAGTGTAAAATCACGATTTATAGTAGCATACACCCTAGTCCACTTGTCATAACCAACCTTCTGCAAGTACTCTTTCACCCTAACATTTATTTGTTCGACCCTCTTCATTAGACTATTAAATTTAGAAATTGTATATGCTTTAGCCATTGCGTAAAACACATCAACTAATTTTGCATACGACTTTCTGAAATTGGTTACGACATTTTTTCATAGATGCCAGATGCAAACATACTGTACAACACCATCATACACCATTGACATAGCCTTTATAATACTCCCGTTCCTGTCGGACACAACACACATATTTGGTTTATACCATGAGCTTCTTTTAACTGCTCAAAGCTGCTCAAAGAACTAATTCCAAGCTTCATAATTATCAAAATTCAATATTTCATAAGCAAGCGGAAATATATGTCCTGCATACTTAAGATATACATAAACCATTCTACAATATATTTTTTCAGATAATGTATTTCAAATAATGTTATATTTACTAACACCTTAACAATGTTTAAAGTGCAATTAATGTATAAATAATAATTAGCAGACTAACCTGCTCAATCAAGTGTACTAGATGACACAAAAGTTTCATTATATATGTCCCTAAGGTGACTTCCATCAACAACAATAATTGGTCGACATGAATCAAATCCTTTAATTAAAGAATAAAGCAATATAAACACATATAGGAATTTACCATCTTCTATTTTTTTATCTGAATGTGTGGAATCAGGGTAAGTTTTTTTTAACATGTATAAATAGCTTGGCAATCTGTTGTATGATGCATACGCTGCACCCCTCAATGAAATCAAAGCTTTCTGCCTAGCCCTCCAGGCCATTGTATATGTCTGATTCAATCCAAGCTCATTCTTAATATCCTCCTGTATGTGTTTCGCCGCATACACTCTTTTATAATTGCATAACTTTTGCTTCACAATGCCTCCAATCAATTTACTACTAACATATTTTTTCTCGTACACACGATCCTTTAAAGGACACGTATGCTCCGGAAGAAATTGGTGAATCTTATAGAAATTGAATTTCTTATTAATGGATGCCATTAGCAACCAATCACATCTCTTCGATTTACACACCAAATTATACCTACGATGTAAAACTTATCTATTAGTAATTTATACTAAAAAAGTTCAGTATTTTAAAAAATTTCAAACCTGATTTGCTAACGTGTACAATTACGTTTACTAAATTCTGTATAAATAGTAACGTATAGTAACAAGTTCTTGAATCTAGTAATACAATAATATGAAAAAGCTTATCGCTATTATGTATACATGAATACATAAATACATTTTTAACATAACAAAAAAACATGTATAATTTTTTTTTTTGAATGTAGCAGGAGACAGGTAGCAAGATGTAATTAAAAATGCACCACGCTGTTTAATACTGCCTGTTAATTTATGCTTCAGAAACTTGAAGAATATATATAGAATATAACACAAATACTTTAATACGACAAATACACTTACCCGACTGCATTTGATTGTATCGTATTGAATTGAAATTTATTTCTGATTGCATAAAGCATCATCACCGACTTTAAAGTGGCTTTTTCCTTATAAACTTGACCAACGAGCACTTTATTGTGATTTGGATCAGAAATAATTGTCTGATCATGTCCATTTATATCAACAACTTCAATTAATGCACCGTGATCTCCAGAATTCCTCTTTTCCTCATCAACGACAGAAATAACGCATTCAATATTCGAGCAATCACTCTCCTTTTTTATGGAATTATCAAATACATAAACACATAATGGATAGTTTCCGAATCTTTTTTCTTCTTTCCGTACCATTACATAAACTGTCAACCCCATGTCGTTATGTATCTCCATTCTTTTACTGCTAAAGTCAACTTTATATTCAACTTTTAATGTTTTAAATTCAACTCGATACAAAGTTGCTTACCAATCAATTGAATCAAACCATCGTATTTTTCTGTTTCTTCAATTGCAATTGTGTTCAACTCATATTGTTCATACTCATTATAATACTCCCTCCGTTCCAAATTATGTGTCATCATTTCCTTTTTAGTCCGTCCCAAAATAAGTGTTGCCTTTCCTTATTAGGCAACTTTTTAAAGACACAATTACCCTTTTACCCTTATTGGTCCCACTTAATTAAAAAAAAGATATTGACACATTTTTTGATAAAGGATAATTTGGTAAACTTTACCAAGTCTTTCCTTTTTTCTTAAACTCCGTGTCCGGTCAAATGGCGATACATAAAATGGGACGGAGGGAGTAGTTCCATACGCCTGAATGCTTCAGAATAATTGGTAATTGTACCATTTTTAAAAAAATACTTTGTCAACAAATACATTATGTAAATTATCAGTAACTATGCATTCAAAATAAACAAACAATTATTAGGTTTCAAAAATAATACAAAATCATGGTTAAATCACAAATTGAAATTGCAGTATACATAGATTAGCGTATTTAGAAAAAAACAACAAATATACCAATATACTCGCAAATTGACAAATTGGGTTTTCAAAAAATCAAATTTCAAGAATTTATAAATAAAATTTGAATTGGAAAAATACCTATTGTTATCGAATAACTCCTCTTTCTTCTCTCAAATCTTCCTAAAATAACTTTTTAGATTTAATACATCCCTTAAATCACTGATAATGAGTTTTCATGCTCAGTAATGGATGAGCAATTAGTGGGAAGTTGGAGTAATTTAAGGAAATTTACTGCTTTCAAATTTCCTTTTTTATCTTTTATTTCAGTTAGGTTATTTTTCTTCTGATTTGTATAATTCTGTTATATATACATATAACTATAAACTACTTTTGCCTATAATTTGTATTTATTAAAATTTTCACAAGGAAGTTAGTTATAGGTCTTTGTAACGGCCCAAATCTGGTACCCAGAATGTTACACGGTGCTCATGACCCCGAAGGACCACAAGCTAACCCATGACTGACATCTGTACCTGTATACTGCATAATATACTGAATAATGCGGAAACATGAACTGAAAGGCCATAAGGTTCACATAACTGAAGTAAAACATAATTTCCAAACCAGGTATGAAATACCCAAAACAACTGAAATAACTGTCTGAAGATAATAGTCTGAAAAACCTCAAACTCTGAACTGTCTGAGTAAGGAGTTGATGGGACATGTCCCCAACTAACTCCAACTAATAAACTAATTAATGAAATAATAGAGAAATAATCATGTCCTTGAAGAATGAGGACTCACTGCTAACTCTGACTGCTGATATCTAGAATCTACTGATGCTCTGGAGCTCGTGTCTCTGAACCTATGGTATAAGATACCATAGCACAAATGCGTCAGTACTTTGAATGTACTGGTATGCATGTGAGGTAAGTTGAATGCATGGGGTTCATATGCATGAACAATACTGGCTAACTGACTAATATGAGCGTGAGAATACATGCATGCATACATAGTAACTATATCTGAAATCGTGATAACAAGAGTATGTTGATGACTAACATGACAAATGACTGAATTTTGATAACTGATAACATGAGTGACTGTATCTGATAGTCCTGAATCTGATGGAACTAGCTGAGTTCTGTACTGTATCTGAGTTGACTGTATCTGACAGTCCTGAATTCTGAAGAACTATCTGAGTTCTTTTAGTGAGACTGATACTGAGACTGTGGGAGGTAGTCATCTAACCGACATGCCTCAAATGATGCATTATAGCTGAATTGGGGTCCAATCTATGCCCTGATTAGAAGGATGTCAATATCGCGCCACTGGTAAGGACAACATGTGAGTGACCCCAATATCACAGGTAACTCTAGTAAGAACGGTGGGAACCCTCATATAGTAGGTTAAGCCACCTCATCTACCCTTATATAACAGGCTATGATGTCCCAAACTATGCTGGCTACATAGTTCTAGAACGCAAGAATTGCCTCTAAAAATCACACCCTCATATAACAGGTGAGTTCCCATTCTTGGGTTCGCTCGGTGCTAATTTCTACTCCCATCTGAATAGACTCTGAACATAATTTTTCTAAAACTGAACATGGACTGATTTACTGACTTTCATTGACTGACGGAATACTACTAATATCTGACAACTGACTGAGTTAATGAGATCATGGAGATTTCCTGAGTCATAAGACTGTCTGAAGTCTAAAGATCATAGCTTGACTGAGAGCATCATGGAAATATGACATGGCTCTAGGCACATAGCTAATATTTCAGGTACAAGTACCCCCAGGACTCGATAGAAGGAAACTGACAAAGCATGACCTACTTGAACACATCACTAAAATCATGATCCATAATGCATTTATTGAAGCATTTCATCAAACATGTGATATGCATAAACTTGTACATACATGGAGATTTCATGATATCATGCTAGTTGGGCATTTTTCTTCATCTTGGCATTTAATCAAACACATGGTAGGCGTAGTATGTGTAAACAATATTATACAACAATTAAACATCATGATTCAATTCTAATTTCAACATTCAAGGGTTTAATCATAGGTTTACATGAATCTACATCTATACTAATCAAATCCACATAAAATTTATCCCCCAACATGGAATAGAATTCAATTACTCATTATCAACATGAACAAGAGCAGCCCAATCATGAAATTCATAAAGAAAATCTATAAACTTTAGCTTTGAAAAGATATTCTTGGGCTTTATGGACTAAAGGATTCCATGAATGAACACTATGCATACCTGGGTTGAGTTTCTTGAAGTTCTTGAACTTGAAGAATTTGAATCTCTTAGTTCTTGAAGAAGATTTGGATTTTGTTCTTGGAGATTAATGTTAGAGAGAAAACCCTAGTTTTGTTGTTGTGAAAGAATGATGAACAAATAAGCTAAGTTCGGATATAATTGGGTATATAAACGGGTGGTAAAAGACCAAAAATACCCCTAAAAATGTCTTAAAAATAACTGAACGGGACCTGCGACGGCTCGTACGACGGTCCGTCGCTGGCTCGACGGTCCGTCATTCCGACCATCATATGTGGACCTGAATAGGGTCTCACTTCCTTGGCTGCAATGGCTTGGGCGATGGTCCATCTCAAGTTCGACGGTTCGTCAACCTTTCCGTCGCACCTTATCCAAAAGGTGGTCTCACTGTTTCCCTTGTGATGGCCTGAGCGACAGTCCGTCGCTAGTCCAAAGGTCCATTGGCCTGGGACGTTGCTCCTAGGAAGAAGGTAGTCTCAACTGTCTCGCTGCACAGTCATGGACGACGGTCCGTTGTCCTCACCATCGCACCTGGGCGGTTTTACTGCCTTCTGTATTTTGGCCATAACTTTCTCCTCCGATGTTGAATTTTGATGAACTTGGTATCGTTGGAAAGCTAATTCAATTTCCCACGTGAAAAACAGTGAAAATATTAAAAATACCACATTTGAAAAAGTGTATTTATATTTCAAAGTAGCTTCTAACATTCTTGAGATGATTTCAAGCTAAGAAAAAGTACGGGGTATTACAATATCTCCCCCTTGAGAACATTCATCCTCGAATGAGACTGAGAGTGAGGGAAGAAGATAACCTACGTACATACTAAATATAAATAACTGGAACATAATCTCATGACTGACATCAATGATAACTGAACATATCATACTGAACATGCATATCTGATGCATGTTTAACTGATTTATGAATGCATGACTGGGTGTTCTGGTGAACTAAGTTTCTCACAATGAGAATGCATGTCTGATGCATAATTATATAACTAAGTTGATACATGAATGCATGACTGAATATGCAATGGTATTTAATACCAAGTTTGTGACAAACACTGAACATGAAATTGAGTAAGCTCTAGGAGAACTGTTACCTTGGGCTTGATCTGAGTTGGCGGAGAAGAGGTGAGGATACTTGGTACGAATGTTTGCTTCTTTTTCCCAAGTATCTCCCTCGACGGACTGATTTCTCCAAAGAACCTTAACTAGAGGGACTTCTTTGTTCCTCAATCTATGAGTCTGATAGTCTAGGATTTCAACTGGAATCTCTTTATAAGAGAGGCTGTTCTGAACATCGATGCTCTGAATAGGGACTACAACTGCTGGGTCACCTATACATTTCTTGAGCAAAGAGACATGGAAGACTGGATGAACTGAGGCTAGATCTAAAGGCAAATCGAGCTCATAAGCTACATTGCCAAAACGACTAAGAATATTGAAGGAACCGATATATCGGAGACTGAGCTTTACCTTCTTGCCGAACCTCTTCACTCCCTTCATGGGAGATATCTTTAGATAGACATAGTCACCAATATCGAACTCGAGATCTTTTCTATGAACATCTGCATAAGACTTCTGTCGGCTCTGAGAAGCCCGAAGTCTTTCTCTGACCAACTGGACTTTTTCTAAGGAGTCGAATACCAAGTCAGGCCCTACGACTGAGGCCTCACTAACTTTGAACCAACCAATTAGAGATCTACATCTCCTACCATAGAGAGCTTCGAATGGAGCCATCTTAATACTGGAATGATAGCTATTGTTGTATGCAAACTCAATCAAAGGAAAGTGGTCATCCCAACTACCCTTGAAATCAATTGCACACGTCCTTAGCATATCTTCTAAAGTCTGAATTGTCCTTTCTGCTTGACCATCTGTCTGAAGATAAAAGGTTGTACTAAGAGGAACTTGGGTACCAAGACCTTTTTGGAATGCTTTCCAGAAATGAGAGGTGAACTGGGTACCTCTGTCTGACATAATAGATAGTGGAACATCGTGCAATCTGACCAACTCCCTGATGTAGAGTTTGGCATAATCCTCGGTTGAATAAGAAGTATAGACTGGAAGGAAATGGGCTGATTTGGTCATTCTGTCTATGATGACTCAAACTGAATCATACTGATGACGAGTTCGAGGCAAACCCATCATGAAGTCCATGTTCACTTCTTTCCACTTCCAAGTAGGAATAATGAACTCCTGCATAGGACCACTAGGTTTTTTATGCTCTATCTTAACTTGCTGATATGTAGAGCACTTAGCCACAAACTCTGCAATATCTCTCTTCATCCCACTCCACCAATAGATCTCCCTCAAGTCGCGGTACATCTTTGTGGCCCATGGATGAATAGAGTAGCGCGCACCATGCACTTCTGCAAGAATTTGCTGCCTTAAGTCATCTACACCTGGAACACAGAGACGACCCTGACAACGCAGAACACCATCTCCCCCTTAGGATAAAACCTCTATTTTCTGATTCTGAACTGACTCTTTCAACTTGACAAAGCTGGGATCTCTATTTTGCTTTTCTTTCACCTCAGAAACTAGAGATGATTCTGAACTACTCTGAACCCATATATCGCCCTCTGAAGAATCGACTAAGCGAACGCCTAGTCTCGCAAGCTGATAGACTTTCTGAGCTAACTTCTTCTTACTATCCTCAAAATGAGCAACACTACCTATGGACAGTCTACTGAGAGCGTCATCCACTACGTTGGCCTTTCTTGGATGATAAAGGACACTCATGTCATAATCTTTCAAAAGCTCTAACCACCTTCTCTGATGAATATTGAGATCTTTCTGAGAAAAGACATACTAAAGACTTTTATGATCTGTGAACACATCTACATGAACACTATATAGGTAATGCCTCCAAATCTTTAAGGAAAATACTACGGCTGCTAACTCAAGATCATAAGTAGGGTAATTCTTCTTATGGGGCTTAAGCTGTCTGGAGGCGTAGGCTATGACCTTACTATACTGCATGAGGAAACAACCTAAACCCACTATGTATGCATCACAATACACTACGAACCCATCTAAACCATCTGGTAATGCTAAAACTGAAGCTGAGGTGAGTCGAGTCATCAACTCCTAAAAACTCTTCTCGTAAGGATCTGACCACTGGAACTTGACTTTCTTCTGAGTCAATTTGGACATAAGGGATACAATAGAAGAAAATCCCTCAACAAACCGCCTGTAATAGCCAGCCAAACCCAAGAAACTCCTAATATCTGATGGAGAGACAGGGAGAGGCCAGTTTCTTATTGCTTTGGTCTTTTGAGGATCTACTCTAATGCCATCACCAAAAAAAATATGACCAAGGAATGCTACTGACCTTATCCAAAACTCGAACATACTGAATTTAGCGAATAACTGATGATCTCTGAGAGTCTGAAGTGCTATTTTGAGATGGTATGCATGATCTCTCTCACTGTGGCAATAAACCATAATATCATCTATGAAGACTATGACGAACATGTCCAAGTACTGCTTGAACACCCGGTTCATCAAGTCCATGAAAGTGGATGGGGCATTGGTAAGACCAAATGACATAACTAATAATTCGAAGTGACCATACCAAGTACGGAAAACTATTTTCGGAATGTCATATTCTCTGACTCTGAGTTGATGATAGGCGGATCTGAGGTCTATCTTGGAGAAATAGTTTGCACCCTAAAGTTGGTCCAACAAGTCATCGATTCTAGGAAGAGGATACTTATTCTTGACTGTGACTTTATTGAGTTGACAGTAATCAATGCACATTCTAAGAGAACCGTCTTTCTTGCGCACGAATAAGACTGGTGTGCCCCACGAGGAAATGCTGAGTATGATGAATCCCTTATCTAAGAGATCCTTCAACTGCTCTTTTAGTTCTTTGAGTTTTGCTAGTGCCATTCTGTATGGCAGAATAGAGATAGGTTGAGTATCCGATAGAAAATTAATACCAAAGTCTATTTCCCTTTCGAGAGGAATTCTTGGAAGATCTTTGGAAAAAACATTTGAATATTCATTTACAACTAGAACTGATTCAAGACTGGGAGTTTCGAAAATAGTATCCTTAACTCGAACAAGATGATAGACACATTCCTTAGAAATCATTTTTCGTGCCTAAAGGTAGGAAATAAGCTAACCTCTGAAAGCGGATACACTACCCTTCCACTCTAGGATGGGTTCATTCAGAAACTGAAATTGAACTATTCTATTTCTATAGTCAACTATGGCATAGCAGGAATGAAGCCAATCCATGCCGAGAATGACATCAAAATCAGTCATCTCTAATTTGACTAAGTCTGCTGAAGTGACTTTCTGAGATATCATAATCGGGTAGTTCCTGTATACCCACCGAGCTATGATGGTTTTACCTAATGGGGTAGAAACTGAAAAGGGCTCTGCTAGAATTTCGGGACTAACTCTGAAATCGACTGCTATATAAGGAGTGATAAAAGACAAAAAAGCTTCTGGATCTAGCAAAGTGTAAACATGCACATGAAAGATCTGTAACGTAATGGTAACCACATCAGGAAAATTTTCCTGATCTTGTTGGGATTAAAGAGCATAGAGACGATTTAGGCGTTGCCCACTAGTAGCACTGGAGGTAGCACCCTGCTGATTTAGGCGACCGAACTGAGCTGAGAAACGATTCTGTTGACCCTGAGGACCTGGCTGACGACAGTCTCTGACTCTGTGTCCTGTCTTGCCACTTCCAAAACAAATACCACTGCCAACTCTGCAAATACCCTGATGGTGCTTGCCACCAGCCTGGCAAAGAGGATAGGTGCGGGCACTGCTAACACTGCCCTGGGACTTAGAGCCTGGCGCTCTATCTTTTCTACCCTCTCTAACTTTAGGAAATGGAGCACTGGTTGAAGAAGGAGATGGAACTAATAACTTAGGACGAAACTGAGGACGGTTTCCTCCTTCTGACTTAAGCTGAGCAAAGTTGAAACTTCCTGACCTTGCTCTTTTATTTTGCCTCTCCCTTATCCTAACTTTTTGCTTCTCTATCTGCTGGGCATGAGTCATGAGCCTGGCTAAAGTCATGTCACTATTTAGCATGGCGGATCTGCACTCATTAACCACACTATCGTTCACCCCTAAAACAAACTTACTCATCCTTGCCCTACTATCTGCAACCACATGAGGGGCATATCTGGCTAATTGAGTAAACTTAAGAGAATACTCTTTCACTGTCATATTGCCCTGCCTGAGGTTGATGAATTATAGCACCTTAGCTTCTCTAAGATCTAGGGGAAAGAATCTATCAAGGAACGCTGAAGCAAACTCCTCCCACTCAACTGACCCTGCATCGTCTGGCCTCTCTGACTTTCACTGCTTGAACTAAGTATGAACCACATCCAGCAACTGATATGCAGCTAGATCAACACTCTCACTAGACGTAACCCCCATTATGTATGTAATCTTCTGCACTTGATCTAGGAATTCCTGAGGGTCCTCGTCTGTCTTAGACCCAAGAAAGGATGGAGGATTCATTTGGGTGAGGTCGCAAATCCTGGATGCATCTGAATTGGCCACTGGATTAGCCGGAACGATAGCTGGTTGTTCATTCTGAGAAGCAACTGACTGAGCTAGAGTAGTGAATGGAGTCCTGAACTCCGCATGAGAAACATGTTAGTCCAAGGGGTCTTCTTGGACAGGATGGATTCTTCTCTTGGGAGGCATGTTCTGAAATAAGGAGAAGAAATAAATTAGACTGAGAGATTAGATTGAGATTATGCTCACTGGCACGACATGAATACTGAAAGAAGGAAAACTATTCCTAAAACATCTTATAGCCTCCTGCACATATATGTGGCGCGCAACACACCCATGTACAAGACTCTACTAGATGCAGCTTTCAGACTTTCTAGGACTCTATTGAACCGTAGGCTCTGATACCAAGTTTGTAACGCCCTAAATCTGGTACCCAGAATGTTACACGGTGCTCATGACCCCGAAGGACCACAAGCTAATTCATGACTGACATCTGTACCTGTATACTGCATAATATACTGAATAATGCGGAAACATGAACTAAAAGTCCATAAGGTTCACATAACTGAAGTAAAACATAACGTCAAAACGGGGTATGAAATACCCAAAACAACTGAAATAACTATCTGAACATAATAGTCTGAAAAGCCTCTAACTAACTGAACTGTCTGAGTAAGGAGTTGATGGGACATGTCCCCAACTAACTCCAATTAATAAACTAATTAATGACATAATAGAGAAATAATCATGTCCTTGAAGGATGAGGACTCACTGCTAACTCCGACTGCTGATATCTGGAATCTACTGATGCTCTGGAGCTCGTGTCTCTGAACCTATGGTATAAGACACCATAGCGCAAATGCATTAATACTTTGAATGTACTGGTATGCATGTGAGGTAAGATGAATTCATGGGGTTCATATACATGAACAATACTGGCTAACTGACTAATATGAACGTGAGAATACATGCGTGCATACATAGTAACTATATCGGAAATCCCGATAACAAGAATATGTTGGTGACTAACATGACTAATGACTGGATTTTGATAACTGATAACATGAGTGACTATATCTGACAGTCCTGAATCTGATGGAACTAGCTGAGTTCTGTACTATATCTGAGTTGACTGTATCTAACAGTCCTAAATTCTGAAGAACTATCTGAGTTCTTTTACCGAGACTGATACTGAGACTATGGGAGGTAGTCATCTAACCGACATGCCCTAAATGATGCATTGTAGATAAATTGGGGTCCAATTTGTGCCCTGATTGGAAGGGTGTCAATACCGCGCCACTGGTAAGGACAACATGTGAGTGACCCCAATATCACAGGTAACTCTAGTAAGAACGGTGGGAACCCTCATATAACAGGTTAAGCCACCTCATCTACCCTCATATAGCAGGCTATGATGTCTCAACCTATGCTGGATACATAGTTCTAGAACGTAAGGATTGCTTCTAAGAATCACACCCTCATATAACAGGTGAGTTTCCATCCTTGAGTTCGCTCGGTGCTAATTTCTACTCCCATCTGAATAGACTCTGAACATGATTTTTCTGAAACTAAACATGGACTGAGTTACTGACTTCCGTTGACTGACGGAATACTATTGATATCTGACAACTGACTGAGTTCATGAGATCATGGAGATTTCCTGAGTTATAAGACTGTCTGGAGTCTAAGGATCATAGCTTGACTGAGAGCATCATGAAAATATGACATGTCTCTAGGCACACAGCTAATATTTCGGGTACAAGTACCCTCAGGATTCGATAGAAGGAAACTGACAAAGCATGACCTACTTGAACACATCACTAACATCATGATCCATAATGCATTTATTGAAGCATTTCATCAAGCATGTGATCTGCATAAACTTGTACATACATGGGGATTTCATGATATCATGCTAGTTGGGCATTTTCCTTCATCTAGGCATTTAATCAAACACATGGTAGGCATAGTAGGTGTAAACAACATTATACAACAATTAAACATCATGATTCAATTCTAATTTCAACATTCAAGGGTTTAATCATAGGTTTACATGAATCTACATCTATACTAATCAAATCCACATAAAATTTATCCCTCAACATGGAATAGAATTCAATTACTCATTATCAACATGAACAAGAGCAGCCCAATCATGAAATTCATAAAGGAAATCCATAAAATTAAACTTTAAAAAGAGATTCTTGGGCTTCCTGGACAAAAGGAGTCCATGAATGAACACTATGCATACCTAGGTTAAGTTTCTTGAAGTTCTTGAACTTGAAGAATTTGAATCTCTTAGTTCTTGAAGAAGAATTGGATATTGTTCTTGGAGATTAATGTTAGAGACAAAACCCTAGTTTTGTTGTTGTGAAAGAATGATGAACAAATAAGCTAAGGTCGAATATAATTGGGTATATAAGCGGGCGGTAAAAGATCAAAAATACCCCTAAAAAATGACTTAAAAATAACTGAACAGGACCTACGATGGCTCATGCGACGGTCCGTCGCTGGCTCGATGATCCGTCGTTTCGACCATCATACGTGGACCTGAATAGGGTCTCACTGCCTTGGATGCGACGGCTTGGGTGATGGTCCATCACAAGTTCGATGGTCCTTCAACCTTCCCGTCGCACCTTATCCAGAAGGTGGCCTCACTGTTTCCCTTGCGACGGCCTGAGCGACGGTCCGTCGCTAGTCCGACGGTTCGTCGACCTGGGCCGTCGCTCCTAGGTTGAAGGTAGTCTCACTGCCTCGCTGCGACGGTCCGTCGCTAGTCCGACGGTCCGTCGGCCTCACCGTTGCACCTGGGCGGTTTCACTGCCTTTTGTATTTCGGCCATAACTTTCTCCTCCGATGTCGGATTTTGATGAACTTGGTATCGTTGGAAAGATAATTCAATTTTCCAAGTGACAAAAAGTAAAAATCTTAAAATGTACGGGGTATTCCAGTCTTATACTTCGCCTATATGTAAATTTTTGCCTTTAAAATTAGTATAACCGATAGGATATAAAATTTCCATAAGCCCAAACTTGTGCCATTATTTTTAAAATGGGCCAGGCCACGTCATTTTTCCTAAGAAAAAAAGTTTTGAATTTTTTTTTAAAATATTTCTTTTGTCTGTGGTGTGTGTGTGTGTGTTTGGAGGAGGGGGGGGAGTGTTTGAAATTTTTTATGAAATAATCTTTTTTTTTTAATGGTGGGGAGAGGGGTAGGGTGGGTGAGGGTAGGGTAAGAAAAAGTTTTGAATTTAAAAATAAATAAATTAGGGTGGGTTTGGGATAAGAAAAAAGTTTGAAATTTTTAAAAATAAATTTAAAAGGAAAAATACATAGACAACCCCTGCACTTTTTAACATTTTCCTTATTGACACCTCAATTAGCCCATGTACCTATTGAACCATTTATTCATTCTCAAAGGGTTTTAACTAAACACAAACATCCGACGTGACACTTTTTTAATGTCTGCATTTTTTAAGTGTTGGCCGTGTGAATTGCACCTGCCATGACGTGAAAACTATCACCAATCATAAAATTCCATGTCATCAAAGAGGAAAAGATAAAAATAAAATTAAAAGAAAAGAAAAGTAAATTATTTTTTGCGTCTTCTTCTTTCTATATACTTTATCTCTTTCCACCATTGAAGCACCACTAGCTAATGATATATACTCAATTTCTTCTTTCCTCCCTCTTCTTTCATTATCATCTATTTTTTTCTTACATTCATTCTGTTTTATTTTATTTTGCCTCTTTTAATTTTTCTCACTTTTCAAATACAATTTTTAGTGGGAAGAAAAAAGAGGACCTCATACCAGAGGAAAATCTGAAAATGAAAGAAGGTGAATTGTTTTCATAGTGTAGTGAATGGTGTTGGATGTTTTCCTGGTGAAGTTCATTGTTATTTATGTAATTTGAATTTAAATTTATATTAAAGAAGCCATTGTTGAAAAACTTGAAGGATCAACTTTGAGCTAATTTTGAATTTGAAATTTGATTGAATTTTATTGTAATACAAAAACACCATTGATTCCAGATGCAATTTGAAAGTATAAATATTATGTTTATGGAAGAGGCAGACGGTGGGGGCCATGACAGCTTCAATCTCAGCCTTTTCTTTTCTTCTTTTTAATTTTTTCTATGTGTCTTTTTTTGATTGGTTGTCATTTTTTTGGATTAATTATGACTTCTCACTCTCCTAGTGGAAAGTATATTGCACATGCCATGCCATATCAGTAATTGTACTTAATTGAAATTATTTGTGAATGAATAAAGGGTTCAATAGGTACATGAACTAATTGAGGTACCAATACGAAAAAAGTCAAAAAAATCAGGGGTTTGTCGTATTTTGCTAATTTAAAAATAATCTTTTTTATAGAAAGAAGGGTGTGTGTGTGTGTGGTGGGGGTCGGGGTAGGGTAAAAGGTAAAATAAAATTATATAATATTAAGTAAGAGCATAATTGAAAAGAAATAAACAAACGATGGGATACCACCAAATCGGTGGTTATATAACACTTGATTTGGATGGTGGTTTGCCATGGTTTCATAATGTATGGTACTATATGATATGATATTGTACTGTACAGTATAATACAATACAATGTTTGAATGGATTGTATCGTTACTAATGTTTAATAGAAGTTTTACTTTTTGGTTTGACGGTATGGTACTGTATCGTAAGTAACTGATAAGTTTACTAAAATACACTTAATTATTATAAATATTAAATTTATCAATACTATTAATAAAATAATTTTATTTTTACTAATTTGTCACAAATTATTCCATGTAAATATATAAGTTGTTAAATTCATATAAATTTTAACAAAATCAATACAAGAGTAGATTAAAATAAATGTAATCGGATTCATTTTTTATAGTAACAGATTTTATTTTCTTTTGGTGTTTTAAAATGTGACCAGCAATGACAAATACAAAGTTTGGATGCATCTTTTGTGTATACTACGGGTGTGTTCGGTATGAAATACAAAAAAAAATTCTAAGAAAATAAATTGTTTCTTACTTATTTTCTTGTATTTGTTACACAAAAAAAAAAATATTTTCTAAAATTATTTGTATATATTTAACACAAATCAATGAGAACGAATAGGATAAGGGGGTGAGGTAAGAAAAAATTATGAACTTTTTATTAAAAAAATATTTGGGGTGGGATAGTGGGGTGAAGGATCGAGGGCAGGGGCAGGGGTGGGGTAGAAAAAAAACTTTGAACTTTTTAAAAAATAAATTAAAATACATTTTTTTATGGATGGGTGCATGGGGGGTTAAGAAGTGGTGGTGGGGTAAAAAATCTTTTTTTAAAACTTTTTAAAAAATAAAAAAAATAGTTCAGGAGAGGGGCTGGTAAGTGGGAGCTTTGAGCTAAAAGTGACAAAAGAGTTTGAAAATGAGGTGTAAGTGACTCAAGTCTTAATAATTGAGTGGATGTGACAATTACTTTTTTATGGATTAAGAACGTTGGGGAAATTTAAAAATAACCCACAAGTTTTTAAAGACTTTGATCCAAATGTTTGTTAATATAACGAGAAACGGAGGAAAAAAAGGCGCGTTTTTCTCTCTTCTCATCTGTTGTTGTTTTCTCTCTCTTCGCAATTTTTGTTGTTCGTTATTGGTGCTTCTTTATTCATCATCTTTTATTTTATTATCATCATCTTCTACTTCATTATCATCTTCTACTTCATTGTCATCTTCATCTTCTTCTTGTTGACCATTGTTGTTGTTTTTACCACCACTACTGCTATTTGACCAATTTTTTAGGTGAAATTTTATTTCGTACATCACTTTCCATTTTGTCATTTACTTTATAAGTGACTGTGGGAAGTATAATTATGATTTTAGATGACACTGCTACTGCTGTTTTTTCAACAATGGATAGAGTCCGTTCATGAATACAACATAAGAGCCCACAATTTAAATAGATCACTCAGTCTGTTGCAACAGATAAATATTTTGTTGCAACAAAATACTCATATGTTGGATTCATATTTATTGTCCAATAGTGCCCGTAACATGAATCAAACAGATTGGTAATCTATTGCAATAGAATAATTATCTATTGCAACAGACTAGTTATCTTTTGCAACATATTACTTATCTGTTACAATAGACGAGTAATATGTTGCAATAGAATATTTATCTGTTGTAACAAATAATTATTTTGTTGCAACAGACGAGCAATCTGTTTAGAACAACATAATACGGCTCCTGCCACAAACCCAACAGATGAGTAATCTTTCTATTGCTACTGGATTCAAATTATTCATTAATCGTTAACATGTTTGTTGAGAAAAAGAAATACATAATGAAAATTAAATAAGAATTAAAACGTCAAAGTCGATCAAACATAAATTTTTTATTAAACAAAAATAAATAAAAATACATAGGCTAAAAGAAAAAAAATAATCTAATTATTATTATTATTATCATCATCATCATTATTATTATTATTGCCAGCCGGTCAATCTTCAATCGACAGCAGCAGGGCCCTCCTCAGCCTGCGGATCTCCCGGAGCATCCTTGCTCTCACGGATCCCAACTCCCAGTGCAGGTCATGAACCTGCCTCCGAAGTTCCCATACGACGTCTTGCAGAAAAGCAACGTCCCACATTGGATCAGCCATATCTAGAACACACATGAATTGATAAAAAAACGTACGTAAAAACAAAAGTAAAGAAAATAATTCGAATGTAATACAACCAATTGGGTATATTTGCACACAAAGCAAGAAAAAAACTTACCTGAGTCAGGGAAGAGAAAGTGGTTGAAGGTGTAATATGAACGACAAGATGCAATAAATAAATAGAGTGTAGTAGAATGAACAGGTGAGTAAGAAGGGACTTATTTATAGAGGATTGAATTTGAATGAGTTAGGAAAAAAGGCGCGACTGTTCACCTCCATTTTATTAATTATTTATTTGATTACTGTGAAAAGTTATGACTTAATTAAATCAAACTGTTGACTGACTTTTTGAATATTTTTATAAGTCATGACTTTTCAGCTTATTATTATTAATTAGTTCTTTCCAATAACCGTTTTTATTGAGTTGTGACAATAGATTCTATATCTGTTGCATCAGATAACCCATCTGTGACAACAAATATATCATCTGTTGCAACAAACCTGTTGCATCAGATAATCTATCTATTGCAACATATAATCTATCTTTTTTTTAATAATCATCATATCATTAATCCAAATTTGGTGACTTTTATTACATAAATTAAAAAAATAGATTTTAAAAAAAATTAGTGAAAAGTCACTACTTGTCGACTATTTAATATTAACATCAATTATTCAAATTAAATAACCATTTTTACGGTTATAAATTGTGTTTTTCATTTATTTCCTTATTATTTTCTGTTAAAATAAATGACTTAATTAAATCAAGCTAGTGAGTTTTTTATTATTGTGACAACTCATGACTTTTCAGCTTATTATTATTAATTAGTTCATAAATTTAAATAACTTTTTTCTCAATTAAAAAATTGAAGACGCCTTTTCAATAACCGTTTCATTAATAAAATAATAACCATTTTTATTGAGTTGTGGCAACAGATTGTATATCTGTTGCATCAGATAAACCATCCATGGCAACAGATATACCATCTATTGCAATAAATCGACTATCTATTTTAGGAGTTTTTTTTATTTCTACTAACAGCTGATTCACCAGTCGCAACAGATGAAGAATTTGATGCACCAGTTTATTTTGAATGTATTAGACAAAAAGTCACGACTGTTCACCTTTTTTTTAACAATCATCATATACTTTAATTAATTCAATGTTGTGACTTTTTTATAATATAATAAATAATTAATTTTAAAAAACATATTTAAAAATAAAAATGGAGAAAAGTCACGATCAGTTATTAAAATTAAATAACCGTTCATTTACGGTTATAAATTATGTTTATCATTGATTTCCTTATTATCTATTTATGAACCGTTTTTCATATTAAATAACCGAAAAGTCATGACTTTTCACTCTCTCAATAACAATAACCTTTTTTTTACTAATAACCGTTTGTTGCAATATATGATCCATCTGTCGCAATAGATTAACCATCTGTTACAACATATGGTTCATCTGTTGCCACAAAAGCTCAATCCTTACCTCCAACCGTCGACATATTGAGAATAAGAAATAGACAGAATTAAAATTAATATTAAATAAAAACTAAAAATCCAAAGTCGACCAAACATAGATTTTTGAATCCATTATATACAATAAAAAAAATACACCCTTAGGTAGATCCGATATAAAAAAAGAAAATACATACGCTAAAAGAAAAAAACATAACCTAATTATTATTACTACTATTATTATTATCATTATTATTAGTAGTAGTATTGTCAACCAGCCAATCATCATCCGGCAGCAGCAGTGCCCTCCTCAGCCTTGCTCTGAAGTCGGCCAACTCCCATCGGAGTACATAAATCTGTCTTTCAAGTTCCCGCAAGGACTCGAGATGAATCACCTTGTACACATCTGGACTAGCCATATCTAGAAGTGGAGTAGAATGAACTAGTAAGGAGGGACCTATTTATAAAGGATTGAATTCAAATGGGTTAGTAAAAAAGTCACGACTGTTCACCTCTTTTTATATAAAACTGGTGACTTTTCAAATATGTAAATTAAGAAAATAGATCTAAATACAACATTTTATCTTTATTGTATTTCGAAAAGAAAAGAAAATTGCTTTAAAATAAATCTAACAGATGGGTAATCTGTTGCAAAATATATTCTATCTGTTTGATAATTTACAACATATTGATAATCTATTACGACAGATGGATATATCTATTTGATTTTTCCAATAGATAAGTCATATGTTGCAATAAATTGATCATCTGTGTAACAGATGTCTATAATTGTTTGATAATTTTAACAGATGTGTCATCTGTTGCAACATGTTAGTCATCTGTTTATTCAAATTAAGCCATAGATGGGTTAGGAAGAATAATATGCGTGTAGATTAAGGTCACCGGGACAACACACATAAAGTACAATATTTTTGTAAATGCAGTTTTTAACCAATTAGACATTGATCATTCAAATAAGATCTTGCATTATACAATTAAGTTTGATAAGTTCAAATTGATAAGGCCGAAGGGCCCATAAAGATGGTGCTGATACCCTATTACGAATTACTGACGGTTGTTGCTCATGTTTATGCATGTCAAGTTTTAAGAAAGGATTAATATTTGGTGTCATTGCAGAGATCCAATAGAGATTGGACTTAACTTTAAGTGTGAATTGGACTCTGAGAAGGCCTCCGAAGCCTCGCACTGCATCAAATAAGAACGAAAAACCAATAGAAATTCTCGTGGCCTAAATTTATGTGGAAGGGTTGTTCGAAAAGATGATTATACGTCAGAAGGAGCCGTAGGAGAATACCTGTGAGGGAAAGGGGAGTTGATGAAAGAATATATCATCTGAGAGCTACTTAAAGTGAAAACATAGGGTAACAAGGAACTTCTGGCGAATCTGGCCGATGAAATAGAATTAAAACCTGAGAAATCTGAATCAACTGCAAATATGAAAGTGTATCCAGTAATAAAAATTCGTTTGTTGTCTCTCTCAAAGAAAAATAGTGCAGATGGACACTTTTCTAGGGAGATGCGACTAGGTAGCGTGGTCGGAATGATCATCTATATAGAAAATAACAAAACACTAAGAAATCAGCTTTGTGGACACCGAGGGTTAAAGTGATGTACAATAAGTCAAGAAAACTTGCGCCAAGAATAGCTGCAGTTAAAATAAGGAGTCTAAGTGAAGGCGATAATTTTTGAATTTTAAATTGTATCTCATGCCTTCTTGTTTGTGGTTCCGATTAGGTCCACTGCTATTGACTTGATCGTAACTACAAACAAGATTGAAAGGCAAATTGAGTATCATTACTTCTTTAGCAATATGCAATATGAATATAATTGATTTTGTTTTCTTGCCTAATCATGCTTTCAACATATCTTGGATAAGATCAGATGCTTCTTGCAGTATGTGAATCTCGATAATTTTCAAGGTTGCCTCCAGCTTGCTGATTCGATATTCAAGCTTGTCATTGTGGTCGTTGAGGTTAGTATAGAGTTCTTGGTCTTTTGTGCGCTCGTCAATGAGGAACACTTCCTTCAAAGTTTTGGAATTGTAAAAGGCCTTCAGAAGGCTTCCAGAATACTTTCTTCAGAAGGCTTAACTGATACATGGAGGGTCGCTATGTTTGTTTTAGGTCAACATGTTGATGAACAATCAATAAGTGGTCCTAATAGTTGAATTACTTACTTTCTCTAGCGTTTTTCATTGCATCTTGTTCAACCAACCTTCAAATGATTTGTGTAATACCCCGTACTTTTTTCTAGTTCAATTTAGTTCCTAGAATGTTAAGGGTTAGCTTCAAAAATAAATAACCTTTGATACATATAGAATTTTCCAGTTCTATACCCTCCAGTGTGTAGAAAATTGAATTAGCTTTCCAACAATACCAATTTCGCCTCAATCCGATACTCGGTTAGGAAGTTATGGCACTTTTGATGAAGATAGTGTCCCAAATTGAGAAGCACCGTGTCGCGGTGACATGCAGAATGACAATTGTCATTTTCCATCGTGCGGGCACCTACGCTATTCTAAATAGCTAGGAGAACCCTTATTACCCAACTAAAAATATGCGGAAGACTTCTATTTTTAAGAGAATACTGGATTAAATATAATAAGTAAATTAAGTATTAATAAGTAAACTTTTTCAAAAACTTCTTTCACTATCCCAAGACTTGGTTAGACATGTACAAGAGCTATCTACTACAGTATAAATTGACAATAAAATAATATACAAAGACTCTAACATCTGCCAGGAAGAAAGTACAGAAGTTAGTGCTGAATATCTTCATCCATCTAGTAACTGAAAACTAACCTGCACCAGTCTACACCCAAAAAAGAATGTAGAAGAGTAGGGTCAGTACAACCACACGTACTGGTACGCATCATCGGTCGACCGTGTTAGTCCATATAATCATAAAATAGAATTTAGAAAAATAAATCATGACATCTTGAATGGAATATAATTCAACTAAGGTTGTAATTACATTAATACTTTACCTATATAACTTACATCATCCAACTACTCTTCCAACTCCATCAATATGATATTCACTACTAACATACTCTAGCCTCATTAATTCACACCATCAACCACAATCCAGTGCTAATACATCACTATTCCTCATTATTCACCTTATCTTTTTCACTACTCATATTCATAGGAACAAACTCGTAATCATAAACAACCCACACTAAACTTTTGGGCTAACAACCAAATATTTTTTATAATATTAAAGAATGGTAACTAGCCATTCTGATAAGCTACAAATAAAACACGTAAAAATGAAGCAAGTCAACCAACATATAAGTAAGTACAAAGTTTAATTTTTTTCAAATACACATCACACAATCAAATACCCAATGAATAATAATATAACAATAACAGATCAAGAGTGCTCATAAACAAGCCACATAACCATCAAGAGTATCAACCATATTGTAAACATCCACAGACTCAACACAAATATGTACACACATGCTATGGGACTTATTTTTGCCCAAATAGTCATGACCTGCAGGGAACAATCTATGTTCATGTACCGTACCGGCGTGGTACCCGATCCAACATATACATATCCGTACAGGCGTGGTACCCGATCCAATATATACATATCCGTACCGGCGTGGTACACGATCCAACATATACATATCCGTACCGGCTTGGTACCCGATCCAACATATACAAATTCGTACGGATGTGGTACCCGATCCAACATATACATATCCATACCGGTGTGGCACCCGATCTAACATATACATATCTATGCCGGCATGGTACCCGATCCAACATATACATATCCGTACCAGTGCGGTACCCGATCCAACATATACACATCTGTACCGGCGTGGTACCCGATCCAATATATACACATCTGTACCGGCGTGATACCCGATCCAATATATACATATCCGTATCGGCGTGGTACCCAATCCAACATATACATATCCGTACCGGTGTGGTACCCGATCCACCATAACCAAGTATTATAGATATCAAAATTATACAACCTCACAACATACAACACAATGTACCAAGTTTACAAGTACACTTAAAGTTATAAGACAATTCCATCAAGTAAATTTTCAATAATCATTTATCAATATTTAGACCGTCTCATGGGAACTATTACAATAATTCATCATGATTATCAACAATCCATTCATAGCATTATTTTAAGGAGTTATCGTTATCAAACAAGCCATTCATAGGCACAATTCAATAAACCATCATTATCACCAATTTAGCCTCTCATGGACATCCAATAGATATAGTATTTTTATCAATACCAACACAAGAATATCATAAAATAAATCACAATTTAATGTTTAAGCATACAAGTCACTATTGGAGCCTTAATTACTCATTAATTATTAAAAGTACCGTTACCTTCTTAAATACCGCAACTTGGGTTCTAACCTCACCACTTATAACTAACACATTCACACGTATCATTATCCTTTACCTCTTTTTACATAATACAATCATAACACTAATTCAAGTCATCTATTCCTTAGATATTACTATGCTCGTCAATATTCGATCTTAGCATAATTCTCCTCATCATATTAATGCACCATAAATATAACTAAAGACCATTACAACGCAACTAGGTTCATCACTAGAACAACTAAAAAAAATATCATTATCATATATTACATTCACAACAATCTCCTTTCGGGCACATAACACATAATATCATAAATAGGTGTGTACAAACCGAACCGTTAAGTCAAATCAAACCGATGAATCAAACCAAACCGAGAAAAAAAACCGACTTATGGTTTGGTTTGGCAAAATAAAAACGATCATTCTTGGTTTGGTTTGGTATTAGAAAAAATAAAATCAAACCGAACCGACATAATATATATATAATTTTTATTTTTTATACATAAAAAAATATTACTTATAATCTACTTTCTAATTACTTTTATTATTTTTTTGATATTCAGAAAATAGATATATATTCTTGGGCCTTTAATTTTAGTATTTTTCCATTAATAACAAATTAATACAAAGCCCAATATCTACATCTATAATATATTAAAAATGTGAAGGGCCTTAAAAATGTTATTTGAACTTTTTGCCCTTCATTAAAAGTTTTCGCTTTAGACAAAATCGTCTTTTCACTATTTTTTTCTAATTTTTAAAATTTAATAATTAATTAATATATATTTATGGTAAAACTTTTCTTATCAGAAGTCGTCAGAATTAATGACAACTAATACTTTTTTTCATTAGTCTAAGAATTATAAAACAACTAAATTTGATTTTAATAAGATTTGAAAAATCTAGAAACAAATATAAAAGCCTTAGAATAAGAAAATTTTAATAAGTACTAAATTTTAAAATTTTTTAAATACGTAATAAGAAACGTCTTTTTATTATTTTATCAAATTATTATTTAACTATTTTTACTAAAAAAATACGTCCCACCTCAAAAAGAGAAAAAAAGTAGTGCCAGATTGGAGTTAGCATACGACCTAATTTCTTTCTTTTAAGTATGGTTTTTGATTTAATTAGGAGTCCTTAATTTTCTTTTCTTTTAAGTTTCGTTTGTTTTGATTTTCTAGAATAATTAGTTTTTTATGAAAAAAGTTTCTCAAATTATATTAGATTTCTTCCATGTTTCATCAACTTTCTTAAAAGAAAAAAAATTGTACATCTATATATTGAGCATTCCTTTTTTCCAATAAATAATAGAATAACATTCACAATTTAATTGTTAAAGAGTATGTTCAAGAGAAGATTAGTTTTATGTTCTTTAATATTAGTTTTTGATTTGTAGGTCAACAATATTAAATATTATGCATTTTTTATTAACGTTTTTTTTTATCATATGATTTATTGTAATTTCAATTGTTGGCTTTCGCATGATGTACATGTAAAGAAAAATTATGTGAGTAAACCACTAGAGTTGGCATAGTGGTTCAGCACTATGTCCCTTAAGCAAGAGGTCGGGGGTTCGATCCCCGCCTCTGGCGAATGGAGCAAACTCTGTGGCCAGTTCCCTACCGCAAAATGTGTTGACCGAGGAACGGAGGATTAGTCTCATGGCTACCGGTTGTGGGGATACCTTGGAAAACCAAAAAAAAAACAAAAAATTATGTGAGTATGTGGTTGAGACTTCGTGCCGATTACGAGAGGATTTAAAGGTATGTTTTTTTTTTTTAAAAAAAGAATTATTTCTCATTCATATTAGTACGATTTATGTTGTTAAGGCTTTGATTAGAAGTGCACGTTCTTCTCTTTGATTCGATTTTATCAAATTTTAATTCAATTCTTTGATTTACAATTTTAAAAAGTAGACATCGAACTATTTCAGTTTGGTTCGTTTTCTTTCAACTTCGTTTTTATTTGATTTGGTGTTCAAAAATATTTGAATTTTTTGTCCTTCGTTAAAGTGTTTGCTATAGACAAAATTATTTCTTCAATATTTAAGAATTGAAAATTTATTAAATATTTTAATAAAATATATGTTATGTTTGCGCTATTTTATTAAAGTGTGACGATCTTTGAGAAGTGATTTAAATTTTTTGTTCTTCATTAAAAAATTTTGCAATAGACAAAATCATCTAATTTTAAATAATTAAATATTACACGTGCGAGACACGTGGGGTTTAACTAGTTAATATAAAAACCTAAAACTCTTTAATTGCTTCACTTTTTACATTTTACTTTCCAAGTTTTCAGAGAGTTCTCATTATTTTTTTATCTACTTTCATCTTACTTTTCTCATTCGTCAAGTTGTGATTTAGGTTTGTTTCTCTCTTTTTTTTTTATGGAATTATGTTATAATTAATTATTTTATGGAGTTAAGTTTTTAATAAGTTGTCTCCAATTCTTCATTCTTTTGTGTGCTCACATTTTATGTGAAGAAAACTTTCAGACAAGCTATTGTGACTTAGAAATTGAACTACTTAGGTATCCACATAATCTTACTTTGAGAGATAGTAGTTTAGACATCTTAGTAATTTGCCAACTTAATTTTTATTGGAACTATTCTAAGACCATTTTTTGTTTATCTTTTTAGTGAAAACATTTAATTTTATTCTTCAATCACATTATAATTGTAAAATAACCGAGAAAACCAAAAAATCGAAAAAACCCAACTAAAACCGAAATGAAAAAACAGATTGTATATTGGTTTGATTTAGTTTATAGATTTAGAAAACCGACATTATTGGTTTGGTTATATTTTAATAAAAAACCGAACCAACCCGGCCTATGTACACCCCTAATCATAAATATCACATAATCATGGTTTTTGGGATTAAAGTTAAGTCCTCGTATCTTTATCCATATCAACTTCATGCCCGCAGGCCTAGACATGCTTTATTCCATCAATTCTAAATTATAAAAATATAAAATAACACAATCTTCTACTCATTAAAGCCAGCCTACCTGGACGCCAAGCTTTTGAATAAAGCTAGCCACAATAAGAATGTTATTTCTTTTCCTTCATGCCTTGGAATAATCAATCATCTAAAAATCAAGCAATTATAAGAGTAATAAGTAATTACTCTTCAATCAAATATCTTGGGGATTCAAACCCACTAATTCTACCCTTAATTCTAGGTCTATGTCATCCCCCAAATTCAATTAATCATTAATTAGCTCTTTCAAGCTTAACACATCTCCATTAATGGAGCTTTTATGCTAAAGGTCTCATCTTTACGAAATTCAAGGTTCCTAACCATCCAAATTCATAATCTAGTTTATGAAATTCATGTTAGGAATTTTTAATTTATAGTTTAGAATCAGCTCTAGATCATATTAAGAACACCCATGAGTATTCCCCAAAAGAATTCATCCATTAAAGGTCTTTTTAAGGATTTCAAGATGTTAAAGAATTAAAAGACGAGAAAATAATGGAAAAAACTTACCTCAACGAAGGAATTTCACTTTAAGCCATGAAAAATCACCTCTCTAGGGTTGGGGAATGAAATTTGGGATTGTTAGATCTAAAATACGGCTGAAGCCGATTTAAATAAAATCAGAATTTTCGCTACAGTGAAATCCCATTTCAGCTCGGACAGTTCTCAGTAAAACAGTCATAACTTTTTACTTCGGATTTGGATTGAGGAACGGTTAATTGCGTTGGAAAGAAGACTCAGAGATATTTAATTTGATAGGTAATGGACCCCTAACTCCTTATATTTTATGAGATATGATTGTTTGAAGTTGATCCTAATAAAAACCCATATCGAAACTGTATCGAAAAGAAAGTTTTATACTTAACTTTGTGCTAGGGATATTGTATGACCTTAATTCATACCAAAAGAACTTTAAAAACTAAAGTATTGATATTAGAACTCACAAATAATTAAAATTCATCAAACTTGAGTCTATCTAGACACATCCGAAAGCTAAAATCTTCATCAAAAAATTTGAGGTGTCATAATAAATAAAATATTGGCTAATTTGGACCAAAATGAATATTGAGGAATGAATTTATTACTAATAATTTAGTAACGGCGAAATGGGTCATTACAATCAGATACCAATTTACCATCCGTTCGTTCCCGAACAGGCATTCAGTGGAGAAAAAGTACGATGCTGGAATTAGAGAGACCTTACTAATAGAGTTGCTTATACTGCACCCTATTCACTCACTCGGTATCCTTAGCGACCAACCCACATTCTATACTCAATCATTCTATCAAAGCTTTTCAAAATACGATGATGCAGAGCCAAATATTTACACATGAATCACATATTCTCTTTTCAACGGTCTAAGTCTGAAACTTGAGTTTTACAAAAACAAGATAAAGATGGTTAAAAGATTCACCTTGATGAAGACAAACATCCAAACGCACCTCTTTTTCACTACTGAAACTCTAGAGTCCCGAATTCAATTCTGAAAAGTGCTACAAGATGCTACATGAATCTACTATTCAAATTTTAATACTAAACAAGTCACACCTAATCCACCCAACACACAAGCTCTCTCTGAGACACCCGACTCAGTTTCTAGCCAAGACTATCCTATGGAGAATCTACATTTGATCATATTTAAGCCACCACATCACTTACAAGTCACGTAACTTAGATACTCGCATACACTCAATCAAAACTACTAAATTTATTTTATAAAACTAGCTTCAATATCTTACAACCACTATCCCTTTTACCTCAAGATCACTCACCGTTTCAAGCTTAGTGTTTACTACTGTAACGCCCCGAAAATGGGTCCTGAGACGTCACACGATGCTTAAGGCTACAAGTAGCCCCAAGCTAACCCTTTGAGCCTACTAACATATCTAAACGCTTAAATAAGGATGTTGGTAGCAATATCATGATAACCCATCGTACCCAGTCTAACTGAAATGCGGATAAGTACTGTAAAAGTAACAAAATACGGAACCTCTGACAATTCTGACAAATCCAGTCTGACAAGCCTCTACTACTAAATGTACTACTGAGCCATTAAGACAGGCCCCAACTGACTCGAACTCAAAGGATCAAAAGTAAATAACTTATAATGAAACTGAAAATTCGAATAACACGTCCTCGAATCATGAGGACTCACACTGCAGAAGATGTAGATCAATATGCTTGGAAATCACTATCGAGTCTAGGACTGAGCACCTGAACCTACATAACGAGAAAATGTAGCCCACATACGAATATGTGGGTCAGCACCATGGAAAATGTACCGAGTATATGAGGGTGTATGCAATTTCAATAACTAAATATCACAAGTTTTATAAAAAAACATGTGTGCTGATATAAATGACTCAAGTAGCTTGAATTAAACCATCAGAATCATGGATGAATAATACATGTAAGGTAAAACAAGTGAGTCATAACAATAAGTTCTCAATTCACCTCCTTCTCAGTTTCAAACTTGTAAAGTAATCACGCCTCAAAACAACTCTCTTTAGAACATAACATTTCAATCTTTTGGGAACAAGAAACTTTCTCAAAATCATAGTTTCAAACCTTACACACTTTTCTTAGATAGAGTAGCGACACAAAATGGGAGTTTCTCATAACCGACTTAAACCATGTGAGCTACATGAAGTTCAACGTCTAACCCACGTTGGGGAGAGCTATCCTATCCTTGCCATCGGAGTAGGACCTTAGTCATTTGATTCACTAGTGATCACTATATCAGCCTCAGGCTCACATCCTATGGGGGCACGTAGTTCTAGGGAAGTACCACACTTTCCGCTCGGTGCCAAATACTACTACCGGACTTAGCTCAGAAATTTTAATCAGCCTCAGGCTCACAACTTTAAAGAAAATCCACAATAAACAATTCAACAATTTGCATCGGGAGCCAATATGCTACCCCTATTATCA
Organism: Capsicum pubescens; assembly: GCA_030864215.1. Lineage (NCBI taxonomy): Eukaryota > Viridiplantae > Streptophyta > Magnoliopsida > Solanales > Solanaceae > Capsicum > Capsicum pubescens. The sequence continues at coordinate 284,084,109 of CM061544.1, read as the reverse complement.
TAAATCAATCAAACGTGTGGATTTCTTTTCTCACTTAGTTTCAAAATCAACTCTTTCACGACCAAAAATGTCAAATCTTTCTACATCATGTCAAATCATTCAATTCTCAAGATACTTATGACACAGTTTCTCAAAATATCAATTTAAAATAGGGTTCAAAGACCCATATAATAATATCACAATAAAACCATCAAGATTCATGCTTTACTTCGTAGACATATGTATAAATCACTTTAACTCTAAAAATTTCAACTTAATGTATAACCATGTCAACATTCTCATGAAAGCAATATAAGGTATCAATTCATACTTCAAATTCATAGAAAAACGTATAAAACCATGTATCTTTGTAAAAGAAAACCAATTTTAGGCACAAGAATGAAAGGATGTTCTTGTTGAAAAGCCCCACATACCTTTATAGTAATGAAATTGTTGAAAGAGTGGACCTTCAACCTTGATTGTGCAACCCTAGTTATTTTGCTCTTATTATGCTCTTGGATGATGTGCTTAAACTGATAATAGGGTTATGATGCGATTAGGAACAGTTAAATTCATAAGGTTATGTTTAGGGACGTGTAAGGAATGTTAAAAGGCTTAGTTATCCTCGAGATTACTCAAAAAGGGAGTGTTTTTGCTACTGGAACCCTAGTGTGCGTCGCACACCTCATCGCAGATGCTAGGATGTGCGTCGCACACCTTATCGCACAAGCTAAGGTATGAATCGCATACCTTATCGCACACTTGAGGGTGTACGTCGCACAATCTATCGCACACCCAATCCAGTAGCCATGTGCGATTGGTTAGGCGACGCACTCCACTTTGCAAGGCCATAACTTCTTGCTCGGGTGTCGGATTTTGGTAAAATTGGTATCATTGGAAAGCTAATCCGATTCTCTAAAATTTGGTGGGTCAAAATATACAAGAATACCACATATTCATCACATTATTCTCACTCAAAGATGGACCTTGGGAAATCGAACACTAAAACTTGATGGATTCAAAAACTCTTAGCTTGCATTACCCTAAGTGACTCATATGAATACATTTAACACATCATAAGCTTCTTCTCACTAGGATACTCATGGTAAGTCATGTGCGCAAATACAAATTACAGGATAGAAGGTTTCACATGCAGGAATAACAATTCGTGTTCTAGCTTAGAAATGTACGGGGTATTACAATATCTCCCCCTTAGGGATATTCGTCCTCGAATGGTGCTCAATAGGTTATGAATACAGAGAAAAACTAAGGGCACACAGCTGAAACATCTTGCTAAATGGATTCCACTTCTTTGTAACTTCCAGATACTTCATAGAATGAATAAACTCATAGTAGGAATGACTATACAGCTATAACATGACTAAAAAAGAGCTGAATTAAGAGAGAATGATATCTTCGGCTTGATCGGGATTTGCGGAGAAGAGGTACGGGTACTTGGTTCTCATATCAGCCTCAGCTTCCCAAGTAGCACCCTCAACAGATTGGTTCCACCACAACACTTTGACCAAGGAAACTTCTTTGTTCCTTAGCCACCGAACTTGGTGATCTTGAATCTCAACAGGAACCTCATCAAACGAAAGACTGTCTTGAACATCAGGGCTTTCCGAAGGATTTACAACAACACAATCACCAACGTGTTTCCTAAGTATAGAAACATGAAAGACAGGGTGAACAACTGACAACTCTGCAGGTAACTTAATCTCATAAGCCACTCTTCCTACATGATTTAGGATCCTATAAGGACCGGCGTAGCGGGGACTAAGCTTCCCCTTCTTCCCAAAACTCTTCACCCCCTTCATGGGTGAAATTTTTAGGTACACCAGATCATCCACTTCAAACTCCAAGTCTCTACGCCTCACATCTGTATATGACTTTTGGTGACTCTGAGTTGTCTTCAACCTCTCTCTAATCAACTTCACCTTCTCCATTGCCTCAAATACTGTATCAGGTCCAGTTATAGTAGCCTCACCCACCTCGAACCAGCCTATGGGTGATTTATACCTTCTACCATACAAAGCCTCAAACAGTACCATCTGGATGCTAGCATGATAACTGTTGTTATACGCGAACTCAATTAGTGGCAAATTCTCATCCCAACTACCTTTAAAGTCAAGAGCACACGCTCTCAACATATTCTCCAAAGTCTGGATGGTCCTCTCGGCCTGGCCATCCGTCTGCGGGTGGAACGCGGAACTCAAATGAACCTGGGTGCCCAGACCCTTCTGAAATGCCCTCCAAAACTGAGAAGTGAACTGAGTACCCCTATCCAAAATGATAGACAAGGGAACTCCATGCATCCTGACTAACTTCCAAATATACAGTCTAGCATAGTCCTCAGCCGAATAGGATGTGTACACGGGCAAGAAATATGCTGACTTAGTCAGCTTATCTACAACAACCCAAATAGAATCATAATGGCATTGGGAAAGAGGTAGACCAGTCCCGAAATCCATATTAATCTCTTCCCGATTCCAAGTAGGAATACCGAACTCTTGCATCACACCACCAGGTCTTTGGTGATCAACCTTAACTTACTGACATATTGCACACTTCTCCATAAACTTAGCTATATCTTTATTCATACCACTCTACTAATAGATTTCCCGCAAGTCGCGGTACATCTTAGTAGCACCGGGATGAATAGAATACCGTACACCATACGCTTAGCCCTGATTCTCTGCCTTAGATCATCAACATTCGAAACACACAACCTACCCTACAGCCTTAACACACCATCTCCCCCTTGGGAGAAAACCTCTACTCTTTGGTCCTTGACTGACTCTTTCAATCTGACTAAGCTAGAATCTAAGTCCTATTTCTCCTTTACTTCCGAAACTAAGGATGATTCAGAACTACTCTGAACCAACATACTCCCTTCAGCAGAATCAAGAAGTCTAATACCCATCCTAGATAAACAGTGCACATCACGAGCCAACTCTTTCTTACCTTCCTCAATATGCAAAACGCAACCCATGGACACCCTGCTAAGGGCATCTGCCACTATATTGGCCTTGCTCGGATGATACAACACGCTCATATTATAGTCTCTTAGAAATTCTAACCACCTCCTCTGCCTAAGGTTCAACTCTCTCTGGGTAAACACATACTGCAAGCTTTTATGATCAGTAAAAATATCTACATGCACACCATACAAATAACGTCTCCAGATTTGTAAAGCAAACACTACAGCAGCCAACTCTAAGTCATGGGTCGGGTAGTTCTTCTTATGAGGTTTCAACTGCCTAGAAGTGTAAGCTATAACTTTCCCCCTTTGCATTAACACACAACCCAAACCCACTCTCAAAGCATCATAATATACCACAAAACCATCTACACTATCAGGAAAGGTCAACACCGGGGCGGAAGTGAGTCGAGTCTTCAACTCCTGAAAACTCTTCTCGCAAGAATCAAACCAGAGAAACTTTACCTTCTTTTGGGTCAACCGAGTCATGAGGGACGCAATACAAGAGAACCCTTCAACGAAACGGCGGTAATAGCCAGCTAAACCTAAGAAACTCCTAATATTGGATGGAGAGATAGGCCTACGCTAATTTCTTACAGATTCTGTCTTTTGGGGATCAACTCTAATACCTTCGGAAGAAATAATATGACCCAGAAACGCAACTGACCTTAGCAAAAATTCATACTTACTGAACTTGGCGAACAATTGATGATTTCTAAGAGTTTGCAAGACGATTCGGAGATGGTCTGCATGATCATCCTCATTGAGGGAATATACAAGAATATCGTCAATAAACACAATAACGAACATATCAAGATATGGATTAAACACTCGATTCATGAGGTCCATGAAAGCTGCGGGGCATTGGTTAGCCCGAAAGATATGACAAGAAACTCAAAATGACCATAGCGGGTTAGGAAGGCTATTTTTGGGACGTCACACTCCCTTACTTTAAGTTGGTGATAGCCGGATCTAAGGTCTATTTTGGAAAAATAACTCGCACCTTGCAGCTGATCAAACAAATCATCTATTCTCAGAAAAGGATACTTGTTTTTGACAGTGACTTTGTTAAGCTGACGATAGTCAATGCACATACGCAAAGAACCATCTTTCTTCCGCACGAATAACACAGGTGCACCCCAAGGAGAAATATTGGGCCTTATGAAACCTTTGTCTAACAGATGTTTGAGTTGCTCTTTCAACTCCTTAAGTTCCGTGGGTTCCATACGGTAGGGAGAAATAGAAATGGGCTGGGTGTCGGGAAGAAAATCAATCCCAAACTCTATCTCTCTATCGGGAGGTATCCCTAGAAGATCTTCCGGAAACACGTCAGGAAACTCATTAACAATGTTGACTGTCTGAAGAGTTGGAGTCTCAGACTTAATGTCTTTAACTCTAACCAAATGATATATGCAGCCTTTGGAAATAAACTTTTTGGCTTTGAGATATGAGATAAAATGACTCTTAGGGGCTACAGAATTTTCTGACCATTCTAAAATTGGCTCACCAGGAAGCTGAAATTTGACCATACGAGTACGACAGTCTATAGATGCATAGAAAGAGTGAAGACAATCCATACCCAGGATAACATCAAAATCCACCATGTCTAACTCTATCAGATCAGCAAGCATGACTCTACGAAGGACAGTAACAGGACATTTTTATACACTTTTTAGGCAACAATAGACTTACCCACTAGGGTAGAAACTAGGATAGGCTCGAGAATATTTTCGGGACTCATTTCAAAGTTCACAGCAACCGGGGTGTCACATACAAAAAATTGGACCCAGGGTTCAACAATGCATAAACATCAAACTGAAATACAAGAAGCATACCAGTAACGACGTCGAGAGAGTCCTCCTGCTCCTGGAAAGATGGTAGAGCATAGAACCTGTTCTGGCACTGACCGCCAGCGGTGCTAGAAGAAGCGCCCTGAGTAGGGGCTGGACGAGTTACCGGACATGGAGCATTAGTAGTTTGAGTATGAGTGCGAACATCACGTTTCCCCTTCCTGGCATACGTGCACTCTCTAAGTCTGTGACCCAGGTCACCACACCCAAAGTAGCCTCTCTTCTCACCCCAACACTCACCTGGATGGTTCTTACCACACTTAGCACACAGAGGATAATTAGGCCTGCTACCAACACTGTGATGAGACTTAGACATGAATGGCTTATTTCCTTGATCCTGCCTGCCTCCAGGCGTGGGAGCGCTAGATGACGGCGGTACTGGCATATACGAACGACTCTGAAACTGAGGGTGATTCCTTCCTTGAGACCTGGTCTGACCATAATTGTGCTTCTCGGATCTAGCCCTCTTATTTCCTTTCACTCTGTCTCTCTCCCTGAGCTTGTCTACCTCAATCTATTGGGCATGAAACATCAACCTAGCCAGATCCATATCCCTATTTAACATAGCCGTCCTGCACTCCTTCAACACCAAACCCGAAATACCTATCACGAACTTGCTCATGCTAGAGCGGGCATCAACAATCATGTTAGGAGCATATTTGGACAATTGGTTGAACTTTAAGCAGTACTCCTTAACAGTCATGGAGCCCTACCTCAAATTCATGAACTCCTCAACTCTCGCCTCTCTCATCTCCAATGGAAAGAACTTATCCAAGAATGCATCCTGGAATTATTGCCAAGTTATAGGGGAAGCACCCCCCCCTCTCTCTTTCTTCCATGCAACAACCCAGTTATGAGCAATGTCTTTCAACCTGTAGGATGCCATCTCAACATTTTCTTCATCAGATACGTGCATCACCTGCGTAATCTTCCTCACCTCCTCAAGAAATAACTGTGGGTCTTCACCTGCCTTAGACCCGTAGAAGTCTGGTGGACTCATCCATATGAAATCATAAATTCTAGCAGCAGCTGAGTCACCTCCCTGCTGAGGTGGAACTGGGGCCTGATTTGCCTGGGCATTGGCGGTGGCAGCTAAGGCCAACGCCTAAAAGGCTGCCCGAACTCAGCGTGGGATACATTTACATTAAGGGGATCAGCAGGATGAGGTTGCTGATCATTGTTGTTTCTACGAGCTCGACGGGGAGGCATTTTCTAAAAAAAGAGAGCACGAATCAATAGCTGAGAGAGACAAGTTTACGCATGATGGACTTGAAAGAAAGAAATAACTTTTTCCTAAAATATCTCGTAGCCTCTTGCTCATAGATGTGGCGTGCTACCCACCGATGATCAAGACTCTACTTAACGCGGCTTGTCAGACTCCCTAGGATTCCTTAAACCTTAGGCTCTGATACCAAGTTTGTAACGCCCCAAAAATGGGTCCCGAGATGTCACACAGTGCTTAAGGCTACAAGTAGCCCCAAGCTAACCCTTTGAGCCTACTAACATATCTAAATGCTTAAATAAGGATATTGGTAGCAATATCATGATAACCCATCGTACCCAGTCTAACTGAAATGCGGATAAGTACTGTAAAAGTAACAAAATACTGAACCTCTGACAATTCTAAAAAATCCAGCCTGACAAGCCTCTACTACTCAATGTACTACTGAGCCATTAGGACAGGCCCCAACTCACTCGAACTCAAAGGATCAAAAGTAAATAACTCATAATGAAACTGAAAATCTGAATAACACGTCCTCGAATCATGAGGACTCACACTGCAGAAGATGTAGATCAATGTGCTTGGAAATCACTATCGAGTCTAGGACTGAGCACCTGAACCTACATAATGAGAAAATGTAGCCCACATACGAATATGTGGGTCAGCACCATGGAAAATGTACCGAGTATATGAGGGTGTATGCACTTTCAATAACTAAATATCACAAGTTTTATAAAAAAAACATGTGTGCTGATATAAATGACTCAAGTAGCTTGAATTAAACCATCATAATCATGGATGAATAATACATGTAAGGTAAAACAAGTGAGTCATTACAATAAGTTCTCAATTCACCTCCTTCTCGGTTTCAAACTTGTAAAGTAATCACGCCTCAAAACAACTCTCTTTAGAACATAACATTTCAATCTTTCGGGAACAAAAAACTTTCTCAAAATCATAGTTTCAAACCTTACACACTTTTCTTAGATAGAGTAGAGACACACTATGGGAGTTTCTCATAACCGACATAAACCATGTGAGCTACATGGAGTCCAACGTCTAACCCATGTTGGGGAGAGCTGTCCTATCCTTTCCATTGGAGTAGGACCTTGGTCGTTTGATTCGCTAGTGATCACTATATCAGCCTCAGGCTCACATCCTATGGGGGCACGTAGTTCTAGGGATGTACCACACTTCCCGCTCGGTGCCAAATACTACTCCCGGACTTAGCTCAGAAATTTTAATCATCCTCAGGCTCACAACTTTAAAGAAAATCCACAATAAACAATTCAACAATTTGCATCGGGAGCCAATATGCTACCCCTATTATCATAAATCAATCAAACGTGTGGATTTTTTTTCTCACTTGGTTTCAAAATCAACTCTTTCACAACCAAAAAGGTCAAATCTTTCTACATCATGTCAAATCATTCAATTCTCAAGATACTTATGACACATAATTTCTCAAAATATCAATTTAAAATAGGGTTCAAAGACCCATATAATAATATCACAATAAAACCATCAAGATTCATACTTTACTTCGTAGACATATGTATAAATCACTTTAACTCTAAAAAATTCAACTTTATGTATAACTATGTCAACATTCTCATGAAAGCAATATAAGGTATCAATTCATACTTCAAATTCATAGAAAAACGTATAAAACCATATATCTTTATAAAAGAAAACCAACTTTAGGCACAAGAACGAAAGGATGTTCTTGTTGAAAATCCCCATATATCTTTATAGTAATGAAATTGTTGAAAGATTGGACCTTCAACCTTGATTATGCAACCCTAGTTGTTTTGCTCTTATTGTACTCTTGGATGATGTGCTTAAACTGATAATAGGGTTATGATGTGATTAGGAACAGTTAAATTCATAAGTTTATGTTTAGGGACGTGTAAGGAATGTTAAAAGGCTTAGTTATCCTCGAGATTACTCAAAAATAAAGTGTTTTCACTGCTGGAACCCTAAGTGTGCGTCGCACACCTCATCGCAGATGCTAGGATGTACGTCGGACAAGCTAAGGTATGCGTCGCACACCTTATCGCACACTTGAGGGTGTGCGTCGTACAATCTATGTACACCCAATCCAGTAGCCATGTGCGATTTGTTAGGAGACACACTCCACTTTGCAAGGCCATAACTTCTTGCTCGGGTATTGAATTTTGGTAAAATTGGTATCGTTGGAAAGATAATCCGATTCTCTAAAATTTGCTGGGTCGAAATATACAAGAATACCATATATTCATTACGTCATGCTCGCTCAAAGATGGACCTTGGGATATCAAATACTAAAACTTGATGCATTCAAAAACTCTTAGCTTGCATTACCCTAAGTGACTCACATGAATACATTTAACACATCATAAGCTTCTTCTCACTAGGATACTCATGGTAAGTCATCTGCTCAAATACAAATTATAGGATAGAAGGTTTCACATGCAGGAACAACGGTTTGTGTTCTAGCTTAGAAATGTACGGGGTATTACAACTACTATATATAGGTGACAACACAACCTCTCACTCATTACATAGACTTACAACTATTAGCCATAGAGATTCCACATAATTAGAGCCTACAATACATTCTTCTCCACAACATTGTTAATATCCATTTAATCATCATTTCTTAATCACTCAACAAGCATATCCACCAAGAATAACCCAAGAAAAGATCAATCATGCCATTTAACAATGCACTTATTTTCACATTCAGGGTCATCCTTAATTATTTTATGAATGTAACTAAGCCATTTGATTTTGCATTTCCACAATCATGAAAATTACTATTCTCTAAAAGTGTCATATATATCAACCAACTTTGTGGGACATGCAAATGTATAATTCAGCCACAAGGTCAAGTCAATAATAAATTATCTTCTCAAGATTTTCCCTAATGCAATATCCACAGTTACAACTTATGTCCGGACAATCACTAACTCAATATTTTTCAACGACAAACACTTCATGGTCAAGCCAAACCACTCTTATATCACTAACACCAATTTAAGATATACAAAGTCATTCTTATTTCTACCTAACAATATTTTCATTACGGGCTTCACTAAACTCTTAATCACCTCAAGAGTGATCCCCAAATCAGTAGCACACAAGCAAGGCCAAATAAAATAAATCGATTACAGGTTATTAACAGTCTCATCACTAATATCACATTCCAGATAAGTGATCGATCAAATTCTGTAGGTATCAACAACCTCTACTAGTTTTTGTCGCTTTTATTTAAAACTCATTATTTTGCCAAGCGTTAAGAATTCGTTCACATAAGGAACTCAAAGATAATGTCGTTGAGCTAGTCCTCACAAGAAACCTATTATAATTTCAATAATAGAAATGCACAAAAAAAATCTAACTATAGTTTCAATGATCAGACCACACAAGGATCCCCACATAATATCAAATAATTGAACTACACAAGGATCCATCCATAACATCATTAACAAAAAACCCTCATTACAGAAAACACATATCACCTCAGTTTTTATTCATGTAAAATTTTCACCATCTTTTCTTGACATCGTGTTCTCATATCATCCTCTCAATTCTCATACCGTCAATTTCATCAGTATAATAGTACAAAAAATAAGTAAGCATCATAGAATTGCTAGCTTCACAATAACAAGAAATCAAACAATTCCATCACAATTATCAACTAAAACAACTTCCTCAATTTTCATCACATAAATTTCAAATAAAAAATAATTCACAACAATGACAAATATCTAGCAACACAAGTTTAGCCAAATATCAAGCACAAACAATCAATAACTTCACAGCTTTCACAAGTCTTTACCTATTAACAATAACTTTTAGACCTTATTAACAGATACCAATTGAAATCTCCTAGAATTTTATTCAGAATTACTAAGATACCAATTGGAATCAACTATATTCCAATTGAGCTTTGTTAAGATACCAATTAGAATTGTCTAGATACCAATTGGATTCAATCCAATAGCCTAAGATTAGGACAGCACGATGGAGAGAAAGAAAGAAAAATGACTTCTATATGCCTCGTAACCTTTCGAAGATTGGGTGTGGGGCCCTACACACCAATCTACGTAACTCTACTTGACATTGCTCTTGTAATTGTGGGATCGGTGAACCTAACGCTTTGATACCAACAGTCACGACCCATATAAACGGATCGTGCGGGCACCTCGCTATTTTAAAAAGCTAGTAGAACCCTTATTACCCAACTAAAAATATACGGAAGACTTTTATTTTTAAGAGAATACTGGATTAAATATAATAAGTAAATTAAGTATTAATAAGTAAACATTTTCAAAAACTTCTTTCACTATCCAAAGACTTGGTCAGACATGTACAAGAGCTATCTACTACATCATAAACTGACAATAAAATAATAATACAAAGACTCTAACATCTGCTAGGAAGAAAGTGCAGAAGTTAGTGTTGAATATCGTTATCCATCTAGTAACTGCAAACTAACCTGCATCCAGTCTACACCCCAAAAAGAATGTAGAAAAGTAGGGTCAGTACAACCACACGTACTGGTACGCATCATCGGCCGAACGTGTTAGTCCATATAATCATAAAATAGAATTAAGGAAAATAAATCATGACATCTTGAATGGAATATAATTCAACTAAGGTTGTAATAACATTAATACTTTACCTATATAACTTACATCATCCAACTACTCTTTCAACTCCATCAATATGATATTCACTACTAACATACTCTAGCCTCATTAATTCACACCGTCAACCACAATCCAACGCTAATACATCACTGTTCCTCATTATTCATCTTATCTTACTCATATTCATAGGAACAAACTCATAATCATAAACAACCCACACCAAACTTTTGGGCTAATAACCAAATACTCTTTTATAATATTGAAGAATGATAACTAGTCATCACGGTAAGATACAATTAAAACACGTATAAATGAAGCAAGTCAACCAACATATAAGTAAGTACAAAGTTGTATTTTTTCAAATACACATCACACAATCAAATACCCAATGAATAATAATATAACAATAACAGATCAAGAGTGCTCACAAACAAGCCACATAACCATCAAGAGTATCAACCATATTGTAAACATCCACAGACCTAACACAAATATGTACACACATGCTATAAGACTAATTTTTGCCCAAATAGTCATGACCTGTAGGGAACAATCTATGTTCATGTACCGTACCGGTGTGGTACCCAATCCAACATATACATATTCGTACCGGCGTGGTACCCGATCCAACATATATATATCCGACCAGCTTGGTACCCAATCCAACATATACAAATTCGTACCGGCATGGTACCCGATCCAACATATACATATACATATCGACGTGGATCCAACATATACATATCCATATCGATGTGGTACCCGATCCAACATATATATATTCATATCGACGTGGTACCCGATCCAACATATACATATCTGTATCGGCGTGGTATCCGGTCCAACATATACATATTCGTACCGGCGTGGTACCCGATCTAACATATACATATCCATACCGGCGTGGTACCTGATCCAATTTATACATATCCATACTGCCAAAGTACCCGATCCAACATATACACATTCGTACCAGCGTGGTACCCGATCTAATATATACATATCTGTACCGGCGTGGTACCCAATTTAACATATATATATCCGTACCGACGTGGCACCCGATCCACCATAAAAAAGTATTATAGATATCAAAATTATACAACCTCACAACATACAACACAATGTACCAAGTTTACAAGTACACTTAAAGTTATAAGATAATTCCATCAAGTAAATTTTCAATAATCACTTATCAATATTTAGACCCTCTCTCAGACACTATTACAATAATTCATCTGATTATCAACAATCCATTCATAGCATTACTTTAAGGAGTTATCGTTATCATACAAGACATTCATAGGCACAATTCAATAAACCATCATTATCACCAAATTAGCCTCTCATGGGCATCCAATTGATATAGTATTTTTATCAATACCAACACAAGAATATCATAAAATAAATCACAATTTAATGCTTAAGCATACAAGTCACTATTGGAGCCTTAATTACTCATTAATTATTAAAAGTACTGTTATCTTCTTAAATACCGCAACATGGGTTCTAACCTCACCACTTAAAACTAACACATTCACGCGTATCATTATCCTCTACCTTTTTTTACATAATATAATCATCACACTAATTCAAGTCATCTATCCTTTAGATATTACTATGCTCATCAATATTCGATCTTAGCATAATTCTCCTCATCATATTAATGTACCATACATACAACTAAATACCATTACAACGCAACTAGGTTCATCACTAGAACAACTAAAAAAAACATCATGTTCATATATTACATTTACAACAATCTCCTTTCGGGCACATAACACATAATATCATAAATATCATAATATCATGGTTTTAGGGATTAAAGTTAAGTCCTCGTGTATTTATCCACATCAACTCCATGCCCGCAGGCCTAGACATGCTTTATCCCATCAATTCTAAATTATAAAAATATAAAATAACACAATCTTCAACTCATTAAACATAGCCTACCTGGACGCCAAGCTTTTGAATGAAGCAAGCCGCAATAAGAATGCTATTTCTTTTACTTCATGCCTTGGAATAATCAATCATCTAAATATCAAGCAATTATAAAAGTAATAAGTAATTATTCTTCAATCAAATATCTTGGGGATTCAAACCCACTAATTCTACCCTTAATTCTAGGTCTATTTCATTCTCCAAATTCAATTAATCATTAATTGGCTCTTTCAAGCTTAACCCATCTCCATTAATGGAGCTTTTATGCTAAAGGTCTCATCTTTACATAATTCATGGTTCCTAACCATAAAAATTCATAATCTAGTTTATGAAATTCATGTTAGGAATCTTTAATTTATAGTTTAGAATCAACTCTAGAACATATTAAGAACACCCATGAGTATTTCACAAAAGAATTCCACCATTAAAGGTCTTTTTAAGGATTTCAAGATGTTAAAGAATTAAAAGACGAAGAAAATAATGGAAAAATTTTACCTCAACGAAGGAATTTCACCTTATGCCTTGGGAAATCACCTCTCTAGGGTTGGGAAATGAAATTTGGGATTTTTAGACCTAAAATATGGCTGAAACCGATTTAAATACAATCAAAATTTTTGATACAACGAAATCCAGTTTCAGCCCGAATAGTGCTCAGTAAAACAGTCATAACTTTTTTACTCTGAATTCATATTGTGGAACAGTTTGTTGCATTGGAAAGAAGACTCAGAGATCTTTAATTTGATAGGTAATGGGACCCCTAACTCCTTATATTTTATGAGATATGATCATTTGAAGCTGTCCCTAATAAAAACCCATATCAAAACTGTATCCAAAAGAAAGTTTTATACTTAACTTTGTGCTAGGGATATTGTATGACCTTAATTCATACCTAAAGAACTTTTAAAACTAAAGTATTGATATTAGGACTCACAAATAATTAAAATTCATCAAACTTGAGTCTATCTAGACACATCTGAAGGCTAAAATCTTCACCAAAAAATTTGAGGTGTCATAATAAATAAAATATTGGCTAATTTGGACCGAAATTAATATTGAGGAATGAATTTATTACGAATAATTTAGTATCAGCGAAATGGGTCATTACACCTCCGCGATTGGCCTGCATCGCGTTGAAGTCCCATTTCTCAATGTTCAAAATCTAGTAGCCCAACGCGATGGTACCGTATCGCGATAATGGCCTAAATGGCATTTTAGTGGCTTACCGCGATAGCTCTGCATCGCGTCGATTTTCCAGTTCCCAGTTGTCAATTTCTAGTAAGCCACTATGATGGTGGCGCGTCGCAGTGGGTGGCAAAATCGGCTTCCAGTTTTCTAAGTTAAATTTTAAAAGGGTAGTTTGGTCTTTTCCCAAGCCCCAAACCGTGTAAAACATAAGATTAAGCTCATTCTAAGCATTCTATGCCCATTTTTCATCAATTCTCTCTCAAAGAAAACCCTAGAGCTCAAAACTTACTCTCCAAGAAATCAAATTTCCTCCATTCTTCTTCCAAGATAACTCAAGATTAAGGATTCCCAATTCAAGAACTTCAAGAGTTCATCTTCAAAAGCTTAAATAGGAATTCGAGATCAAGCTTTTTATTCAATTGCATCAATTAAGGTATGTGGAGTTTATGAACAAGGATATTCTTTCATCCTTATGCCCAAAACTAGTCTTTAATTACAAATTTACATGATTTTGTATGAATATACATGAGTTTCAAATTATGGTTCATACCCATTATTGTTATTTGCAAGATTATGAGATTTCAAGTGATTTAGAAGTTGAGTTGCATGTCTATTTTTGTATTTTCATACGTATTGCAGTAAATTCCAGATTTTGAGTTGAATTATCAATATTTACATTATCAAATATGAACATTATGATGTTTTAACATGAATTTGATGCATGGGTCATTAGGACCTAATTGGACATTACTATTTCAAGATTGATTGTGCTATAAACACACTATAAGTAGATTATTTTCAGATTTTGGATAAAGATTTGATCTTTTGATCTCAGCTTAGATTATGAAATCCACTTTACGGTTTCAGATTACAGTTTAACTTAGCAATTATACAGCTGGTTTTTGTAATAAACCATTATACTAGATTTTAAAGTGGATTTCCAATAGAATGAACATACATATTAAAGGGAGTAGTATTTAGCATCGAGCTGGGTATGTTCTCATGCCCCAGAACTACGAGCCAATGTAGGTTTAGATTTTCAGATTATTCTCCTTTTTATATGGATGACACATACAGAAGTGATCATTTAGATTAGGTTATACTCCTTGGTAAGAGTATAACACTTCTCCCCAATGTGAGGTTTCCCCATAAGGGAACTAGACGTTGGACTCCATGATAGCTCACATGATTTATGTCGGTTAGAAGAACCTCCCTGCAGAAAAGAGTAATCCTAACAGTAAAGACTTTCAGAATAGTTTTTAAAAGTATTTTCCTACTAGTAAAAGCTTTACAGAACAAAATAATCTTAACAGAAAAGCTTTTAGAAAACTAAGTGTAAAGGCTCACAGTTTTATTTAGATATTGCTTTATATAAGCCTTGGCTACAGATTTAAGCTTTTAGATTTCAGATATAGAAGTGAGTCCTTTCTACACTTAGATAGTATGTTTTAAAGACAGAATACAAGTACAACTTTTAGAAACTAAATGTTATGACTCACTAGATTTATACAACATGTTTTGTTACTCATGATTACAGATTTTAGCTTTTAGATATTCCAGCTTATGTGAGTTATCTACATTTAGCATGCATTGTTTTACAAATTATGATGATGTGAGACATTATTTTACTTATGAATTCACCCCCTATATACTCAGTACAGTATCAAAGTACTGATCCACATATACGTCTATGTGCTACATTGCCTCATAATGTAGGTTCAGGTGCTCAGTTCCAGCAGCATGAGTGATTTCGAGCACCTCCATCTACATCCCGACAGTTGGTGAGTCCTCATAGTTTGGGAGCTTAGTCTTCTAGTTTTTCAGCTTATTAGATTAGATGATTCAGTATTTTCATACAGTTCGAGTTAGCTGGGGGATTGTCCTAGTGACTCTCTAGTTATTAGTAGTAGAGGCTTGTCAGACTGCTAGATAAGATTCAAATATTCTGTATTGATTGTTCAGACTATTGAGTCTAGTATTTTTCAGAGATTATATTCAGATATTCTCAGTTAGCTCAGGCAGATTTCCACATTCGAGTTTCGATGTTATAACTATATTTCCTCTATTATGATATTTAGACTTAGTAGAAGGCAGACAGGGTTAGCTTAAGGTTACTCATAGTTTTGAGCACCGTGTGATGTTTCGAGACCCATTTTTTGGGTGTTACAATTTATAGGATAATGAGCCCAGAATTAGTTTCATCAGTGTAGATCAAATGTTACGTAATTCCAGAATATTCTGCAAAGTCCATAAACTTCATTATGGGGAGTGAAATTTCACAAGTTACATTCGTAAATCATCTTTTGAATTCAAATCACATATGCACGAGATTATAAACTACACTTATGGAAAGACCCCATACAATTACATAATTTCATCAAATTGATTTCACAATGCATGCTCTTCAAACAATTTACTAAAACTCATAGCATATACGTGCATAAATATATATATATATATATATCTGTAAAGCTTGTAGAAATCGTAGAAAAAAACCTACGCCCATGAAGTTAGGATAGCCCCACATACCTTAACGACAAACAAAGCGTGAGAAAATTGACCCTTTAAGCTTGAATGGTCAAACTCTAGGTTGTTTTTCTTCTCTTGATCTTAAGGAAGATGAACTAGGGATTTGGGGAATGATATAACATAAATATGGACTTTAATTTTGTCAATAGATGTTTAGGGATGGCTATGGGATGTTAAAAGACCTTGTTGCCCTTAAAATAACTCAAAAACGGAGCCCCTACGCCGATATGCATTAGCCATGTGGTATCCAGCCCATGGCCTACACACTACGTCGGCAACGCCAAGCTCATAGCCTAGCCCCAAAGTGAGTGGCGCCTAGTTCATGGCCTAGTTCCCAGGTGGGCTGTGTTTAGCCCATCACCTAGCCTTTCCAGTGGCAGTAGGTAATGGCAATGCGATGCATGGCCATCACATAGGCCCTATTTTGCAACGCACACTTAGTTTTGAGGTCCTAAAACACCCCAGCACCTCCCAAAATGTCTACACATGATTTACCATCGCTACGGGGGTCCTAAAGGTCATTTTAGATACATTAAAAGAGCGTTACAACTACGGGGTGTTACATTAACCCCCCTTGGGATCATTCATCCCCGAATGATGACTTGGGACACAACAAGCACGATTTCAAGCACTACACGAAAATGAAAGAGTATTATAAGATTAGTACCTTCCATATCACCATCCACGATTTCAACGAGGGTCAGATATCTCGCACGCATGTCATTCTCTGACTCTCAAGTAGCTTCTTCAGCTTTATGATTCTTCCACAACACCTTAACTGAAGCTATCTCCTTACTTCTCAACTTTCAAACTTGGCGATCTAAAATAGAAATGGGTGTTCTTTATATAACAATGAGTCATTTACATTAATTTCTTCCACAGAAAACACAAAATACTGATCTCCAATACATTTCTTTAATATCGATACATGAAATACAGGGTGAACAGAAGCTAAACTTGTGGGCAAATCTAACTTATAAGCAACCCCACCTATCCTTCTCGTAATCTGATGAGGGCCTATATAGCGAGGACTAAGTTTTCCTTTATTTCCAAATCGCACGACTCCCTTCATAGGGGAGACCTTTAGAAATACCCAATCATCAACCTCAAAATCTAACTCCCTTCTTCTAACATCGGCGTAAGAATTTTGGCGACTCTAAGCTGTCTTAAGTCGCTCTCCAATGACCTTCATTTTTTCCATCACCTGATGGACAAGGTCGGGTAAAAAAAAAGGGTTTCACCTACTTCATACCACCCAATCGGTGACCTACATCTCTTCTCATAATAGACCCTTAAAAGAAGCCATCCGGATGTTGGAATGATAGCTGTTATTATAAGCGAATTCTATAAATGGCAAGTAATCTACCCAACTACCCTTAGAGTCAATTACGCAAGCCTTCAACATATCCTCTAAGGTCTGAATGGTACATTCTGCCTATCCGTCAGTTTGAGGGTGGAAGGCAGAGTACAAAGGTTTACTTGGGTACCTAAACCCCTTTGAAAAGATCGCCAAAACTGAGAAGAGAATTGCGTACCTTGATCAAATATGGTAGACACTGGAGCTCCATGCAAACGAACTATCTCTTGAATGTATAGCTTAGCATAATCATCCCTCGAATAATTAGTTCGCACTAGAAGAAAATGGGTAAATTTGGTCATCCCATCTACGATCACCCAACTGTAGTCATATTGGCTTCCGGATCTCGAAAGTCCTGTAATAAAGTCTATGTTGATCATCTCCCATTTCCAAAGAGGCAAAGCTATCTCTTGGGAAGGGCCACCTGGTCTCAAATGTTCCACCTTAACTTGTTGTCAATTCAAATACTTAGCCACAAAGTTCACAATATCTCTTTTCATGTTATTCCACCAGTAAATTGATTTAAGATCATGATACATTTTTGTAGAGCCGGGGTGAACAACATACCTGGAAGTGTGAGCTTCGTCAAGAATCATATCCCGCAACCTATCTATATCCACCATACATAGTCGACCTTGATACCTCAAAACCTCATCACCTCCAATTTCAAATGTCATTACTTTTGGTTGACCAACATCTTCTTTAATCTGCATTAGAATAGTATCCCTGGTTTTTTTTACTTAACCTCAGCCTATAAGGATGATTTACCTACCTCTTGTACGAACACTTTTCCATCTTCAGAATCCAGGTGTCAAACTCTCAAATTTGCAAGCCGATGAATATACTTCACCATACTCCTCTTTCCTTCCTCCGCATGAGAAATATTACCCATAGACAACCTGCTAAGAGCGTCAGCCACCACATTAGCCTTACCCGAGTGATAGTGCAGGCTCATGTCATAATCCTTCAACAATTCCAACCATTGCCTCTGTTTGAGATTTAGTTCTTTCTGTATGAAAACAGACTGCAAACTTTTGTGATCAATAAATATAGAGTAAATACATAATTATCCCCCTGATCTTGTCCGAGATTTGCAAAAAGACACCTAAACTTTAACTTCGACCTATTACCCCACGATTCTTCTTTATTTCATTGGAAACACGTCATTTTGACCCCCTGCATGTACACACGCTCCACAGGCGCGTGAAAGGGATCAAATTTGACTTTTTTGACCAATTACAAGCTGCCACGTGTAAAATAATTTAATATATAATTTATATTTTAAAAAAAAAAAATTTATTTATTTTTAAAAATTATTTCATACCCCCCACCCTACCCCCGCAACCCCCCATCCACTATTGTCTTCTTCCTCAACTTCTTCTTCATCACCATCACTCAACAACATCAATTACAACACACAACATCAATTACAACAACAACAACATCAATTACGCCCACAACAACAACATCATCATCATCACTATAACCCCACCCTTTCTTCTTCAACACAATGCCATCATTAAAGCTCCTCCATTGAAACTTTTTTTTTTTAAATCATATCACTAAAGTTCCATTTTGCAATTAAATCATATCATTTAACTACCCACCATTTCTTCTTCGACACAATATCTTCTTCAACACCATTAAAGCTCTTCAACACAATGTCACCATTAAAGCTCTTTCATTGAAGCTTTTTTTTTAAAGCTCCTCCATTAAAGCTTCATTAAAGCTTATTTAACTATCTTTAAAACTCAATTCAATCATTTTACTATCCTTAAAACTCAATTCCATTATAAAACTAACTTTTGAATTAATTTGAACAAAAAAAACTGGACGGGGAGAGTGTTGGACGCGAGGCGGCAAGGGAGAGGGGGAGGTGTTGGACGCGAGAGGTGGGGAAGGAAGGTGCTGGATGGGGAGGAGGTGGAGGTGTTGGATTAGGGATAGGGGGAAAGAGGAGGTGGGGTGTTAAATTAAATAAAAAGGAAAATTGTATTAAAAAAATAAAAATATATGAAATTAAACGTATTTGACACGTGGAAACACCTGATTGGCACGTGTATTTCACTCTCCTTATTGTGACTGAGATTCAGCGAAAAATGGTGTGTTTGCAACGAAATAAAAAAGAATTGTGGGGTAATAGGTCGAAGTTAAAGTTTAGGTCTTTTTGCAAAACTCGGACAAGATCAGGGGGTAATTATGTATTTACTCATAAATATATCAACATGCACCCCATAAAGATAATGACACCAAATCTTCAATGCAAATACCACCACCACTAACTCTAGATAATTGGTGGGATAGTTCTTCTCATGCACCTTTAACTGTCTAGATGCATAGGCTAACCTTTCTATGTTGCATAAGTACACACCCAAGTCCCACCCAGGACGATCACAGTAAACCACGAATCCCTCTGTACCATCAGAAAGGGTCAAAATTGGTGCAGTAGTCAACTTGTCAGTTTCTCAAAGCTATTCTTACAAGAGTCAGACAAAAAAAAAATTTACCTTTTTATGAGTCAATCTAGTAAGTGGAACATCTTTGGATGAAAAACTCTCTACAAATCTTCTGTAATACCCTGCCAAATCCAAAAGCTTCGGATGTCCACTAGAGTCGTGGGTCTGGGCCATTTTATCACTACCTCAACCTTTTGGGGGTTAACCTTAATTCCCTCACTAAAAATAATGTACCCCAGGAAAGCAATAACACTAAGCCAGAATTCATTCTTCGAAAACTTTGCATACAACTCATAACCTTTAAGAGTCTGAAGGATGATTCAGAGGTGATTGGCATGATCCTCCTCACTCTTAGATTAAATAAAGATGTCGTCAATAAAGACTATGATGAACGGATCTAGAAACTGGTGAAACACCCTATTTATTAGGTCCATAAATGTTGCTAGGGCATTAGTCAATTCGGAGGACATAACTAAGAATTTATAGTGACCATATCGGGTTCGGAAAGCTATTTTGGGAATGTCAGCCTCTCAAATCTTCAAATGATGGTACCCTGAACGAAGGTCTATTTTGAAGAAATATTTGGCACCCTGGAGTTGGTCAATGAGATTATCAATTCTGGGAAGAGGATATTTATTTTTAACCGTGACCTTGTTTAGCTAATGGTAATCTGTACACATACGAAAAGAGTCATCTTTCTTTCGCACGAAAAGAATTGGAGCACCCCAGGGAGAGACACTAGGAAGAATAAAGCCTTTGTCTAAAAGGTTTTTTACTATTCTGTTAACTCTTTCAATTCTACTGGAGCCATTCCGTATGGCGTAAGAGAAATAGGCCGGGTGTTCGGCAATAGGTCAATGCCAAAATTTATGTCCCAATCTAGTGGTATCCCAGGGAGATCATCATGAAAGACTTAGGGAAATTCATTAACTATAGGAAAAGACTGGAGGGAAGGACCTTCAGTGCTAGAATCTTTGACCCGAACAAGATAATATAAACAACCCTTTGATATGAGTTTATGGACCCTAAGATAAGATATAAATTTCCACCTAGGTGCTAGATAATATCCCTCCCACTCCATCGCTGGCTCATTAGGAAAAGAGAAGATGACCTTTCTAGTTCTACAATCTAATGTGGCATAATATGAATAAAGCCAATCCATTCCCAGTATAGCATCAAAATCAATCATATCCAGTTCTACAAGATCAGTCACAGTATCACGATGAAAAATAAATGCCTCCCACCAAGCGCTTGATTTATTGTCGCGGCACGACATAGTTATCTCGATTACTTAGACTTCATCGAGATATTTGGTGCATCATTTTCTGAATGGATTCAGACGACGCTGATGCTTAATTGTGGGCATGCAATCTTCTTCGAGATGCATCTTGTGCATACATATCCCAGGTGGGATACCAATTATATCATCAACAGACCAACCAATGGCTCTCTTGTACCTCTTCAGAGCAGAGATGAGAGCCTCTACGTGTTGTTCACCTAAATCAGCCGCAACACTCATCGGAAGTGTATTTCCACTTCCCAAAAATGCATACCTTAGGTGACTGGGGAGCTCTTTCGATTCTAGCGCTGGTATCTCTTCAATGGAAGTTTTCGCTGTTGGTGAAGATTGATTTTTAAGATCAAGGTCCGGTTGCTTAGGAGTATGAGAATAGGACCCTATTTCTGTTAGAGCACACATAGTTTCTTTATAATCTTCATCGTCCTCATGCTCAACATTCAGCAGCGCAGCAGACAATGGCTCAACAGTAAGCTGTTTCTCTACAGATAATGTTTTCTTATCCTTATAATGAACATCAGCTATGGAGAACACATTCATATCGCTGTGCTGCTTCATTGCTTTGCATATATCAAAGCGGACCACTTCGTCATTCAACAAAAATAAAAGCTTATTAGCTCTCATGTCAATAAGCACACGTTCTGTTGCAAGGAAAGGATGTCCCAAGATTATGGGAACTTCAGAATCCACCTCGCAATCCAAAATCACAAAGTCTGCAGGAAAAATAAAGGTAGACACCTTCACCAACACATCATTCAAGATACCCACAGGTCGTTTTACCGACCTATCTTCCATCACGAGCCGCATATTGGTTGGTGTAGGGTCTCCCAACCCAAACTTTCTGTAGACGGATAGTGGCATCAAATTGATGCTAGCTCCCAAATCGCACAATGCCTTAGCAAAATTCATAGATCCAACCGTGCAAGGAATAGTGAAAGCACCAGGGTCTGCCTTCTTCTGTACTAAGGACCTTGTGGCAATTGCACTGCAATGATGAATATTATCTGCCGGCTCATAGCTAACTGCCCGCTTCTTTGTTAAAAGATCCTTCATAAATTTTGCGTACCCAGGCATTTGCTCTAACGCCTCCACCAAAGGGACATTAATAGTCAGCTGCTTCAACATCGTCATGAATTTACTGAACCTTGTATCATCCGCCTTCTTCTTCAGTCTCTGTGGAAAAGGTGGTGGTGGAAGGGGAATAGTTTTCTCCACCACTTCTTTTGCGTCGGGCTTCCGCTGATCAACCTTTTCTGGCTGTGGATGTTTCGGGGTGACGTTATTACCATGTTGTTCAGTTTTTTCAGCTTCATTGACGTCTTCTGGTTCTGCCTTATCCAATATATCATCGGCCACTTGCTTGCTTTGGGATAAGTTTTCCAGCACCTTACCACTCCTGGTAGTAATAGTCATGCATGATCCGTCGTTCCTTGGGTTTTGCACCGTATCGCTGGGTAGTGTTCTAGCCTTTCTTTGGTTGAATGTCGTTGATAATTGACTCAATTATTGCTCCAGCTGTTTTATTAAAGTGGAATGCGAGTCAACCAATTGCTTCATTGAGGACAGATCATTTATTACCTCAGTTACTCCTGTGCTGGTTGCCTCTACTCCTTTCAGCAGCTTAGCCATCATATCTTCCATGGACATATTTCTAGAGCCAGATGCCACAGCCTCACGGTTTCCAGGAGGAACATACAAACCACTCCTATCAGTCTTATTCTTCCAACCACCTTGATCGCGGTCCTTGTATCCAGATTTATCATAATAGTTCCGACCTTGGTTTCCTTGGGCATTGCCTCGGAAACCCCCCTGATTGTTCAAGTAGTTGGCTTCTTCCTCGGAATTGGATTCCTCTCTTCCATTTGATGCAACAGCTTTGATTTTTTCGGTCTTCCCTGATAATAGATATTTTGTAATAAGATCCATTTATGTTTTCATGTGCGCCATATCTTGATCACGTTCTTCCTCTCTTCGCCTTTGTTTTGCTGTCATGCCAATAGATACAGTAGGGCTTGCTACCTCAGAATCTCTGGTATGCCAAGCTCTACTTTGCTTTGTCATACGATCTAGCATATCACTTTCCTGAATAAAAGTGAGGTCCATGAATGATCCACCTGTTGCGTTATCAACCACTGGCTTAGTCACCGTGTTGAAAGATCTGTATAATATCTCCATCAAGTGTACATTGGTCATATGATGGTTTGGGCATCTCATAAGCTTCTTCTTGAATCTCTCCCATGTTTCGTGGAGAGCTTCAGTTGGAAGCTGTCGAAAATTACTGATCTCATCTCTCAACTGCGCTCTCTTGGATGGCGGAAAGAATCTTTCTAGGAAAGCGTCTTTCAATTGCCTCCAATTAGTAATAGAATCAGGAGTCAGCCCATTCAACCATAGAGTTGCCTCCCCAGACAGAGACAATAGAAATAAGCGCAGCCGAATTGCATTCTGTCCAATACCTGGATTGTCGAATGACTTACATGTTGAGATAAAGTTGATCAGATGCATATTCGGATCATCGCCTGCTAGTCCACCAAATAATCCTTTGAGTTGCAATAACTGAATCATGGTGCTAGTGATATTGAACTTAGCTCCGGGTGCCAAGGGTGGAGGAATAATAGCCCCTGTGGCACCAGCTCCATCCAGATCGTCATCATCATCATCAAAAGGAGCCTGCACAGCTCGGCGATCAGGTCTCATTCTAGCTTGATGATCTCTCCTGTGCATAGGTGCCGCCACTTCATCAGTACGCGTGGGATTCAATAACTCATCATCACCCAGGTCCTCATCATCAGGATTTGTTGCTCGCCCTGGGTTATTAATATTCTGTTGAAGTACTTGAGCAGCTTCCAGTGCAGCTAGTCTAGCCTGCTCCTGTTGAGCCGCCCTTCTGTCAATGTCACGTTGCGCGTCTATTCTGCCAATAAGTTGAGGTTCAGGGTTTATGGGTAATAATGGCTGACCAGAACTACGAGTATTTGGCATTCACTCAACAGAACCTGCAGAAAACAAAAACAACAACTAAAAGTAAAATACGAGAATCTTTGACCAAAGGGTCTAGTAACTATCACAAACTTAGTTGACAACCGTATTCCCCAGAAACGGAGCCAAAATTTGATAACGCTCAAACTACAGCTCTCGTAAGAGTGTAAGCGGTCGTTTGTCAAATATAGAACCCAACTGGGTTGGGTGTCGAATCCCACAGGGAATACTTGGTCACTAAGTATGCAACGATTAGTAGACTGTGTATCAAAAATTCTACGAAAGAGGGGGGATTTAATTGTAGCGTGAATTAAGAGTATCAAAGTAACAAAGAAAAACGGAATGTTTAGTAGGTTTTAATCAATGAGAATTGTAAGTTAGGGTTATGTCCACCTTATGAGTTTTACGTATCTATTGGCTATGAGTTATGCGGAATTCAGACATGCATGCGCTTATAGAGATTCGTATTCTATGGTAAATTCTAGTGTCTTTCGACCATCAAGGATTATATCACTTTAACTCTTTCGAGCTTAAAGCGTATACTAATGGTACAAATTCTCCAAGAGGTTAATCCAGTTACGGCACTAACTTTTAAACAGGGGTTGGTAGCCCTATTTCCTTGTCATTCTCTCTTTTCCAGACATGTAACTTTTCTTTCGAACAAGTTAATGCTATATTGGCGTATTCTATATGTTTGCAACCACAAGAATTCAATTAAGATGAAGAGAGTAATGATATAAGAAGCATACGTATCAAGAATTCACAAACTCATAGCAATAGATAGTATCTCATAAGGCTTCCATAACCCTAACAGAGAAGTTTAGCTACTCATAATTGTGAAGGAAAACCACGAGGATATCATCATACCAAAGCAATAACAATATCACGATAAGGAAGTATTGGCGTCACTTGTGGCGTGAATTCCTTGCTAGTAGCGTTTCTCTTGTCGTGAAAATTAAAAGTCGAATAAAAAAGACTTGAATTAATGAATGAGTGAATAATAAAAAGCTTGCTGAAAAATTCAGCAAATAGGGTTTTTATAACATCCTTGTCCTAGTCCTACTGAAATAGGGTTTTTATCCTTGTCCTAGTCCTACTGGGTTACTACATACTTGTCCTAATCCTACTAAGTTACTGTTGATCCCTCAAGTCTTTAGAAATGCTGTTTTTGCCTGGGACAAGTTCTCCATGCATCACTTTCAGTCCACAAGCTTCCAGAAGCTGCCTTCCTTCTTATGTGAAGGTTCCTTTGGCGTCCAACAGTCCATAAAATGCTGAAATCTTCATCATTTATTCCTGAAAACTTGCTAATCACGTTGGTTAGCTCACTTACAGGAAAAAGGACTAAAAGTGCAGGAATTATATACTCTGTCCTTTAAAATTTAGCTAAAATATAGGTAAATTAAGGTGTTTTAGGCGTGTAAATACGCCTAACATCAGCATGCTTTTAAAAACTTAACCTGGATTGTGTAGCTTTACCATTATAAGTCTACCCATGGTCTATATGGGTACAGTGTTACCCCCTGAACGGGCCTCGGTACGTGTAGCCATACGAACCAGATATATCATAGAAGGTCGGTGATTCTCGTGTACCCTTCGCCCTCCATGATACATATATACATGTATAGACTTGGGGGATTCACATGTACCCCACAAGCATATGGTCACCAAGACCAACCCTCATGTCAGCAAACATGAGTTTTCAGTGTCTGTCCTTCGGACTCAGACCTTCACGGATATCTGTCACAACCCCCATTATTTCCCAATTAAAATATTTAGCACATAACCAAACCACCAATTCAAGGAGTCAATTATTAGGGCATCATAAAGTGGTATCATCATACCAACTACAGCTTGCAATCAATTTCATTAGCCAATACTTAGGGTATTTTTGTGTACCCTACAGACTCCATTATTAACTTAGGACTTAGCTCCCCTAATATTTTCTCCAGCTGAAGGACAGTCTCTCTGAATATAGCCCACTTGGCTGCAAGAATAGCATACTTGTCTCTCAAAATAACACTTCCCTGGATGGTTTCTCCCATAAATTCTACAGTGAGGATGTTACCTAGCGGGCTGAGTCACACTCTAATGGGACTGGGTACCCTGAGCTCTAGACCTGTCTCCTGACTGGAACCGCTGCTCACCCAAAGACCTAGGTACAGGTGCATTAGCTGAAGACTGAGCGTTGCTCTAAAATTTCTTCTTAGACCATTTCTTATCCCAATTACCACCTTGCTGCTAACTAATATTCTGATCTACAGACTTCGCTCTCTTAGCCAACCTCTTTCTTTCCCTTACCTCTGCCTGCCTCTTTTTCTCCTCTTCTACCTGTTACATATGCACTGATAACCTGGAGAAATCCATGTCCTTATTCAGCATTACCCCCTTATATTCTAACACTAAATCATCCGAGAGACCAAATGCAAACTTTTTCATACGAGCCCTCGTGTTGCCCACTAACTCTGGAGCATAACGGGACAGTTGGGTGAATTTCAATGCATACTCTTTGACACTTATCTTTTCTTATTTTAGATTCATGAATTCTTCAGCCTTTACTTCCCTCAGTTCTTGGGGAAAGAAACGATCCAGGAAAGCCTCTACAAACTCACCCCACACAGAAGGTTCAGCATCTCAACCCCTCAAATCTTCCCACTCATTGTACTACTTGTTAGCTATGTCTTTCAACTGATAGTTTTCCAACTTAACCCATTCAACCTCACTAGCATGCATGACTCAAAAAAATTTCTCCAGTTCATCAATAAACTGTTGGGGGTCCTCCTCAACCTTTGTGGCAGTAAAGGTGGGTGGGTTCAGCCTCATGAACTGTCCGACTAAAGTAGTTTCAGACGAACTAGGCATTGAACTCATATTTTTAGATCGACGAGACTGAGAAGCCACGATCTGAGCAATCATATGGATGGACTACCGAAACTCGGCGTTTGAGACTTCTTTTTGAAGAGGGTAGGTATGATTAATACTAGATCAAGGAGCCCGTGGTGTACTATCTTTGATCAGAGGAACTCCTGGAGTAGCAACAAATTTTGGAGTACGAGCTGTATTATGGGTCTGCTCCCATGAGTAGGGCGGACATCATCTGCATAGGTATTTTGCTCATTGGATCTACGGGAAGGCATGATCAATCTCTGAAATATAGGAAATCATGAGTTAGGGGACATTCAGACTCTATAGCACGAACTAGAACATGAAGAAAAGAGAGACATTACTAAAGGCCTAGTAGCTTCCTCTTTATAAGTGTGACGCGCTACAGACCCATATAAAGGACTCTACCCGATGCGACTTCGTAGACATTCTAGGACCTTGAACCGTGCTCTAATATCAAGTTTGTCACGACCCAAATCGAGGCCCTAATCGTGGTGGGCATCCTGAACCATAAATTCCCGAGACACCCCTAACTTTGTAATCCTAAGCATAACTCATTTATTATAGTAAATGCAGAAGTAAACTAGAAACATGATAGTCTTATTATTTAAACTTCACAATGCGGGACAAAAGCACATGAGAAAACCCAAATTCATCTACAACCAATCTACGAAGTCTCTACTGAAAATAACATTCTGTCTAAACCCGGGACAAGGCCCCCGGTCGAACCATAAACTAAAATCAGAAGAAAACCAAAACATGTGAAAAGATGCCTTCTGAAATAAGGGAAGCTCACCATCTCTAAACTCCAATCAAATCAACATGTCATGGTAGGGCACGAGATCATAAAGTAAGGCTCCTAACCATAGTCCCAAATTGGCACGACATAATTCAAGGTACGCAAGATCACAAAGCAGGGTACCAAAATCCCGTGTCGGCAAATCACGATTTTCAGCATAGAGTCTTTCAACTCGTACTTTCTTTGGGTAACCATCTAACTCTCTTTAAGCCCAGTTTTAACCTCTTAAAAAAACATGCATCATGCTTACAAATAATTTATTTCTCATTCTAATAAGGGCATATCACAACAGGGTATCGTCATACCCAGGCTTGCAAGTCATTCATAGCATATCAATTCCATAGCCCTTCTTATTCAAAACATGTAAATGACCACCAAAGGTGTATCAAATCTCATAAGGGTTCTTATTATCAAAATCATACAAAAAATCATGCAAACCCATTCTCTTTACAAAATATTAATACGTGGTGGCCATTCCATTTATTCAACACATGCATAATAGTTAAGGAAACATTTAAGACTCAAGAAGTTGTCTTCATTCATAAATCAGCCCCTACATTAGTTAAATATAAATCTCATGATCAAAAAGGGGGATCTTGATTCATTCTCTCAAATATAATTCACAGTTCATATCATGCAAAGTCCATAAACTTCATCACGGGAGTGGAATTTCATAAGTTACATTCATAAATCGTCATTTGAATTCAAATCACATATGCACGAGATTATAAATCACACTTATGGAAAGACCCCATAACAATTATATAATTTCATCGAATTGATTTCACAATGCATGGTCTTCAAACAATTTACCAAAACTCATAGCATATATGTGCATATATATATATATATATATATATATATATATATATATACTGTAAAACTTGTAGAAATAGTAGAAAAAAACCTATGCCCGTGCAGTTAAGATAGTCCCACGTACCTTAACGACAAAGAAATCGCAAAGAAATTGACCCTTTAAGCTTGAATGGTCAAACCCTAGGTTGTTTTTCTTCTCTTGAGCTTAAGGAAGATGAACTAGGGATTTTAGGAATGATATAATGTGAATATGGAATTTAATTTCGTCTGTAGATGTTTAAGGATGGTTATGGGACATGAAAAGACCTTGTTGCCCTTAAAATAACTCAAAAATGGAGCTTTTACACCAATATGCATTGGCCATGCAGCACCTAACCCATGGCCTAGCCACTATGTGGGCAAAACCTAGCTCATGGCCTAGCCTTAAAGTGGGCAGCGCCTAGATCATGGCCTAGTTCCCAGGTGGGCGGCGCCTAGCCCATCACCTATCCTTTCCAGTGGCGATAGCCGATGGAAATGCGATGCACGGTCATTACATAGGTCCCATTTTGTGACGCACACATAGTTTTAAGGTCCTAAAACACCCCCAACACCTCCCACAACACCTACACATGATCTACCATCCCTATGGGGGTCCTAAAGGTCATTTTAGACACATTAAAAGAGTATTACAACTACAGGGTGTTACACTTAGACTCTATAGCCTGAAAATAGAACACAAGAAAGAGAAACATTTCTAGTCCGACAAAGCATCTAACCAGAATCAAAGAATATCCAATTGGGACATGCCCCCGACCATATCCAAAATCAAATCCAAAGAAATAAAAATGAGATAAAGAAGTCCATGGCATGAAACGGGGTCTTCTGGAGTATGGAAGCTCACCACTTCAGTCTGACTCAAAGTTGTCTCCGAATCACCAAGTCACTGAGCAGGAGGAATGAAAGTATGGTTGATTCCTGCATCGCGTGGGGAGACAGCACCCGAAGACGGTTAGCGGAGTAAACGCTAGCATGTAACTCAGGTATTAAGATAAAATAATGCCATTAATTCAAAACCAAATCAAAATGCATTCACATATATACATATATATCATATCGGGATAGGGAACAAAGTTTAGCATGTGATAACGCTCAAACTACAGCTCTCGTAAGAGTGTAAGCGGTCGTTTGTCAAATATAGAACCCAACTGGGTTGGGTGTCGAATCCCACAGGGAATACTTGGTCACTAAGTATGCAACGATTAGTAGACTGTTGATCGAAAATTCTACGAAAAAGGGGGGATTTAATTGTAGCGTGAATTAAGAGTATCAAAGTAACAAAGAAAAATGGAATGTTTAGTAGGTTTTAATCAATGAGAATTGTAAGTTAGGGTTATGTCCACCTTATGAGTTTTACGTATCTATTGGCTATGAGTTATGCGGAATTCAGACATGCATGCGCTTATAGAGATTCGTATTCTATGGTAAATCCTAGTGTCTTTCGACCATCAAGGATAATATCACTTCAACTCTTCCGAGCTTAAAGCGTATACTAATGGTACAAATTCTCCAAGAGGTTAATCCAGTTACGGCACTAACTTTTAAACAGGGGTTGGTAGCCCTATTTCCTTGTCATTCTCTCTTTTCCAGACATGTAACTTTTCTTTCGAACAAGTTAATGCTATACTGGCGTATTCTATATGTTTGCAACCACAAGAATTCAATTAAGATGAAGAGAGTAATGATATAAGAAGCATACGTATCAAGAATTCACAAATTCATAGGAATAGATAGTATCTCATAAGGCTTCCATAACCCTAACAGAGAAGTTTAGCTACTCATAATTGTGAAGGAAAACCACGAGGATATCATCATACCAAAGCAATAACAATATCACGATAAGGAAGTATTGGCGTCACTTGTGGCGTGAATTCCTTGCTAGTAGCGTTTCTCTTGTGGTGAAAATTAAAATTCGAATAAAAAAGACTTGAATTAATGAATGAGTGAATAATAAAAAGCTTGCTGAAAAATTCAGCAAATAGGGTTTTTATAACATCCTTGTCCTAGTCCTACTGAAATAGGGTTTTTATCCTTGTCCTAGTCCTACTGGGTTACTGCATACTTGTCCTAATCCTACTGAGTTACTGCTGATCCCCCAAGTCTTTAGAAATGCTGTTTTTGCCCGGGACAAGTTCTCCATGCATCACTTTCAGTCCACAAGCTTCCAGAAGCTGCCTTCCTTCTTACGTGAAGTTTCCTTTGGCGTCCAACAGTCCATAAAATGCTGAAATCTTCATCATTTATTCCTGAAAACTTGCTAATCACGTTGGTTAGTTCACTTACAGGAAAAAGGACTAAAAGTGCAGGAATTATATACTTTGTCCTTTAAAACTTAGCTAAAATATGGGTAAATTAAGGTGCTTTAGGCGTGTAAATACGCCTAACATCAACACCCCACACTTAAAGCTTTGTTCATCCTCGGACAATATATCATGTCCATATAAACATCTACTTAGGGTTTCACAGTAACAACACAAAATATTCATCAAGACAGGCACAACAATTATTAACAAAGAGTAGTTTTCTAATCACTTCTAGAAACAATTCAACCTCCAACATAGACTCGTGATGATGGTTAATTCGTTTTCAAAAGTTAAGGCACAAAGAATCATACAAGACTACCAAAAACTCATAAACCATGTATGTCTCACAATATATCACCCATAATTACTCATAAGTATTTCATTTTTCAAAACATGGGTATAAGATTATCCTTGCTCTCACTCTCACAAAGAATTCATATGTTGCAACTAATGACCATAGGCTTGCCCTTAGTGTAATGCTCTACTAATATCAGAATGTTAAGCTTAGGATCAAATAGGTCTTTTACAGGTTGTAATGTAGGCTAAGGGACGGGTAGGACTATTTTGGCCAGAAATAGTGACTATGTTCCTAAGCGCTTTAATACATCACATTATGCCATTAACACTCTCTTTTAATCAACCCTGCTACCTTTCTTTTATCTACCACCCCTTTTCACTTATTTTGCTATTCAAACATAACTATCTTCTTATTTAATCATAAACCCAACAATCTTTTTGTTTTTCTATTTCTTTTTTTTTTCTTTTTTTTCTTTTTTTTTATAACACACCTCTATGATAGCCACTTTTTTTCATAACAAATTCAAGTACCATTACACTCTAAGGTATCACTCTCACCCAATTTCCTCTTATTTTGTCACATGATTTTACAATTTAAAGTGCTTAGGAATTTGGATCAAATTATGGTCTTGAAAAAAAATGGATTAGGCTACATATGAGGCTGTCAAAGAAAATAGCTAATAGTCTCAAAGGGGGTTAACTAAGATAATGTCCACGGGTAGGTAAAAAGAAGGTAAACAATCACAGGCTGCCAAAGAAATGCCTAAATCATCTCCTAAACTCACACTCTTTATTTCGCTTTACACACACACCAGGAAAGTTCTAGCATCAGTCACAACATAGAATATACTATAACCTCACACACACAAGGCACATGGTTAACTTTATTGGGAGCAGTATAGACTCTTGACCCAACAGATGAATGAATTAAACCACACAAATATCACACAGTGAGTCACACTTGGAGCCTAAACGTCTCAATATCAATGATTTTAGCACAAACTCTTGTCATAATACCATGTCGCCTATCAGAACAATTTTATGCAAAATCTAAAAAAAATCTAAAAATCTAAAAATTTAACTACAAACGAGAATAAATGCAGGCAAAGAAGTACGCTACAACATACAAATACCCTCACCCCACACTTAGACGGGACACACTGCCCTCAGTGGAAATAAGTAAGGAAAACCTGATTAGTCGGACTCCTTTTCTATGTCTGGGGTCAAACCCCCTGCGTCGGAATCATCATCAGAGTCGTCATTACCAGAGTTGTCCTTCACATCGTCATTCGAGGTATTTGCAGAGAGGAGGATTCAGCTTTCTCTTTTCTTCCCCTTTTCTGACCTTTCTGTGAGGTGGACGCTTTTTCTTTTCCTGGTCGACCTTTTGGTGCCATTTTACCTGAGACTAAAATAAATTCATGCTAGCTCATCTCGGAAGATTTAATCGACAAACAGACAATAGTGGCACCACCCCACACTTAATTTGTTGACACAAACTAATTAAGTGAATGATGTCGATTACTCAGACTTCATCGACATACATTTAGGTGATATGTTCCAACAATATGTTCAGCACAGTCATACTTTCATGTCATCTTACTATCCTTTCCAACTCTATTTCATGTAATCTTGACTATAATTTCATGTGTGGATTAATGCACCTTTTGCACAAGACTACTACATAGAGATCGTATCAAGTTATGGCATTAGAAATAATCACAACATCGTATGTTTGTAGTCAACCATGATTTTCATCTGGATGAACAAGTCATTCCAACATGTAAGCTTTCTAGTTACAAGATTATGCAATTTTCTTGACCATGTCAATTCCGCAAAAGTATGACAGTGTATCAAAATCAAATACAAGTTGGAAACAAGTCAAGAACACCCACGCGTATTCTTTCACTCAACTAGATGTATCATAACAAATCAACTACATTCAAATCACCAACACTACTTCAAGATTTAACAATTTATTATAGGCGTAGTAGTGTAGTACTTTACAGAATATAAAAGAAAAGCAAAGAAGTACTTACTTGGTTGATGGCCTCGGAAGATGATCTTGCAAAGTTAAAAGAGCAAAAGGAAAATTTTTGAGAGATTTTGGAGAGGTAGGCGGTGCTTAGGTTGAATTTGCAATGCATTTTTGTTCTAAGACTATGGTTCTATTTATAGGACAAGCTTGGGTCGGGTTTTGACCCGTTTGGAATCGGATTAGGAGACCAAAAAGTGAGCATAGGCGGCGCCTAATGCTTTACCTATGCTTGGCATAGGCGGCGCCTTTTGCAAAGCCTAGTTGAGCATAGGCGGCGCCTATGCTATGGCATTGTTAGGCATAGGCGGCGCCTATGCCATGGCATTCTAGATTCAGAGACAAAAGGCTTTTGCATAGGCGGCGCCTATGCTATGGCATTGTTAGGCATAGGCGGCGCCTATGCTATGGCATTCTAGATTCAGAGAGCTTAGGTCATAGCATAGGCCTTGCCTTGTTCGTTGCCTAGATTTTCATAGGCAATGCCTAACTCATAGCCTTTTTCTTCTTTATTCCCAACTTACCACCTTCAACATGCAATACTTCCAAATCAAAATTTGAAACCAATCTCCTCCTTTACACCTCTTGCACCTACACTTATTCAAAAACAACAAAAACGATTAGAACGATGGGTTACCTCCCATCAAGCGCCTTAGTTTTGGTCGTGGCTCGACAAAATCCTAGAAAAACAAAAACAACAAAAACAATTAAAAACGATGGATTGCCTCCCATCAAGCGCTTGATTTTTTGTCGCGGCACGACATAGTTATCTCGATTACTTAGACTTCATCGAGATATTTGGTGCATCGTTTTCTGAATGGATTCAGACGACGTTGATGCTTAATTGTGGGCATGCAATCTTGTTCGAGATGCACCTTGTGCATACATATCCCAGGTGGGATACCAATTATATTATCAATAGACCAACCAATGGCTCTCTTGTACCTCTTCAGAGCAAAGATGAGAGCCTCTACGTGTTGTTCACCTAAATCAGCCGCAACACTCACCGAAAGTGTATTTCCACTTCCCAAAAACATATACCTTAGGTGACTGGGGAGCTCTTTCGATTCTAGCGCTGGTATCTCTTTAATGGAAGTTTTCGCTGTTGGTGAAGATTGATTTTTAAGATCAAGGTCCGGCTGCTTAGGAGTATGAGAATAGGACCCTATTTCTGTTAGAGCACACATAGTTTCTTTATAATCTTCATCGTCCTCATGCTCAACATTCAGCAGCGCAGCAGACAATGGCTCAACAATAAGCTGTTTCTCTATAGATAATGCTTTCTTATCCTCATAATGAACATCAGCTACGGAGAACACATTCATATCGCTGGGCTGCTTTATTGCTTTGCATATATCAAAGCGGACCACTTCGTCATTCAACCGAAATAAAAGCCCATTAGCTCTCATGTCAATAAGCACATTTTTCGTTGCAAGGAAAGGACGTCCCAAGATTATGGGAACTTTAAAATCCACCTCGCAATCCAAAATCACAAAGTCTGCAGGAAAAATAAAGGTAGACACCTTCACCAACACATCATTCAAGATACCCACAGGTCGTTTTACCGACCTATCTTCCATCACGAGCCGCATATTGGTTGGTGTAGGGTCGCCCAACCCCAACTTTCTGTAGACGGATAGTGGCATCAAATTGATGCTAGCTCCCAAATCGCACAATGCCTTAGCAAAATTCATAGATTCAACCGTGCAAGGAATAGTGAAAGCACCAGGGTCTGCCTTCTTCTGTACTAAGGACCTTGTGGCAATTGCACTGCAATGATGAATATTATCTGCCGGCTCATAGCTTACTGCCCGCTTCTTTGTTAAAAGATCCTTCAAAAAATTTGCGTACCCAGGCATTTGCTCTAGCGCCTCCACCAAAGAGACATTAATAGTCAGCTGCTTCAACATCATCATGAATTTACTGAACCTTGTATCATCCGCCTTCTTCTTCAGTCTCTGTGGAAAAGGTGGTGGTGGAAGGGGAATAGTTTTCTCCACCACTTCTTTTGCGCCGGGCTTCCGCTGATCAACCTTTTCTGGTTGTGGATGTTTCGGGGTGACGTCATTACCACGTTGTTCGTTTTTTCAGCTTTATTGACGTCTTCTGGTTCTGCCTTATCCAATATATCATCGGCCACTTGCTTTCTTTGGGATAAGTTTTCCAGCACCTTACCACTCCTGGTAGTAATAGCCATGCATGATCCGTCGTTCCTTGGGTTTTGCACCGTATCGCTGGGTAGTGTTCCAGCCTTTCTTTGGTTGAATGCCGCAGATAATTGACTCAATTATTGCTCCAGCTGTTTTATTGAAGTGGAATGCGAGTCAACCAATTGCTTCATTGAGGACAGATCATTTATTACCTCAGTTACTCCTGTGCTGGTTGCCTCTACTCCTTTCAGCAGCTTAGCCATCATATCTTCCATGGACATATTTCCAGAGCCAGATGCCACAGCCTCACGGTTTCCAGGAGGAACATACAAACAACTCCTATCAGTCTTATTCTTCCAACCACCTTGATCGCGGTCCTTGTATCCAGATTTATCATAATAGTTCCGACCTTGGTTTCCTTGGGCATTGCCTCGGAAACCCCCCTGATTGTTCAAGTAGTTGGCTTCTTCCTTGAAATCGGATTCCTCTCTTCCTTTTGATGCAACAGCTTTGATTTTTTTGGTCTTCCCTGATAATAGATGCTTTGTAAGAAGATCCATTTGTGTTTTCATGTGCGCCATATCTTGATCACGTTCTTCCTCTCTTCGCCTTTGTTTTGCTGTCATGCCAATAGATACAGTAGGGCTTGCTACCTCAGAATCTCTGGTATGCCAAGATCTACTTTGCTATGTCATACGATCTAGCATATCACTTGCCTGAATAAAAGTGAGGTCCATGAATGATCCACCTGCTGCGTTATCAACCACTGGCTTAGTCACCGAGTTGAAAGATCTGTATAATATCTCCATCAAGTGTACATTGGTCATATGATGGTTTGGGCATCTCATAAGCTTCTTCTTGAATCTCTCCCATGTTTCGTGGAGAGCTTCAGTTGGAAGCTGTCGAAAATTGCTGATCTCATCTCTCAACTGCGCTCTCTTGGATGGCGGAAAGAATCTTTCTAGGAAAGCGTCTTTCAATTGCCTCCAATTAGTAATAGAATCAGGAGTCAGCCCATTCAACCATAGAGTTGCCTCCCCAGATAGAGACAATGGAAATAAGCGCAGCCGAATTGCATTCTGTCCAACGCCTGGATTGTCGAATGACTTACATGTTGAGATAAAGTTGATCAGATGCATATTCGGATCATCGCCTGCTAGTCCACCAAATAATCCTTTGAGCTGCAATAACTGAATCATGGTGCTAGTGATATTGAACTTATCTCCGGGTGCCAAGGGTGGAGGAATAATAGCCCCTATGGCACCAGCTCCATCCAGATCATCATCATCATCATCAAAAGGAGCCTGCACAGCTCGGCGATCAGGTCTCATTCTAGCTTGACGATCTCTCCTGTGCATAGGTGCCGCCACTTCATCAGTACGCCTGGGATTCAGTAACTCATCATCACCCAGGTCCTCATCATCAGGATTTGTTGCTCGCCCTGGGTTATCAATATTCTGTTGATGTACTTGAGCAACTTCCAGTGCAGCTAGTCTAGCCTGCTCCTGTTGAGCCGCCCTTCTGTCAATGTCACGCTGCGCGTCCATTCTGCCAATAAGTTGAGGTTCAGGGTTTATGGGTAATAATGGCTGACCAGAACTACGAGTATTTGGCATTCACTCAACAGAACCTGCAGAAAACAAAAACAACAACTAAAAGTAAAATACGAGAATCTTTGACCAAAGGGTCTAGTAACTATCACAAACTTAGTTGACAACCGTATTCCCCGGCAACGGAGCCAAAATTTGATAACGCTCAAACTACAGCTCTCTTAAGAGTGTAAGCGGTCGTTTGTCAAATATAGAACCCAACTGGGTTGGGTGTCGAATCCCACAGGGAATACTTGGTCACTAAGTATGCAACGATTAGTAGACTGTTGATCGAAAATTCTATGAAAAAGGGGGGATTTAATTGTAGCGTGAATTAAGAGTATCAAAGTAACAAAGAAAAATGGAATGTTTAGTAGGTTTTAATCAATGAGAATTGTAATTTAGGGTTATGTCCACCTTATGAGTTTTACGTATCTATTGGCTATGAGTTATGCGGAATTCAGACATGCATGCGCTTATAGAGATTCGTATTCTATGGTAAATCCTAGTGTCTTTCGACCATCAAGGATTATATCACTTCAACTCTTTCGAGCTTAAAGCGTATACTAATGGTACAAATTCTCCAAGAGGTTAATCCAGTTACGGCACTAACTTTTAAACAGGGGTTGGTAGCCCTATTTCCTTGTCATTCTCTCTTTTCCAGACATGTAACTTTTCTTTCGAACAAGTTAATGCTATACTGGCGTATTCTATATGTTTGCAACCACAAGAATTCAATTAAGATGAAGAGAGTAATGATATAAGAAGCATACGTATCAAGAATTCACAAACTCATAGCAATAGATAGTATCTCATAAGGCTTCCATAACCCTAATAGAGAAGTTTAGCTACTCATAATTGTGAAGGAAAACCACGAGGATATCATCATACCAAAGCAATAACAATATCACGATAAGGAAGTATTGGCGTCACTTGTGGCGTGAATTCCTTGCTAGTAGCGTTTCTCTTGTCGTGAAAATTAAAAGTCGAATAAAAAAGACTTGAATTAATGAATGAGTGAATAATAAAAAGCTTGCTGAAAAATTCAGCAAATAGGGTTTTTATAACATCCTTGTCCTAGTCCTACTGAAATAGGGTTTTTATCCTTGTCCTACTGGGTTACTGCATACTTGTCCTAATCCTACTGAGTTACTGCTGATCCCCCAAGTCTTTAGAAATGTTGTTTTTGCCCGGGACAAGTTCTCCATGCATCACTTTCAGTCCACAAGCTTCCAGAAGCTGCCTTCCTTCTTACGTGAAGTTTTCTTTGGCGTCCAACAGTCCATAAAATACTGAAATCTTCATCATTTATTCCTGAAAACTTGCTAATCACGTTGGTTAGCTCACTTACAGGAAAAAGGACTAAAAGTGCAGGAATTATATACTTTGTCCTTTAAAACTTAGCTAAAATATGGGTAAATTAAGGTGCTTTAGGCGTGTAAATACGCCTAACATCAGCATGCATTTAAAACCTTAACCTGGATTGTGTAGCTTTACCATTATAAGTCTACCCACGGTCTATATGGGTACAGTGTTACCCCCTGAACGGGCCTCGGTACGTGTAGCCATACAAACCAGATATATCATAGAAGGTCGGTGATTCTCGTGTACCCTTCGCCCTCCATGATACATATATACATGTATAGACTTGGGGGATTCACATGTACCCCACAAGCATATGGTCACCAAGACCAACCCTCATGTCAGCAAACATGAGTTTTCAGTGTCTGTCCTTCGGACTCACACCTTCATGGATATCTGTCACAACCCCCATTATTGCCCAATTAAAATATTTAGCACATAACCAAACCACCAATTCAAGGAGTCAATTATTAGGGCATCATAAAGTGGTATCATCATACCAACTACAGCTTTCAATCAATTTCATTAGCCAACACTTAGGGTATTTTTGTGTACTCTACAGACTCCATTATTAACATCACTTGGGGGATTCCAGTGTAACCCACAAGATTTTCATTGATTATTCACTTAGGGGATTCCATTGTACCCCATAAGGTTTTCAAAACCATCATTTACCATTTAACCATTCATACCATGCATTAGTTTAAAAAGAGATATTTACAAACCATTTTTTACCATTTAACCATTCATACCAAGCATTAGTTTAAAAAGAGATAAATCAAACCAAACACTTTGGGGATTCCACTGTACCCCTAATTAAAATTTCCACCTTTCTCATAACTACTAACCTGTTTTACATTATAGAGTTGGGGTCATAAACTCTTCAAAAGTCATAAGTTTAGATAAAGTTACCATTACCAAGTTCAACCACCTCATCCATGCATCCACATGTTCAAAACCATATTTAAAATAAGGATAACCATAATTAACCATGGGAAAACATTATTCAACATGAGCATTCAAAACCCCCAACCTTTATTCCAAAACCATAATAATACCATAAAATCCATAACATTAAAATATATGCTTTTAATAAAATAACAACGAGGGAGGAGTAACATGCCTTAGACACCAAGAAGTACTGAGGAAAATCACTCTTGAAAGCCCTAATTGATTAACTTAATGAAACCCCAGCTTTAGCTTGAACGAAGAGTTTGAGAGAGAATTTGAGAGTGTTTCATTGGGAATCATGTGCTAATAAAGTCCCAAGGAAGGTTTTAAGTTGCGGTATCAAAGGGGCTTAAAGTAGGAAATGTCCAGAATGCCCTCAACTTAAAAGTTGTAAAAAGCCATCCTTGGTTACGAGTCGACCCATTGACTCGCCACCACATCATACGACTCATAGCCTTGAGTCGTATCCTAGACAGTGAGTTGGACACCCTTACATTGTCCATCTTACGACTCTATAATCCCACTCGTAACCTGATCCTACGACTCATAGGGTCTAGTTGTAACCGACACAGTACCCAAAGAGGTTAGACACTGGAAAATATACAACTCAACCCTACCACTCGTAACCTATACTCATGGCTCTTAGTGAGCCACTCGTACTAAGAGCCAAGTCAAACCACTTAGTTATTGATTTGGTTAAGGCTCGTCCTAACAATTTGTCACCACCCTTAACGACTCGTATCACCAAGTCGTAACCAAGACAGAAACCCAACCACCATCCATTAGACACCTTACGGATAGGGTATCCTAACTCGTCAAGATACCATACGACTCATATGGTCAAGTCGTAAACAAGGCAATGAGCTCAAAGATCAGGATATTTCCAAGGATCAAAAATTCGGGGTGTTTCACTCAAGGTAGCAGTTGGACATTCATATGTTCGCAGTTCTCCTCTATCTTTCTATAGTAGTTATGTCGTTATTTGTATTTAGGGACAGATGTTGACCCTGTGTGGGTATTTTCTAATGTATTTGACTCATAGTTTGTATTAGTAGTTCTTATACTTTTCACACCAGATTTTGGGAGTTATGACTGCATTGTTATGCTTCTTTCCGCATTTATTATACTTGTGTGGTTCAACTTCATTCTAGAAGTCTTTCCTTGGGAGTATTTCTGTCCTTTTCCCTGTGTTTATCAGTTTGGGTGATAGGCTTACTGGTCAAGGTACGCCGCGACAAGTGTCATCATGATCTATCGATTTTGGGTCGTGACATATGCTTGTATAAAATCTTTATAATTTGTAGTTTAATTTGTATCATGTTGAAAATTACTATTTGTAATTTCATAGAGTAATGAAAATTTAAATTAGTTAAAAATGATTTTTCTTCGTTGAAGTTTTTAAAATTTTAATAATTTAATTGTTAAAAGAATACAAGTAAATAATTTGTTGTTCCTTTTTTCGTAAAAAGAATATTTCAAACTTTGTTAAATTTATGAAGTGTTGACTTTAAAATGACTTATCTTGTTATCGTAATAAAAAGGAATAAAAAGAAATCACCAAGTCCTATTTGTCGCGCTGAATGCTACTTATATACTATTGTTTTTGTCATTTTTGATTGAACCCACTTGTATATAAATTTTGGGTTAGCCACTACCTTTAATATCAAGGTGAATTTTGATATCAAGAACCTATAATAATAATTCTTCTCGGTAATGTCGAGTTTCAAAATTCAAACTTTGATAAATTTGACGTGATGAAAACTAAAAAGGAAACGAACTAAAAATAACAAAGACAACTAAAATTTAATTTCTGAACGCAGATAAATTACAAGGACAAATAGATCCAGAAGATACACTAATACTAAAATAAGTTGGTTACTAATTAATGTAATCATATAATAATGATTATACATGATATTAAAATCCATTGAGAAAATGTAAGAAATTGTTTTATCGTATACACTTAGCTAGTTCGCCACCTTTATTATATAACAATATTTTATCTTGTTAGTGTTAAATTTATTGAAGCGTACAAAAGTAAAGTCAGTAATGAGAAAAACATATTAGACATTAGTCCTATTGCAAGCCTCACAAAGTCGCATAAATGAAAATTTAGGTAGTATCATAAGATTTTCAAGAAATAAATTAGGTGAGATTATTTTTGTGTTATTTAAGGTATAAAAATAGTTAGAAAAAAAATTGTGAGCATACTGAAGCTAATATAACCCAGTAAATGACAATAGTCAGATATGTTGAGAGAAAATTATCAAATAGTTACTAACTGAAATTAAATAGATAAGTAATTATTAACACATAAATAAAATACGTAATGTATGTCCTTATTATTCCTGAGGTAGAAACTTAATTTATTTGAAAAAAATTAAAATCTCACGTTGATAATATGTTATAAAATAAAATAACATATAAAAGGGAGGCAACATGTTATAGGCAACCTTGCCATCTTTCCAACTAATAGGAATGATTGAGTTTGTACATTGGAACTATCAAATTAAAAGTTGTTTTTGTGAGTTGATTCTTAACATAATGAGTATTTTTATAGTTAGGTGACGAAATATTTCATTGGTTGAGGTCCGGTCAATTAAAGTTGTGAGAGGATTCATTCAATTTTTGACACTTGAAAAATAGGTTTCAATTATATATTTCGTAAAAGAAATCAAATAAAATATTAAACACAAAGATAAAAGACTACATATATAGTACAATAAAAATGGAGGAAAAAAAGGTACTCATTTTTCCTAAAAATTTTCAAAGTAAAACTATATTCACTGCTGCTCACTGTATTTTCTGGGGAAAATTCAAATCTTACTCAAGCAGAATTACAAGAAATATTTTAAATGTATACATATATGAGCTCTTTTTTAAGCAAAAGCGGGTCATTGACCCATTTTATTAACTAAAAATTACACAAATACATAACTTATGTTTCTAATATTACAAAAAATCTCAACTCCTTAAACATATTATAAAAATTTCAATATATACACAGAATGTTATGTATATGTCGGCTATGTTATGTATATTAATAGAAAAAGAGAGTAAAGTAATTAAAGAAGTGAGAGAAGTGTAATTACTTCCAAATATGTGGTAATTTGTGGGGTATAAACATGGGATCTTTTGGTTATCTCAGTTCCGTCCGTGGTATATACAGTACTAAGTAGTCCATATTCGTAGCAAGTTTTAACTATATTTGGTTTGGTTTTAGGTAAGGCAATTAATTTATTATATCCGGTCAATTTCTGGGTTATATAGTTTGTATCTGGTTCTTGGACATTTGTAGCTTTTGGGTTGCTATTTAAAAAGGTTTGTATATTGTAGATATTTTCTATGTATTTTTGGGATGTGTAGTTATAAACTTTTTTATCTTGGTTCAGACTATCTCGGTATGTGGTAATTTGTGGGGGTATAAACATGGGATCTTTTGGTGTATTTGGGGTATATGGTTTTTCAAATATTTTATTCATATTCATGTTCTGGTATCTTGGTCGACTAGCTCCTTTGCTTGTACCTGCGGACCCCACTACAAATGGTATCATAATAAACTCTAAATTCAAACATATATATTACTTCTGTATTTTTTAAATAACTGTTCTCTGATACCATTTGTAGGGGGGTGCGGATTAGGTGCGTAGATTCAACTAGATAATAAATACGTAGGTATTTATTTTTATAATAAATATTATTGATTGGAATAATATTCATTTTTATCTTCTTGATTTAAGATGTTTTATTAATTCATATTCTAAATTAGATATTGTCGTGATTAGATTATCTAGTGTTTTAGGATCCTCGTTAGTAATATGTAAATTTTTATATT
This sequence comes from Capsicum pubescens, assembly GCA_030864215.1. NCBI lineage: Eukaryota > Viridiplantae > Streptophyta > Magnoliopsida > Solanales > Solanaceae > Capsicum > Capsicum pubescens. The sequence continues at coordinate 284,040,635 of CM061544.1, read as the reverse complement.
CTTGGTATAGACTATATAGTTGAGTTTCTATTTCTTTTAATGATTTATTCTTTTCGTAAGATGTATCCATTAATTTATTTTATCCTATTGAAATTTTAGCAATTTCTGTGTAGTATTTTATTCTAACTTTGCTATATTCAATGCGTAGGTTTATATTTTTTATCTGACTAATTAGTATTTGTTGTTCATGTATAACTAATTTTCCATCTGTATTAAATAATTTTTCGTATGTATTAAATAAATTGTTACTTGTATCTTCCTTTTCTAAGGTTAATTTTATTTTAAGTAATTTTTCTTCTAGTTGTCTTTTTTCTATTTCAAGTTGATTTCTGTAATTAACTTCTTCATATATCCAATTTTGTCTTTCTCTAATTTTCTTTATATATTCTAGCATCTTTTAATCTGAATAATATCCATCTGGGTAATTATCCAGGTATAATTGTGCTATCCAATTTATAATTTCAATTTCATAGTTTAATACCTTTTCTAATATTATTCTCTTAATATCTATAATTTCTATATCTCTAAGTATATATAAGATTAAAACTTTAAGATTATCTATCATTTAAAATTGACTAAATATTTTATTATAATATTCTGTAGTTGTTTGTTTCAGCCTTAGTAGTTCTTGCATATTTTTATTAAGGGATTCTATATATTTTATATCTTTAAGTGCATACAAAATAAGTATTTTGAATTTATCTACCATCACATCAGATAAATAATTATTATTCATTTTCATAAAATTGCTTTTTTCAAAATATTCCCTTCAACCATGTACCTAACAAAATATAGTCATATTAGATTACTATATACTAGATTATTCTTAAATAACATGTTCTTCGGTCACTATTAGCATGGTAATCTGGATACTTTTCCCTTAAACAGCGCCTCTACTCTGGTTACTCCCCACCATGGCTTCTTGTCTTATTGGTTTCACCTTTAGGATGTCATAGTTCTTAGGGATCTTTCTCCGTTTCCGCTTTGCTAATAAACTTCTTAACATATTATTCCTCGAATAATTCTACCATAAAGTAACTAACATGAATTTATTTTATCATATCATGATTGTTGGGAATTATGAATTTAGCTATTCATAATCATAAATAAACATACCTGTTCTGGTAGGTTTGATATTTCTGAGTTTTGTTCCTCCTTAGATTTTTTCATTGATATATACCTGTTTTTTAATAACTAAGCAAAATATTTATTGTGGGCTTTTGAGAGAATTTTTGCTTCAACGCATGAAGGCTTGCTTTGCAATGCCTCCTGCCTTCTCTATTTATAGATGAATGAATCTTTACACGTATTTGCAAAAGTTTAAAAAGCTAGGCTAATCAAAAACTAAAAAAAAAAGTCTTCCAACCTATAAGTCTATCCTAAGGCTATAAAGTAAAATTTCAAACTATATTAATATTTACATTAAATGCTATCAACTACTTTTTAAACTACCTTATCTTTACGTAAACAATTTATACAATAAGTCTTCCGTTTATTTTGTCATATCTGCTGTATCTCCATTATTGCTCTGATCTTATCTTTCCAGCTGGCGTCTTTATCTCTTATTCTAGTTGAACTGCTGGGACATCATTATCTCCTCCATTACATTTTGAACATCTGTGATCTGGATATTTGTGTCCAATAGTTTTGCAGTATCTGGTCAATAATTCTTCTGAAATAAATTTTTCCCTGATAGCTCTGGCAATAGGTTCTGTTTCCGGTTTAAGCAACGTGATAATCCATTGCCTAATAGTTTCCATATTTGTTTCTCGTAACTCTTTTGAATTCGAATATATTAATACATGATCTCTTGAATAGTAGTTCCATATGGGATTTTGGTTGCAATATGTATTTGCTAGCTCTTGTAAAATCGTAGATAATCCGATAATCCTTTTGTTTGCATAAAATTTTGGTATCTCAATTCTGGGTATCTCTAGTTGTGAAATAATATCTTGTGGTATAATCATATCTCGTGTCATTCCTATCTTTACAACTTGTATAGGTTTTTTAACTTCATCAAATAATATTTCTGCTGGTGCCGCGTAAATTTTTATAAAGAACAAGGTACCTTTGGTTATTCTTTTAAAAATGATAAATGCTTCATATATTTCTGGTATAGTGGATATCTCAGTTCCGTCCGTGGTATATACCGTACTAAGTAGTCCATATTCGTAGCAAGTTTTAACTATATTTGGTTTGGTTTTAGGTAAGACAATTAATTTATTATATCCGGTCAATTTCTAGGTTATATAGTTTGTATCTGGTTTTTGGACATTTGTAGTTTTTGGGTTGCTATTTAAAAAGGTTTGTATATTGTAGATATTTTCTATGTATTTTTGGGATGTGTAGTTATAAACTTTTTTATCTTGGTTCAGACTATCTCGGTATGTGGTAATTTGTGGGGGTATAAACATGGGATCTTTTGGTGTATTTGGGGTATATGGTTTTTCAAATATTTTATTCATATTCATGTTCTGGTATCTTGGTCGACTAGCTCCTTTGCTTGTACCTGCGGAAGTAGATAGATAAACGTTATGGGTTTTATGGAGTATCCCAACGTCTCCTTCTAGCTCTGGAATTTTAATGTCTTCCGATCGACATAGCTCTGCACACTGCTGAGTTAGCTGATTTGTAGCTATAGACTTCAGTTTATCTTCATTAGTCTTTAGCTTTTCTATCTCATTACCCATACTGTCCACTTTTATTGAAAGCGTAGTTAGGGTGTTAAGTATCTTTTCTAGAGTATCTTCTTCTATAATATCAGTCTGTGTAGCTTTGTCTTGATATGTAATCTGCAATAACATTTTTGTTAGTACTGATTACTTCAATTGTAAATGTAAAATTTAATATATTCAATACTAGTCTCCGAATTTCTTTTGTTGTAACTGAATTTTGTATTTTCTTTGTTAGCCACCAGCGTACTTGTGTATTATCTGTTCGCACAATAAATTTGTTATATACAATATATGGCTCAAATGCTAACAAGCATTTATATAATGAACATAATTCTTTTCTATTTATTTCCCATTTTATTTCTGTCTCGTTGAACGTACCTGAGTAATATCTACAATGGTGTTCTATTTTTTCTGCTTCATATTTATATTTAAGTACTCCTCCGTAACTATATTCACTAGCATCTGCTTCTACTATATATATAAATTTTCTATTTTCATCAGGAAATTGTAATTTTGGTAATTCTTTACAAAGTATTTTTATTTTTTTAACTTGTTTTTTATCTTCTTCATTATAGTTATATTCTATATCCTTTTTTAATTTTTTCTGTAGTGGTTTTAAGTTTTCTGCTAATTTTGGAATATATTCTCTTACTTGGTTTACTAATCCTAAAAATGATTGTAATTTCTTTTTCGTATCCAATTCCTCTTTCGAATTTACTATTTTTTGTACTATATGTTGTTGCATTTTTACTCCACTTTTATCTATTTGTATTCCTAAAAATTCTATTTGATTTTTCATAATTTCAGCTTTCTTTTTACTTAAACTTATTCCCGAATTTTCTATTATATCCGTAAATTGTTCTAATAATTTTAAATGTTCTTCTTTGGTCTTTGTATATAATAGTATTAAAATGTTGATATCTACCTGGTGCATTTTTATATCCAAATGGTAGTACATTCCATTCATAAAATCCTTGTGGTACCGTAAATGCGGTTAATTCCTTAGATTCTTCTTCTAACTTTAGATGGTAAAATCCTGATTTGCAATCAAATTTACTAAAATAATTATATCCTTGTATTTGTCTTATTTTTAATATCTTATTTGGTATTGGGTAATTATAAGTTATTGTTTTTGCATTTAAATTTCTATAATCAATAACCATTCTACTTTGGCTAGTCAACCAAGATACCAGAACATGAATATGAATAAAATGTCGATCGGAAGACATTAAAATTCCAGAGCTAGAAGGAGACGTTGGGATTTCCTCTTTTTTGTTCACTATGTTTATTTACTATAAATGCTGGGCTATTATGTTTACTATTACTTTTTTGTATATATTGTTTCTCTAATAATTCATCTATATGCATTTTAAATTCTTTTAAATCATCAAAATTATATGTTAATGGTTTTTGGGTTATTATGCTATTTTTATCTATTAATTCAATTTTTATAGTAGTTTTATGTTTTTTCCATCCTTTTAATGGATCTTCACTATATAATTGTTCTAATTTTTTCTTAATTATTTCTATCTTATTTATTGAAAATATAGTTATTTCTATTTTATTTATCGAAAATACAACTAATTCTATTGTATCTTCAGTATTTTTTATATTTTCTAACTTTTGTGTAATTTTTTCACTTCCTTTTATCCAATCCGTTTTCTTTCTTATTTTATTATTAACTCTTTTTGCTCTTACTTTTTGTTTACAAGGTGTTGTAAACCACCAGTCTGTTCTAGTTATTATATGTGGGTATAATTTATCTAGAAACGGCATTCCTAAAAGTATATCTTTTGATGTTAGTTCATAATTATAAATTTCTTCTATTGTTAGTATTTTATCCCATACTTGTGTTTTTACATTCTTAGCTTTATAAGTAATTAAGCTTCCTTCGTTATTAAATCCTTTAACTATTATTGGTGTTTTTAATTTATCCCATTTACTTTCTGGTAAACAATTATATCTACATAAATTAGCTTCTGCTCCTGTATCTATCATAGGCGTATAATATCTACTGTAATATCCTTCTACTACTATCTTCATTAATACATATATTTTCATTTTATGTTAATGCTCTTCTTAAGAATAATTTCTCTCTGTTATATGTTATAGTTAACTGTGTATGTTCTATATTATATGGTTTTACTTGTTCTAGCCATTTTATTCCTAATATTATGTCTGTTTTTTGCATTTCTTCTTTTACTTCAAATTCTATTTTTATTTTTCTTATTCCTATTATTATTTCTTTTTCTGCTATATTTTTAGTATTTATTAAGCTTCTTGGTAGATCTGGGCATATATTATTGTCGGTTTTTATTTCTTCATTTTTTACTAGATATTTTGCTATATAATTTTCTTCTTGTCCTGTATTTAAGAGTATTAAATATTCTTTTTCATTTACCTTTCCTGTTATGTAATAATGGTTTGAATTATCCATTGAACTTGTTTCATAACTTATTCTTTTTGATGAGCTTGATGATTCCGGTTTATCATAAGCTGTTCTTTTTGTTGTACTTATTCTATCATTTATTATTTCTAGATTTTCTTCTACATCTATGTCTCTATAGCTATAATCATTATAGTCTATTGTTTTTACAAATTGTTCAAATGGGCTATCTATTTGTATCTTATTAATCTTATTTTTTCCTGTTATTTTATGTTTTGTTGTTAATACATATAAATTTTTACATCTTGCTGTAAATATTTTACTTCCTGGAGTTAATTCTATTCCTGATATCTTCCAATATAATACTAGTGATTTATCTATATTTCTATCTGTTACTGCTACTGAATAATTTGCACTTATTATAAATTTAAATTTTTGGTATATTAAATTTCCTTTTATGGCAGTTATTATACTTTTTTCTATAGGTTTTATAATTCTATCATCTGCTAAATATAATTCTATTGGTGTATCTATTCCTTCTCTAAAACATGCTTTTATTAATATTTCTGTACCTCCAAGGTGTACATATTTTATTGGGTCTCTACTTTTTATATCGTTTATTTCTTTATTAATTATTCTTTTTGTTACTAGTGGTATACTGGCTTTACCTTTTGCATATCTACAGTCTATTACGTGCTCTTTTTGACTTACTACATAATATTCTTCCTTTTTTCTAGTAAATATATTTTTTATTGTTGGTATTTTAAATATTTTTTCTACACTTAAGTCTAACTCTTTTCCTTTTATTTCATCAAATACATTGTTATCAAATATGATTTTTTGATCTGTTCCTTCTTCATTTAAATATTCTTCTTTTGTTAATATTTTTATATCTTCTTCAGTCATTTAATTCATCTAATTCACTATCTATTTCATTATCTGTTTCATTCTCTGAAATTTCATATATACTGTCTTCACTTTCTAATTCGTAATCTAAGTAATCTATTTGCATATATTCTGTATCTTCTATTTTTATTTCTGATATTTGTTTATTTTTTGGGTTTTTAGGTAATTTACAATCTCTAGCTAAGTGTCCTAACTTTCCACAATTATAACAAGTACATTCTTTTATAGATTTTTTCTTTCTATATGGTCTTTTGTTTTTATAATTTTTTACATAATATCTTTTTCTTGGTTTTTTGTATTTATATTTTGATTTTTTGTATTTCTTATATTTCTTATGCCTTTTTCTTTTCTTATAATATCTTTCTTCGCATCCAAATTGAGGTGCTATTTTATCTTTGCAACATGCTAAATTTCTTATTAATGTTTTTTCCATTTTTATTTCTTCTCTGTATTTTTCACATAAGTTTCTATACCATTGTTGTAAAAATTTTATTCTTGCTCCTAAAGTATCTACTATTTTTGTTTCATCCCAACTTTTTATTATTTTTGAACTAAATGGTTCAGGTAATTTATTAAAATATAATTTTCTTATTTCTTTACTTTCTTCTATATTATATGCTCCTTTATAATAATATTCTTTAAATGCGCAAGTATATTCATCTATGTAACACATATTACATATTGCTAATTTTAACATTAAATTTCTATTTATGTCTTTCTCTTCATTTTGTTCTTCTTCTGTTGTTGTCATGCTACTAAATTCGTCTTTTATAGCTGTTTCATATTTTTTTAATAATTCTATAGGTGTTAATTTCATTATTCCTTCTGTGGGTTTGTCAGTTCTTAATATTTTTTTACTATTTTCAGTTAGATTTAAAAACCATAATTTTATTGTTCCTATTAATGTTCTTTCTATATATTCTGGTGCATCCGTTACACTTATATTATTATCTAATAATTGCTTTGTCATATATCCTATCCATAATTGTATTGTTTTTTCTGTATCTATTACACAATCTAAGTCTAGAAAGTTATAATTTTTATTAACTATTTGTTTTGGTGTCCATTTGTCATATTCGTTCTTTAGATTATATCTTTTAAACTTATTTTTATAATATGCAGGTTTCCTTATTTCTGATGTACTAGGTATTATATTTTGATCTTCTTTTTTATCAAGAGTATTTATTTCTGTGTTGATATTTTCTAAATTTTTTTCATTAATTGCTTCTTGTTTTTCATTGATTTCTAAATTTTTTGTATTTGTTAATATTTCTGTATATGTTTCACTATCTTCTGAATCATAATTGTTTGTTTCTTCAACATCTATATTATTTATTTCTAATTCCTTATTGTCTATTTCTAATTTTTCTTTAAATTGATTTATTTCGTTTAATAATTTTTGTTCTTTATCTTTTTCTTCTTTTTCTTTCTGTCTTTTTTCATACAGATCTTTTAACATTTGTAATTCTTTTTCTAATTCAGCAATCCTACTATTTTTAGTTTCTTCTATTTTACGTATTTTTTCTGTAGTTTGTTGTTTTATTTTTTCTATTTCCTTTTTTCTATCTATTTCTTCGTTTTCTCTTTCTATTCTTACCATAGCTGTCAATTTATCTTCTAATTTTAATTCTTCTTTTTCTAACATTAAATATAAATGTTCGCCTATTTTCTTATGTCTTCTTCCTAAATTAGAAAATACTATTCTTATTTTTAATCCTTCGTGATTTTCATATATTTTTTCGTCTATTATAAATTCTTCTTTATTCATTTTATTGTAAATAGTTCATGTTGATATATATATTCTAAACTATCTATTTGTGATTCTAAATTTGATATTTCATCCTTTTGTGCATTTATTGAGTTTTTACTAACTCCGGCAAATATATTATAATTTAATCTTTTTGTTCTTATTTTTAATTCTTTACGTTTTTCAGATATAGTCTGTTTTAGTTCTTTGTATTTTTGTATTTTATTCATTCAAACAATATTTATAGTATTTTGGTGGATATCTAAATCTAATTTTATCATAATTAGGTGGTATATGTCTCATTCTTCTAGATTTTAAATGGATTATTAATTTTGCTTCAATACTAGATATTAAGGTAATTAGGTAAGCTAATCTTTGTGGGTTTTCTTTTGTTTTATTTATTCTTATATATTCTGAGTAATTACTAATTAAAGATTCTTTAATTTTTCTAAAAGTTTCTCTGTTTTTAAATGGTCTTCTCATAATTAATTAATTAATTGTAATTTTTTCATAATAAACTCTAAATTCAAACATATATATTACTTCTGTATTTTTTAAATAACTGTGCTCTGATACCATTTGTGATAATGAAATAGATAGTGAATTAGATGAATTAAATGACTGAAGAAGATATAAAAATATTAACAAAAGAAGAATATTTAAATGAAGAAGGAACAGATCAAAAAATAATATTTGATAACAAGGTATTTGATGAAATAAAAGGAAAAGAGTTAGACTTAAGTGTAGAAAAAATATTTAAAATACCAACAATAAAAAATATATTTACTAGAAAAAAGGAAGAATATTATGTAGTAAGTCAAAAAGAGCACGTAATAGACTGTAGATATGCAAAAGGTAAAGCCAGTATACCACTAGTAACAAAAAGAATAATTAATAAAGAAATAAACGATATAAAAAGTAGAGACCCAATAAAATATGTACACCTTGGAGGTACAGAAATATTAATAAAAGCATGTTTTAGAGAAGGAATAGATACACCAATAGAATTATATTTAGCAGATGATAGAATTATAAAACCTATAGAAAAAAGTATAATAACTGCCATAAAAGGAAATTTAATATACCAAAAATTTAAATTTATAATAAGTGCAAATTATTCAGTAGCAGTAACAGATAGAAATATAGATAAATCACTAGTATTATATTGGAAGATATCAGGAATAGAATTAACTCCAGGAAGTAAAATATTTACAGCAAGATGTAAAAATTTATATGTATTAACAACAAAACATAAAATAACAGGAAAAAAATAAGATTAATAAGATACAAATAGATAGCCCATTTGAACAATTTGTAAAAACAATAGACTATAATGATTATAGCTATAGAGACATAGATGTAGAAGAAAATCTAGAAATAATAAATGATAGAATAAGTACAACAAAAAGAACAGCTTATGATAAACCAGAATCATCAAGCTCATCAAAAAGAATAAGTTATGAAACAAGTTCAATGGATAATTCAAACCATTATTACATAACAGGAAAGGTAAATGAAAAAGAATATTTAATACTCTTAAATACAGGACAGGAAGAAAATTATATAGCAAAATATCTAGTAAAAAATGAAGAAATAAAAACCGACAATAATATATGCCCAGATCTACCAAGAAGCTTAATAAATACTAAAAATATAGCAGAAAAAGACATAGTAATAGGAATAAGAAAAATAAAAATAGAATTTGAAGTAAAAGAAGAAATGCAAAAAACAGACATAATATTAGGAATAAAATGGCTTGAACAAGTAAAACCATATAATATAGAACATACACAATTAACTATAACATATAACAGAGAGAAATTATTCTTAAGAAGAGCATTAACATAAAATGAAAATATATGTATTAATGAAAATAGTAGTAGAAGGATATTGCAGTAGATATTATACGCCTATGATAGATACAGGAGCAGAAGCTAATTTATGTAGATATAATTGTTTACCAGAAAGTAAATGGGATAAATTAAAAACACCAATAATAGTTAAAGGATTTAATAACGAAGGAAGCTTAATTACTTATAAAGCTAAGAATGTAAAAACACAAGTATGGGATAAAATATTAACAATAGAAGAAATTTATAATTATGAACTAACATCAAAAGATATACTTTTAGGAATGCCGTTTCTAGATAAATTATACCCACATATAATAACTAGAACAGACTGGTGGTTTACAACACCATGTAAACAAAAAGTAAGAGCAAAAAGAGTTAATAATAAAATAAGAAAGAAAACGGATTGGATAAAAGGAAGTGAAAAAATTACACAAAAGTTAGAAAATATAAAAAATACTGAAGATACAATAGAATTAGTTGTATTTTCGATAAATAAAACAGAAATAACTATATTTTCAATAAATAAGATAGAAATAATTAAGAAAAAATTAGAACAATTATATAGTGAAGATCCATTAAAAGGATGGGAAAAACATAAAACTACTATAAAAATTGAATTAATAGATAAAAATAGCATAATAACCCAAAAACCATTAACATATAATTTTGATGATTTAAAAGAATTTAAAATGCATATAGATGAATTATTAGAGAAACAATATATACAAAAAAGTAATAGTAAACATAATAGCCCAGCATTTATAGTAAATAAACATAGTGAACAAAAAAGAGGAAATCCCAACGTCTCCTTCTAGCTCTGGAATTTTAATGTCTTCCGATCGACATTTTATTCATATTCATGTTCTGGTATCTTGGTTGACTAGCCAAAGTAGAATGGTTATTGATTATAGAAATTTAAATGCAAAAACAATAACTTATAATTACCCAATACCAAATAAGATATTAAAAATAAGACAAATACAAGGATATAATTATTTTAGTAAATTTGATTGCAAATCAGGATTTTACCATCTAAAGTTAGAAGAAGAATCTAAGGAATTAACCGCATTTACGGTACCACAAGGATTTTATGAATGGAATGTACTACCATTTGGATATAAAAATGCACCAGGTAGATATCAACATTTTAATACTATTATATACAAAGACCAAAGAAGAACATTTAAAATTATTAGAACAATTTACGGATATAATAGAAAATTCGGGAATAAGTTTAAGTAAAAAGAAAGCTGAAATTATGAAAAATCAAATAGAATTTTTAGGAATACAAATAGATAAAAGTGGAGTAAAAATGCAACAACATATAGTACAAAAAATAGTAAATTCGAAAGAGGAATTGGATACGAAAAAGAAATTACAATCATTTTTAGGATTAGTAAACCAAGTAAGAGAATATATTCCAAAATTAGCAGAAAACTTAAAACCACTACAGAAAAAATTAAAAAAGGATATAGAATATAACTATAATGAAGAAGATAAAAAACAAGTTAAAAAAATAAAAATACTTTGTAAAGAATTACCAAAATTACAATTTCCTGATGAAAATAGAAAATTTATATATATAGTAGAAGCAGATGCTAGTGAATATAGTTACGGAGGAGTACTTAAATATAAATATGAAGCAGAAAAAATAGAACACCATTGTAGATATTACTCAGGTACGTTCAACGAGACAGAAATAAAATGGGAAATAAATAGAAAAGAATTATGTTCATTATATAAATGCTTGTTAGCATTTGAGCCATATATTGTATATAACAAATTTATTGTGCGAACAGATAATACACAAGTACGCTGGTGGCTAACAAAGAAAATACAAAATTCAGTTACAACAAAAGAAATTCGGAGACTAGTATTGAATATATTAAATTTTACATTTACAATTGAAGTAATCAGTACTAACAAAAATGTTATTGCAGATTACATATCAAGACAAAGCTACACAGACTGATATTATAGAAGAAGATACTCTAGAAAAGATACTCAACACCCTAACTACGCTTTCAATAAAAGTGGACAGTATGGGTAATGAGATAGAAAAGCTAAAGACTAATGAAGATAAACTGAAGTCTATAGCTACAAATCAGCTAACTCAGCAGTGTGCAGAGCTATGTCGATCGGAAGACATTAAAATTCCAGAGCTAGAAGGAGACGTTGGGATACTCCATAAAACCCATAACGTTTATCTATCTACTTCCGCAGGTACAAGCAAAGGAGCTAGTCGACCAAGATACCAGAACATGAATATGAATAAAATATTTGAAAAACCATATACCCCAAATACACCAAAAGATCCCATGTTTATACCCCCACAAATTACCACATACCGAGATAGTCTGAACCAAGATAAAAAAGTTTATAACTACACATCCCAAAAATACATAGAAAATATCTACAATATACAAACCTTTTTAAATAGCAACCCAAAAACTACAAATGTCCAAAAACCAGATACAAACTATATAACCTAGAAATTGACCGGATATAATAAATTAATTGTCTTACCTAAAACCAAACCAAATATAGTTAAAACTTGCTACGAATATGGACTACTTAGTACGGTATATACCACGGACGGAACTGAGATATCCACTATACCAGAAATATATGAAGCATTTATCATTTTTAAAAGAATAACCAAAGGTACCTTGTTCTTTATAAAAATTTACGCGGCACCAGCAGAAATATTATTTGATGAAGTTAAAAAACCTATACAAGTTGTAAAGATAGGAATGACACGAGATATGATTATACCACAAGATATTATTTCACAACTAGAGATACCCAGAATTGAGATACCAAAATTTTATGCAAACAAAAGGATTATCGGATTATCTACGATTTTACAAGAGCTAGCAAATACATATTGCAACCAAAATCCCATATGGAACTACTATTCAAGAGATCATGTATTAATATATTCGAATTCAAAAGAGTTACGAGAAACAGATATGGAAACTATTAGGCAATGGATTATCACGTTGCTTAAACCGGAAACAGAACCTATTGCCAGAGCTATCAGGGAAAAATTTATTTCAGAAGAATTATTGACCAGATACTGCAAAACTATTGGACACAAATATCCAGATCACAGATGTTCAAAATGTAATGGAGGAGATAATGATGTCCCAGCAGTTCAACTAGAATAAGAGATAAAGACGCCAGCTGGAAAGATAAGATCAGAGCAATAATGGAGATACAGCAGATATGACAAAATAAACGGAAGACTTATTGTATAAATTGTTTACGTAAAGATAAGGTAGTTTAAAAAGTAGTTGATAGCATTTAATGTAAATATTAATATAGTTTGAAATTTTACTTTATAGCCTTAGGATAGACTTATAGGTTGGAAGACTTTTTTTTTTAGTTTTTGATTAGCCTAGCTTTTTAAACTTTTGCAAATACGTGTAAAGATTCATTCATCTATAAATAGAGAAGGCAGGAGGCATTGCAAAGCAAGCCTTCATGCGTTGAAGCAAAAATTCTCTCAAAAGCCCACAATAAATATTTTGCTTAGTTATTAAAAAACAGGTATATATCAATGGAAAAATCTAAGGAGGAACAAAACTCAGAAATATCAAACCTACCAGAACAGGTATGTTTATTTATGATTATGAATAGCTAAATTCATAATTCCCAACAATCATGATATGATAAAATAAATTCATGTTAGTTACTTTATGGTAGAATTATTCGAGGAATAATATGTTAAGAAGTTTATTAGCAAAGCGGAAACGGAGAAAGATCCCTAAGAACTATGACATCCTAAAGGTGAAACCAATAAGACAAGAAGCCATGGTGGGGAGTAACCAGAGTAGAGGCGCTGTTTAAGGGAAAAGTATCCAGATTACCATGCTAATAGTGACCGAAGAACATGTTATTTAAGAATAATCTAGTATATAGTAATCTAATATGACTATATTTTGTTAGGTACATGGTTGAAGGGAATATTTTGAAAAAAGCAATTTTATGAAAATGAATAATAATTATTTATCTGATGTGATGGTAGATAAATTCAAAATACTTATTTTGTATGCACTTAAAGATATAAAATATATAGAATCCCTTAATAAAAATATGCAAGAACTACTAAGGCTGAAACAAACAACTACAGAATATTATAATAAAATATTTAGTCAATTTTAAATGATAGATAATCTTAAAGTTTTAATCTTATATATACTTAGAGATATAGAAATTATAGATATTAAGAGAATAATATTAGAAAAGGTATTAAACTATGAAATTGAAATTATAAATTGGATAGCACAGTTATACCTGGATAATTACCCAGATGGATATTATTCAGATTAAAAGATGCTAGAATATATAAAGAAAATTAGAGAAAGACAAAATTGGATATATGAAGAAGTTAATTACAGAAATCAACTTGAAATAGAAAAAAGACAACTAGAAGAAAAATTACTTAAAATAAAATTAACCTTAGAAAAGGAAGATACAAGTAACAATTTATTTAATACATACGAAAAATTATTTAATACAGATGGAAAATTAGTTATACATGAACAACAAATACTAATTAGTCAGATAAAAAATATAAACCTACGCATTGAATATAGCAAAGTTAGAATAAAATACTACACAGAAATTGCTAAAATTTTAATAGGATAAAATAAATTAATGGATACATCTTACGAAAAGAATAAATCATTAAAAGAAATAGAAACTCAACTATATAGTTTATACCTAGAATACAAAAGATTACATATTACTAACGAGGATCCTAAAACACTAGATAATCTAATCACGATAATATCTAATTTAGAATATGAATTAATAAAACATCTTAAATCAAGAAGATAAAAATGAATATTATTCCAATCAATAATATTTATTATAAAAATAAATACCTACGTATTTATTATCTAGTTGAATCTACGCACCTAATCCGCACCCCCCTACAAATGGGTATTTATGTTATTATACTTTTATTAAAATGAATTTTTTTACAAAAGTTTGGTTTGGCCCAATGTTTCAAACCCGGGCCAAATTAAAACAAAACAACAAAAAGAAGTAGGTGTCTTGATCTCCAACTGCAGGTGTCTTCAGGTATGTGAACTCTCTCTTCCTCTCTTCCTTGTTGATTTTAGAAGTAGGCGTTGATATCAATTTATTCCGAATCGAGCTAAGATGTACAAATACTTAGATCTTTGGAGAAATGACATTTCACGTCACCCCAATCTCTCACCAGGTGCTGTGTAATCTATCTCCATTAGAATAAAATTCAAAGATCTAAGTTTCATTTTAGCTCAAAAGGAACATAATCGACTATCTGAGCTTTATAAGCTTTTAACCTTTTTCACAATCCATTCCTATATAAAGGGTTGAACCTCCATAGAGATTAATAGCACATTCATACACGTTTAAATTAGCATACTTAGGTCATTAAACTTACAATATTTCAGCTATACGATGTACATTATGACTGTTGTCATGTGTCTGTGGGGTGAAAATGAACTTTGTATTTGCATTTGTACCTCTCTTTTGTGATTGAAATTCTGTATTGGGAGTCTTGTGAGCGGCATGTGGTACTTTTTCTCAGTCTGGTTCCTTTTCATTTACATTTCTGATCTTTAATTGTGGTATTTGCTGTTTATCCATGATTAGGATACTTTTAGCCTTCCTTGGTGGTTCCGTGAAGCTTCGATATGTATGTGTACCTGCAAAACTGAAACAAAAGTTAGCTAAAAAATCTGCTAGTGCATTTCCCTCCCTATAAGTATACTGCACTTGAATTGCCCCTCCACTAATTAGTTCTCTAATTCTCCTGATGATCATGATAGTGTTCCAAGGACTTTTCCATCCCCCCTTCACCATTTTCATCAATGCCAATGAATCAGTTTTCAGAAAAAGAGGCAAAAACTGATTTTTCACATAATATTCACATCCTTCCTTCATGGCCATATCCTCTACAAAAATGCCAGTACTGTCACTTAGTTGTCTACATGCTGCATACTGAATATTCCTTTCCTCATTTCTGATACAAAAAGCAATCGAACTTGGTCCAGGGTTTTCTTTTGATGTACCATCTAAATTACACTTATACCAACCCTGCATTGGTTTTTTCCATAGTATAACGGTAGCCTTCATCTGTGGCCTGTAATTCTGCAAGAATTTAACCAATAGTGGCCAAACTACAGGAACCTCCTTTAGCCAAGGAAATCAGATCAGTATCAGGTTATGCAGGTTCATATTAATCTCATGCATGACTCTATTGAAAGAGACATTTCCCCCATGATTAAGTTTGTTCCTCTTTTTCCACAAGTGCCAGCAAACCATCCCTAGTACAGCTTAAAATATTGATTTTAATCTGGTAGACACCTCTGTACCCCACCATTTACGAAAAGTCTGATGACACTAAATGAAAGGTCCTTCAACACCTGCACATACTACATAGTATTCCCAAACACCGAATGCAAAATCACTTGTTATAAACAAGTGATGAATTGTTTCCTGATGAGGTATAAGACAACATCTGCATTTAGAAACTAAGTTAAATCCACATCTTTGTAGAATCTCATCCACAGGTATCTTGTATTTTCATTACCACCATAAAAAAAGCTAATTTTAAAAGGGACTCCTGTGCTCCAAACATTATTCCAGTAATCCGATTTCTCACTTTTGCGTCACACCAAGTGATATGCACTTGACACTGTAAACTTTCCATTAGTTATTGGCATCCACCAAGGTATATCCCAAGGAGATACCTCCTTACTAATGGTAATGTCTTTAACAGCATGTTGCACAATCTCTTCTGGCAGTATCCTTCTCATCTTTTGCACATTCCATCCTTCTTCTGTCATAAGAATATCTAAGTCACCTGCATTTTCATTAATAAAAAAGTCAGGATCCATAACATAGTACAAAGCTCCCAGTCTCTTCTAGTTATCAAACCATATGCTTGAGCTTTCAACAGTAGCTACCCATCATATTTCTTGCTCTATATCATCTCTAGCCTCCAACATCTTCTTCCATACTTGAAACCCATTCTTCCATTGGACCTGAGTTGGAATAGATTTTTTACAGTACTTATTCCACATGGAGTCAGTTCACAAAGATCTTGTGGTCATGAATATCCACTATAGCTTGGCAAATATAGCTTTGGATATGTCAAATAAATCTCTAAATCCTACACCACCTTCTTCTTTTGGGAAACACATCTTTTCCCAAGACACACAGTGTTTACTTCTTCCCCAGAGAAATCTATTAAAAGTCTTATGAAGTTCATATAAAATGAATTTAGGAGGAGCCACAGTGGATAGTAGGTATAATGGAATGCTTTGGAGTACACTGTTAATCAAGACAACATTTCTCCCAAAACACAGAAGCTTCCTTTTCCAGTTTTGCAATCTAGGTTTCACTTTTTTCATCAGGTCATTGTAATATGCCTTCCTTTTCCTTGTATGTGTAATTGGACAACCCAAATACATGAAGGGGAATTGCCCTTGTACAAAACCAGTAATGTTTTTCACCTTATTCATCCCGGTAGTAGATACCTTCCCGTACATAAAAAATGAGCTTTTATTTTCATTAATCAACTGACCTGAGATTTTTTGATATTCCCTTAGTAATTCCATTACCAACTGTAAGGATGTTCTGTCTGATGAGGTAAAGATAATAGTATCATCCACATATGCTAGATGATTGATGTTCCTGGTCCACTTTGGTAGTCCATAACCCTTATATAGTCCATTTTCAAACAAATTATTAAGAGCCTTAGAACTTCAGCTGTGAGAATGAAAAGAGCAGGAGAAAGTGGATCTCCTTGCTTCAAACCCGTAGTTGAGTGGAAAAATCCATGTGTCTGACCGTTAATAATAATAGAATACCAATTATTTGCTACCAATCTCTATATCAAATTTATAAAAACCTCTAAAAACCCCATTTTTCTCAACATCTTGGTCATATAAAGCCACGATACTCTATCATAAGCCTTTGACATATCTAATTTCTGAATAACATTTGTCGGTTTACCCCTCAATCTGATATCTGGTACTATTTCTTATGTTAGCAAGACAGTTTCAATAATGCTCCTTCCCTTTACAAAACCATTGACACGACTAGCCTTGGGGCCTTGTCGTAATGGGCGTCCCAAGTCTGACCAAGACCAGAGACAACCCCCATTACCCAACCCAACCTCTAGTCGCCTGTCCTGAGTAGGCTGAATTTCGAGCATGTAACAAAATAGTGTACCAGCTCACATAAGGACTCTGGGAATAGATAACAACCGTGACCAACCCAACCGAGTCCACCCTCTCATACCAATAGTCCAACCATACCAAACTATACCAGCAACTGCCATAAACTAGGCTATAACCAAGGATGTTCCAAAACATAATATAATTAATTCCAAAATGTAATAGGATAGAACAACCAACAATATTGTCCAATGATGTTAGCCCACCGACTTATTCCAATGCCAAGGCCGACACCAATATCGATCCCGCCCATTCCAACTGATAGAAGTACCACAAAGCCTCTATCCAAAAGAGTAATGAAATTCGGTTGGGACGTGCCCCCAACCATAGCCAAAACTAATATCCAAAATAAGGTTAAAATGTCTAAAAATATCCATAACATGAAATGATGCCTTCCGAAAAGATGAAAGCTCACCACTTCAGTCTAAATGTTATCCCTGAGTTAATCACTATGTAGGAGGAGTAGAACGGTCGGTTCCTACATAGCGTGGGTATACAGCCGCCAGTAGACGAGGTTAGCGAGTGACCGCTAGCATGTTCTCAAGATAAGAATAAAATAATATCATTTAAAAAAATAAGACCATCCATGATGCATACATGATACAACCATACATATATATAACCATGCCGAAAAAGGGACCGGGTTTAGCATGCCTTTAAAACCTTTTGGTTTGTATAGCTTTGCCATCCTAAACCACCCACGGGCTATATGGGTTCAGCTCCCTCTGCTGAAAGGGCCCCAGTGCGTTTAGCCACACGACCAGGAAAGTATCCCATGGGATGACTAGTACCTAAGTTGCTCAGACTCGGGTACGGGTGTCCGATACGGGTACGGATCTAGAGGTCGGATCCTTCACTGTCTCAATTTAAAGATTCGGGGATATGGATCTAGGGATGGATACGGGTGCAGGGATTAGGCGAAAAATAATTTAAATATCTAAAAATAGAGTTATAAAACATAAATTTTAAGATATTATGTGGAAAACTTAAGGAGAAAATATTTTTCAAGAAGAAAATCCTGAAAGGAGATAAAAGGAAAAACAATAACATAGAAATTTCTATATACAAGGTATTCCATTTTTCTTCAATTTCACCTTAGCTTTTATTTTGATTATAGAATTTCTTAAATTGTCTGGACTTTCCCAGTCAATTTTGGTCAAAGTACCCAAAATTAGTTGACCATTTCGGGTACGGATCCCACACCCACACCCATACCCACACCTATGTTGTGTCGACACGGGTGCAGCACTGAAAGTGAAGAGTCCGAGTAACTTAGACTAGTACATCTCCAAAATAAAGTGTGACATCATGCACACGGTCACCAAGACCAACCTCATATCGACAAATATGAGTTCCCAATTTTGGTCCTTCCGAGACCTCCACCTTCCACGGCTTTGCTATTTATCCCGCCATTATTTCCCAATTAAAACCAATTTTCACATAATCAAACCATTATCCATTCATTAACCAAGGCCATTAATATTGGTATCATCATACCAACCCTTACTTGCAAGTATCATCCTTAGCCAACCATTTATAGGTTTAAGGGGACTTTCAAGTGCCCTTCCATTTACCATATTAAACCGCTTGGGAGACTTACATATTCCCCATAAGCATAACCAATTAGCCTTTAGCCTTTCCAAACCATTTAAACCATGCATAATTCCTTTACCAAGTTTAAAACATGCAAGAGTTCCATTAAAAGAAGTCAATGTAATGAATATATTTTTGTAAGCATTTTGTCAAACACATTGGGGAATAATATGACCAAAACCAATTCCAATTACCAATAAACTATTCTCATTCAATCCAATTATCCAAAACCACCATTAATGCATATAAAAGAATAATTAAAACCATGGGAAATCATTACCAAGCAATTAACATCAAAAACCCCAAATCATATTTGAAAGCCAAATTCATACAATAGTAAAACCATGAAAACATTCATATAAACCATGCCTTTAATTAAATTAACAATGAGGGAACAAAAACATGCCTTAAACCAAGACAATGATGGAAAGAAATCACCAAGATAAGCCCCAAATCAATCCCCTAGTTGAAACCCTAGCTTCCCTTGCCCAATAGCTTTTAAGAGAATTATGAAGTGTTTAGGAAGAGTTTCTAAGTGTTAATGAATAGAATATTAGGGTAAATAACCTTCTAGGTAGGTTAGAAGTCGTGGAACCCTATTAGGATAAGTAGGGAAATATCCAGAATACCCCTTCTTAAGTTGCACAAAATCCCATCACAAGGATACGAATGACCCTCACGAGTCGTACCCTCCCAATACGATTGGTATCCACCGCTCGTATCCAAGCCTCAATTCTTAGATCAAACAATGTCCAGTATACAACTCATCTAACTAAGTCGTAACCACAACATACGATCCTTATAAATGGCCCATATCCCTGGCAGAAAAAAATACCATGAGGATTGGACATTATTTACTATACGAGTCCTTGGTAAAATTCGTACCCTGGATTACGGATCATGGTGAGCCACTCGTACTCAGATCCAACCTAAGTAACCAAGTCTAAGATTAAGTTAAGGAACCAAACGATCTGTAACCACTAATACGACTTGTACCCCTAAGTCATATCCATTCCAGTAACCAAAACCCATCCCACTAACCAACACTGATCAGCATACGATCGGACCATACCATCCGTACCCCAACATATGACTCGTATCCATGAATCGTATTGGTTCCAGAGATCAGAATTTCTAAAAAAATTCTAAGGTTCAGAAACTAGGGTGTTTCAACCAGAATCTGGATATCAATTGTGGTAGTAAACCCTCCAATCTATCATGCAGAACTCTCACCTTATTAATGAAATTGTTGAGGCTTATTGGCCCAAGGTCAGTAAAGGTCTCATCTCAATAATCTCTTTTTTGGGGATCAATACCAAGTTTGTGTGAGTGATACTTCTTGGGAGGGTGCTCCCTTCAAAGTACTCTTTCACCATGTCACAAATATCTTTACTAATAACTATCCAACAATGATGATAAAAAATACCTGAAAACCCATTTGGTTCAAAAGTACTACTATCCTTCAAACTAAAAACAACATTTTTAACATCTTCTTCTGATGGAACTGTACACAGAGCTTCATTATCTTCTTTTGTGACTAATTCTGTCAACTGATTCAGCAAATCATGATATGTGCCTTCTTTCTCTTGAGTGAATTTCCCCTGAAAACAACTTATTGCTTCCTCAACAATTAATTCGGAATTTTTAAGCCAAATTCCATCTCTATTTTTAATTCTATTCAATTGCGGCCTCTTCCTCCTTCCTTTAACAAGACTGAAAGAATTTCATATTCCTATCACCCTTTTCAAACCATGTAATACCAACTTTCTGCCTCCAAAATTGTTCTTCAAAATGAAAATACTTTTCCACCTCTGCCTGTGCTTTCTGCATCACCATTCTATTTTCTTGAGAAGGATGTTCCTCAAATAATTTCTCCTTAATCTGCATTATTTCCTTCTGAATTATTAATTGCTGGAAAATATCCCCATATCTATCTTTACTCCAAATACTCGAAGCCCATTTGAGACTTTTCATCTTATGTTTAAAAATCAAAAAATTATTACCCATCACATCAGTATTCCAATGTTGTTTCACTACATCTAAAAAGATTTATGTTCTATACAGAAAGAAAGAAATATGAAAGGCTTGACTTTCTGTTGAACTTCTTTTTCATTGTCAAGAAAAGAGAAGCATGATCTGACCCTGTTCTTGGCAAGTGCTCCACCTCTAAACTAGGGAACCATTCCTAAAGTAATTCGTTCACCAATAGTCTATCTAGTCTTTCAAAAATATAGGAATCTCCAGCTCTACCATTCCACCATGTATATGGATTTCCTTTAAAAGGAACCTCTTTAAGATCACTAGAATTCACACAAAATGCAAAATCTTCTACATCTTCTTGTGTCACAGGCAAACCCCCTATCTTTTCTTTCTCGTTAAGTATAGCATTGAAATCTCCTCCAATTAACCATGAAAAATTTGAATTTTCCAAGCTATATATACTGCTACATAACTGAAAACTCTCAATGGTTGTACATTTTGCATATACCACGGTAATCAATAAATGATTTTGATCTTCTGCCATCCACAGTTTAATAGTAATTTATTACTCTGTGTTACTTACTATTTGTATATCTACATCCTCTCTTATGAAAAAACAGATCTTTCCATTAATATTTGCCTTAGCACTGTGCATCTATAATCTTCTTCTATACCTTTAGATTTGATTCACTGATTGAAAAGGTTCCATAATAGCAATTAAGAAGTATTTGTGGTGCCTATTCAAAATTTGCAATCTATGAAAGGCTTGTTGTTTATTGACTGACCTTATGTTCCAAAATAATGACTTCAACATCATTTAAAAGGCTTAGTATTAGCCACCCCTCTTTGGAATTACCCTTTTTGGTATCTGATTATCTGTAGCACTCTATTTATTCACCTTTTTTGTGCTTTTTTGTTTATTTCTTGGAGATAAGCCCCCTTGTTTGATGGTATGCTCTAAATTCTTGTCTATATTACTTTCATCATCTTCATTAACATTGTCATCAGGTGATCTTCTTATATCCTTTCTAATATTTTGATCTTTCATCTCTGTAACTACTGCTAAAGGCTGAGCTGAATCATCCTCCATCTGACAAATAATAGCCTTCTGCAGTTGATCTGTATGTTGTGATTCCTGTACTATCTTCTCTTTATTTTCCTGTAAGTTATGGCATGAATATTGTTGTTGCTCCTCTGATATTTTGTATGTCATAGACATGTTATTTTCTTTATTATGGTGCACAATATCTCTGGCTTTGTGGGAGTCAGTGAGCTGCATTTTATGCTCAAGTAAGACTCTTTAAGGCTTTTTTGATTCTCTTCCACTCTATCCCCCATTTCGAAGTGTTATCTTCTATCCCCCATTTAGAAGTGTTATCTTCTTTTTTCTTTATATTTAACTCATTGTTGTCATGATTGGCTAATGTGGGTTTTGTGTTTTTCTTTGGGCTTGGTATTTTGTCCTTAATAGTAGCTGATCCAAAGGATTTCTCAACCCAATCCTTTGTACTTTCTTCCGGCTTCTCTTTATCTTCCTCCTCTATCTCCTCTTTATTTTCCCCCTGTTTCAACACCTCAAAAGGATTAGCTATAGAGAGAGAACCATCTGCTTCCTTATTGTACACAAATCTCATGCTTGTTAGATTCCATTTTCCAGTTCTTCTACCAAATCTCCATCTTCTATTCTCTTGTTGTTGATTTTGATTTTGGTTTTGTTGTTGGTTTTTTTTCATCAGCTAACTTCTCATTCCCCTTTGGTTGCCTTTACTCTAGATGAAGCACTCTACATTCATGCATCTCATGTCCTTATAGCTTACACTTCGAGCAATAAGTTGGTACCATATCATACTTGATTTTTACTTTGATGCTCCTAACTTTTTTAGTAACTTCATTTTCTATCTACATCATTACAAACAGATCTCTCTACTAACAGGTCTAATTGGACTTTAACTCTAGCACAACTTGGTCTAGTTTTGTTGATGGTGGCTACATCCAAGTGCAAAGGTTTTCCAACCGCAGATGCAAAGGAAAAAAAGAATTCTTCGACAAAAAAAGTTGGCAGTAAATTCGAAAGGGATATTTATGCCAAGACCTGTGTAGTCTCCTCTTCTGGCCTAAAACTATCATCATATATTAGAGGTCGCATTTGATATGAATTTTCGTTCTTATCATTGATGTAATAAGCGCTCTTGTACAGTATGTTAACAAAATCTTCTACCAGTTCCAACCTTATTAGCACATGTCTATTACGAATGAACCCTATTTTGCATTCACCTTTGATACCACAGTATTTTGGAATTTGTTCCCGAAGCTCAGCTATATCAGGCCATCCGTAAGAGAATTTACCCACAATTGCATATTGTAAATTTTCAATTATGTTCATTCATTTTACTTCTTATTTTGTCCACTTAACAACAGGAACTCCTTCAATAATATCAACTTTCTTTCTTGGAATGGGCTCAACATTAAATTTCTTTTCTGCGTTTAGCTTTTTTGAAGGGTTAATAATCGAAGCATAGTTCCCAATTGGTGTAGTTGATTCTTTGGGGTTTGAAGAGTTTTTTGTAGGTGAGTCTAGTGCTGGGAATTATGAAGGGAACCTGGCCAGTCACCTGAAGTAGCTGGCCATTGGTCGAAGCCATGATCGGAATGAAAGATATGTTTTGTGTTGCATAGGGATAGGGTTTCGGAGGAAAATCTAGAAGAAGTTGTTTGTTCGAACTCGTATACATATATATGATCTTGTTTCTTTTAGGGGTAATTACATAACTTAGCCAATATTAACTCCTAATTATCTTATTTAGCCTAGTTTCAATTAATTACAATTCACAGTCTTCTCTTGCTTATTAATTTTTCATAATTACAATTCATAGCATTTCTCATGTATTTTTTTTTCTATTTTCTATTACTTTTCTTTTTTTTTTCCTTTTTCAATTTTTTCTTTCTTTTTTTTCTTTTTCTTTTTTTCCTTTTTATTTTTTCTCCTTTTTTTATTTTTCTCTATTTTCTATTACTCTTTTTTTTCAGTTTTTTTCTTCATTTTTTCTGTTCCTTTTTTTGTTTTCTCTTTCTTCTTTCTTCTTTCAATTTCTTCTTTTTCGTTGTCTTTTTTTTATTTTGATTTTTTTTTGTTTTCTTCTTTTCCTTTTTATTTTTTCTCCTTCTATTTTTTTTTCTTTTATTTTTTTCTCTATTTTCTATTACTATCCTTCTTTTTTTTTGTATTTTTCTCCTTTTTCTCATATATTTTCTCTTTTTTTTTTTCTTCCTTTTTCATTTGTGCGAACTAGCAAATATAAATACAAGTGCGAACTATAAAATATAAATATAAAGGCGAATTATAATATACAAATACAAGTAGAAACTATAAAATACAAATACAAATGTGAAGTATAACGTATATATACAAGTGTGAACTATCATTTGTATTTTTTAATTATTGACAAGGAACGATTGATTTTCTTTTTACGAATATTTGTTTGTATTTATTTATACGAGTTGTATTTATTGATACAAATAAATACAATTCAAATTTTTATAAAAATACAATATTTATTTGTATTTTTAAAATCACTGATTTCATTTGTTTGTAATTGTATTTGTATCAAGTGATATTTATTTATTTACAAATACGAATAATAATTTTGACATACAAATACAAAACGGTACATTTGTATCAAAGGATACATTGCATATTTATATATTTTAGAATTAAGAAAATACAATTAATGCATTTACTTGTTTGTATACAAATGATAAATTGTACATAATCACGGCTAAATACAATATGCAATCAACTTACAAATACAAATACAAATACAAATACAAATACAAATACAAATACAAATACAAATACAAATACAAATACAAATACAAATACAAATACAAATACAAATACAAATACAAATACAAATACAAATACAAATACAAATACAAATACAAATACAAATACAAATACAAATACAAATACAAATACAAATACAAATACAAATACAAATACAAATACAAATACAAATACAAATACAAATACAAATACAAATACAAATACAAATACAAATACAAATACAAATACAAATACAAATACAAATACAAATACAAATACAAATACAAATACAAATACAAATACAAATACAAATACAAATACAAATACAAATACAAATACAAATACAAATACAAATACAAATACAAATACAAATACAAATACAAATACAAATACAAATACAAATACAAATACAAATACAAATACAAATACAAATACAAATACAAATACAAATACAAATACAAATACAAATACAAATACAAATACAAATACAAATACAAATACAAATACAAATACAAATACAAATACAAATACAAATACAAATACAAATACAAATACAAATACAAATACAAATACAAATACAAATACAAATACAAATACAAATACAAATACAAATACAAATACAAATACAAATACAAATACAAATACAAATACAAATACAAATACAAATACAAATACAAATACAAATACAAATACAAATACAAATACAAATACAAATACAAATACAAATACAAATACAAATACAAATACAAATACAAATACAAATACAAATACAAATACAAATACAAATACAAATACAAATACAAATACAAATACAAATACAAATACAAATACAAATACAAATACAAATACAAATACAAATACAAATACAAATACAAATACAAATACAAATACAAATACAAATACAAATACAAATACAAATACAAATACAAATACAAATACAAATACAAATACAAATACAAATACAAATACAAATACAAATACAAATACAAATACAAATACAAATACAAATACAAATACAAATACAAATACAAATACAAATACAAATACAAATACAAATACAAATACAAATACAAATACAAATACAAATACAAATACAAATACAAATACAAATACAAATACAAATACAAATACAAATACAAATACAAATACAAATACAAATACAAATACAAATACAAATACAAATACAAAATAATTTTTTAAAAATAAAAAGACATCGATGAAAATAGAATACAAATACAAATATAATCTAAATATACAAACACAATAAAATCATAATACAAATATAATCCAATATAATATACAGTCAATTATAAAATAAAAATACAAAACAATTCTTTAAAATACAAGTGCGAGTTATATAAAATATAAATGATAGTGCGAACTAACAAATACAAATACAAGTGCAAACTATAAAATACAAATATAAACGCGAACTACAAAATACAAATATAAGCGCGAACTTTAAAATACAAATACAAATATAGTTGTATCAATGAATACAAAAATATAAATGACGGTGTGATTACAAATAGATAAACAATTATGGTATTTACGTTATCATCAATGACTTATCCTCGAGTAGTTATATTTTTTTAAAATATAAAATAGAACAAAAAATGATAATAGAACAAAAAATGATAAAGAAAATAAGTAAAAAAAAAAAAAAAAAAAAAGAGATAGAAGAGAGAAAAAAATATATAAAAAAAGAAAAAATAAAAATAGGAAAAATTAGAAAAAAGACGAAGAAAAAAAGAGGAAAACATGAAAAAAATATAAAAATATAAAAAAAAATGGTAGTGTTTTTGGCAAGACTAAATATATAGTGTGTTTATGTTTTTATGAATACAGACCACTAAGTAAAAGTAAATGCAGCAGCTGTGAATCGAATACAGCAGCTAAATGGTACTGTATTTATATTTTATATGAATACTGACTATTGATAAAATCGAATACAGCGAGCGTAAATTGAATACAGCAGCTATAAATGATAATTATGTAAAATATGGCTATGAAAGGTGAGTTTTCCAGCAAAATGTAGCTATTTTTGAAAGATTCCTTTTCTTTTATTCCCTTTTTTTTTCAATGTTATTTATTTTTGTATAGATATATATTTCACACATAATTCGAAAGTAAAATATTACTATTTATTTTTGT
This sequence comes from Capsicum pubescens, assembly GCA_030864215.1. Taxonomy (NCBI): domain Eukaryota; kingdom Viridiplantae; phylum Streptophyta; class Magnoliopsida; order Solanales; family Solanaceae; genus Capsicum; species Capsicum pubescens. Next base: position 284,013,278 of record CM061544.1, on the reverse strand, counting down.
GTAGAATTGTCTAATGCTAACATATATGGTACACCGTTGGATATTTTTATTTTGTCCATATCCGTGTATCATTCATTATTATTATTGTCATGAATGGTCTTCATGGCTAATTACATATAGAAATAAAAATATCATAGAAACTTGATAAGCCGAATTTTATTCCAAATAATAAGTTCAACACTATATTCAAAATGTTTGATCACATATTTAAAATTATATTTTAACTCGACACTTTATAATATAAAAGATATTTCTAATTACTAAGATAATTTTTTGAAACGATTCAATTTCTAATGGTATAAATTTTGTCTTATGCAGATTGTGTTGAAATAAAAAAAAATGGAGGATGCATATGTTGACAAATACAAAGGCTTTTTTGTCCAAGAAGATAATTTAAGAGTAGAGGTCTCAATTAAATAAAGTAAAACTTACATAAATCCCAACTAGTTTACCCCCTTGTTACACCTTATCTAATTTTTTATAAAAATTTCAAAAAAAAGAATATTTTATTATTTTTTTTGAGACATTTATTAATAAGAGATACATCTCTGGGGATACATCCAGTCAAACAACTAATGAGGGAAATAACATAAATTTATTTAATTAAGGAGTAAATCACTCTTCATATCTTCAAATTAACAGAAAATCTCTTAAAAACGTAATTAGTTATTATGTATATTTTTAAAATATTCTTGTCCCCATTCTATTTGTGGAATCAATCTTCTTCTCTCTTTTCTGTCTTTTGTTGTTACGATTTTTTTCTCAACTATTCGCTAAGGCATGTCTCACTGAACATCTTAATTACTTCTTTTGACATGATTTTTTCACTCTTCTAGAAACTTGACATTGCGCCAGCTGCCAAACCTTGGAGGATGTTGTGGAATCTCATCAATGACTTATTTCATACCCGAAAATAGAGTTACTCATTAATTAAACATAGCAGTCAACCAAATCATATATCGAAAGGTAAAAATTACATGAGATACATTACAAATATATATTTATAAATGAATGAATAAAAAATAGTAATACATATTCTATGTATATATGAGTCACATTTTATCTCTTTATATTAAAAATGTATCTTTTTCGATTGTAAAATGTATCTTTTTATAACATATCTAGTTTATATTATGTATCTATAGCTCATATTTATCTTAATGTATGTTTAGTAAAAAAATACAAGATATACAGTACACTAATTCTTTTAAAAGTACATAACTATAGAGAGATAAATAAAAATACTTATGCAACATACGCAGAGATTTAAAATGAAAACGTATTTGATGCACTTCACATACGCAAAAATCTGACATGTAACATAACTATAGAGATACATAAAAATACTTATTAACATACGCATAGATCTGAGATGAAAAATATATTTAATGTAATCCTAACATCCTTTTCATGCGTAGAGCTTCACTTGTCTGGGATTGAAATAGAAGAAAAAATAATGAAATTCTTGATATTTTTTGAAGTTGAAATATAAGAAAAAACAATGAAATGCATATACATTTATACAAGAAAAATTAATAAAAGAACTATCAAAAACGTTGAGGAGAAAAAAGTGTGAGAAGGGGGAGGGGGGAGAGAGGGCGGGAAGATAGGGAGAAGAAAATTTTCTAAAAAATACTTTGAAGGAGGAGAAGGTTAGACATTAATGATATGAAATTGGTGAAGGAAGAGAATGAAAATTAGGTATTAATATATCTTAATTTCTAGGGTAGAAGTTATGTATCTGAAAATTTAAAAAGAGAGAACGTAAATTAGAAATATTTATAATTTTTTTACTAAGGGAAGGAATTTTTAGTATTTTAGGTAACTTAAGTTGTGATTTTGTTAAATTTTTTCTTAAATAAATACTATCTATATTTTACCTACTTATTGAGTTTTGATACTTAAAATCTAAAAATTATTGTTGTATATTTCAACGTTAACGAACATAATATTTATAACACTAGCAAAAGTTTTGTCTTTGAGATTGGTATAAAATTTAATTCTAAAGAAGAATCATACAATGCATATAATTCGCATGCCTTGATAAAAGGTGTTGGTGTTCGAAAGGGGGGAAAGACTAATAACATAAAAGACATGACCAGCTCAATGGTAAAGCAATTGAAGCCACTGCTTTAGGCCCGAACATACTAAAGACCCCAAAATAAGAACTCTTATGTACTAGCGCTCTATTTTATATGATACTCCCTCCACCTTCAATTATTTATGTGCTTCTCTTTTACACACTCCTTAAGAAATTATTCATTAAACGTGTTTGATTATTTTATTATTATTTATGTCTTTAAATATAATTTCTATTCATTGAATATTTATATTATTTATGTGTCATCTTGAGGTGTTTGTGTTTTTAAGAACACTAACTGTTAAAGATAAAATGAGAAAACATAATTAGTTTTATATTAAATTTTTAAAATGACAAATAATTTAAGATAACTAGTTTTAGAATTCTCTATATACAATTTGAGATAATGAGAATATATAATTGATGAAATTATTATTAATAAAAGATTTTAAACTTTATGTTTCTTTTTACTTAGCTGGAGTTATTCAAATTAAACGAGTAAGTAAATTACGATAAATTTCTTTCTTTCTTATCTTTCAAACATTTAACTTGCCAATCCAGTTTTCTAAGTGACCTACTTCTCCTGACTTGTGTGATTGATCCATGGATCAAAAATTAAGTTATGTTGTCTCTTTAGTATATGAATATTAGTATTGGCAGTGCTGCATAAAATATCTTGTATTAATAGGGTTCAGGAAAGAGTCGCATTTCAAGGATGTGATGTTTGAGGCTTATGTTGATGCAAGCACTAAAGGCTACTTTCATGATTCAAAACCATGACTTATATGTCACATAAAGACAACTTTATATTTTCTCCAAGATTCCCTCTTTGGTGTAACACAAAATAAATTTAAGGCTTCTTTTTGTGGTTCGGCTTTAGGCCATCAACTCTATTGAGCCACCTCTAATAAATGAAGACACGACAAGACGTATACTTCTTTGTTTTTGAGAAGGACAATCAGATAAATTTTTTTCTTTTCAAGATAAAAAGCAGCAAAGATTAGAATATAGATGCGGTTGTATAGCTCGTATAAAATTTAAATTTTCAAATGAAATATGAGAAGTATGTGAATTCAATGATGTGCATAGTCATCCCATGATAGAATATATTTGAAATATTTCATACATTCTGATCATAGGCTCACAGATGCTACAAAAAATATTCATACATTTCTTTCTTTCTTATCTTTCAAACATTTAACTTGCCAATCCAGTTTTCTAAGTGATCTATTTCTCTTGACTTGTGTGATTGATCTATGGATCAAAAATTAAGTTATTTTGTCTCTTTAGTATATGAGTATTAGTGCATAAAATATCTTGTATTAATAGGGTTCAGGAAAGAGTCGCATTTCAAGGATGTGATGTTTGAGGCTTATGCTGATGCAAACACTAAAGGCTACTTTCATGATTCAAATCCATGACTTATATGTCACATAAAGACAACTTTATATATTCTCCAAGACTCTCTCTTTAGTATAACACAATAAATTTAAGGCCTCTTTTAGTGGTTCGGCTTTAGGCCATCAACTCTATTGAGCCACCTCTAATAAATAGAGACACGACAAGACGTATACTTATTTGTTTTTGTGAAGGACAATCAGATACATTTTTTTCTTTTCAAGATAAAAAACAGCAAAGATTAGAATATAGATGTGGTTGTATAGCTCGTATAAAATTTAAATTTTCAAATAAAATATGAGAAGTATGTGAATTCAATGATGTGCATAGTCATCCCATGATAGAATATATTTGAAACATTTCATACATTCTGATCATAGGCTCACAGATGCTACAAAAAATATTCATACATTTCTTTCTTTCTTATCTTTCAAACATTTAACTTGCCAATCCTGTTTTCTAAGTGATCTATTTCTCTTGACTTGTGTGATTGATTCATGGATCAAAAATTAAGTTATTTTGTCTCTTTAGTATATGAATATTAGTATTGGCAATGCTGCATAAAATATCTTGTATTAATAGGGTTCAGGAAAGAGTCGCATTTCAAGGATGTGATGTTTGAGGCTTATGCTAATGCAAACACTAAAGGCTACTTTCATGATTCAAATCCATGACTTATATGTCACATAAAGACAACTTTATATATTCTCCAAGACTCTCTCTTTAGTATAACACAATAAATTTAAGGCTTCTTTTTGTGGTTCGGCTTTAGGCCATCAACTCTATTGAGCCACCTCTAATAAATAGAGACACAACAAAACGTATACTTCTTTATTTTTGTGAAGGACAATCAGATAATTTTTTTTCTTTTCAAGAAAAAAAGCAACAAAGATTAGAATATAGATGTGGTTGTATAGCTCGTATAAAATTTAAATTTTCAAACGAAATATGAGAAGTATGTGAATTCAATGATGTGCACAGTCATCCCATGATAGAATATATTTGAAACATTTCATACATTTTGATCATAGACTCACGGATGCTACAAAAAATATTCTTAGTTCTATGATTGATGTTGGTATTCCTACAAAAGAAAATTATTTCATATCATCATAATGAAGCGGGTGAAATTAAAAATATAACATTCATTGAACAAGATGTTCATAACTTTGTTCATGCACATAAGAGAAATATGATTTGTAGTGGAGATGAACAAACTTTGATAAATTATTTTATGAATTTGTAATCGAAGGACCCATACTTCTTTTATTCTTTCAAGTTGATGAAGATGGCAGATTGTATAATTTCTTTTGGAGAGATAGTATATTTAAATTGCACTATGAGTATTTTGGGGATGTGATAATTTTTTATAGTACTTATCGTACAAATAGATACGATATGATTTGTGCTTCATTTGTTTGTGTGAATAACCACAAAAAACATACTTTCTTTGATTGCGCATTCTTATTCAATGAAACCAGTTATTCATTTGTTTGGCTATTTTTTAAGGCAATGGAAGAAAAAGCACCAAAAATAATATTTATCGGTTAAGCTTTTGCCATAACATTGGCCATTAAAGAAGTCTTTCCTGACACGTATCATCGATTATGTGACTGATGCATTGACATAAATGCTTAAAAAGTATATTTCAGCTTTATATTTCAGCTTTACTTTAAGTTGAAATTTCAACACTGTTTTAATACTATCTTGAGGAGGTGTAATTCGAAATCAAAGTTTGAATCCAGTATGGAAAAAAATTATAAATGATTGGGATTGTGTGAGTAATAGTTGGCTTCAAAAGTTACATGATTTGAGGAAAAAGTGATTTCCTGCATTTAGCTTTTCTACTTTCTCAGCAGCCATCAAATCAACTCAAGAAGTGAGAGCACAAATAGAGTTCACAGAAATGTCATGCAAGACAATGAGTATAACTGAGTTTGTAAAACATTATGAGCCACGACCAATTGAAATGCGATATATTGAAGCAACTGGGGATTATAAATCTCAAGGAAAGCCTAAACTATTCACCAAAAATTATTGAATGTTAAAGAATGCTGCTAGTGTGTACACAAGAAGAATTTCCATAGGGTTCCAACATGAATTTTTGCAACAGGCAATCAAAAGAACACTCAATGCTAAAACTGATTGTGGTACTACCAAATATATAATTTTAAAGGGTGAGAATGGACAAACTAAAGTTGTCCAGTTCAGTTTTCTTGAAAATTCTATTATTTGCAGTTTCCATATATATGAGTTCATGGATTGATTATGTTGTCACGCACTAAAAGTTCTGTTCTTTGACTTGAATTTTTCTTGTATATCTGAAAAATTTATTTTAAAAAGATAGTCTAAGAATGCTAAGCATAGGAATGGATTTGAGGAATACACCACAACGAAAAAATCGGTGAATCTTTTATGACAATTCGTTTGAATGTGTTAATGAAAGAGTCATTTGATGTTATGACTTTAGCCGCCAATGATGAGGACTCCGAAGAAACTGCTAAAAAAATATTTGCATCGAACAAGAGTTGAGATTAGTAAACATTAAAGTGAAATGTACAGTGAAAATTGTGGTAAAAATAAACACAAATTCAGTTCATTTGTTGATCCTTCAACAGGGTAAGGATCGAGTTTTGGATCCAATTAAGAAAAAAGAAAAGAAAAATGGATATAGAAAAATGAAGCCAAAAGGTGAGAAAAAAAAAAAGACATCACAGATAACATTCAAAAATAGAATAGGACTAACACAGAACAATCAATCTTTGAATACAACAGTGACTTTTGACATGCAATCAACCTTAATGCAACAAATACAACATGAGTCCATGGGATTAAGTTTTGGGGTTTGATTTCTCTTCTAATTTGTTTTTTAAACATGAATGCAAGGACTTTTAATATACTTTTAGGACAGTTAATTTATTCTTTTTAAAATCAAATATGCAGTTACATGGGGATCCTCCCAACACTTTCACCCAATTTTTGAATCAAAACTTGAATTTGCAATCTGAAGTTTGCATGCAGAGTCAAGGATCAAACAAACAAATAACGGAAGAAAATTCAATTTAATCTTTGAAGCAGATTATATTGTGGACTTGAAATTAATTTTGTAGTAAAATTAGTGCAAGCAAATGTTATTTTTGTATTTTGATACTAGAACTGACATGCAAAGACAATATGTAAAATTTTGAATTTATCGGGTATTTATAATATTTTTTCTAAAATTTAATTATGTGGGCAGCATAAAAATCTCATAAAAAGGTGAAAAAGATTCACACCTGAAAATTATAGATAATTAAATATGGTAGAAAAAGATCCAAGGAGATTTTCACCCAATTCTTAATTCCTTTTTAGTATTAGATTGAAGGAGATTTTCACCCATATTTTTTGTTCTTTTCAACTTCAAATGTGAGCTCACAGCAAAAACACTAACTAGAATTGAACACCAAATTTTTAAATAAATTTATGATTTGATCTAAATAACTCATTTTGATTTTAATAGAGCTTTTGGTTAAAAGGAAAAAGAATGAGACATTGTTTTGAAGAGAAAGTTCTTGGTTTTAATAAATTATTCAAAAATAAAAATTGAAGAGATAATATTAAATAGGCATGGACTCCACAATTCGCTTTCTTTGCAATTTTATTTTATTTAATTTAATACTTATATTGAAACATATATACTCTCTCTTCTCCTTTTAGCTTTAAAATTTTAAAATGATGTACACTTTTCAGATGTTAAGAACTGAATGGATTCTATCACAACTTTGATTGGTTGGACCTCAATCATAGTAAAAATTTTCGTTAGGTGACCTCCATCCCAACGGTTATGAAACACTTTTGGTATCAGAGCCAAAAAAATCAATGCTTTTATCTTACCTTTTCAAATGTGATAGTGTCACTCAAATATACTATCGTACTCATATTTGCTTCCATTATTAAATGAAAGTATCATCAATGACTATAACCACAAGCTCTAAAACCACTTTGTTGGGGAACAAGCGCTAATCGCAGCTTCTTCCTTTTGATATCCATTATCATCTGTTGTTTATTGCTTTTCGGTTATTGTTCTCTTTTTTTGTGTGTGTTATTGTTCCTTTTCTAATTTCTTGGAATTGCTTTCCTTATTAGTTGTCATGTTTTCTTCACTGCCATTTTTCTTTTCATCTTACTTTGATTAGCTACCCTTAGCTAAGGGTCCTTCGAAAACAGTTTTTCTGCTTCTATGAGGTAAGATCTGCGTACACTTTATTCTCTCCAAACCCCACGTGTGAAACATCACGTGTATGCTGATATTGTATGTTGGTATACAAACTTTTGAAAGATCACATTAATGCAGAAATCTGTATTGCAGAAAATCTAAGCAAAGGGCCACATATAGCTTAAGAAAGTCCATCATAAGTATCAGATTATTGCTTCATTTCCTACTAAATGAGTGTATGGCATGCAAAAGAAAGGTCAAATTTCCTTTAGCACTCATCATAAAAGACAACAAAAAAGAAAATCTGGAACAAGCTTCAGTCCGAAATTGAGACTTTTTTCTTCCTGGTTAACTCAAAATTACAAAGTTTTCTTCATATGTTTGCCGATTCATTTAAGTGCCTAGCTTCCTGAAGTATACATCTAGTCCAAGTAAATACATGTACAAAACTAAAGCTTCCCCAATTATGTCTGCCTCTGAACCTTCTTTGATCATTGATCTTAAATGTTCAGAAGACATACGATTCGGCCACGAAAAAACTGCTGATATCTTGTTAGCTCCTCAAATCTTTTCAATTAATGGGTTCTTCAGATTCAAAATTCCATGGGGATGGAGATTGCATGATCAGATCAGGCAACTGGGGAAACCATCAAATGGTGGTACCTATGCTTGCTGAATGTCAATTAAGAATATGTTGTGCTATTGCTCCATGTTAATTAGTTCATCTTCCTTGCATTCTCTTATCCCTATTTCCATGATGTTGCCCGATGCAGAAGGTAACAACACGTCACAGCAATGCCTTCTTGGAGCTAGCAACTGGATATGACATTACAGCAAAAGATCCAAAAATTAGATATTGGGCTATTTTACAATGAACAGAATTTAGAGAGTAAGAATTTCAAGATACCTGTTTCTTGTCAAGGACTAATTTGTTTGATAACACTCTGATTTTTTCGAGTCTTCTAGGTGAACTCATATCGAATTTGCATTTATCAGATGTCTTTTTCGTGTAAACAGTCTCTGTTCCATTGATACCGGAAGACACACTGTCCAAGAAATAGACAAGCTGCCTTCGGCATGGATCAAATGCATATTTCTTCGTATCTAAGTCGTATAATCCACCCAAATGACTACTTTTCCAGGGAGCGTAGCTCTCTTGCACACGCTGAACATTTGGGAAAAGCACATGCTTATTAAACACTTGAACAGCATATCCCCAAGACACTGACACTGTCCAAGAAAACCAACGATCATAGCAAACTGTTTGCTGCAAAATCCGATGTGGATCAAAGCTTGCTGCATTGTACAAATGCTCCAGAGCCTTCCCTGTTGTCATATTTGGGAATATAGGATCAATTTTCTCTATATGATGCATAGATACCAATGGCCTAAGGGGATGTGCAGCCAACATTCCAAACACATTGCCATGAAAATCCATCTAGTATTTCAATTTCACAGAAACAGAACAAGATAGTCAGAAACGCAAAATTCACAATAGCCTAAATGGAAGTTTACAAAAAATTCCAACGGTAAATGAAAATGACAAACTACATCAACATCCTCTTAAATTTGCCAGTAAATTTTATTCAGATACTCGAACTACGGCATGTTCAGATCGAGCACAATATGTAATAAAGTGTTCCAATTGGACACTTCCAACTCAAATTATGGAAAACTCTTTTGCTTGTGTTTTCAAGTGCTCAGACAAGTCAACCACTTAAAATATATCACATCCTTTAATTATACACATTAACCTCACTAGCACTAAAACCTCTTACATGTTCCAACTGATGCCAATGTGTATAACTAAAGGCGGAGACAAATTTAATGTGACTAACTTATCTATGTAATGGACGTTTGTGAACACTGCGTAGAAACTTTTTCAAAATATGAGCGGAAAGTGTCTAATATAATTATATAAAGACTTTATTACCATGTTCAAAATGCTAAATCGGAAAAGTCCATAGTTCGACTGTCCAAGTGAAATCTATTGGCAAGTTAAAGGGACTCTCGATGTATTCAGCCAAATGAAAATATTACCTGATGAAACCCGGGCTCTCGAGTTAAACCAACACCAAGCTCTGTCAAACAGGCATGAATTCTACCATCACTTCCATATAAATGAGGGTATCTGTCTATGCAAGAATCAAATACTTTAGCCAAAACTTTTGCCAATGGATAACTTATAGCAAAACCAGCTCCACCAAAAGCCATTTCGTAGGAAAAAAACTTGTTCTGCATAAAACTTTCTGAATTTGTCCCAATGTAGTACCAAAAGCCATGATCATATTTAGAAAGTGTCTTCACCAAATTTTCTGGGAAGAAAATTGTATCATCATCACCAAACACAAACCATCTGACATTAGAATGATTAAGTGCCACCATCTCCGAAACGACACGTGCCACACGTATAGCTGAAGGTGTCCCACCTTTATGTGTATATTTGAAATGAGAAGTATCCTCAGAAATGCAAATTGGAGGTAGATCAGTTTCATTATTTGTGTAATTTGATGAAAAAAGTGGCATTTTTTCAAGAAACACACAACCCCTCATTTTATTAGGCTTCCACCAAAGCTTAACATATTCTTTTCTTTTGGACCATGATAGCTCATTTGATGCAATCCCAAAAACAACATGATCAAGATTTGTTTGGGATGGTGAATTTTCATCATCATTTTGCAATGCAGTTGAGGTATGGAAATGCTTGTTATTGGTGTTATTTGGAGCAAGGAAATTGGAACAAACAAGATAAATCATGCAACCAAAACATGATACTATAATGAGATTCTTGAAACTATTGGTGGAATAATATTGTGCCTTGCTAGGAAGATTAAAAATTTGCATTCCTGAGGATGGATTGGAGGACAATAGAGAAGAAGGGGTTTAGATGAATTCAATTCACTACCACCCCTTCTTATGGAGAAATTTGACAATCTTTATAATTTGTCTAAGAAAATCGGTTACATGCTACTACATGTTTTAATTACAAAGAGTTACTAATGGAAAATGTTTGGTTACATTTGAACAGGTAACGCCAGTTTTTTGAAGGGGTCCATTCAGAGGTCTCCATGTGGTGGAATTGAGTCAACAATGTTGACGGAAAAAAAAAAAGAAATATTGGAGAAAAAAAGGTGGTGTTTCACCTTTTTTCACATTCAAAGAAAAGAAATTAGGAAAAGTCAACGTGTATGAAAATGTGAAAACTAAGGAAAGGTGCATACATGACATGACATGTGTTAATTTAGGATGGTGAGTTGGTTACATTAAAGGCGAAAAGAGACCAAATAAGAAAACACCAAAAGAGGGTTCGGTTGCCGAACTCTGGACCGGTACTGTTGGTGGCTTCTCTCTCTCGAACCACAAGTTTACCAAACCCATGTGTGGATCAAGTTTAACTCTTAGGGGTCGTTTTATAAGAGTTAAAGTCATGTTTATCAAATTCATCGATTCTACCGCATGCATTAGCATGATTAAAATCATAATTGTTATCCAAAAAAAATTTCACGTCCTTTCTGCCATATTTATAAAGGATATTTTTTAAAAAAAAATTATACAATTCATATTATTTTTAATACACCCAATCAAACACTGCATAAGAAAAATATAAGCATAACTAACACAAGCATCGCTAATGCAAATAGTACTAACACACAATATTTTGCACTACTCTTATACACCCTACCAAATGATCCCTTATTTACTAAAAAAACTATAATTATAAGTATATTTTATTAAATTAACTTTATTAATGATATTTTAAAATAATATTATTACTTTGTGTAAATATTAAAGGTAGAACAAGAAAAATATCATAAAAAAAATTTAATTTTATGAATTAGACAAGTAAATTTAAGTAATTATTTTAGTGTAGAAAGTCAAGTAAAACGAAATTAAGGGAGCAATCAAAATTGTCCTTAATGTACGTGTTTTGATTTTGCTCCTTAATGTATAAATATGGTGAATATTTTTTTTTTAATAACTGTGGTGTCCGAATCAGCTTGCGCATACCTCGACTACATTCACGGAATACCTGCCACCTCCTACCAGCAACAGGTACCAGATAACTCTGTCCACCAAGGTTAGAACAGATGGGAAGAAAACACCTGATGTTTGTCTCGACTGGAAATTGAACCTGAGAGTGCTCATCCCAACTTCATTGAACCACTAGGCACACCCTTGGGTTCAAATAAATTCTAATTTTGAATATATTAAGCTGCTTGTTGATCATATTCTCAATATTTGCAACTATATCCATCAAATGTAAGCAAGAAATGTTTTCAAAACCACAGCTTGATGAGGACTAAAGCTAATACATTTCTTGTGGATTAATATGTGCGTTTCGTGCCACCTTACAAAACGTTCCTGAGGCCAGCCTACGCTAATCGCCGGCTGAAGAATTAGTTACCATATAACTCATCTTTCTCCAGTACAAATTCCTAAAATGTAAACCCGTAGTTCATAAAACATAAGAATAACAACTTCAGTGGTGCGTCGGAACACACCCAGAAAGAGCTTGCTTTTAACATGAGATCCCTGGCATCGACGAGCCTCCCAAGGTTCTGAAAAATGATAGTACTCATTCCAGAAGAGATGCAACATACATGACAGCCACACCCTCCCACAATCGCATAAATCTGCAATGCCAAGGAGAAGAAATGAATTTCACTATTTGAAACTGTGGGAAGATGTAGAAAAGGCAAAAATAAGCGTTTAACCACTGCATTTTTGTCAGTTTTGAATGCAATGAACAACTCATTGCAAGTAACTCAAAATCTGTGCAGTGATAAGGTCAAACTATTGCAAAATAATGCATTCAACTTCCAAAACAACGCCCTAAAGAGAAAGCCGAAAGGAAATCAAATTTAGGGACAAGGAGTTCCACAATTGGTTTAGTGATGCACACACCATTAGGAACTTCTCTGATCTATTCCTGGCTAATTTCAGCATGTGAATCAAGCAATACGAATCAAAGCATCCTTATTATCACTACTAGCTAGCAAAATTCATGAATGGATTATTCCACACGTGTCAATTTCAAATCATATTTTTTTGCGTGTGCATATATATATGTAAGAGATTCTTGGCTACCGATATACCTGCTGCTATTAAATAGGGTGGCTTAACCTGAGCCATGTTACATAAACAGAACACTAACAAAATCATATAAGTACCAATTCACAGTTTGTTCATCCATGTTATACTAGCCAAGTATGTCAGCTACAGGTTATTGAGGAGTAAGTGTGAAATTGTGCTATGCTCTGAAACCAAGTGTAACTGGACATGCCCAAGTAACAAGGGTGCTAAAATGCAGTTCTTATATTTCAACATTAAAGAAATATGAAATATCATGGATCAATAAGCGCAACTTGCCAGAAACTTCTTCACGTGGTCATAGAACTATATTCTTATAGGCTTATCGGCTTCTCTTTTCCAAATTCTAACTGAAGAGAAATTATAACGAAGGAGTTGAAAGGCACTTGGGATGAAAAGCATGAAATCCCTATGGTTTTTGGATGTTAAATGCTACCCCCATTCAGCTATTAGTAGCCACCTTGTGCATCCAACAAGGTTGCATAACATGCCAAACCTAATTTTAAATTACAGATGACTCCCAAAAAGTTTTAACAGATAATAGTGAGATAAAAGACAGATGAAAGACTATTTTAATCAATTTCACCTTAGCTTTTGTTTTGATTACAAAAAATCATTGAATATGTCGAAATTTCACCGTCGATTTTGGTCAAAGTACCCAAAATTGGTTCACCAAATTGGGTATATATCCCACACCCTGTTGACAAGGGTGTGGCACCAAAAGTGAAGACTCGGAACAACTTAGGTTTGGTTAGAGATTTGAATATGATTACCAAACCTAATATGATTGTCTAGTATTAGAAAAACCTTATTTGCCTTAAAGACAAACCATTCACTATTTAGTGAAATATGTCCAAATTGAGCTCAATGAATGTGGTAGGTTCACATAGCAAGCATAGGTGAGCCTAATCGGTTTTGAAATTGAGGAGTTATTGTTGTACTTCATTACTAAATAGAAGTTGAGAAGCATAAAGCCATTAGACATTCTTTAGGGTTACTACTGCCTTGTGTGTCTAGTACAAGGAGGGTTAAATTAAGCACAAAGTACCCACTCTACCTAAACTAATTACCTGTGCCCCCCCCCCCAACCCACCCCATGAACTAACGACTCAAATACTCACAAAGCCCAAAATCTTTATCCCAAATGCCCCCAAAGCGACAAACTGCACACATTCAACCTTGTAAGATAAAATGTCCCTTGTTCCCTCATGTGTAGTAATTAATGCATCCCCCATTTTAAAACTATTCTTCATTAATATTTTTGTCCTTTTGTGTATTTTGTCTCTACCTTCCTCACCAACCCAAATTCTTACAAAAATTAAAAATATCAACTAATTATTTTTAGACTAAGAAAAATATAAAACAATAAATTAATTAAGTTATAACAAAAAATCCATTAAGAAAAATATTAAAATCACCAATTTATTATTTAAACCTAAATAATGGTCAATATACTTTATAAAAAGAATAACTTATGAAAATGAAAACAAAAATTATATCTAAAAGTCAATTATATTTTTATTATATTTTTGTAGTTTTTGCAAAAGTAAAATTGTTGGAATGATATAAAAACAAAAATTCTTTATATCTCAATTAGAAATATATATTTTTATTTTTTGTCATATTATCCTCTTTTTTGTATCATTTATTTTTAAGATAAAATAACATACAAAGATAAAATATTATCTAATTATTTTTGAACTTATACAAATATAAAAAATATAATAAATCAAAAAAAGGGCAGTCCGGTGCACTAAAGCTACCGCTATGCGCGGTGTCCGGGAAAAGGCCCCGCCACAAGGGTATATTGTACGCAGCCTTACCTTACATTTCTGCCTCCAAGGCTTGAACCCGTGATCTCCTGGTCATATGGAGGCAACTTTACCAGTTACTCCAAGGCTTCTTTCCAAACAATAAATAATAAAGAAAAGAATTTTTTCATTGAAGGACTAGAACAGTCCTTTATGATACATCACATTATATCATCTATTCTGATGGTATCATTACGGACTAAAGCAAACCCTAATGATACCATGTTAGTATATAGATATATTGTGTAATTGTGATGGTATCATGGTCTCGCTGAAGGGTTGAAGCAGGTATCAGTGATACCATGACAGTATATACATACATTGCGATGGTATCATTACGGACTGAAGCAAATCCCAACAATACCATGTTGGTATATAGATATATTATGATGGTATCACGAAGGTCTCACTGAAGGGTTGAAGCAGTTATCAATGATACCATGTTAGTATACAGGTATACTGTGATACAGATATACAGGTATCATGGAAATCTCACTAAAGGGTTGAAGTGGGCATTAATGTTACCACGACAGTATATAAATATATTGTTATGGTATCATTACATATTGAAGCAAACTCTGATGATACCATGTCGGTATATATACACATTGATGGTATCATGGAAGTATGACTGAAGAATTGAAGCAGACATCAATTATACCATGACGGCATATAAATATACTGTGATGGTATCATGGAAGTCCCACCAAGGATTGAAGTAGACATCACTGATACCATGACAATATGATATATTGTTATGATATCATTATAGACTGAAGCAAACCTCAATGATACCATGTCAATATATATATACACTGATGGTATCATGGAGGTCATTGAGGTCTGACTGAAGGATTGAAGTAGACGTCAGTGATGCCCTGATAGTATATAGTATATAGATATACTATGATGGTATCATGGAGGTCCCACAAATGACTGAAGCAGACATTAATGATACCATGGCAGTATATAGATATACTGTGACAGTATCATGAAGGTCTCACTAAAGGATTGAAAGAGACACTAATGATACTATGACAGTATATAAATATATTGTTATGGTATCATTACAAACTGAAGCAAACCCCAATGATACCATGTCAATAAATATATACTGTGATGGTATCATGGAGAGGACTAATTTAAGGATTGAAGCTGACATCAATGATACCATGACAGTATATAAATATATTGTGGTATCATATGGACCGAAGCAAAGACACATCTGTGCTCCCAATATAGCTTGGAAACCTTCTTCGGGTAAAGCAGTTAATTTATGGGTTAATCGATGGATACTCGATTCCCCTCCCCTTCGAAAAATTCTTTTTGGCCCCTTGACCTTAGAAGAATCTTCCTTTAAACTTTCGGAACTCTGGGATGGTACTGGTTGGAGGTGGGAAAAAATTTCTATGCAGCTTCCTCCGGATATTAGATCATAATTTCTATCCGTTACTTTGGGCTTGAATTCTAACAATCTTGACATACCCTATTTGGCAGGCTCTTCCAATGGTTTATTCACGACCAAAAGTGTCTATCACTACCTTATTGATCAAAGCTTATCCTCCTATGATTGTGCCTGGATTTGGAAGTTGGATACCATAAACAAATTTAAATTTACTCTTTGGCTTTGCTCTAAGGAATGGCTGCCCACTTTTAGTTATCTTAATCGTTTAGGTATTGTGAATGATCCGATATGCCCTATTTTTCACACTTTGCAGAGACTACTGCCCACATCTTTTTACAATGTTACATTACTAAAAAGTTTTGGTTGGATTTTGGTTTGAATTTTAATTTTCTTGATCTATCTTTATCTCATTGGTTAAATGCCCTTAAGCATGTCAATTTTCCTTCTTTTTCATCAACTCCTCCATCGCTTTTTGGTTGGCTGGACTTTTTCCCTTTTACGTTGTGGAATCTATGGATCAATAGAAATACTAATCTCCATGAGCAAAAAAAAGTCCCTTTTGCCAGTTTGTATGGTCACTACCCAAGTCATCGAATACAAGCTCCTCACCGCTACCGAGCCCCACCTTCATTGTCAAGTTTCTATTCCCATTACCTGGATAAAGCCCCCTATAAATACATATAAATTAAACATAGATGGCTCCTTTATCCCCGGTCAAAATAAAGGTGGCATTGATGGTGGTGTTTGAAATTTCCATGGAGATTGGATTGTGGGTTTTATAGGCTGTTTTGATGTTCCAAATCCTACCTCTACAGAACTCCAAGCCTTGGTGCAAGGCCTTGAATTAGTTGCAGCATGCCACTATCCACCCATGGAAATAGAAGAAGATTCCATTGAATTGCTTAATATGCTTCAGGTAACCTCTCCAACATGTAACCCGTTGCTCTCTTTATGCAGGTTGTTATTGAGGAGATTGGGAATCTAGTACTCCGACATAGTTTTCATGAAGTAAATGCAGTTGCTGACTTTTTGAGTAAAATGGGATCCTGACTACCTACCACTAATCAAGTGACCGTTTTGATGCAGCCTCAAGTCGACGCCTTCCCTATGCTTTTCCATGAGAAGCACGGATTGTCCACTTCTAGATTAGTTAATAGAACTGTGTAATAAGTTAGATAGTTGGGGAAATTTGTCTGCACTATTTAGTGCTCCGAACACTACTTCTGTCCCATCCGTAACTGTTTAATATCAATAAATTTATTCCCTGTTACCCACCAAAAAAAGAAAAGAAAAAAAGAATGAAAAAAAAAAAAAAAAAAAGAGAAAGGAAGTTTATAAATAAAAAGGAAAAGAATTAAAAGGGAGATAAATAACTAAAGCTACAAGGGAAGAGGGCATTTAGTTAGAAATAGTTTACTCCTGTGGCCTATGGGGCATGAATGTACTTTCCCCTTAAATTAATTATTATTATTTTACATATTCAACTTTATGTTATTATGGATTTAAAAGTCACACGCAGCTATGAAAGCACAGTTCACCATTAAGTATCTCGCGATCATCTTCCATATATAGGTAGGTATTAAATATTTTTCCTATCCTCATATTGCCTTCTACCAAATTTATATGTAGGGGTGGATAATGTTTATTCATAAAAAGAAAACACTGTATATCTCAGAAGGCCAACCAAGTACTTTAGTCAGCTTGCGTACATTTCGATTAATATTATCGAATATTTATTATCTCTCTCCAACACAAATATCCGATAACATTCCACCAAGGATTAGGCATAGATGAAGAAATCATTTGAACTACTTGCGAACACTAATTCTCACTTAGGATAGGTGCAGAGATGGGGGAGGTACAGTTAGTCCAAAGGTTCCATAAATCTGTAATCCAAATTGTTGCAAAAACCGATGATGCCGACTTCAAGAAATTTATTTACGACAAGACACAGAACATTTCTACATCCAAATATCCCAGTGATAGGTAAAGCCATTTTGGTTTATAAAAAGAATACCAAGCTGTTACACTTCTAATTCAAAGAAAGGATATGATTCAGTCATAAACAGATGACAGAAATAGGGGATACCACAATTAACGAGTCATCAGAAAAGGCAAAAAATAATGCAATAACGAGAGGTAGGACCTTATATGATTTAGAAACTGGAAACCAGAATAGCATTGGGAGAAATAGTCTTCTGTTAATCAAGGAAGGGAATAAAGGCGGAAAGGCAAAGGCGTGTAATGTCTTTGTAACAAGAAACTGTACCTTTTAAAGCTATGAAGTCCCGGTCAAAAGTCTGCATGATCCCTGCTCGTCCGTCCAGCCATGGATTGACCGGTCATTTTTTAGAGCAATTTTGAGGATCTTACTAAGTCTTCATTGAGATCAACTCATCATACCCACATTGTCTAATACCAATTATCATCGTCTCACTGATGGGTAATGAAATGTCACAGCATGGCCGACGAGGAGCTTTCAACTGATACAGGTAACTCAGACGTTCAGCAGAGGAAGGGCAAGATAGTAATACACCACAAAGAAAGGAACAGCAACAATAACAAAACAATAGAAATAAAGTTGAGTGTCTACAAGCAAACTAGAGTACCTGTTCAGCATCAAAGGCTAGCTTCTGCGAGAAGACTCTTATCTTGACCAATTTTTTTGTAGGATTACTTCTTATGCAGTTTGCAGTGTCGTTTCTAACATATTCAGTCCATATTCCATCACTACTAGAAAGAACATTTTGCAAGAAGAAGACCACAGGTCTTTTGCATGGATCACTGGAGAAGGCTCTAGTGTTGAACATATATTTTGCAGCGACATTTTTACCCCTTTTCCATGGTCTAAATGTTGGCTGCAGCGAGAGCAGATCTGGAAGAAGTTCGTTCCCTTCAAACACCTGAACCGCATAACCCCATGCAACTGAAACAGTCAGTAAGTTGGACTTGTCGTAGCACACTGTTTGTTCCAAAATCCTAGCAGGATCAGCATGGACAGCTTTGAAGAGATGGTCCACAGCTTGAATCCTAGTCATGCCAGGAAAAAGTGGCTCCACAGCGTCCAAGTGATGAAGTGATAACAGAGGAGATAATGGATGTGCGGAAAGGATACCAAACAGATCTCCTCGAACATCAACCTATTAATGAAAGCAACTTTGACTTATCATACAAAACTAAAATCATGAACATTATAGGTGACTTACATACTATCATGTGCAACCTCAAATGGCTAGTTCATTTAACTTCCATAAGCAAAGAAAAAACATTGACGTTAGACTCGTAAGCTCACGAAAAGGTACCATACAGAAAACATAAACCCTCCATTCCAATTATTGTGATGGTATTTCCACTTAGTTTGTCCCAATAAGAATGATAACTTTTTAACATTTAGAGAAGTTTTTACTTGAAACTTCCCAAATAAAATAACAACAACAACAACATACCCAGTGTATTCCCACAAAGTGGGGTCTAGGGAGGGTAAAGTGTATGCAGTTCATGCCACTACCTCAGATGAAGTAGAGAAGACTGATTCCGATAGACCCCAGCGCGCGCAGGAAAATAATATTAACAAATAACCACACAAAAATCTATGGCTTGTTTATAACCACAAGTTTAAAAATAGTTCTTTCATCAACTCCATGCGAACTAAACTACCATCACATAAGTTGGGAGGAGGGAGTATAAATATGAACAATGTAAAGTCATTTGTATCAACACAAGACTTATTTCAACTATCATTGCAATTGCAGAACTACAATAGATTGAAGAAAACAAAGCAGTTGTGCAATGCGACAACATGCTTAAACAGAGTTCCCATAGTTTCAGTGCGCTGCTAACAGAATAAGCAAAAAGATATTAAAAGCTGAAACATTCTATGTAATACACGAACTTGACAAGAAAGAATTCATTCATAAATCATTTCACAATTTCAGATAGTACCAACACTCTTTATCATTTGACTCGTGTTTTTACTTAATTATCATCTAACAGATTCTTATGATCATCCAAATAAGGTCATCTCATGAAAGCCAGCTCCAAAATTCCTTCTTGGTCTACTAGTTTATAGTCCAAGTTTTGTTAATGAAAACCAAACCCCAGAAACAAAAATGAATACTAATAAAGTTCTTTTATTATTCCATCCCGTTCAATTTATTTGCCTCACTTACCTTTTTAGTCCGTCTAAAGAAAGAATGCATCTTTCCTTTTTTGGCAACTCTATGATACTTTTTTTTTACCCGGAGCTCCCAAGTTCCACCCTTTTTTCTCCCTTGGTGACTCGACTTCACAACGTTAAGGTTGGAAGTGACGGGTGCTTACCATCCAAGTAACTACCTCTTGTCGAACTCTACAATTCTAACTTTTCACATGGCATTTTTAGACAACAAAATTAAAGAACATTTTGGTACATTCTATATGTCTTTAGTTTAAGATCACAGGATTCAATAGTTTAAAAGTTAAATCCCGTGTCAAGTCAACCCCAGACTAACAAATTAATAAAATGGGTGAAGCATTACGCACCAAAGTCGTTACACAAAATGGGACTTTCCATCGTTATCTAAAGCTGGATCTAACAATATGATCCAGTAAAATTGAACTAACAATCAAAACAAATACTGTATCTAAACTAACAACACAAAACAATAGGTAACAACAATCCAAACAAGTAAGAACAAAGTTTTTCATTATCAAAAACCTCACCTGATGAAATCCAGGTTCACGTGTCAACCGTACTCCAAGCTCAGCAACACAAGCAAAAACCCTAGAATCACTTCCATAGAAATGAGGATACCTCATCAAACAAGAATCTAAAACCCTCGCTAAACCCTTTGCTAACGGAGCACTAAGCGCAAACCCACCCCCTCCAAACGCCATATCAAACGAATACTTCTCATTCTGCTCATAACTCTCCGAATTATACCCGACATAATACCACTTCTCACTATCATACTTTGACAAAACCCTAACCAAATTATCCGTCAAAAAAACCGTGTCATCATCGCCAAAAATAAACCAACGGGCATTCGAAAAATTCACATTTTTCACCAAATCAAAGCTATCCTTCACAATCCTCGCTATCCGTATCGCCGAACGACGACCAGACGGAAAAGAATAAGGAAACTTCGAAGTGTCGGAAGAAACAACAACCGGAACAGAAAGGGTAGAATTGGAAATTGGGTTATCGAGGAAAACGACGGCGTTTGTTGAATTGGGATTGTACCATAGGTTAATGTAACGGAGACGGTTAGAGAAAGAGGAAGAAGAAGCGGCAATTGAAAAGAAGAGGTGTGAGAGTGTAAGATTAGTGGGAATTGAGGGGGTTTTGGAGAAATTCGGGTTTGGGTTAAAGGAGGATTGAGGGTTTTGGAGGTGGTGAAGGAGGAAGATTAAGTAGAAAATGAGGAGGGTGGTGAAGAGTAAGAGAAGATCTTTGAGACGATTTTGGGTATGGCGGAATGTTGGGAGCATGGGCATTTCTGTGTTGGATGATGAAGTCAGCATGGGAAGTAGTGATGGTGAGTGAAGTGTGGAACTGCGTTGTTGTGAGCAGATCTCAGATGTTCCGTTCGTGTGTCTGCGGACGAAAGATGGTTTATCTCGTGAATTTGTTGTCTGATGAGAACTGAAAAAGTTCGACCAAATGTCGTCACACGAAGCGTTGTCATTTAGCATGGGTCACTTTTCATTTATTTTTTTAAGAATACTGTAGAAAAAAATTATGATCTGAAATTAATTTAGGCCCCGTTTGGCCATGAAAATTATTTTTTTCAGAGTTTCAGTTGGAATTGAAGATGAAGTTGGAGTTGAAGTTGTGTTTGGCTATAAATATAATAAATTAAAGTTATTTTTAAAATTTTGTGAGAGAAAACATAAATGAAAAAAGTGAAAATAATTAAAACTTGTTTTCACTTTTTAAAATAATTTTTCGTAGTTGGAGTTGAAAAATTCATGGTCAAACGGAACGTGTTTTCACTTTTTTCACTAAGGGTGTGTTTGGTATGGTGGAAAATATTTTCCTAGAAAATGTTTTCATAGAAAATAAGTTGGGGTTTTACTTATTTTCTTATGTTTGGTTGCTGAGTGGAAAATATTTTTTAAAAAATATTTTATCGTGTTTGGTTGGTGAATAGAAAATATACTATTTTTTTTCTACCTAAATTTTAACTTTACATGAGTGTGTGTCCCTCTAATTAAAAATATAATAGATATGTTCTAAAACATAATATTTAACTACACATTTTTAATCATTCGATCAGTTTGTATGAGATGTGACATCAACAATTATACATTCATTTGGCCAAATTTAGAAAACAATGTATTTTTTATTACGTATAATAAAATAAATTTATAATTACGTATTTTTTATTTTCTTATTCATTAAAAAGTAACTTCTTAATATGATTTATGAAAGAAAAAGTCAAAAAAATGAGTTAAGTGGTACTTGATTTGACAAAACGAAACAATAACTTTTTAAAAATTTTCTTTTGTAAGAAACGTAATAAGAAGTTATAATTTATAAGTTGTAATACAATGTTTTAATTTGTAAAAGTTAAAAAAGTTATAAAGTTTAAATTATATTTTTTTTTTTAAAACTCAGTGTACTATCACATCACTTCTTTATGTTAAATCATGTAAACGTAATAAATTATTACGTTTTGAAATTTTTTTGTAAAAATTAATAAATTATTACGTTTTATAAAAAAGTTTTGTAAAACGTAATAAATTATTACTACATTTTACTAAAACTTTTTTACTATACGCATCCGCTGTCAAACCGTTAAAAAAAGGTATAAAAGGTAATAAATTATTACGTTTAGCCTATTTTGGTAACATATTAAATAAATGACCTATTTTGATCATTTTATTCATATTTTGGTTTATTTTGATTCCAAATTCCCATAAGTCGCATCTCAATATTTTCTAGAAAATAACTTCTCTTGGCTCCTGAGGGAAGTCATTTTCTTTCAAATGGAGGAAAATGAGTTCCTTGAGAACATATTTTCCCAAAGTTATATTACAACCAAACAAAGAAAAATAGAAAATATTTTTCAGAAAACATTTTCCATCATACCAAACACACCCTAAAGTGAAATAATTTTTCGGAAAAAAGAAAAAAAATTCTATGAACAAACGACTACTCATTTGAATTTCAAAGTTTGAAAAGTGATATATAAAATTGATACGGAGGGAGTATTCTAAGTTAATTTATTTATGTGATTTTGATTTGACACGACAAACTTTAAAAAATACTATGTAACAAAAGAAATTTAATTGGGATAACAGTTTAAGTTTAATTATAAATTTGAGCACGAAATTTAGAAAACTTGTATACATGAAAAGTAGTAAAAAATTATATAAGTCACAATTATTGATAATTCAAAAGATATATGAAAAAAATTATGATCAAAGATAATTTTATTTGAAAAAATTTAAAAAGTAATACATAGATTGAGATGAAGAGTGTACTTCAAATTAATTTATTTATGTGATTTTAATTCGACAGAAAAAAATCTCTCTCTCTCTATATATATAAAAGAGAATAAGTAGTATGGGGCTTTGGGCCACAGGTATCAAAAGAGATTTAAAATGAGGTATAGGTGACACAAGTCTTAATAATTTAGTAGAGGTGACAATTACTTAATTATGGATTAAGAAAGTTTGAAAAATTTCAAAATAACCCACAAGTTTTTAAATATACACTTTGATCCAAATGTTAGTTAATATAACAAGAAACGAAGGGAAAAAGTGTATTTTTCTCTCTCCTCATCCATTGTTATTTTCTCTCTCTTCGCGATATTTGTTGTTCATTGTTGTTACTGCTTTATTCATCATCTTCTGATTCATTATCATTATCTTATACTTCATTATCATCTTCATATTCTTCTTGTTGACCATTGTTGTTGTTACCCCAACTGCTGCTCTTTGGCCAAATTCTTATGTCAAATTTTATTTCGTAAATCACTTTCAACTTTGTCATTTACTTGAGAGGAGACTTTGGTAAGTCAAATTATGCTTTTTAGTTGAATTTTTCATCTGAGTAACTGCTAGTGTGCTGTTTTTTCAACAATAGCTAGCACGTGAACATAAATGCAACATAAGAGCAATCTGTTTAAACAGATCCATTATCTGCGACACCAGATAAATATTTTATTGCAACAGTAGACTCATGTTGGATTCATGTTTATGGTTCTAGGTGCTCGTAATATGAATCGAATAAATGGGTATTCTGTTGCACCAGATTAGTAATCTGTTTCAACAGATAAATAATCTGTTTCACCAGATTACTAATCAGTTTTGAAAAACAAAATACACTCCTGTTACAAACCCAACAGATAACTCAACTCATATGTTGATCTCTTGCTATTGATACTGCAATCAAATTATTCCTTAATTGTAGACATGTCATTCGTTGAGGAAAAAAAATAGACAGCACGAAAATTAAATAAGAAATAAAAAGTCAAATGCATCAAACATAATTTTTTATAAAACAAACAAAGAAATACATAGATAAAAGAAAAAAAAACTTAATTATTATTATCATCATTATTATTTGTATGGCCAGCCGGCCAATCTTCAACTGGCAACAGCAGCGCCCTCCTCGGCCTGCGAATCTCCCGCAGCATCCTTACTCTGACGGCGACCAACTCCCAATGCAGGTCATGAACCTCTTTCTGCAGTTCCCGCATGGCGTCTCATAAAATAGCGACATCTCACACAATATCAGCCATATCTAGAAAACGCATAAGTTGACAAAACACACACATAAAAACAAAAATAAAGAAAAGAAAGAATTCGAATGTAATACAACGTATATTTACACAAAAATCAAGAAAAAAACTTACCAGAGACAGGAAAAAGCAATCAAGTCCTTGAAGAGAAAGTAGTTGAAGGTGTAACAAGAGCAAAGAATAAATAGTGTGTGTAGTAGAATGAACGATTGAGTAAGGAGAGACCTATTTATAGAGGATTGAACTTGAATGAGTTAGGCAAAAAATCACAACTGTTCACCTCCATTTATTAATGACATTCTTAATTACTGTAAAAAGTTATGAATTAATTAAATTAAGCAATATTGTGATAAGTCATGACTTTTTAGCTTTATTATTAATAATAATTAGTTCTTTCCAGGAACCATTTTTACACTGAGTTGGACAACATATTATATATCTTTTGCAACATATAATCTATATATCTTTTTTTTAAAAATTATCTTCATGACATCTAAATTTTCTGACTATTTAATTATATAAATTAATAAAGCAGATTTAAAGGCGCAACTGTTCACCTCCATTTATTAATGACACTCTTGATTACTGTAAAAAGTTATGACTTAATTAAATTAAGCAATATTGTGATAAGTCATGACATGATTTTTTAATTATATAAATTAATAAAACAGATTTAAAGGCGCAACTGTTCACCTCCATTTATTAATGAAATTTTTTATTACTGTAAAAAGTTATGACTTAATTAAATTAAGCAATATTGTAATAAGTCATGACTTTTCAGCTTTATTATTATTAAAATAATTAGTTCTTTTTAGGAACTATTTTTTTTTACACTGAGTTGGACAACAGATTAAATATCTGTTGCACCAGATAACTCATCTGTGACAACAGATATATCATCCATTACAACAAATAGATAACCGGTTGCATCAGATAATATATCTGCTGCAACATATAATCTATATATCCTTTTTTAAAAAAAATTATCTTCATGACATCCAAATTTTTTGACTTTTTAATTATATAAATTAATAAAGTAGATTAAAGGTACAACTGTTCACCTTCATTTATTAATGACATTCTTGATTACTGTAAAAAGTTATGACTTAATTAAATTAAGCAATATTGTGATAAGTCATGAATTTTCAGCTTTATTATTATTAAAAGAGAAAATGGTCTATTACACCCCTAACTTTTAGTCGAAATCTCAACTATACACTCAACCTTTATAAAAGTCCCATTACCCCTCTAAACATTTATTTACTGTATTTAGTACCCCCTTCAATTGCTGAGCTGTCATGGGAGGTGAGAAAACCCCCAATAGGCGCGTCAGTTGAGGCTTCAACCATTCAAAATCAGTATTTTTAAGTGCCACATGTATAATATATTTCATTATTTTTAATTATTAAATAATGTTGTCTTCTTCAACTAATAAAAGACCTTTTTTTTATTCTTCTCTTTCTCAAAACAGAAAAATCCAAAAAAAATCCATACCACTCTAATGATTTCTTCTTCACTGTGGAACACAAAATCCACCATTAAACCATCATTTTACCGTCATTACACCAAATTCATAACTCCACCAGAAAAAAATCATCACCACCCATCATCAAACACACTATTAGAATCTTACTGCAACTTGTTAGTATCAGATTTATCATTAAATCATCATCATTGTATCCTATCACTAAATCCATATCTCATCATAAAAATTTCACCCATCACTAAATTCACAATCAAAATTACAACACAATGTTATCACCATAAAAAAATTACAATCATCACTGACGAGTTTCAACTTCTTCGGATCGTTAAAGACCTTTTGTTTCAACTTCTTCCTCATCTCTAATTTCATTGTGTTTCTCATATTTCTTGAACTCATTAATGGTGTTTCCTCATCTTCCTTATCTCCAATTTCATTTTCTTTCTCATCCAAGAACTTGACAATGGGCTCAAAACGTAAGGCTAAAGCCATCAATGAAGTGAAATGGAGCAAATTATACATGATTCATTAATCCAAATTATACAAGACTAAGGACAACAGAGTCCAGAAAAGCAAAATTAGAGGAAGCAAGAATTGAACTTTCCACATACCAAGCGGCAAGCACATAAACAAACATTTTCCTCTATGAATTGTCTATGTATCTTCTTTTAGCAGAGAACTCTTTCATTTATCTTTAACAAACAAAACATTTCCCCCTTTAATTGTTTTCAGAGATCAACACTAACGTAATTAAGAAGCTCAAATGCCAAGATTAAGGTGAATTCTTGGAACCATTTGAAGCTCTGATTCTAATTGGAGAAGTCCTAAATCGGGAGGTCGTAGAACCCCATGAGGCGCTCAATCTGAGTTAAGAAATCAAAGGAAACTTGGTGCAAGAATTGTAAATTTGGATACCCAACCCGATGGAGCTCCAAAAATTTGAAAATCCACAACCAAAAGTTTAAATTACAACAATAATCTCCAAAAAAAAAAAGATCAAATCGTGGTGTTAAGAGAGATGAGAGATGAGAGATGAGAGATGAAAAGTTTTTCTTGAAAATGAAAGGTTGAAAGAGAAAGGAGATAAGATAATTTTTGTAAAGAAAAATGAGAACATCAGCGTGGCCCCAGGCGCGTGAAATGCACTAATGCGTTATTAAGTGGTTTATGTTGACAAGTCAGCAATTGGGGGGTTAATAAATTCGGTAAAATAAAGTTTAGGAGGGTAATAGGTCTCCTTTAAAGGTTAAGTGTGTAGTTGAGATTTCGACTAAAGGTTGGGGAGGTAAATGACCATTTTCTCTTATTAAAATAATTAGTTCTTTCCAGGAACCGTTTTTATACTGAGTTGGACAACAGATTATATATCTGTTGCATTAGATAACTCATCTGTGACAACAGATATATCATCCGTTGCAACAAATAGATAACTGGTTGCATCAGATAATATATTTGTTGCAACATATAATCTATATATATATTTTTTAAAATTATCTTCATGGCATCCAAATTTTCTGACTTTTTAATTATATAAATTAATAAAGCACATTTAAAGGCACAACTGTTCACCTCTATTTATTAATGGCATTCTTGATTGCTGTAAAAAGTTATGACTTAATTAAATTAAGCAATATTGTGATAAATCATGACTTTTCAGCTTGTTATTATTAATAATTAATTCTTTCCAGGATTCGTTTTTATACTGAGTTGCGACAAAAGATTAAATATATGTTGCATCAGATAACTCATCTGTTACAACAGATATATCATCCGTTGCAACAAATAGATAACCTGTTAAATCAGATAATATATCTGTTGCAACATATAATCTATATATCTTTTTTTTAAAAAAATTATCTTCATGACATCCAAATTTTTTTATTTTTTAATTATATAAATTAATAAAGCAGATTTAAAAACAAGAATATTTTTGGTGAGTTTTTTACGGTTTAAATTATGTTTATTATTTATTTCTTATTGTTTTATGTGAAAAGAAATGACTTAATTAAATCAAGCTGATGAGTTTTTTATTATTGTGACAAGTCATGACTTTTCAGCTTATTAAATTTAAATAACCTTTTTCTCAATTTAAAAATCGAATACACCTGGTTTTCAATAACCATTTCTTTAATAACCATTTTTTTAATTGAGTTATGGCAACAGATTGTAAATTGTATATCTGCTGCATCAGATAACCCATCTGTTTCAACAGATATACCATCTGTTGCAATAAATCGACCATCTGTTTAAGGAGCTTTTTTATTTCTTCTAACTGATTCATCAGTCGCAACAGATGAGGAATTTGATGCATCAACAACGTTTTTTGTTTTAGTTTGTTGAATTTAGATAAAAAGTCACAGTCATGACTATTCATTCACTTTTTTCTTAACAATCATATTATCATATAACTTAATTAATCCAATGTTGTGACTTTTTTTAAAATTAAATAATCTTTCTTTTACGATTATAATATCATTTAGTTCCTTATTATTTATTAACGAACCGCTTTTAGGAGAATTTCTCATCATGACTTTTCACCACCATCTGTTGCCACAAGTGCTCAATCCCTACCTCCAATCGTCGACATGTTGAGAATAGGGATTAAATAGAATGATAATTAAATATTGAATAAGAATTAAAAATTCAAAGTCGACCAAACCAAACCAAACATATACAAAGATTTTTTTGAATCCCTTATAGGTAGATCGGATATAAAAAGGAAAAATACATACGCTAAAAGAAAGAAAAACATAACCTAATTATTATTACTATAATTATTATTATTATTACTATTATTATTGTCAACCGAACAATTTTCATCCGACAACAGTAGGGCCCTCCTCAATCTTGCTCCAAAGTCAGCCAAATCCCTCCAGAGTTCATCAAACAGCCTTTGAAGTCCATGCAAGGACTTGATATGAATCTTCTTGTACAAATTTGGATCAGCCATATTAGTATTGTAAGTGTAGTAGAATGAACGAGTGAGAGGAGGTTGGGGAGTCATATTTACAAAATGATTGAATTGGAAGGGACTTGACTTAGTCAAACAAAAAGCCACGACTATTCATATCCCTTAATTAAATAAAACTGGTGACTTTTTGAATATGTAAATTAAAAAAATGGATCTAAATACAATATTTTATCTTTTTATTGTATTTGGAAAAGAGACAGATTGGTAATCTGTTGCAAAATATATTCCACCTGTCAGATAACTTATAATATATTGACAATCTGTTGCAATAGATAGATATATCAATTTACTTTTCCATCAGCTGTGGCATCTGTTGCACTTGCTAGTCATCTGTTTATTCAATTTCATCGAGAGCAATAGATTTTTCTAAACACTTCTTGGACAAACTCAATTTTTACTCTTGGATTGCTTCTCTTTTTTTCTTTGCATCCTTCAAGCTGGCCTCCAAATTCAATTTTTGCTCTTGGATTGCTGGCAAAAATTGAATTTGGAGGCCAACTTTAAGGATGCAAAGAAAAGAAAAGAAGCAATCTAAGAGAAAAAATTGAGTTTGGCCAAGAAGTGTTTAGAAAAATCTATAGCTCTCGATGAAATTGAATAAATAGATGACTAGCAAGTTGCAACAGACGCCACAGCTAATGAAAAAACAAACTGATAAATCCATTTGTTACAATAGATTGTCAATATGTTGTAAGTTATCTGACAGGTGGAATATATTTTGCAACAGATTACCAATCTGTCTCTTTTCGAAATACAATAAAAAGATAAAATATTGTATTTAGATCTATTTTTTTTTAATTTACATATTCGAAAAGTCACCAATTTTATTTAATTAAGGGATATAAACAGTCGTGGATTTTTATTTGATTAAGTCAAGTCACCACTTCTAATTCAATCATTTTGTCATTATGGTCGTTGAGCTTAGTATAGAGCTCTTGATCTTTTGTGAGTTTGTCAACGAGGACCACTTTCTTTATTGACACTTTTCTTATAATAATCCTTTTGGTCCTTCTTAGATCTACGCAAGGTCTAGGAGAAGTATGGAAGGTTCTCTTTGAGTTTTTCTAATGCAAGCGCTCTCTCAGCTGATAAATTCAATGCTACAACATATATGGATAGTGCAACACCCAATGCAAAATAGTTTTCTGGTAGAAGCAAGTCTTGAGAAGACATAATCAGTAATCTCTCGATATCAGCTTTCGTTGTGTCAAGCAATTCTGTTGATATCTTGTCCTCTACGGGAGAAGATTGATCAATATAAAAACCAAGTGATTGAGATCGTTTAATCTGTTGACTAACTCGAGCAAAGACGTCTTTTGGATTATCAAACTTCACAAGGCAGTCTGGTGGTTCAATAACATCAGATGTCTTATTTTCTGTATTAGCTAATGATGGGGAGATTCTGCCTTCCTCACCATCCTGAAAAGAAAAAGCACTCAAAATTAGATGGAGTATCTCTACATAACGACACAAGATGAACTAAATCTAGCATTCAATTTTTCCTTCCTATTCCTACCTTTTTTATCTTCTCACCTTTTTCAGATCCAATTTTTTTTTCGAATACTTGATAATGCCTTGGAAATTGCTTTCTTTTTCCGTTTAGCCTTAATGTCTAATGGAGTGAATGAAACTGAAATTCTCTTTGATCGAATGACACTACTGTTAGATATCAATTCCTTTACATCAGCAGTTAATGCTTTAATAGTATTAATCACTCCATCATGTTTTGCCTTGCACTCTTCACATTTGCATGCACAAGATAAGCAAAGAGGGGAAAGATTGATCATTCTTCTCCCATATAGAGGACAACATATTCGTCATGCAAAAGTCTACACCGTCGCCAGAAATGCTTGCCATATTGAAAGTCTGCAGAAGGCATGACAAATAAATATGAGCAATATTCAACATTAAATCTTAACAGGGTATCAGAACCATATTCATGGTCCCTCATTCTTATCAGTTCGGACCTACCAAACTTAACTGTAAAATTGCAGATATCTTGTTTGAATGATCTATGACTAATCGGTAAAAATAACATTCACAAAATCAGTGTACTTTATATGTGTTTCCACGATAATATTATCAGTAATACATACCTCCCATATATGAAGTAGTTCCATCTGCATACAACTTATTCCTCCGAACCTATCTTTACTGCAGCCTCGTGTGATGGTCTGACAAAAGTTGATCAACTTTCAGTTCCTTATATATCTACAAACAAGAAGAAAAAAATTAATTTCACAAAAAGAACATTATCCATCTGTTGTAACAGATGTAGAGTCTGTTACATCAGATGTGGAGTCTGTTGCGTCAGATGTAGAGTCTGATGTAAAAGATATGAAGTCTGTTGGAATACATCAAACCAACCTTGTTGGTGGTTTGATTTGTTCCAACAGTTGCTCCGTCTGTTGCAACATCAATAACAGCATAGACTACAAGCAACAAATAGAAAACATCAACAACAAAGAAAACAACAACATTCATTCCAACTACATTATCAACAATAAAGAAGCATACATCCTATGTTCCAACACCATCAACAACCAAGGGCAGACCCACATGGAATCCTCCGGGTGCGTGAGCATAGACTGAACTCGTATCGAACTTTATACATGTATATGGAAATTAAGAAAACATATATAATCTAATCAGTGAGCATCCATAGTAAGAGTTGTTTGGTTAGCCTAGTGGTTTTTTATGGGTGCTTAAGGCTATTTATTTCTTTTGGTCTTGAGTTCAATTCCCACTCAGCACATATTTTTTTAATTTTGGTAACCAACTCTTCTCTCCTTATTCACTTTAAACTTTCTTTTATTTTTTTCTCCCTTACTCCTTGTGTTGATTGTTCGGACTCCACTATTTTTAATATAAGAAGCACCCACCGTCTAAAAAAACCTGGATCCGCCACTTTCAACAATACCACACCACAAATTTCAACAATGCCAACCCCACCAACAACATCAATAACAACATCAACAACAAAGAAACAAATAAAATACATAAAAAAATAATACTGCCAACAAGACTTTTAAACTTCTCCCAACAAATGACTTTTTTTCGTATCTTGTAATAAAAATTATTGGTTCGTTTATTCAATAATTAAAAGTTCCTTCAATTTTTTTAAATAAATATGATATGGGTAAATGGTAACTAAATAAAAAAAAGATGTAAATAACTTGCAAAGAAGAAGACGAGAATGAATGAGCAATAGTGAATCATACCTTAATGTCAAAAGGGGATCAAAACAACAATTTCAGTCGAGGAATCTAAGATATGGATCAGTTTAGATCCGAAAGGAAATTTATGAGAAATAGGAGAGAAAAAAAGGCTATGATAACCCTAAAGAGGATAGAAAGAAAAAGATAAGAGACAAATAAAATAAATTTAGGGCTGAAGGAGAGATGAGATAATTCTAATTTCTAGATGTACTACCTTTAATATTAAATGACTAAACAAAGTGTATTTATACAAATTTATATTTTCAAAGCATAATTAATAAGGCTAATTTGGTAAAATAAACCCCTAATTAATATTTCTTAATGGGTGTGCCAAGTCAATAGGGGTCAACTAATATAATATAAAACGGAAGAAGTATTAGGGATTTCAATATTCATTAATTAATATTCATTAATAATTTGAGGGGCACGAGGAAGAAAATGGGTGACACTGAAAAGACAAGACAAGACTACTCAATGAGATTTTTGAGTTATCCAAGAAACATTTTTTACCGCCTTTAGTAGTACTACTTTATCTACTCGGACAGAAGTTTGCTTTAAAATTAAAAGAAAAAAAAGATTTTCAAACAGATATGTCGTTTGTTGCAACAGATATAAATATCTGTTTGAAAAATTCCAACAACTCAGTCATCTGTGACAACAGATGGAAATGTTCATTTGATAACTAAATCAGAAATGTCATCTGTTAAAATAGATATCAATATCTTTTTAAAAATTTTCAACAGCTCAGTCATCCATCACAACAGATGCAAATGTCTATTTGATAATTAAATCAGATATGTCATCTGTTGCAACAGATATTATTATCTGTTTGAAATTCTCCAACAGCTCAGTCATTTGTTGCAACAGATTCATTGCAATTGATTTAGGTAGAACTAGGGATGAATGAATGAGCTCACAAGGTCAACAACAAATCCAATTGAGTCTTTGCATTTGCATGGTGTTGGTATTGTGTTCATCCCGACTCGAGTCTTCGATCAATCACTCTGAGTTGAAATGAGTTCTCATTAACATAATGTTAAGATTAATAATAGTACCTATATCGATCTAGGTGGAATGAGGGATGAATGAATGAGCTCATAGGGTCAACTACAAATCCAATTGAGTCTTTGCATTTGCATAGTGTTAGTATTGCGTTTATCCCGACCCGAGTCGTCGATTGATCACTCTGAGTTGAAATGAGTTCTCATTAACTTAATGTCAAGATTAATAATAGTACCTACATCGATTTAGGTGGAACTAGGTATGAATGAATGAGCTCACAGGATCAACTACAACTTTAATTTAGTCTTTTCGCAATTGCATGATGAGACGGTGTTGGGGTCCTCCTGACCAGAGTCGTCGATCGATCACTCTGAGCTGAACTGATTCTTACTACCTCATATGTTCAACTAATACCTTAATTGAATAATCTAGGACTATGGGTGAGTTCTTATAGGGTCAACTACAACTTCAATTGAGTCTTTTGGCAATTTCATGATGAGACGATATTGCGTTCCTCCCGACCAGAGTCGTCGATCGATCACTCTGAGTCGAACCGATTCTTACTACCTCATATGTTCAACTAATACCTTAATTGATTAATCTAGGACTAGGGGTCAGTTCTCATAATGTCAACTACAATAGATGACAACGCCTATGTGATAATTTACAATAGATGGGTAATCTATTGCGACATATGACTTAATCCATTTGATAATTTACAACAGATGGATAATCTGTCACAACGGATGACTTAATATGTTTGATAGTTTACAACAAATTCGTGATATGTTGCAAAAAATGAAGTAATTTGTTTGATAGTTTACAACAGATGCGTAATATGTTGCAACAGATTACCTAATCTATTTGATTTGATCTAACAGAAAAGACATCTATTGCAACAGGTTGAACATTTATTTATATATAATTTCAATTGAGTTCATATGTTAGACTAATACCTTAATTGAATGTGAGTTCTCATAGGGTCAACTACAACTTCAATTGAGTCTTTTGGCAATTGCATGATGAGACGGTATTGCATTTCTCCTGACCAGAGTTGTCGATCGATCACTCTGAGCCGAACCGATTCTTACTACCTCATATGTTAGACTAATACCTTAATTGATTAATCTAGGACTAGGGTACTAATACCTTAATTGAATAATCTAGGACTAGGGGTGAGTTCTCATAGGGTCAACTACAACTTTAATTGAATCTTTTGGCAATTGTATGATGAGACGGTACTGCGTTCTTCCCGACCAGAGTCATTAATTGATAAGTCTGAGCCAAACCGATTCTTACTACCTTATATGTTCAACTAATACCTTAATTAATTAATCTAGGACAAGGTACTAATACCTTAATTGAATAATCTGGGACTAGGGGTGAGTTCTCATATGATCAACTATTGATTAATCAAGGACTAGGGGTGAGTTCTCATAGGGTCAGCTACAACAGATGGCAGCGCCTATTTGATAATTTACAATATATGGGTAATCTGTTGCGACATATGATAATCCATTTGATAATTTACAATAGATGGGAAATCTGTCACAATAGATGACTTAATCTGTTTGATAATTTACAACAGATTCGTAATCTGTTGTTATCTAATCTGATTGATAATTTACAACAAATGCAAAATCTGATGCAACACGTTGAACATTTATTTTTATACAATTTCAATTGAGTTCATATGTTAGACTAATAATACCTAAATTGATTAATCTAGGACCAGAGGTGAGTTCATAGGGTCAACTAGAGTACTCGGTCAACTACAACTTCAATTATTTTTATACAATTTCAATTGAGTTCATATGTTAGACTAAATAGTACCTTTTTCATATGTTACATACAATTTTTGTAATTGTATGATGAGAGGGTTAAAAATTACGCATATCTTTTATGATATTAAAAATAATTAAGATCAATTCGAACCAAATTAACATTTTCAAAACTTGTCATTCTTTTCCAAAATACAAATCAACCCATACAAAACATTTCATCATTTCAAATCTCGAGTTTTCACTCTTTCTCTCTCATTCTTACTCAACAATACAATACAAACAATAATTACTCAACAAATTTTCTCAACCCTCCACAACAGATCACTTTTCTTCTTATTTTTTACCAAATAGGTGTTATTTCGACTTCATTCTTGCTTGTATCTGTCATTTTCTTTGTCTTCGTAGGCAACAGAGTTCGAGAAGAGTTCTATATTTGTTTTTTTTCCTAAAAAATAAGGGCTTTTAAGTTAATGATGAAAAATAAAACTTTTAGTTGTATTATCTTCGAGAATGGGTTTACAATTTTAAGTTTTGATGGTAAAATCGTAGGAAGAACTCGAGAAATTCCTAATTTCCATCACAGTGTTCCGCTGACTATCGTGGTATTATTGGATAGTGTTTGTGTTGTTGATGGTGGTGGTGGTGTTTGTGGTCGTTGTGGTGGAACTGGTGGTGGCATTGGTTAGTGGTGTTTGTGGTGGCTGTCGGTGGTGTCGGTATTCGTGGCGTTTGTTTGTGGCATTGGTTGGTGGTGTTTGTGATGGTGGCTATTGGTGTGACGGTATTCATGGTGTTTGTAATGTATTTTTTAAAATTTATGCATACATCAATTGTAATGTAATTTTAATTTTTCTGTTATTTGTAGGTAAAATATGTCTCCCAAAAGAAAAGAAAGTGAAAGTGGATCAACGGCTGACCACCCCAAAAAAGACTACAGTACAGAGGGATTCG
The DNA here is from genome assembly GCA_030864215.1 of Capsicum pubescens. Classification (NCBI taxonomy): domain Eukaryota; kingdom Viridiplantae; phylum Streptophyta; class Magnoliopsida; order Solanales; family Solanaceae; genus Capsicum; species Capsicum pubescens. The sequence continues at coordinate 283,977,160 of CM061544.1, read as the reverse complement.
GAGGAGCTTCCTGAACAATCTTAGTCCGGAAAAAATGAAGTCGAGGAGAGATGTGAAAACAACATTGAGGGAGGTGGATAAGGGTCTGTAGATGGTGACGAAGAAAATGAAAATGAGAAAGAGGAGGAATTGGATAGGGACAAAGAGAAAGAGGATGATCATCAACATGATGATAATGGATCACCAATGGGGCATGAATTAATATCGACATCCCAGCATGATCCTGTCAAAACTTTTAGTATTGACAGGTTTCAAGTTGTGATGCCGATAAATGACCCAGAAGCGAAATAACTAACTGGTCAAATTGTACTTAAATGTCAGATGGGGAAATTTTTTGAACATTTTATGAAAATTATAAAGAACGAAAACATAGGCGGACTTTTTAATAAGAGCTGCTTTGGATGCTTTTTTGAGCTACCTGAGGACCCCTCTCCCTATATCCATTTCCCTATGATGATGATGTATGGTCTTCTCAAGCGCAGGATCAAGTACGTAGGGGATGATAAAGATCCGAAGAAGGGCGGTAAAAAGAAGATGGATGAAATCAATATCAACTATTATGGCATGCCTACTTGTTTTGGCTTGCAAGAGTTTGCCATAGTGACGAGCTTGAGATGCCATCATTCAGAAGAACCACCACCCCGCAAAAGATCCAAGGCAAGAAAACGCAAGGAATAAATAGATGGGTTGTTTGACACTGCTCGACGTGGATACAGAGCATCGGATTTGTTGACAAATCTTAAGGATAAAACCATACCAGAGCAGTACAGGGAGCAATTGTGCTTAGTTTGATTTGCCCATTCGGTTATATTGACAAGAGATGTCAACAAGGTCATGGAAGATGATTTGTTAGCGCGTGCTGAGGATTTTGATAAATTCAACAATTATCCCTGGGGATATGATAGTTTCTACTTGACTGTCCTATATTTACTGACAAATCTATCCTCAGGGACGACCACATTATACGGTTTTTCTTGGGCTTTCATGGTAAAATTAATCACTAAGTTTACTCATCCATTAATTTATATTGAATATAGTTATTATGAATTTTTTTGTTTGCTTCATGTTTACATTTTTAAGCTTGGGCATTTGAAGTCATTCCTCCCCTCCAAAAGCAGTTAATGAATTATCCGGATGAGGTTTCTCATCCAAGGATATTTTGGTGGTTGGCTGCAAAGAGCAACATCAATATTAAGGAGGCTGCTCTGTTTAACCCTCCGGATGATGCAGTACGTTTTCTTCAAGTAAAATAATTTTACTCAAAGAAAGATATTGAACAAATGTTATATATTGTGCAACAAATGTTATATCTAATGCACCAAATGGGATATCTGTTGCGACAGGGTACGATTGATATTTTGCATCATATTACCCATCTGTTGCTTTGGTTCTCTGAATCTGACTCCTAACAGATTAACCATCTACTGCAAATTATGCAATAAATATGTAATCTGATAACATATTGTTCATCTGTTGTGACGTACAGATCATCTGTTCCATAACAGATTACTCGTCTTGTGCAACTGTTGCAACAGATGACTGATATTTTGCATCAGATTATCTATGTGTTGCTCTGTTTCTCTGAACCAGACTCAAACGGATTTTAACCATAACTACAGACTATGCAATAGATGGGACCGTGAAAATTATTAAATTATACGATTTAAATGCATCTGTCTTTTTTTTTTATTTTTTATAGGTTGTGCATCAATGGATCGTGCCTACTGAGGAGGAGTACGTGATGACTTTTTATATTACTCTAGGTCATGTTGATACTATAGCATACCCAACGGTGGAGTTAATAAAGAAGGAATTGGCTGGAGAAACAGCCAGAAGAAGAGCAGTTAGGCAAGGTCAGCCTAATATTGAGGCTCTTCATGACCAACCTCCTAAGGCAGATCCGGGTGCTTCTTCTGGTAGAGTTGTTGGTGTTGGTGACAGGCATGATGATGCTGCTACCACTCGTGATGATGAGCATGTTGATGCTCAATAAAGAATAAATATGTTTGAAAACACCCCTTTTCACCCTTACACAGGTCCCTCTCACCCCTCTTCACCCTCGTGTTCTCGTTACGAATGCGAAGAGTGCAAGGACAGACAAGATAAACTCTTTGAAAAAGTAGAGGCTATCACTAAAGCTATTGAGGAATTCAAATCCAAGAGGTGTGTCATACCATCCAAGAAGGTGAGGGAGCCACACACTCCTACAGTGTTGGTTAGGAGAAAAGAAAGAGCAATTAGAGACGTGCTCTCTGGTCGAAAATAAATAGAAATTGCAATTCCTCCCTCTCCAAAAGTTGTTGAAGTTCAGGGGCCAGTCAAGAAGGTGGACATATATGTTAAACTTGATGCTAAAGAGAAGAGGGATCTGCGACAGGCAAGGAATGCCAAGCCAGGTACACCAGATTACCCTAGGCCTCCCTTCCTTTCCAAGACTTCCAGACTATGAATAATATGCGTATGTCGTACGAGGACAAGACAAGTTTACTTTTCCTAACCTAGCCCTTCTAATCTACCCCATGAAAAAAAACCTACGCAATAGATTTCATATTTGTTGTAACAACTGGGTATACTGGTGCAACTGGTAGTGGTTTTGTTACAACTTATTATCCATCTGTTGCATAAGTTGCGTTGGATTATTGATTCAGAGAACCCTATGCAACAGGTGGACCATCCTTTGCATCTTTACAATTACTAACCTATTTAAAAATTGACTTCTTATATCACAATATGTTGACATAGTTCTCTGCCTCATGAGAAAAAAACAATTAATGTACCTGGAAGCTTATGACGCTGCCAATAGGATAATAGATCTCGACTTTTGCAAGAAGCTCAAGGATAGGTACGATCAACTCAATGGGGAGGTGTTATCCCTTGGCGTGGGACTTGATTTCCTAGTTTCTACGTTGGTCTTGGATGAAGAGGAAATGATAAAATATGTTAGAAGGGAGAGGTCATTCCACACGACAAGAGCTGGACTGAGGCCAAGAGGATTCTTGTAGTCATTAGCGTGAACGACATGCATTATCGAGCTGTTGAGATACTACTCGAGGAGGGAAAGATCAATGTTTATGACTCCAACGTACCTCTCATCGACGATTTTGATCTTTTTCTCCTCGTGGAGCCACTGATGGTGGTGTTGCTCATCTTGTTGAGGAATATTAAACTGATGAATTTGCCAAAGAAAGTGTTGATGAAGAAATTATGGGATTTTGAAGGTCGAAATAAGGGAATGATCCTTCCAAAAGATGATGTCGCTAAAGCGAGCGGCTCACACGCTCTTGCACACATCGAATGTTTGCTGACCAGCACAGAAATGACCGATCCAACAACTTTTCTGTGCGACAACGCTGTGGCAAACCTGCAAGAGGTCTAGGCTTATGGGGTACTAACTGGATGCTTGAAACCTGTGTATATAGAAGAGCCTGTGAAATAACAATTTTTAATTTCAAGTCACCCTTCACTTTATTACATGTACATGTAGTGACAATAATTTTTTTTATTATGAAAGTTGAGTTTTTTATAATGCAATAGATTGTCAATCAGTTGTAAAATATATTTAATCTGTTCTGGCAGATAGTTTATCTGTTGTAATAGGCTGGTCATCTATTGCATTACGCCGATGCTATTTTTATGAATAATCTAATAATCTAATTCTAATATATTGTAATATTGGGAACACCTGTCTGATAATTTCCAACAGATGACCTAAATTTTACAACATATGCCTAAATCTTTTTGATATTTTCCAACAGTTACGCTTGAAATCCATGTGCTCGACAACGCCAAACCAGTAGAAAATACATACACCACCATGAAAATTTCAGCAATTAGGCTTGAATATCTATGTGCCCAACAACACCAAACCAGTAGCAATAACGACAACAATGTAGTATCTTCTTGCTCGATTTTATTTCTCTTCAGAAGCCTTGATTTTTTTCAACAAACCCCAGATTACACGATTTGCTTGTGAAGGGTGTCGTTCTTCATACCAATCAAAGTAACTGCATCCACCCAATTTCTATAAAAAAGAGAACATAATTACAAAATAATTACAAGTCAATAATTAATCAACTAATTAAATAAAAAAATATTACCTTTAAAATCTTACAAGTAAAAAACCTACGACCTGGATTTTGTTGAATCCAAGAAGTCTTTAACAGAGCTTCATGACCGCACTTACAATATTAAAAATCTTTATCACAAAAAATAGTGGAAGATGCGCTCGACATTATCAAACTCAATTGGAAAAAATGAAAGAAATAATTTGAAGAATTTGGATAGATAAAAGAAGATGACGATGAAGAAAAAGATTTGGAAATTTAGGGTTAAATTTTAGGAGAAATATGAATATATAAGACAATGGGGGGGGGGGAATGACCGTTGGGGGCCAATTGACGGCAAGTCAGCAAAATGTGTCAGACTGACACATTTGACATTTGATGCCTATTTTATTTTACGTGTTTAAAATGAACACTGTCTACTTGATGCCTATTTTATTTTAGGTGTTTGAACTGAATACCGTCGATGGGTTCCGCCTTTTTTATTTCAATTCACTTTAACCTTTTTACACATAGTGGTAATTTTTTATGTCCAACGAAAGTAGAATTTTTATAATGCAACAGATTCTCCATCCGTTGTAACAATTATTCTACCTGTTCTGATATATAGATTATCTTTTGCAATAGGTTGGTCATCTGTTGCATTATCTCGATGTTTCTATCTAAGTCCATCTATTGCAACAGTGAGAAGACTTGTTTGATAAATTCCAACAGATTGATTACCTACCTGTTGCAACATATGTCTAAATCTGTTCGATTTTTCCAATAGATGTGTCGTTTATTGCAACAGATACATTATTTGTTGCAATATTTGAATCTAGTATTCCTTTTCAATTAATAATTTCAAATCTAAGGAATAAATAAAATTCATCATCAAAATAAAATAAATCAAAGCCTTCAAAAACTAGCTGAAATAAGTCAACGAATAAATGAACTGTAAAAAAAATGTTATAGGTACAGATCTCAACAAATACATCAACAACAATTTAAGTATGATGCCAATGATTACTTTGACAAGATCAAGCTATAAAGATCTACTCAGTATAGACAAGTTGTTCTTCATCCGGTGCTATGGAATTTGACTTTGCTCGTCATGAATCTTTATTGTCTCTTACGTACGATTTTTGTGCTTTCTGTTCTCTGTATTTCCATAAAAAAATAGCATATTGTCAATGCTGTTCAGCAACAACTTTTTCTACGTCCACTTGGAAAGCCAGAATTGGTCAATGCTAATCACGGAGATACAACAAAATAGAATAGGATAACTCATCTCTGTTAGCAAATCAAACAGGTCTTCCATCTGTTTTAAATTGTCCCAAATAGATTATATTTCTGTTGCAATAATGAATCAACTGTTGGGACAAATTTCTACATGAGGAAGACCCTGTATGATAATTTCCAACGGATGAACCATCCGTTGCAACATATGAATTATCTGTTGCAGCAAATAGGTTATTTGTTGGTACAAATAAAAGCGGTACGAAGAGCTATTTGATTTGCTAAAATAGACGAGACATATGTCACAGCAAATACTTTATCTGGTGCAATAAGTTAGTCAACTGTTGCAACAGATGTATATATCTGTTTAATAATTTTTAGCAGATGTGTCATCTGTTGAAACAGATATGTGTCTGTTTGTTTTGTCAGTTGGAAGACATATATATTCACCTTCTTCAGCTCATGCTTCTCTCCTTTGGATATTGTACGTTTCTCAGTGCAACACACAAATAATTTTGCTTTTTTAGATGCTTGATAATGCCCTGGAAATCACTCCCCTTCTCCTCTTAGCCCTAATCTCTAATGGAGCGGATGGAAATAAAATCTTCTTTGATGGAATGAGAACCCTCTTAGATGTCAATTCCTTTATAGAAGCAGTTAATGAATTAATAGCATTAATCACTACATCATTTTTTGCCCTGCAGTCTTGACATTTGCATGCAGAATATTCGATGGGGGAGGCAAAATCTGTATAACCAGTACGATCATACTCATAATGGTTTGCTTTAAATACTGTAAAAGGAGCATCATTAGCACCAACAGTATCCCCACTACCACCACCAACAGCTCCATCACCACTAAGACCATTAACAACAACAAGCTCACCCTCCAAAATTATTTTTCTTGTAATGGTTGTTGCTCCAAACAATTCTATTTTTATTCTGTTGATGACCTTAGGGCCCGATAAAGTTTGCACAGACCCTAAAGTAAGAAAAAATGGCATCTTTAACTCTCGATTTATTGGAACTAGCGATGGATGCACAATCTAACATAAATCATTACATATATTAGAATGATGATTAGATCATTCAAAAAAAAATCATTAATTTTAAAAAAATTAATTATAATTATACTTACTGCATTCTTTGGGGGGTTGAAGAGATCAAGAAATTTTACATTTTTATCAGTTTTGGCCGACAACCATTTCAAGATTCTTGGACGAAAAACTCCTTCCTGGTAGTTCACTTGTTGTCTCAAATAAGGAGTGGCTTCAAACGCCCAAGCCTATAAAATAACGCCAATAAATCAAAACCATTATTGAGTAAAAAAATGAATGATATCATAATAGGAGAAATAAATATTTACCATGAAAGCCCATGGGAAGCCATATAAGTTGACTGTCTTTGGCGCTAACGAAGTCAACAAATATTTGACAGTCATTTTGAACCTTTCATAACCCCAAGGATAGCTGTTAAACGCCTCAAGATCCTCGGAGAGGTTTATTAATCCGAGGCTTATGTTGTTGTTAACGTCTCTCGTCCAAAGAATATTATGTACAAACCAAACCAAGCACAATGACTGCTTGTGTTTCTTTGAAAGTCCTTTACCTTTCAACGCTTTTATCAAATTTTTGTTTTTGAAGCTTGGACCAATAATGGACACCAGGTCATCACGATCACACGACTTTCCTTTGCCTTTTTTGGGTGTGCGTGGTGTTTTTTTTGGGTTAGAATAGGTATAACTTGAGAAGGAGGATAACAGTTTAGTTCGGTAACTATGGCAAACTCCTTCCAACTAAAACAAACAGGTATGCCACAGTAATTTATCTACACCTCATCCATCTTATCTTTGTTTTCATACATAAACCTACTCTTGGGAAATTTATATACCATTTTTATTTGGAAACGAGCATTGTTGTCCTCTGGCAAATGAAGATATTTCCTAAAGCAGTTGTCCCTGAAATAAGCATCCAATTTTTGTTCTCGAAGTATTTTTCTGAAGGGGCGAAAGATTTTCTCTTGGCTGACTTAACCATGAAATCACCAGTTAAATTTGTGGCACCATCGTACTGCATTCTCACAGGATAACGATCAATGTTGAAGGCTTTGACCAACTCTTCAGTGGAAGGGCTATTAGTATTTGCATCATCTCTTTTGAAACATTCCTCCTCCCCGTGTTTATCATATTCTGCTCCCGATTGAGATAACGCTTGTAAAGTAACCTCATAGAGTAGTGAATGCAGCTTAACTGCTTCACTTGTTCCTTTACTTAGACTTGATTCGATTTCTGTTCTTTTGGGAAACATATTATCTAAAATTAATAGGAACATAAAAAAAATATTATAGTTGATTAATGCATCATTAAAAAGGGATAACAGTAAATCAAACAAGGAAAACAGTAAAATAACAGTTGTAACAGATCACCGATCTGTTGCACCAGGTAGTATATCTGTTGCAACATATAACCAACCTATTGCAGCAGATGAGTGATCTGTTGTAATAATACAAAATATATCATTCATCTTTTAAGACAGATGAATGGTCTGTGCAATAGATCATATATTATTGCGACATATAAGTGATACATTGGGACTGTTAAATAACCTGTTGAAATGAATGAGTAATCTATTGTGAAAATACAAAATAAATCACTCATCTGTTAAGAAAAATAAATGGTCTGTGCAGCAGATCACATATCTGTTGCAACATCATCTATTGCAATATGTGAGTGATCTGGTAGAATAGTTAAATAACCTGTAGCAACGGCTGAGTAATCTGTTGTGATAATACAAAATATATCGCTCATCTGTTGAGAAAAATGAATGGTTTGTGCAACAAATCACACATCTGTTGTGACATTATCTGTTGCAATATATGAGTGGTCTGTTGGAACAGTTAAATAACCTGTAGCAATGGTTTAGTAATCTGTTACGATAATACAAAATATATCACTCATCTATAGAGAAAGATGAATGGTTTGTGCAACAGATCACACATCTGTTGTACTATATGAGAGATCTGTCAGAGCAGTTAACTAAGCTATAGCAACGACTGAGTAATCTGTTGAGACAATACAAAATATATCACTCATCCGTTGAGAAAGATGAATGGTCTGTACAACAGGTCACACATCTGTTGCAACACATGAGTGATCTGTTGGAACAGTTATTAAGAATCAATATTGTTTAGATTTCTTCCAACATAGGATAGTCTATCGCGGGAGATGAATGATCAGTTGGAAAAATCAAATCTTGGACATTTTTTGTTGGAAGAGTTGATTGGATTTTATCCAACAAGAGGTTCATCTATTGCATCGGATCATTAATCTGATGGTTCTTCCGTTGCATATGATGGTTAATTAGTTGCATCAGATTTTTTATCCAATGCTTAATCTGTTGCGACATATGGTTAATCTGTTGCATCAGATAGTTAATTTGTTGCATCAGAATTGTAATCTGATGGTTCCTCTGGTGCATCATATGATAAATCTGCTGCATCAGATAGTTAATATATTGCACCAGATGGATAATCTATTAGAGGAAACAAAAAACAGTAGCACAATTTTGTTTAATAAAAAAATAGCAATTTCACCATTTTTACCAAGAACAAGAACAGAACAAATCAACTCAAATTGTTGTTTTGTTTTTATAAACACAAAAAATAAAAATCAAACTTCAAAAACATGCAACAAAATGTCACAATTCACTTCGAAAAGAAAAGAGAAGAGAAGAAATATTAGAAATTAAGGTTTTATTCAGACCGCATTTTAAATTAATGCAATAAATATTGAAATTGTTAACCAATACTATAAGAGAAGTTGGATCAAGTTTCTCGTTTTCTTCAAAACTAAAAAGGACATAAATTTTTACCTGTGAAAGAAAAAAAAGAATGGTGAAGAATTCGAAGCTGTTGGGATCGGAGAGCAAGGATGTCACGTCGATTGAAGGTTGAAGTCGAAAAGAAACTCGAAGCCCAACTATTTATAGTCGAATGTTGAAGTCGCCGAGGATTGAAATGAGAAATTTACAAAACAGTTGGTTGATAGAGAGTTGAGAGAAGCTGTCGAGAGAGGGAAGAGAGATAGGTTGATTTGAATTGAAGAAGGGTACTCGAAGCCCAACTATTTTTCGCCGGAGGTAGAAGTCGTCGGGAGTTGAAGGGAGAAATTTTGCAGAACTGTTGGTTGGGAGAGAGTTGAGAGATGCCGTCGAGAAAGAGGAGAGAGTGGTTGATTTGGATTGAAAAGAGGTGTGGATTGGGTTGATTTGTATTTTTGAAAAGATTAGAAAGTTTTGAAAATATTAATCAAGTCCACAATTAACTTCATCAAGTTTTCTAATGATGTTTGACCCTTTAAGTTGGTCAATGGCACCAATCCTTCATTCAAGACTTAAAAGACACATTTTCTTTAATTTTCTCAAGTAGCATGCTGATGTGGCATGTCTAGAATGTCAAAAAAGACATTTATCTTTCACCATATTTTTTTGAATTTTTTTTCACATTTTATATGTTAAATTATTTTTTATTCTTTTAAAAGAAAAACGTAACGGTTACATAATAAGGAACGGTTACATTTTCTCCACATTAACTCAAAGAAATTTAAGTCCTTTACAATAAACACTTAATTAAATACAATTAATGCACTTAATACTCATATCCATTAAATTATTTTTTGGTTTTATCTTTCTAATCCTTTTGGTTAGTATAAATAGTGAAGAAAATCATTTCTAATGCATAAACATTCCTCTGCATAAACATTCCTCATTTTTCATTCAACACCAGCCTCAATTCTTCTTCATTAGTTACAGAAATTTGGTCTTTTTAATGAATTTCTTTATCTTTTCTTCTATGTCTTTCGTTCTCTTTCAAGTTCCAACTTTCTTATATATTAGTTTAGGAAATATTCAACTAATGTCATTGGGGTTTGTCATGAAGATTGGCATTCAAGGAGACCATTGTCCATATAGTGTAACCACAATTATTTCGAACCTCGAATCTTGCTGCTTCAGAATGGATGAAGAAGAGAAGTAGTGCAACAACAAAAAAAGAAAAAAATGAACATGAACTTGAAAATGCCCATTAGTATTTACTTAGTTTTTCTGAGGGTTTTAGTGTGATGATAAAGTATTATTACTTTGCTATCTATTTTATATTAGAGTTTGTCCATGTATTTTTGTTGAAAAGTATATGTAAATAGGTTATAACTTCTGTAAATGCTACTCTCAAGTTTCTTTCCTACTCGCACCCTTACACATATCTTTATTTATAAAAATAAAAGCTTGCAGCTTAATAAGTTTGCTATGTATGTTTATATTGTTGATTAATTTAATTAAAGTTTGATAACTTTTCATTGCAATACGTTTGTCCATTATCTGCAAGCTTAATGAGGTTATTTTCATTTTTTACTCTTACAAATAGCATCTTGGACTTTTTATTTTTAATTTAAACAATTGTTTTAAGGGAAAGGCTATGAGGTAAATTATTGTGTTTAAGTTTTCATTTTCATGTTATTTCTCTTTTTCCTATTCTAATCGTTCTACAAGATGTACTATTTCATGACAATTCATATGTTGCTTCTATATTTTAGATATTTAATCACAAAATGATATGCCATAAATATTTATTTTACTTATCACTTTAAGTGTATATTATTTCTTTTATGACTTCTGTACTTTATTACATACAATATCTCATAACTCTATATAGAAATAATATGCAAATAAAATGACTTACTAGCTACAGTATATCCCCAACAATGTATTTAAATGGATAAATAAATGTGTTAGATATTTAGGTGGATGGTGATAATTTAAAAATCATTTCCTACAATGAAATTAATACCAGAGGAGTCAAGTTAAATACAAAATTAAGTGAAGAAATGAATTAGAATTTAGAATCTAACCTTTATTTGGATGAAGGTTGAAAAGGATCTTTAAAATATAATAAAAAATAATTTCATAAATCTAATATTTATTTTCTATATCACGCGAAGAGCGACCAAATTCACTAGTATATATATAAAAGAGATCAGTTGTCAATCCTATGGGGCATGTTTCACAAGCAAGTATTCCTATTTATCTTTTTTGTCAATTTTTTTGAGTTTTTTTTCTACTTTTAAAACTCATCTATTAATTACTTATTTCATTTAATTTTAAGATAATTCGCATTTACTAATATAATAATGAATGATTGTAACTCTTCTTTTTGTTAGGCCATGTTAATTGTGAAATATTATTAACTAATGTTAACTCTACACTTTTCATCTTCCCTTCTATCTAGATAATTCTTCTTCCATTAGAGATCCCAAAAGTTGTCCGAAATATGAAAAATATTTATTATTTTATAGTATTATTTTTTTTATTTATGATCAAAACAAGTTCTTTCGTCATATTATAATTGTAGTTCTTCTCATCAAATACATATTAGTAATTTATATATATAATAATTTATTGTTTCATAGTATTGTTTCTTTATTTATGATCAAAACAAGTTCTTTCTTCATATTATAATTGTAGTTTGTCTCATTAAAAGAAGTATTTATAGTAAAATTTTCATCTATTTGAATTCTTAACTTGTGTCGATGTTACAACTCTGAGGACACTCAAGTTGGTGTGGTAAGATTTGTGCACAAGAGACTATGTTGATTCATACTTGAATACTGCAGAAGTGCAAGAAGCACTCCATGTTAGAGGAATACCCCAACAATATGGTTCTTGCAAGTAATTATTTTTACTTTGAACAGTTTAATTAGTAGGAATAATTAATTTAGATTACAATCATAATTTTGTTAATATGACTTTACCATTGAATGCATCTATACATGCAAATTGGCAAGATTCAAATGACACGATTTTGTCAATCTTTCAAGAGATTATGCAAAGTGAAATTAGAGTTTGGATATATATAGATGAGTTGGAATATACTGATCAAAAACTTAATTAGATTATAATACTTTTTTATCCTTAATGAGAATTAAACAGTTATTGTAACATAAATCACAAGTGTATGACTTGTTTATCTGTTTATGATCTTAGGTTTCAAAATCTTTATTATTTATTTTTTAAATATATTATTTCCCGTCAAATAGAATAATAGATTAACATAAATTGAAAGGAAGAAAGTACGTACTAATTTATAAGTAATTAATTGATATGTTTCTGAAATTATAATATTATGACTGCAGCGGAGATATAAATTATGTAGTATCAGTTACAACAAGTAGATATGTCATAGACAAAATTAAGATACCAATCAAGACATCATGGTACCCTTGGTACTTTCAAGGCGAGGTACGTAATTAACAATGTTTGATATTTCTTCAAAATAAACTTATGTTTCTAAATCGTCTCATAACAATGCTGAGATTCAACTTCTAGCTTGAGATTAGTGATAAAAAGTCTAGAATGTTTGAAAACTTGGTAGCAAAAGGATAACAATGATTTGGACTAATATAATATTTTTTGAAGTTTTAGGTCTTGTTCTATATGACGTGTGAGTAGAGATGGAGTTTATGTTATTTAACGTAGGGAACTTAATATCATCATATCAAAAGTTAAAATTGAAATTATACATGAATTTGAATTGTTCAAATTTTATTCCAACATGCATGCTAGGACTTCTAAGTCTCTTGACATGACTACCACCTCCCTCTTAGGTTGATGAATATCTATCAGAATTTTTTTAAAAGTATATGTCGGATATTTTATTTTTTAAAATTTATTCTTTAACATGTATTTAATTAGTAAGCACAAGTTATCACAAAAGGTATATTATTGGAAAAGACGGAGAAGTGGGAAGAAATTAGGATAAAAGTTGAACAAAAAAATGAAAGAAAAACCATGTTTAATGTTACTCATCCAACTCAAATTATTCACTTTGAAAATGTATTAAGAATTCGTTAATATTTCAACTTTCTCATTTTTATACTTTTAACTTGTTATATCTTTACTTTCTCATTTAAAAAACTTTTTGAGATGAAATTTTTATTTGCTCATAGCATTTAGGGTAATTCAATTAGACAATTAATGACCATAACAGGTAACATAATTATACATTATATTACATGAATATATAGAAAGTAATTAGCTCTTCACATATGTATTTATTATTCTTTAATTAGCTTTTCTGATTTTCTATCATTTCTTTCAAACATATTTTTAGATTTAGCCTTTATTATGACACTGTATTTTGTATATTCTTTAATTGTCTTAGTCTTAATGTCAAAAGATCTTTTTTAAAATAATTATTAATGTGTAAAGATTAGTATGCTTGAAATATGAATATTATATGAATGAGTAGCTAGCCAAGTACCACTATAGAAAGAGAAAATTTTTGTAGAAGTTCTTAAAGCATAAAATTACACTCGGAATAAATTATAATGTTATTAAAAAATTATTTCATAATTGTAAAAATAATATGTTTTATAACCGCGCGAAGTGCGGATATTTTCACTAGTTTAAAAAGTATTACGTAACAAAAGAAATTTCATTGGGATAAAAATATATCCATTCATGTGCAATGTAAAATGATAATAGTAGTAACACTAGATTTAACAACATAAGAACAAATGTATGTCCAAAATTGAATGATAAGAGCAATTTTATCAAAAGAAATTATGACTAAGAGTAATTAATTATTTTTTTTATGAAGCAAATATGATTTTTTTCCATTTTATTATAATATAGTAATAATGTATGTTTAATCTATTAAATTAGTGATTATAATTATTTTGACCATGCAGTCAATTGTGTTAAAGGTCCTTCGAAAAAGAGAAGCCCTTCGAGAGGAAAGAAGCAGCATAATAAGTAGGCAATTGGCCATAGCACTTGAAATTTCAATTTCAAATTTTGATTTGAAAGCAACTTCGTTTGTGGAATCTACATCAGATTTCAAATCTCAATTCTACAAAGTATATTTTTTTAAAAAAATATATATAAAATTAGACCTATGAATTTATATTTTATTAAAAAAATCTCATCATCTTAAATTTTAGAGAGAGACTCATGCACCATGCGAAAGGATTATATATCCAAAAACAATTAATTATTATTATTATTATTATTGACTAGTGGATCATTGTGTAATTATGTACTATATTGGAGAGTTTTTTAATAATATGTAATCACAAATATTTATTTATAAAAAAAAAAACACGAGATGTAAGATTATTAACATGTCTTCTTATGATATTTTATTACCTTATTTATGAACTATAATTTGCTCATTTGATAAGATTGTATAGTTGATTTGAGTTTTGGCAGTTTTCTTCTTTTATGTTTACTAGTTTAGGTGTACGCGCCTCGCGCGTGTACCTCATTTTAATAAGTTCAAACGTTAAAACAAATATGTTATTTGTTTAAACGATAAATATGAATACAATAATTAAATTCAACATCATTTGAACGTGTCAAGATGGAGAACTTATTTAATTAGTTGTATACTATTTGTAGATAACTAAAATAAAAGAAAAAGGTAGGTGGAATAAATTAACAACCCCTCAAATTACGATTGGTGTGTTCAGTAAGCCAATAATTAGTGCTTGCTAATTCATGAAGTTGCGCGATTTGACTTAGTTTCATCATTCGTGTAAACTTCTTACTACTTAATTCCTCTTTTTGATCAAATAGTCGGTATATCTTTTCTACTGCTTCAAATATAACCATATTTTTTCTTATATAGACTATGAATTAGACTTTCAAATAACTTTGAATTCAAATTGTAGAAATAGAAGATTATAATGGTGAATTACTTCCCCAATACATGACTTCTATTCTGCAACAAGCAAATCTCATATCCTTAGAAGGGTCTCTCTCAAGTCATCTTATTGTTCGAGTTTTTGTGATTTTCTCTTCATGCATCTTCCTCTTTAGATGGTCAATTAACCGACTATAGTGATGTAGTCAAAATATAAGCTAGTCCACTCCCGTATGACTTTAAAATCTTCCAATTTGAATCCTAGGCCTAAAATATAGAAAACCCTAAACAAAGAAACCCAAATTGATACAAGTACGACCACGAAGATGGACGCATGTGAGAATGTAATGAACCCGCGGCTTGGAGTGTGCAAGTGAAGGACTTAAAACACACCAAACCGACCCTAATCTCACACTTGGAGTGTAAAGAGGAGCCTTGGAACACAACAAGGCATCCCCTAAATACACTTGAAGGGAGCCTAGCTCTTAAAAGGACATTTTGGATATTTTGTATTTTATTTGTAACCTAGTATAAATAGAACATTGTAGGGTTTTTAGACTTAGATTATTCATGATGTTGTAAGTCTTAAAATACAAAGAAACACAAGTCCTCTCTCCTTAAGGCACCAAAACCAAAATTAGGCATAGAGAGTGTGGAATCACTCTTGTTGATCTCATGGCTTGGAAATGTGATGCTTGAGAGGTGGATTCTGACCTTGTGTCTTCGTAAGAGATAGGTGAACATTGTGTGTAGTGTAGATAGGTGAACATTGTGTGTAGTGTTAAGGGTCCAAGAGTGGAATATGCTCTTGGGTTCTTAAGATTATACCTTCATTAAGTTCATCTAACTATCCCTTTACTTTTATAGTAATCTTGTAGTAGTTTGTGTTCTTGTAATCGTTTCTATATCTAGTTAGTAAAACCGCGTGTTGTTCCTATCTTCTTATTGTTGTCCATATCGTCATATTGTTGTTATTTTGGTGTATTTACACCTTCAATATCTTGTTGTTATTGTGTTTTCATTGTTGTTGTAGTGAATCCGAGAGTGGTCACCAAAGGGGTCCTCGGTTCTTCAAACTTGTGGACTGATTTGGTGTTTGTTTTGTATTTCCCTTGTCTTTATTGTATCATTTGGTATCAGATAATGGCTTGATCTTGTTCCTACAGGATCAAATCTTGGGCTAGCTCACTTGAAAAATTTAAAAATAAAAAATAAAATCTGAAAATTCCAGAAAAAGAACAATCTATCCATTTTGTGTTCTTGGCAAAAAATTGTGTTCTTGTTAGGTCTTGGCCGAGATTTTTACTTGTCTTGAGTGTTTCTAGTGTTCGTTTTGTTCTCCACTAACACTTTGAGTCTAAATCTATGTTTGAGCTTGTATTTGTTAAAGTTGTAGTCGTGAACTTGGAATTGGCCGATTTGTTGTTGAACATTATCGTGGTGGACTGTTTTGGCCTTGTGGCCTTCTCTTGTTGTTGTTATAATCTTTTCCACGTGATATTGTTGTTCATTGGTGGCCTAAGAACCATTTGTTGAAGTTATAGTTGTCTTGGCCAAGTGTTGAAGATATTGTATTGTGAAAATTGGAAGTTGGCCGTGTGAAATTGTTGGTGTTCTTGGAGATTGTTGTTGATTGTTCTTGGTGATTGTTGATTTTGTTCTTGAAGTTCTTCACAACCTTCATAGCTTGTTAAAATAAAGTGAACCTTAGATCTATAAAGGTGAAGGAAAAATGTGAAGCTTTGTTAGTCTTGAAAGACTTACCATCACTCATCAATTAGTCAATCACATCTCAACCACTTTCCAACAACTTTTCATGATCCAAGGACCCATGTTTTAAGGAGAAGTACAAGTAAACTCAAAGTCTTGAAAATTGAAAAAGGCTTCAAGACTTATTTTTCCCTCCTAAAATAAAATTCCACCAATTCAAATTAAATTTTTGACCAAGACATGAACATTTGAGAATAATAATTCGTTAGAAAGACCGCAACCAATATGTGGCTACCATAACATCAAGTAACTGTTCACGCATCAAATTTTGGCTCAAATTTTAGATTTTCTTAGTTTCTTTTTATTGTTCCGTAGTTGCGTTTGATTGGTTCGAACGCTAATTGACAAGCTAGTAAAATCCTACTAGATTGTAAATTAGTTTTGTGTCCGTTTGTTCATGTTAACGTTCTTTGTGTGCTTTTCTCTTTTGTGAATTCATTGTATCTTGTTGGTTCAATCCCGTAAGCAAATTTTCTTTGAGTCAACTCGAACGAAAATCTATTCTGGACCAAGGTGGACTCCTTCCTCAATCACTCACGAAGTACAAGCCGGCTTTCAACACTTATGAAACCAAGTGTGAGGTAAAAATTGAGAGTGAGAGTGTGGTGAGGCATTTTTGAGCTAACAAGTTTGTTTATTTTGTTATTCGTTATTGTCTTTTATTTTAGGTACCATGGCTACCACCAATCTCGATGTCATGTTTGACCGCATCACCGACAATATTGAAGACATGAAATGACACGTTGAAAGGCTATTCCAATTGGTATCCACACTTATCCCAACAAATTCAAAACCTAAGGTCCAAACACCTTGCGGTGAGATCTTCCCGAAGGAAGTTGCTACCCAAACTTGTGAAGGACTTTCACACCAAGGTAAAGACGAACATACTCATGAACGTCAATGTAAAATAGATATCTCTTACACTTTGGTACATGTGGATGATGGACGTGTGACTAATAAGCCATTGAGTGTGAGTAGTATCTTACCTACGTATGAGTATATTTATTCCTTGCCACTTGTAGATAATGTAAATATTGTGCGAGTGGATACACTAGTTGATCCTATAGATGACCGAATCGACTCTTCTAGTAAGATCGATTTGTGTCCACCTAGTGTTAAAGCTATTGTGTTGAATAAAAATAGATCGTCGTATGAAAATTGTGTTGACCAACTTATGTGTAAAACTTTCCCACCACTTGAGAATATGTGTGATGAGATTAATGAGTCTCAAGTGAGTGAAGAATTTGAAAATGTTGGTCCAGAAAAAAGGAGTAAACCCGTGAGCCTATGTTGTAAAAATTCTAATGTTTGCTTGGATCATAGGGTTAATCGTGTGCGTGACATATCTTTGGAACTTGATAATGATTCCTTAGAGAGTGGAAGTTCCAAATCTGTCTGCGGGTTAGATCATTCACTCTTTAGGTACAATGTTTTTTTTGAGGATAGTATAAACACTCTTAATAGACCTAGTGGTGAAAATGATGGTATAGATTGCCTTGAAAGCTATAACATATATTCTAACCCACTATGGTGTGACAACATTCCTCCTAAAGATGAAAATTTCTTCTTGGAAGATGAGAGTACTCGTAAGGGTACGGAATGTGTGGTCTTGGAAACTACTTCTTCTTCTACTTTGTGTGGCTTTTCCGAGGACACCATAGTAGAAGTAGAATTGAGTGCCACCTTTCTCTACTCTCTCTTTACTTATGATGATATGTATGCCAATGTAGAGAGTAGGCCATGGGTTGTGGTAAAGACTACGGGAAATGGGTTTGATGCTTAGACCCGTATCTACGACCATTCTTCCCATTTGATCCGGTGCCATCTTAGAGTGGGGAAGATTTACTCTCGGCTTAGGTGCATTTCTTTTGGGTTCTTATCATAGAATAGTCCTTGGTGAATTTGTCAATAGCTTCATAATTTTTAACACTAAGGACTCTTGGTTATATGTCAAATATGAACCACTTTGGCATGTCGAGATTTGTTGTTGGCCGAGATTTGAACTCAAAGGGTCCTCGGTTTTATTTTTTGGTGTGGGCTGTTTTGAGTGTTTTGAGTACATACCATTATTGTTTATTTTTGCTAATACTAACCCTCATGCCATGAGGAAGTGTGCTTGTTTGTCTCTCTTTGATTTTGCAAGGCATGGATTCGAGGTCGAATCCTTTTTAAGGAGGAGGGGATGATACAAGTACGACCACGAAAATGGACGCATGTGAGAATGTACTGAACCCGGGGCTTGGAGTGTGCGAGTGAAGGAATTAAAACACACCAAACCGACCCTAATCTTACACTTGGAGTGTAAAAAGGAGCCTTGGAACACAACAAGACAGCCCCTAAATACACTTGAAGGGAGCCTAGCTCTTAAAAGGGCATTTTGGACATTTTGTATTTTATTTATAACCTAGTATAAATAGAACATTGTAGGGCTTTTAGACTTAGATTATTCATGATGTTGTAAGTCTTGAAACACAAAGAAACACAAGTCCTCTCTCCTTGAGGCACCAAAACCAAAATTAGGCATAGAGAGTGTGGAATCACTCTTGTTGATCTCATGGCTTGAAAACGTGATGCTTGGGAGGTGGATTCCGACCTTGTGTCTTCGTAAGAGATAGGTGAACGTTGTGTGTAGTGTTAAGGGTCCAAGAGTGGAATATTATCTTGGGTTCTTAAGATTATACCTTCATTAAGTCTATCTAACTATCCCTTTACTTTTATAGTAATCTTGTAGTAGTTTGTGTTCTTGTAACCGTTTCTATCTCTAGTTAGTAAAACTGCGTGTTGTTCATATCTTATTATTATTGTCCATCTCATCATATTGTTGCTGTTTTGGTGTATCTACACCTTCAATAACTTGTTGTTATTGTGTTTTCATTGTTGTTGTAGTGAATCCGAGAGTGGTCACCAAATGGGTCCTCGGTTCTTCAAACTTGTGGACTGATTTGGTGTTTGTTTCGTGTTTCCCTTGTCTTTCTTGTATCATTATTTCATTCCTATTATTCAAGAAACAAAAGACTTGTAATATTGGTAACTTCTCTTTCTCATTTTATAGAGGCCAAAACCAAAAGCTCACTAGTAGAGTGATACTAGTGTTGGATCTTGGCTAGAAACTAGGGTCTTGGGGCTCTTGAGTTCCTCTTGGTCCAAGTAAGAATTAGGTGTTGATATTCATTAGTATTAGGGTCCTTTCTCATTGTTAGGGTTCTTAGATTATTGAATATTGTATGTCAAGTTTCTATTCCTTTTGTTATCTTGATAACATTGTGTTGTTGAATCTAAAAGTCTAGTGAAGTCGTGTGGGGCTCTTTCGATTCACTAGCAAAATTTTCATTTGTTGTTCTTGTTGTAAACTCATTTTTCTAGTCAAAACAAGTGTTGAAGCCTAATGAAACCGTGTGTGGCCTCTTTCGATTCACTAGCACTTTGTTGTTCTTATTGTTGCTTCTTGTGTTGGATTGAATCTCTTGATACACACTTAGTTTTGTATCATTTATGATACCAAAACTCTCCAAGAACACACGAAACAAACACCGAAATCAGTCCAATAGTTCAAGAACTATGGACCCTTTTGATGACCTATCTCGGATTCACAAAAAGAACAAGAAAGGAAGTGATATCAAGAGTAAAACACACAAAAAAAAACAGCAACAACACGTGATGAACAAGATGAACACAAGAACACAACTTTCGGATTCAACAAGACATAAAAACAGTCCACTACAAACATACAAAGTGCAATAAGATAAAGATAGATAGATAAACAAATGAAGATGTAATATTAACAACCCAAAAGCTTATTCCACTTTTGGACCTTTAATATTACACACAACCTAAACCTATCTCTTACGTGACCTCAAAGGAACTGGAATCCCCAAGCAATCTCCATTTCTAAGCGATTCATCAACACAAGAATTCCACTTTGCCCAAGGATTCCACCTTGCTAAGAGGCTCTCAAAAGAAGGCTACAAATATCATCAAAAATCTTCCCCAAAATGACCTAATAAGTTTATATTTATAGCTAGGGCAACTTATTACAAATGACCAAAAAACCCTTGCAAAGGGGCGGATGAATAGTGACGGATGAACAGTAACAGCTTTGGAGTGTGGGACTTGTTCTCTACACTTCAAAGCTTGTTCCTTGGATGGGCATCCCTACAAGCTCGGGTCTTCACTCACGTCTTCATGTCCTCGAGTGCTAAGATGCCTATTTGACCCGTATCATCCTCCCCTCCTTAGAAAGGATTCTTCCTCAAATCCAAACCTTGTAAAATGATAGTAAGGACAAACAAACACAAGTTCCTCAAGGTATGAGGGTTATGGTTAGTGTAATGAATCATAGCATTATGCCAAGGTGGCTCAAACTTCACGTATACCCAAACATCCCTCGGGTTCTAAAAAATGATACACCAATCACGGGAAACCTGAATTATATACAAGACATGCTTAGCATCAACATAATCATGCTCACACAATGTACATATGTCATTCCCGAATATGGTTTGAAATA
The DNA here is from genome assembly GCA_030864215.1 of Capsicum pubescens. NCBI lineage: Eukaryota > Viridiplantae > Streptophyta > Magnoliopsida > Solanales > Solanaceae > Capsicum > Capsicum pubescens. Next base: position 283,955,912 of record CM061544.1, on the reverse strand, counting down.
AATCAATATCACACCTCAAGTGATCAATGGGATCAAAGGGGTAGGGTATCCATGGACATGGGTGGAGGACATGCTTCATTTCCCCAATACTACCACCAATACAATCACATATCCCCTCTATACTAGGATGATCTACAATAAAAATAACTAGAGGGTCATCTTTAGTCAATCGGCCAACTTGTTCAACATCACCATTTTCACACATAAGTTGGTTGTCATGACTTCCATAAGACAATGTACTATCACTTGCCACAATGGATTCAACACTAGGTGGATCAACTAGTATATCCACAATTTCAAATTGTACATTATCATCACAAAATAAAGGCACATTCGGCTCACTTAAAGACAAACTATCATTCACACTTAGTTGGCTATTATCCTCATTCACTAGAGTGAAAAAGTTAGTTTGAATACCTTGTAGCTCATGTGGAGCATGGCCACACATAGAAATTTGATTAGGAAGGCTTTGATGCTCCATCAAGTTATTCAACTTCTTGCAAAGAGAGCCTTTCATCCCTTCCGTCCCTTCTAATCTCCATTCTATTCTGTCCATTATTTGACAATCGATGGCATCAAGCCTTGCCATGTGGATTTAACCCAACTAGTCATTTCAGCTTCATTCTCCATTGTACCTATCAAGATCTACAAAAAAAAACACAAAAACATCAAACACATTAAAGGTTAGCAAAAATCAGTCTGCACGACGTATCAAAATAGTCCGCACACTCTCAAGCTCACACTTTTGAAGTTTGAACTCTATTGGCCTCACAAGTATTGATAACTCGCTTGTACTCCAATGAGGTCACTTGGTTCCAATTGTGTCTAGAGGACGAATTAGATTTTTGTTTTAAACGACTCAAAAAGTAATGTACGAACGTGAACCAAAAAGAATACTACGACTCAAAAACGAGAAAAGCACACAACAAAAGCTAAACATGAATGAACAAACACAAAGACTAACTAACAATCTAGTAGACGAGTACTAGTTTGCCAATTAGTATTGGAACCAACGAAATTGAAACTAAGGAACAACAAAAGAAAACTACAAAATCTGAAATTTGAGCTTAAGTATGCTGCGTGAACAGTAAAACGTGATGAACGTAGCAGCCATGTATTGGTCTCAGTCCCACACTACTTTTGTTGTCCAATTTCAAGTCTTGGTCATTTTTTTTTTCAATTTGGACTTTGGTGGACTTGTTTTTTGGAGAGAAATATAAGTCTTGTAATCCTTTTTTTCAAATTCAAAAGTGGAAGACTTGACTTTCTTGTACCATTTCCCTAAAACATGGTCCTTAAATCATGGAAGGTTGTTGAAAAAGTGGTTGTTAAAGTCCTTTGAGTGGTTGAAATTGGTTGTAAAAGTCTTGAGAGATCTTAAATTTTGGAAATTTTTCTTTCAAGACTAACAAAATACACTCTCTCTTTCTTCAACTTTCAAGATCAAACATCCACTTTTTCTTCAACAATAGATGAAGATGTGAAGAACACAATTTTTGAATCTTGAAGTTCTAAGGTTCAAGTTGGACCCCAAACATCAATAACACCTTTCCAAGCTTAAAAATACAAGACAATAACAACCATACACGTTCAAACCTTGAACCAACAACACATCACACGTTCAAGTCTCAAACCCGCAACAACAATCGGTCATAATTTGGTTCACAACAACAAAATCAACATTTCAAGCTCAGATCTAGATCTAGACTCAAGAGTGTTAGTGATGAAGAAACTAACACTAGAAACAACAAAACAAACAAAATGACTTCTAGATATAGACAAGAAAACTAAATTTTCAGCCAAGACAACGACAAAATCCAGATTCGACCAAGAACTAGAACAAGATTTTAATTTTCTGGAATTTTTCAGTTTTTAGTATTTTTTTTATTTTTATTTTTTGAATTTTCGTCCAAGAGAACCCAAGATTGGTAGTGTAGGAACACAACCAGCCTTGCTCTGATACCAAATGATACAAGAAAGACAAGGAAAACACGAAACAAATACCAAATCAGTTCACAAGTTTGAAGAATCGAGGACCTCTTTGGTGACCACTCTCGGATTCACTACAACAATAATGAAAACACAATAACAACAAGATATTAAAGGTGTAAATACACCAAAACAGAAACAATATGACGAGATAGACAACAATAACAAGATAGGAACAAAACGTGGTTTTACTAACTAGAGATAGAAACGGTTACAAGAACACAAACTACTACAACATTACTATAAAAGTAAAGGGATAGTTAGATAGACTTAATGAAGGTATAATCTTAAGAACCCAAGAGCATATTCCACTCTTGGACCCTTAACACTACACACAACATTCACCTATCTCTTACGAAGACACAAGGTCGGAATCCACCTCTCAAGCATCACGTTTTCAAGCCATGAGATCAACAAGAGTGATTCCACACTCTCTATGCCTAATTTCGATTTTGGTGCCTCAAGGAGAGAGGACTTGTGTTTCAAGACTTACAACATCATGAATAATCTAAGTCTAAAAGCCCTACAATTTTCTATTTATACTAGGTTACAAATAAAATATAAAATGTCCAAAATGCCCTTTTAAGAGCTAGGCTCCCTTCAAGTGTATTTAGGGGTTGCCTTGTTGTGTTCCAAGGCTCCTCTTTACACTCCTAGTGTGAGATTAGGGTCGGTTTGGTGTGTTTTAAGTCCTCACTCGCACACTCCAAGCCCCGAATTTATTACATTCTCACATGCGTCCATCTTCGTGGTCGTACTTGTATCACAAATAACCTAAACACAATATTACAAAATCCTAAACAAAGGAACCTTTAGAATCCTAAAATATTGAAGGAAAATTAACCTAATGAAATTGAACAATAATTTAAGAAAATAGTATATGATAATTTTGTCTATTGTATCGTCTTGCTTCAGACTTTTCAGTGTATTTAACAATATGATATAATGAAATTCAAGTAACAATCAAAATAAAAATTTATTTGTTAACTAAAAACACAATATAATGTACAATATATAACAACCATCCAAACACTTTTAGGGGTCGTTTGGTGTGAGGAATAAAGGATAAGTAGTTTCGGGATAAAATAAAGGATTATTTTATCTCATGTTTGCTTGGAGGTATTAGTTAATACTAGAATAGCTTATCCCGTCATTTACATCATAGTGATGATAAAAAGGGGCAAGACAAAACGAATAAAATTTAGTTAATATGAGTATTTGAGGATGTATGAAGCAGAGGTAGAGGACAGTTCATAACAGTTCCTAACTTTCAATATTTAGCAAATAATTTATTCAACCAAAAATATTTCATGTGCAATTGTGTATAGCTTGTTAAAAATAAGTGTAATCCGCATGACACACATGAATCTAATTGCACAACGTACACGTAGAAACTTGAAATAACTTAAGAATAAGACCACGATAATTACTCGACTCATTGAGTATTGTTGAAACTAAATTGTAGAAACTAAATTTTACAAAAGCTCAAACCTAATTGGCTTGATTTCACCGGTGATAAAATTATAGCTTTCTGGACTTGTTGAAATTATAGATGGGTTTTTTTCTTCCTACAGTTACCCTATAAACATGCATGGAAGGTATTGTATTATGGTACAACGTAGAAATTGCAAAGAGTTTGCAATTGAAGATATTTCAGGTTGAGCAAATTTCTTTTGCTATGAAAAAAAATAAATATACTTCAAGCCTTGAGGTATCTGCAATTCCTTGTTTACGTTCCATTCGTAAATATAATTTTTTACTTAAAATATCAATTTAGGACTTTGTAATGGTTTAAATAAAGAAAGAATCAAATCAAAATTTAATTGATTTAGAATTCTTAAGTTAATGAACAATTTAGTTTGCCTAAAATAACATGTATTTTTTATTTTTTAAAAAATATTTATTATTAGAGTTTATGTATAATTATATTTATTAGGGGAAAGGACAAGAATAGCCACTCGGCTAAAACAATTGCCGCTGAGTGGCCATCGATTTTTAAATTTCAAAATATAGCCATTTAGGCCTTTTTTTTTGCTACTGTCTTCATGTATTTTATTTTATTTTATTTTTGCTACAAATATCACAATCCAGTGATTCCGTTTAAGCTATCCTCTTGTTTATCTATGACGCCATTATTCAACGATTGATTTGAATCATAAAGATTTTAAAGTTTGCTAGCTTCAAAATAAGCTATGCAGTTTTAAGCTTTTAAAAAAAAGTTATTCTTCTAATTGGTTTAGTTGTCCTAACAATCAAATACGATTTTATAACATTGTAATTGTTGCTCTTTTTTTTTATCAATCAAATACAATATTTGATATCAAATACATGAATTTTTTATACCAAATACAAATATATATTTTATACAATAATTGTATAAAAGTATATCAATGCGGTATCAAAGTGTATCAATGTAGTATAAAAGTGTATCAATATAGTATAAAAGTATATCAATATGATATAAAAATGTATCAATTGGTTATAGAGACTGCATGTGGTCGACGAGCCAAATGACTAAAAATCGGAATTAAATTGGGCCGACTGGCTCCAATTGTCCAACTTTTACATGGGTTGGCCATTTCTTTTCAAAATGGTCAGCCCATGTCCTTTTCCCTATTTATTATTAGTGTTTATGTATAATTATAGTTTTAGAAAAATTATAAAAGGACAATTTTGTCTATTGCAAAAACTTTTAATGAAGGGCAAAAAGTTCAATTTATTTTTCTAAGAGTCTTCACACTTTTAACATATTATAGATATAAATATAGATATTGATTATAGATTATAGATATAAATATAGAGTATAAATAAGAAGAAGAAAAACAACTTAAAAAATTCAAATTACATATCAACTAAATTTCAACCTCAAATTAACATGATTTCAAATCACTAATTACAAAATATTGATTATTTCAAACCGTGATTTGAAGTCTATGTCCAAACAATCACTATATCATACCATATTGGGATTAATCTAAGTTACAATGATCACAAATGCTTCAACAATGAAATATTCCTCCACAAAACAAAGAGGTTATAAACAAATCCTAGGGAGACATTGTAATTAACTCATCAATGCCACACGGTCTAATTTGAATATCCATAGATTTTTCGGACGATAATGACACGTCGCAGCACTGACGACGTGGTGCGCTAACCTGAAACGTTTCAAGGCAAAATATTAGAATTTTTTTTTTTTAAATAATAATCGAACAAGTTTGTCCATAGCTCGCAAGTACTTGTTACATTGAGAAAAGATATCAAATTCCCCCTCAACTTGTCGTCAAAATTTAATTTAGATCCTAAACTAATCGGACAATTATATATCCCCTTAACATCTTTCAAGTGAATTAAATTCACCCCTTACGGCTGACGTGACAAAAAAAAATGCGTGAATTTTTTTTTTATTTAAAAAGGGCCCACTTTATTATTATACTAGAGGAGCATGACCCATGTCAACACGGGACCAACATTAAAATATTTTAATTATGTACGGAAGTTAAATTGATATCAATTCGAATTATGAATTATAAAACATGAATATACAAAATTAACATATTAACTACTTGATAGTATTTTTTGAAGAACCAAGTCGCACAAAATAATTATGTATATTTTATTCATGTAAATGACAAAATTTGTTGCGCTTTTAAGTTTAGTTCTTTAATCATATGCTAAAGGGTTATCTAGTCATGCATATTTTTTTTATGTAATTTTCAAATAATATACGTTACTCTCCTTGTCCAAACTTTTGTGGCATTGATAATCAATTATATTTTACACTAATATAATTTTGAGAGTCAATCAAATGTTTTATATCTTTTAAATTTTTTAAGTTGTTAATTATTGTGATTTATAGTTTTTTTTTTTTTACATATTTTTCAATATATATAACAAATTACATTATTTTAAATATTTTAAGTTGTTAACTATTGTAATTTATAATACTTTTTATGTAATTTTCAAATAATATATGTTACTCTCCTTGTCAAAATTTTTGTATCATCGATAGTCAATTATATTTTTTAAATAATTTAAAATTTTAATTATTGTGATTTATAATACCTTTTCTATTTCAATTCAAGCGGCACAATACTTTGATGGCCATAATAATTAATTAGGGGTGATTTAGTAAAACCACAATTGAAGCAGCGAAACAGACATGTCTTAAATGACTTACATCAACTAACTAAATGTGATATCGCAAAATTACTATAAACAAAATACTTGTGAAAACAATTTAAGTGGACCTCATATAAGACGTCGAGTTAGTTTAAAACATCAAGAGTTAATTATCATTTTGTAGATTTTACCTTTTTTATTAAATATTATTAATTTTTTAATATTTAGATGACTTATAATAAATAATTAGGGGTGATATTTAGTAAAATTATGATTGAAGTAGCTGAAGCAGACATGTTATAAATGTAAATTTTATTTTTTTTAATAAAACATTATTAGTTTTTTAGGTAGATGACTTATAATAAATAATTAGGGGTGATATTTAGTAAAATTATGATTGAAGTAGCTAAAGCAGACATGTTATAAATGTAAATTTTATTTTTTTAATAAATTATTATTAGTTTTTTAATACATAAATAACTTATAATAATTAATTAAGGGTGATATAATAAAATCACTGTTGAAGTACACATATCATAAATATCTATTTTACCTTTTTAAATTAAATATTATTAATTTTTAGTACATAACCGACTTATAGTAATTAATGAAGGGCGTATAGTAAAATTATGAATTTAATATTATTAAACTTTTAATACATAAATGACATATAATAATTAATTAGGGGTGATAGAGTAAAATCACGTTTAAAGCACCTGAAACAGACATGCCAGAAATGTCTATTTTACTTTCTAATTAAATATATATATTTTTTAATATATAAATAATTTATAATAATTAATTAGGGGTGATATAGTAAAATCACGAAGCAAGCAATCTGCTGAAGCAGGCACGTCGAAATATATATATATAAAATTTTTAAAAAAATCAAGAACGCAACTTTATCTTCTTCTTCCTCACTCTCCTTCCCCACCCCCACCCCACCTCCACCCCTCAATACTCCATTTCTTCATCTTCTTCGTACCCTCACCCCATTTTTTCGTCTTCTTCAACTTCATCTTTCGACAACCAAAAAGGGTTCAAGAGTGATGAACAAGTTTGGTTCTTGGCCAACAATTTCATGTCATGCGAATACCATCACTGTTATTTCTGAATTTGAGACTGTTTGTGCCATTTTTGTACATTTTTGAGTAAAAGATTGAGAATTTGAGAGTTTTGGAATTTTGAATTTTGATTAATGTGAAAGACTTTGGATTTGAGATTTTGTGTATTGATGTGTTTTTGTGATCATGTACTTGTATTTAGTCCATTATTGGATTTGCTCAAGTTAATTCAAGTCAATTTATTATTTGATGAAGAAAAAAATACTCATTGAAAAGCTTGCAACAATGAAGAAAGGAAGAGAAAATGAATGCGGCTATCTGAAGAAGAAAAAGAAGGAGGAACGCGGGGGTAGGGGGGGCTGCTGTCTGCGAAGAAGAAGAAGTAATCGAGCTAGGTGGGGTGGGGGCTGTGAAGAAGAATAAGGAACCGGGGGGAGGGTCTATTATATATATATATATATATATATATATATATATATATATATATATATATATATAAAGTATGCGTGTGGAATTACTTTTTAAAAAAAAAATTATATTTCATATAATGAAATTCAAATCAGCATTTGAAAAAAAATTAATTTGCAAGCATGGAATGATACAAACGATACGAGTATTTGCAACGTACTTGGAACATTGAAACATTATTTACTATCACTACTAGAAAAATCAAAATTTCTGAAAAAAATAATCATAGGAAATCCATATATCGAAATTATATTTGTCTCAACTAAATCTTTGGACTTTCCGTTGAAAATCCTATTTCTAACTGACTTTTCATCGGAAATCCTAGATTTTTCAACAGAAACGTCCATCAAAAACCTTGATTTTTTCTTGTTGTATGTTTATCAACATCAAAGTGATTGCAGAATCAGAGTAAGAAATGAGCAGAGCCGAGGTGTGCAAGGGGATTCATTACCAATATTAAGTATACATGCAACGTCAAATTATCTTATTAGTATATAATAGATGTTGAATCTGTCTACCATCTTAGTATGTTTCATTCTTTATATTTTAAATCCTCCTTCTGAAAATTCTGACCGCATCACTCATAAAAACGAAAAGGAGGAAGCAAAATAACGTAATAATAATGATATAAACATACACATACCTGTCTAGCATCAATATCCAACTTGCTTGAGAAGACTGTAATCTCTTCCAAATTCTTGATTATTTTATTCCCGTTTTTTTTGCAAGTTTTTCCCTTTTCTCTATGCCTTGTATAATTACTCCAAACATTATCTCCATTTGAATCAACACTTTTCAAAAATGCAACCATTTTCTGGCAAGGACCCCTAGATTCCACCTTTGTCTTGAACATAAAATGTGGGCTTCTCTTATTTTTATCATATGATTCGAATGACCTTAAAACTGTCATAAGCTCCGGAACTGTAATGTCTCCTTCGTATACTTGTACCGCGTAACCCCAAGCCACTGCGATGGATAATGAATTTTTCCGGTCGTAGCAAATGTATTGTTGTGATATTCTTGCAGGGTCAGCATTAGCAGCTTTGAAGAAATGTTGCAGAGCTTGAATTTTGGTCATTTTGGGGAAAAGTGAATGTACATCATCTATGTGATGAAGTGATAGTAATGGTGATAATGGATGTGATGCAAGTATTCCGAATAGATTTCCCCATACATCATCCTGGCAATGGAATAAAAAGAAATGAAATATTATTACAAATAAGTATGGCATGTTTGAAATAGAAAAATATGAAGTAGGATGGCATTTGAAATTTTGTTAAAATAAAATACGATTTAGTATTTTTAGAATTTTCATGTGATTATTAACTTTTAGTATTGTCTGTGCATCATGGTCCTAATACTAGCTAGCGAATTAGAAATGTTTGAATTGTGAATAGGGAACAAGATAGACGTAGATTTTCGTCTCCCAACCGTAAGTACTTTTACGTATCATTTCTCCAGCTCCATACTCAAAAGGTCGTTTAACTATTTGAAATTATCTTGTATATAATTATCATACTCAAAAGGTCACTTAACTATATCCAAAATTGCCTAGAAAACGTATATATGTTTCTCTAGCTCGAAACAAAAAAGTCATTTAACTATGCTGTAACGCTCAAAAAATCACTCAATCTTATTTTGTCAAGATTTTTGTGGCCAAGTAAATGCCTATTTTATCCTCTAAATTATCATTTTCTTTTTACTATTTTAATATTATGATACCTTTTTTCTCTTTTGAATCTATACTATAGATTTATGATAGATCTAAGTGCCAACATGATTTTTGCCAACAAAGGAAAGGAACACTAATGACAACTCAATCCCAAATTAATTGGAATTGGTTACATGAACCATTCACACTAAACGCACTATTCCCCAAATATCGTTCATAAAACAAGATTTACGGATTTGAATATATCAAATGACTTTCAGACAGATAGCATGATTATGTAAAGGAATTAAGAGGAGGAAAAAGAATGAAATATCATCATATATAGCCAAACCCACAGTTTTGAGTTAACGGCTGCTGAATTTTAAGTAATATAGTTTCTTAAGCTTTGAATAAATTATTTGTACAGTACTGAAATTTTAACACAATTATAAAATTTTAATTAAAGCTATTGAGTTCTATTAAACCCATAATTAGAACTCTATATCTGCCTCTTACACTCATTAAATCAAAGGAGAAGTAATAATATATTCTCTTCATTTCAAGTTAGTTGTCATATTATATTTTTTATCAATTTGACTAACTTTAGTTGTCATATTTTATTTTTTATCAATTTGACTAACTTTTTAAACTAATTATTAGATTAATCACCTCAATATTTTATAATTAAAATTTAGATATTCGAAAATTATACGAAAAGTGCTACGAATCTCACCTTTTCTTATACCAATTTGATGAAAAAAATATATTTAAGGATATTTGTCAAAATTCATATAATTTGACTTTTGGAAAAACGAAACATGCCAACTAATTTGGGACAATGGAAGTAACCATAAACTAAATATAATAACTAAAAGCAAAAGAAAGCAAGAACATTAATGTTTTACTTACTTGGTGAAAACCAGGTTCATGTGTTAAACTCACTCCAAGCTCAGCCAAACAAGAGAAAATCCTAGCATCACTACTATAGAGACTTGGGTACCTCATCAAACAAGAATCCAAAACCCTAGCTAAAACCCTAGCCAAAGGGCTACTTATTGCATATCCGCCACCACCAAATGCCATATCAAAAGAAAAATAATCATTTTGAACATAGCTCTCTGAATTAGACCCTATATAATACCATTCATTGTGATCATATTTTTGTAATGTTTTCACCAAATTATCCACGATAAAAACCGTATCGTCGTCTCCGAAAATGTACCATCGCACGTTAGAGTCGTTACGCGCGACAACTTGTTTAATCATGTATGTTAGGCCAAGGGCGTAACGTGCACCCAAGCCATGGGTATAGGGGAAACGAGACATGTCGTCATAAATAAGAAATGGTGGAAGATCGATGTTTTCTGGAGAATTATAATTTTCTGATGAAGGGTGATCTAGAAAGACGTAAGTTCTAGTAAAATTTGGCTTGTACCATAGACGGAGGAACTTTTTTCTTTGTGAAAAGGTTTTAGAGGAAGAAGCAATTGAAAAAACAAGGTGATTAACGGTGGTTGGAGAATTTTTCGTGGTGGTGGCATCGGCGGTCGCAGTCGCGATGGTGTAGGAGAGAGTAGTTAAATGGTGGAGGATGGAAGAATGGTAATTGAAAGCAACAAAAAAGATTGAGAGAAAAGTGAAGAGAATCAAGAAAATGTCTTTGAAGCAAAATGGGGTTTTGTAAACTGACATTTTTAATTTGATTAAAGAGGCTTAGTGAATTGAAGTGACTAATTATTCAAGTCATTTTTTCCCCTAGATCTGCACACTTCAAATGTGTTTATTTGGATATGATGAAGCATTTAATTGAGACAGATTTTGTGTGCGAGAGAAAATGTATCTAGTTCAATATCTATATTGGTTTACCTGTTTTTGTGTTTGTGAAAATGAATCTAGTACAATATGTATATATTGGTTGATCTGGTGAATCGTAGACTGGATTTAATTTTGTGAGAAGAAAATGGCAAGCTTTTGAAAATTAATACAAATGCTCTCTTACTTTTACTACCAAAAAAACTGAGTCAAACAATCTTTTCTCACTTTAGCAGGTGTTTTAATTTTTTTCATGTTTTAGAAAGGACACTAAATACATAATTGACGTATATATTATTTACTAAGTTATTCTTATTCTTTAGATTTTTATTCGAGAACTGACCAATATGTTTTTAAAAAAACTTTAATGTGAAGGATATACTTGAAAATAGTGTCAACTCCCGTTTTAAATTTCCGAAGTGACGATTATTTTGAAAAATTGAGCTAAAGCAAAAATCAAAATAGGACGGATCAGAGGAAGTATATGTTATCCTAGTTTTATATGGACAAATCAAAATCAAATAAATGCTAATTATGGCTACATATCCACAAAATTTTCTTTGTTCTTTTAATTGTCATGTTTCACTTTTGGGCGGTAATTTAATTAATTTTACAAAATAAATTAAATTATATTAAATTATTAGTCAAAATTTATGTTGTTTGATTCTTAAAAAAGAAATTATTATCACAATTATAAAAGAACAAAGGAAGAGTAGTATAGTAAATAATCTTAACCTCATACTGTAATGAATGGATCTTGAGCCTAACTCAACCTCAAAAGCTAGCTCGTGAGGGGGAGGATTGCTCAAGTCCATATAAGGAGACCAATTACCCATCCTTTTTTTTATGTGGGATACTTAACACTCCCTCGCATGCCTAGGCCTCATTAACTGGAGCGTGGACAATATAATATGGGGGCCCAACATCGGTGAACAAAGATTTGGGGACCAATTATCCATCCTTTTTTCGATGCGGGATACTTAACACTCCTCCGCACATCCAGGCCTCATTAACTAGAGCGTGGACAGTATAATATGGGGGCCTAACATCGGTGAACAAAGATTTGGGGACCAATTACCTATCCTTTTTTCGATATGGGATACTTAACACTCCCCCGCACGCCCAGACCTCATTAACTGGAGCGTGAACAATATAATATGAGGACCCAACATTGATGCACAAAAATTTGGGAGGAGCCTGACTCTGATACCATGTAATGAATGGATCTTGGGCCTAACTCAACCTCAAAAGCTAGCTCATGACGGGAGGATTGCCCAAGTTCATATAAGGAGACCAATTACCCATCCTTTTTTCGATGTGAGATACTTAACACATACTAAGAAGAGTAATTTAAAAGATCATCTAAGGGGTCGTTTGGTGTGAGATATTAAAACATATAGTCCAGGATAAAATAATAGTCCCGAGATAATTTTTTGATGCTATGTTTGGTTGTCAAATTCGGGACAACTTATCTCGAGATTAACAAATAGTACCGAAAAAAGTTATCCCACCTAAGAGGTGGTATAAATAATTCCACCATATTTCAACTTGAGATAAAGTCATAAAATGACAAAATTACCCTCCAAATTCTTTAATTATCACTTTTCATACATATGTGTGTGTGTGTATAACTTTACTATATATAAGAGAGAACGTGAGATTTTGATAGTCCTTACATTAAATTTTTTCGATAATTTAATCCCTAATTTAAATTTTAATTACTGTAACACCCCGTACTTAATTACGTGCATTAGCCATGGTTATATGTGTTGGAGTATATGTATTGATCATAAGTTAGGTATATATGAGTTTAAGTATGAGTATTGATTATTTTGAGATGGTTTCAAGTGTATAGTTTGATTATATGTGTATGGGAATCGACTTTATTTATACCGGAAATTGCTCGTCGAAGTTTCTATACGAAGTTTATCGAGTTAGATTTCCAACGATATAAAGATTTCTGAAAACAGATGAGTATCGGATATAAGCGAGCATGTTCAAAACTTGAAAACGGTGGACACAATGAACAGTAAATGTGCAGAAATTTTCTGCACACAAAAGTACTGCAGCCAAACAGATTTTTGGGTCGACTTTAAACAATCATAACTCCTTGTACAAAATGAACTGTGTGATCTGCTATATATAGATGAGAATCCCCGAGAGTCTTCTTTCTAATGCAATTGGTTTCATCCAAATCCAACATCTGAGTAAGGAGTTATACTCGTTTTACTTTAGCCTCGCAAAACAGATTTTTAGGGTCAACTTCAAATGATCATAATTCCTTGTACAGAACGAACTGGGCGGCCTACTTTATATGAAATGAAAGACCTTTGAATTATATATCCAAAAATACCAATTTCACCCAAATCCGATATCGGAGCAAAGAGTTATGGTTGATTTACTTTAGCCTATCAAAACAGTCCACCATGGACAAATTCGGATTTACTTAAATTTTTAAGGGCAATATGGTCATTTTCCATCACCTCATGGACGAAAATTGGTCATTATATACATATACTTAGCCTCATATCCATCATGTTATCATCCAAATTATTGAAGAATAAGAAACCCTAGTCTAAGTTCAACTCCAATTATCTTGTGATTCAACCGTAGAAAGTCCAAATTGATTCCGTAGTTGTGTTCACCGTCTCGAGGGCTTCGAGAAGCACCCCTTATTTGTGCCAACAGGACTTCGAAATCAAAAGGGCCATTTTATGGTAAGGATGTAAATTATGTTGGTGTTATTTATATGGATATGTATATATATATATATGCATGTGAGCATAAGAAGTATGTTATTTGATTGTTGTTGAAAGATGATTGGGAAATGATGTTGGATTATGTTGAATTGTGAAGTGATTTGGTGTGATGATGTGGTATTGATGATTATATATATATATATACACATAAACCTATTGTTCAAGTTGGTTTTTGGAATGTTTTGCAAATATTGGTTGTATGGAATTATGGAAGAGAATTGTGGTGTTGGGTTGCTAATACTAGATGCCAAACATTTCATTGTAGATAAGTGATTTGTAAAGGCGGGAAGTTGTGTTGAATTGGTATCCGAATCTACAACGAGGTATGTAAAGCATACTCTAACGATGTTCTTTGGCATGAAAACACCAATGTTCCATCAAGTAAGATTCTGAGGTTGTCCAAAAACATGTATTGTTCTACATTACCAACGAAGTTGTTTCCATTCTATAAAGTGTCAAAATGTTTCATTGATATACCAAAAGGCTCCTATTTCATTGTTGTGATATTGATAATTCTGAAACACATTGTTGATGTACCAATGAGTCTTTATTACGTCGTTATTGTATAGAAGGTCTATTACTTGGTTCTTATTGATGTATCGTTGTTTAAAAGTATCAAAAATATGGTGGCGACCAAAATAATAATCTCAAAGATTAATTGAACTAAGTGATGGAAGTTCTCTCTTATCGGGTGGTATCCCAGGGGCATTAGCCTAGCATGGGTCGATCCCTATTTACGTGTTTATGGGTGGTATCCCAGGGGCATAAGCCTAGCATGGGTCGACCCCAGTTGATATGTACTGGAGGCAGCCTAATGGTCACAGTACAGTACAGTAATGATTACAAAGATGTTAAGAACGAAGGTAAAGTGATTGAATAAATTCAATGTACAGGTTGTCACAAGTTCTAGTAAGTGTGGTCCACTCCTATTACGATTTATTCACTTGTTTCGGATTTCTATTGAGCTCCTATATCATATGTGATTATCTACAGCTTTACATACTCAGTACATATTTCGTACTGACGTCCCCCGCGGGGACCTGCATTTCATGCTACAGGCACAGGTACCTCAGCTCATTCATAGCATAGATAGGAGCCAGGTCATACAACTATTGTTGGTGAGCTCCAGTTTGCTTCGGAGTTTTCCGAGTCGGTTCCTTATGTTTTGTTATTGTACAGGAGTCATGTGTGGGCGGGGGTTTGTCCCGACCCTAGTTATGTCATGTATATCCTAGAGGCTTTGTAGACATAAGGAAGGGTAAAGTCATGGAAGTTTATATAGTGATGTTATATCTGTATATGTGGTGGCCCCGACGGCCAAGTATTATATATATATATATTTGTACGTGTTGTGCTGATACAGGTAATTAGATCCTTCTATATGCAACGAAGTGCTGTCCAAATTTTTGGTGACATATAAGGGAAAGTACAGGTATTTGAACGGGTTCTCCCGGGCCTTCTCGGCTTTGGGTGCCAGTCCGGCCCAATGGGATTTTGGGGCGTGACAAAAGTGGTATCAGAGAGGTTCATCCTAGTGAGTCTACAAAGCCATGTCTACGTAGAGTCTTGTTTATCGGTGTGTTGTGCACCACATCTATAAACAGGAGGCTATGGACATTTAGGAATTGTTTCTTTTCTTCATGTCTTATATCGTGCGATAGAGCTTATATTGTATATGAAGTCATAGTTGACCACTGAATCAGTTTGTTTCTCTTATTATAGTAATGATGCCGGTTACCAGAAGCAAGAATACCGGTAAGCAAGTAGATGTGGCTGCCGGAGAGGGGACTAGTAAGTCACCCACTATACCAGCTAATCAAAGTGAGGCTCCAGCTGAGCATGCATCAGAAACTTCCCCCAGTCCGGAATAAATAAGGGGGAGGAGAACTATATCCCCAGAGCCACCTATTAATGTTGTTGATCAAGATCTTAGAAATGCAGGGCAACTTTTGACTCGTATAGTTGCTAGGCAAGCTCAAGGGCGAGCCATTCCTACTGCAGGTCCTAGTGGTATAGATAGGGCGGCTAGTCTTCGAACACAGGATTTTCTTAAGATGGATCCGCCTACTTTTACCGGATCCGATCTTAACGAAGATCCGTAGGACTTTATTGATCAGATCCAAAGGGCCCTAGAGGTGATGCATGTATCGGGCAGAGAGACAGTGGAGTTAGCCGCATATAGATTCAAAGGTGAGGCTATCTATTGGTATGAAGACTGGAAACGGTCAAGGGGCATTGATGCACCCCTAGCTACTTGGAAAGAGTTCAAAGAGGCATTTATTGATCATTATCTTCCATATGAGACTCGTCAGGCCCGTGCGGATCAGTTCTTAAATCTTCGACAGGGTAATACAAGTGTGAAGGAGTATAGTCTTCGATTTAATTCTTTGTCCAGATATGCTCCTAATGTTATAGCTACTATGGATGACAGAGTTCATCGGTATGTGGATGGATTGGATCCGTATTTGGTTAGGTATTGTACTATTGCCGCTTTGAACAAAGATATGGACATAGCGAGGATCCAAGCTTTTGCACAGAAAATGGAAGATCAGAGGCAGAGGAGAAGAACACAGGAATCAGAAAGAGGATATTCCAAGAGGGCCAGATCTACAGGGCAGTTCATGGCATCTCAAGGAGGGTTCAGACCATAGTTTTCTGCTAGACCACCTAGGCCATTATCTTCTTATTTTGCAGCTAGTGCCCCACCACAGTTCCAAGGGTCCAGAGGAAATCAATTTGGGCATAGAAGTGAGAGTCAGAGTTCACGGATAGTGGGGTACCAAGGGCAAGGGAATATGAGCCAATCGAGACCTCCTCGAGAGCCATGCAATAAATGTGAAAGGTATCATTTGGGCGCATGTCGGCTGGGGACCAATGTTTGCTTTTGGTGCGGTATGTCGGGGCATATGATGAGGGAATGCCCACAAAGGGACATAGGGGGTATGTCACGACCTACGGTGTCATTTGTTGTATCATCATCATCGATGCCTTATTCAGGAAGGGGTGCACAACCAATGGGTCGTGTTAGAGGTGATAGAGGATCCACGGGTTCTAGCGGGGCTCAAAATCGTACGTATGCTCTAGCGGATCGACAAAATTTAGAGGCTTCCCCAGATGTGGTTACGGGTACGTTGTCTATCTTTTCATTCGATTAATATGCCTTAATTGATCCCGGTTCCACATTATCTTATGTTACTTCATTGGTTGCTGGAAAGTTCAAAAGAATACCCGAACTATTAGTTAAGCCATTTGAAGTATCCACACCGGTTGGGGAATCTATTATAGCTAGAAGGGTTTATCAAAACTGCATAGTAACTGTTTGTGGTCGTGATACGATGGCTGATCTTGTAGAGTTAGAAATGGTAGATTTTGATGTTATAATGGGTATGGACTGGTTGGCGTCTTGTTATGCCACAATTGATTACTGCACGAAAAAGGTATATTTCCATTTTCCAAATGAATCAGTCCTTGAATGGAAAGGTGAAATTAGCGCGCCAAGAGGTAGATTTATTTCTTATTTTAAGGCAAGAAGAATGATTTCCAAGGGATACATATATCATTTAGTTAGAGTAAGGGATACAGAAGCAGATCCACCAACTCTTCACGTTGTTCCGGTGGTAAATGAATTTCCTGATGTATTTCCTGAAGATCTTCCAGGTTTGCCTCCTGAACGAGAAGTAGAGTTTGGTATTGATGTTATACCATGCACCCAACCAATCTCCATTCTGCCGTATAGAATGGCCCCAGCAGAATTACGAAAATTGAAAGAGCAATTGAAAGATTTGCTAGAAAAGGGATTCATAAGGCCTAGTATGTCCCCCTGGGGGGCACCAGTGTTATTTGTGCGCAAAAAGGATGGCTCGCTGAGGATGTGTATTGATTATCGACAATTGAATAAGGTGACTATTAAGAATAAATATCCTCTCCCAAGAATTGATGATTTATTTGATCAGTTACAGGGCGCCAAGTGTTTTTCTAAGATTGATTTGAGGTCAGGTTACCACCAAGTGAGGGTCAAAGAGAAGGATATACCCAAGACAGCTTTCCGAACACGGTATGGTCATTATGAGTTTCTAGTTATGTCATTTGGGCTAACAAATGCACCTGCAGCTTTTATGGATTTGATGAATAGGGTGTTTAAGCCATTCCTGGATGTATTTGTGATAGTTTTTATAGATGATATTCTAGTTTATTCTAGATCAGAAGAGGACCATGCCAATCACTTACGACAGGAATTGCAGACTCTTCGTGATTGTAAGCTTTATGCAAAGTTCTCTAAATGTGAGTTTTGGTTAAAGTCGGTGGCATTTTTGGGTCATATTGTATCTAGTGAAGGGATAAAGGTTGATGCTCAAAAGATAGAAGCTGTGAAGAACTAGCCAAGGCCCACAACGCCTACGGAGATTCGTAGTTTTCTCGGGTTGGCCGGTTATTATAGAACGTTTGTTAAAGACTTTTCTTCCATTTCAGCACCCTTAACCAAGCTAACGCATAAAACATCCAAGTTTCAATGGAATGATGCGTGTGAGGAGAGTTTCCAAGAATTGAAGAATAAGTTGACTTCTACACCTGTGTTGGTACTTCCAGAAGGTACAGAAGGGTATACAGTGTATTGTGATTCTTCGAGAATTGGTTTAGGATGTGTATTAATGCAGCATGGTAAGGTGATAGCATATGCCTCAAGGCAATTGAGGCAACATAGAAAAATTACCCCACACATGATCTTGAGCTGGCAGCGGTTATCTTTGCTTTAAAAATATGGCGCCACTATTTATATGGGGTTCATGTTGATATATATACTGATCACAAGAGCTTACAATATATTTTCAGTCAGAAGGATCTAAATCTGAGGCAGCGAAGGTGGATGGAACTATTAAAAGATTATGATGTTGATATTTTGTATCACCCAGGGAAAGCGAATATAGTAGCTGATGCGTTGAGTCGTAAGGCTATGATGGCACCTATAGAAAGGCAAGGGATGATTAAAGATCTTCATCAATTAGCTAGTCTAGGAGTTCGTCTTCTCGAAACTCCGAACGAGGATCTTATTGTGCATAATGTCGTGGAATCCTCATTAGTAGCTGAGGTGAAAGAGAAGCAAGATGCAGATCCTATTATTACAGCTTAAGGAGAACGTTCAGAGTGGTGCGACCAAGGAATTTGAGCTTACGCGAGAAGGAGTACTTCAGTGCCAAAACCGATTGTGTGTGCCGGATGTAGACGGGCTAAGAAAGAAGATTATGATAGAGGCAAATTTTTCAAGGTATTCCATTCATCCAGGATCAACCAAAATGTATCAAGATTTGAAAGATATGTATTGGTGGAATGACATGAAAAGGAACATCACAGAATTTGTAGCTGAATGTCCAAATTGCCAACGAGTTAAAGTGGAACATCAAAAGCCCGGAGGCTATATGCAATGCATAGATCTTCCAATTTGGAAGTGGGACATGATCAACATGAATTTTGTTACAGGTTTGCCTCGTACAGCTCAGAAATTTGATTCTATATGGGTGATTGTGGATAGGCTTACTAAATCCGCACATTTCTTACCCGTTAAGACCACTTACACAGTTGAAGAATATTCGAAGCTGTATGTTAAAGAAATAGTCCGATTACATGGGGTGCCAACTTCTATTATATCGGATCGGGGAACTCAATTTACCGCAAACTTTTGGAAGTATTTCCAACGGAGTTTGGGAACACAAGTGAATCTGAGTACAACTTTTCACCCTCAGACGGATGGACAAGCAGAGCGCACCATTCAAACACTTGAAGATATGCTACGAGCATGTGTTATAGATTTTAAAGGCAGCTGGGATGATCATTTACCTCTTATTGAGTTTGCCTACAATAATAGCTATCATTCAAGTATCAAAATGGCACCATATGAAACTTTATATGGGAGGAAGTGTAGATCACCAATAGGATGGTTCGAAGCGGGTGAAACTCTTATGTTCGGACCGGATCTTGTGTATCAAGCCATAGAAAAAGTCAAGGTGATTCAGCAATGGTTGAAAACAGCCCAAAGTCGACACAAGTCGTATGCGGATAGTAGAAGAAGAGGGCTAGAGTTTTCGTTAGGCGATTGGGTATTTTTGAAGGTATTGCCAATGAAAGGGGTGATGAGATTTGGCAAGAAAGGAAAGTTGAGTCCACGATATATAGGCCCGTATAATATTATTTGAAGATGTGGGAAAATTGCTTATGAATTAGAGCTACCCCAGGAACTCTCATCAGTGCATCCAGTATTTCATGTATCGATGCTTCGAAAGTGCATCGGAGATCCGTCCATTATTACTTCTATTGAAGATGTGCAAGTAACAGAAGATCTTACCTATGAGGAGATGCCTATTGCTATATTAGATCGTCAAGTTAAGAAGATGAGAAACAAAGAAGTAGCATCGGTGAAAGTACTTTGGAGAAATCAACAAAGGGAAGAGATTACATGGGAGGCGGAGGAAGCAATGAAATCAAAATACCCTTATTTGTTCAAAGGTGAAAAAGAAGTGCAAGAAGTGGAACTGGGACGCTAACAAGTAAGTTTTTACATATGCATGATATCTATATGATGACGTGAATATCAATTATGAATTCGAACTTGTTTCGGCTAAATAACTATATTCACATTCGAGGACGAATGTCCTTAAGGGGGGAAGGATGTAACACCCCGTACTTAATTACATGCATTAGCCATGGTTATATGTGTTGGAGTATATGTATTGATCATAAGTTAGGTATATATGAGTTTAAGTATGAATATTGATTATTTTGAGATGGTTTCAAGTGTATAGTTTGATTATATGTGTATGGGAATCGACTTTATTTATACCGGAAATTGCTCGTCGAAGTTTCTATGCGAATTTTATCGAGTTAGCTTTCCAATGATATAAAGATTTATGAAAACAGATGAGTATCGGATATAAGCGAGCATGTTCGAAACTTGAAAACGGTGGATGCAATGAACAGTAAATGTGCAGGAATTTTCTGCACACAAAAGTACTGCAGCCAAACAGATTTTTGGGTCGACTTTAAACAATCATAACTCCTTGTACAAAATGAACTGTGTGAGATGCTATATATATATGAGAATCCCCGAGAGTCTTCTTTCTAATGCAATTGGTTTCATCCAAATCCAACATCTGAGTAAAGAGTTATACTCGTTTTACTTCAGCCTCTCAAAACAAATTTTTAGGGTCAACTTCAAACGATCATAATTCCTTGTACAGGACGAACTGGGTGACCTACTTTATATGAAATGAAATACCTTTGAATTATATATCCAACGATACCAATTTCACCCAAATACGATATCGGATCAAAGAGTTATGGTCGATTTACTTTAGCCTATCAAAACAGTCCACCATGGACAGATTCGGATATACTTAAATTTTTAAGGGCAATATGGTCATTTTCCATCACCTCATGGACGAAAAATTGGTCATTATATACATATACTTAGCCTCATATACATCATGTTATCATCCAAATTATTGAAGAATAAGAAACCCTAGTCTAAGTTCAACTCCAATTATCTTGTGATTCAACCGTAGAAAGTCCAAATTGATTCCGTAGTTGTGTTCACCGTCTCGAGGGCTTCGAGAAGCACCCCTTATTTGTGCCAACAGGACTTCGAAATCAAAAGGGCCATTTTATGGTAAGGATGTAAATTATGTTGGTGTTATTTATATGGATATGTATATATATATATGCATGTGAGCATAAGAAGTATGTTATTTGATTGTTGTTGAAAGATGATTGGGAAATGATGTTGGATTATGTTGAATTGTGAAGTGATTTGGTGTGATGATGTGGTATTGATGATTATATAAATATATACACATAAACCTATTGTTCAAGTTGGTTTTTGGAATGTTTTGCAAATATTGGTTGTATGGAATTATGGAAGAGAATTGTGGTGTTGGGTTGCTAATACTAGATGCCAAACATTTCATTGTAGATAAGTGATTTGTAAAGGAGGGAAGTTGTGTTGAATTGGTATCCGAATCTACAACGAGGTATGTAAAGCATACTTTAACGATGTTCTTTGGCATGAAAACACCAATGTTCCATCAAGTAAGATTTCGAGGTTGTCCCAAAACATGTATTGTTCTACATTACCAACGAAGTTGTTTCCATTCTATAAAGTGTCAAAATGTTTCATTGATATACCAAAAGGCTCCTATTTCATTGTTGTGATATTGATGATTCTGAAACACATTGTTGATGTACCAATGAGTCTTTATTACGTCGTTATTGTATAGAAGGTCTATTACTTGGTTCTTATTGATGTATCGTTGTTTCAAAGTATCAAAAATATGGTGGCGACCGAAATAACAATCTCAAAGATTAATTGAACTAAGTGATAGAAGTTCTCTCTTATCGGGTGGTATCCCAGGGGCATAAGCCTAGCATGGGTCGATCCCTATTTACGTGTTTATGGGTGGTATCCCAGGGGCATAAGCCTAGCATGGGTCGACCCCAGTTGATATGTACTGGAGGCAGCCTAATGGTCACAGTACAGTACAGTAATGATTACAAAGATGTTAAGAACAAAGGTAAAGTGATTGAATAAATTCAATGTACATGTTGTCACAAGTTCTAGTAAGTGTGGTCCACTCCTATTACGATTTATTCACTTGTTTCGGATTTCTATTGAGCTCCTATATCATATGTGATTATCTACAGCTTTACATACTCAGTACATATTTCGTACTGACGTCCCCCACGGGGACCTGCATTTCATGCTACAGGCACAGGTACCTCAGCTCATTCACAGCATAGATAAGAGCCAGGTCATACAGCTATTGTTGGTGAGCTCCAGTTTGCTTCGGAGTTTTCCGAGTCGGTTCCTTATGTTTTGTTATTGTACAAGAGTCATGTGTGGGCGGGGGTTTGTCCCGACCCTAGTTATGTCATGTATATCCTAGAGGCTTTGTAGACATAATGAAGGGTAAAGTCATGGAAGTTTATATAGTGATGTTATATCTGTATATGTGGTGGCCCCGACGGCCAAGTATTATATATATATATATATTTGTGCGTGTTGTGCTGATACAGGTAATTAGATCCTTCTATATGCAACGAAGTGCTGTCCAAATTTTTGGTGACATGTAAGGGAAAATACAGGTATTTGAACGGGTTCTCCCGGGCCTTCTCGACTTCGGGTGCCAGTCCGGCCCGATGGAATTTTGGGGCGTGACAATTACTCTACAAATTTTCGTTCATTTTGGTAAATTTGAACAATTATGTGGACTTAACTATTTATACAATCAAATTCAAAATTGATCCAAGGGTTTATTGTCTTTGTATTTTGTAATTATCAATCTTACTTCAAATTTTTATTTTTTCTAACAAATTTATCATGAACAAGTAATTAAAGTATCTTGACATTTCCTTTCTAACTTAGTACATGCTTAATTATTAAATATTTATTATATATAGTTAAACATGTTCAAAAATTTAATTTTTTTAAAAAATATAATTCAACTTTTCAAATACTAATGATACTAAATAATGTAAGATGAGAGTAATTCTTTTTCACATTTTTTGATGATGAGTTATTTAAAATAAAATAAAAATTATCAACATTTTATATAATTTAGGACAAAATAAGTAATTTAACATGAAATATTAAGCTAAATAAGACGAAGGGTATTTTTGTAAGCAAATTATCTATTCTTAGAAAGGATGTAATGCCTATCATTTTTAGTACCACAAACCAAACAATCACAAAAAAATAATGCCAGGATAACTTATCCTAGAACAACTAATCCCAGTATAACTAATCCCAGCATAACTTGCTTCCCAACCAAACGACCCCTAAATGTCTACACTATACTGCATGCTTTAATTAACTTTCAACTTCAATTTGTGTGTCTTATTTATACCTCGACGAATTCATACCCATCTTACGTTGCACAATCTTCACCAACGATCTTCACCATGATGTGAAATACCTTTATTACAAAACGAAGGAAAACATTATTTCGAACGTACAAAAAGCGAATGAAAAAATACACGTTGTGAATGTATGACTTTATAAAAGGAAGGGTCGTCTCATTGTGTTGAAGGAAAGGAGAATGCAATCACTTAATAGAAGGTCGAAACAGTCATTTTATATTAGTTAAAGTAGTTAAATTAGTTAAGTGTCAAAGTCCATTAGTCAGTTAGGAAGTTGATTAAAGGTAGTTAATTACTAATTATATAAACTACTAATCACTGTACAAAATTCACTTCTTCTCGATTTTTCACTCAATAAAACTTTCTTCTTCCTCATATCATTACCTTGAATCAGGGTTCTTCTCCTTAAATAAGTCAGTTTACTTCATGGTATCAGAGCCTCGGGACTAGTAATCTCAGTCTACTAAATTTTCTTTCTTGATTCACAACTTTTGCATAAATTTCTTTCCGTTGATGGCAAGTGATTCGGTCTTAAGCTTGTCAAGAATCAGAAATGGCGATTAATGGCAATTCAGAACCCAATTCAACTGCACATTCCCTAATTTCTTTTAATGACATCGACTACAATCATCTTCTGTTTCTCAATGCGTCAGATTTGAGTGGTATACAAAATATATCTTTTCAATTAACTGGGGCTGAGAATTACTCTCTATGATTTCGATCTATGAGAATTGCACAATTAGGTCGTAACGAATTAGAAATGGTTGATGGTTTTGGTACAAAAGATAAGTTTTCTCGGTTGGAAAGTCACTGGAAATGAGTGAATGTCATTGTTCTTTATTGAGTTATGAATTCTCTTGGCAAAGGGCTTCTTGGAGGTATCATGTATTCCTCAAGTGCTCAAGAAGTTAGGATAATTTGTTTGAATGTTTTAGTAAGATAGATAACTCAAGAACCTTCGATTTACATAATGATATTGCCACTCGTACTCAAGGCACTGATTCTGTCTCTGTGTGTTTCCCTAAATTGAAGGGGTTATGGAAAAAAATTAAGGCCTTAGTTCCAACTCCTTTTAATTGTGACAAATCAAAAGAGTTTATATTACATCTTTAGAAATTAAGACTTTTTCAATTTCTTATGGGCTTGAATGACTCGTACTTGCAAGCAAGAAGTCAAATTCTGCTTATGTGCCCAATGCCTTCTGTTAATCAGACATGCTCAATGATTATGAGTGATGAGAGTAAAAAATTTGTAGTGGCTACTGCTGGGATCTTAGGAGCGAATCTTATAGTTGTTCAGGCTCATTTGACACAACTTTATACTCAAGAAATGCTCTAAGTTATATGCCTAAAAGAAATCATAACTTGTTTTGAGATTTTTCAAAATCAAAGGACATACTAGGAAAAATTGCTATAAGGTTATAGATTATCATCAAGATTTCAACTTCAAAAGAAGGAGGGAAATAACTTTACATATAATGTGATGTCTGATCCGATATCTGATCCAATGGGAGATTTGTTATCTGAGTCTACAAGGAATGGTTTACGAGGTTATCATCACAACAATATGTGCTACTACAACAATCTAGGCTCTACTAGTGGTGTTTAAATTCAAGATAATTCAAAGAATCCTCAGCCTAGTCACTTGAAGAATAATGATAGTTGCACTCTCACTAAGGATCAATACAATCAATTTCTGCAATTTCTCAGTAGAATCTATTTCTCCTTTTTCTGCTAACATAGTTACATACTCAACCAATCAGACGTGTAGTGCATTCGATATAAATATTGCTCTTATTGTTCAGTCACTTAATATAAATTGGATAGTGGATATAGGTGCTACCAATCACATGATAGTAGACCTACATATACTTGACCATCACACTGTGTCAAAACCTGATAAATCAAGGAAAGTTTATCTCCCTAATGGAGATGTAGCCTTGGTTATACATACATGATCCAACACCTTGCCAAGTGGCAACATTATTACTAATGTTCTACATATTTCATAATTTAAATTCAATTTATTATCTGTCTTAAGGCTAACTAAGGAGCTTAAGTATTATGATACTTTCTTTCCTGATTACTTTATCTTACAGGATCTATTGAGTAGGAAGGTGAAGATGATTGCCCAAGAGGTAGATGGACTAAACATTTTAAACGGAAACTCAAGTAGCAGAGATGTTTAATTAGTAGCAAGAATTTCTGATAATATTCTTTCTTCAAATTCTAATTTAAATGTAGAAGTGTGTCATAAAAGATTTGGGCATGTTTTCATTACTGTCTTAAAGAAGCTTTTGCCTATAAATCCGACTACTATTACTGAGACTGGTAGTAAATGCCAGCTATGTCCTTGTGCTAAGCAAATAAGATTGCTCTTTCCTTTAAGTACTTCTACTAGTTTGCATAAATTTGAATTGTTACACATAAAGTTATACGGTCCATACAAGACTCCTATATATGATGAGAATAAGTACTTCCTAACTATAGTAGATGACTTCACAGGAATGACCTAGATTTTTCTTTTAAAACTCAAAACTGATAGATGTACATTTCTTAAACAATTCCTAACATTAGTCAAAAATCAATTTAACAAGCCTGATAAAATTCTTAGAACTGATAATGCAATGAGTTTGTGAACACTCAGTGTACTGAGCTATCTGTAGCTTTTGGCATTATCCATCAAAAGTCATGTGATCATACACCTCAGTAAAATAGAGTTTCTCAAAGAAAGCACAAACATATCTTGGAGGTAACTAGAGCCTTAAGATTTCAGGCTAGTATACTTATTAAATATTGGGGTCCATGTGTTAAAGCCACTGTGTATCTCATTAACAGGCTACCTAATTCTGCTCTTAATAATAAAACATCATATGGATTATTGCATTATTAGAATCCATCAGTGCATCATCTCAGAGTTATTGATTGTCTATATTTTGCTAAAGTTGTTCAAGAATCGAATGACCTTAAAACAAGAGCTAAAATTGTTGTTCTTATAAGATATGTAGAGATACAAAAGGGTTATATATTGTATGATCTAACTAGTTATGTTTTCTTTATTAACAGAGATGTGATTTTTAGAGAGGACATCTTTCCCTTCAGCCTAAAAATAAAAGAATCCAATCCAATTTTAAACTTCACTGGTTTGAGTGAGCCAATGGACAATATTGAATCTGATCACAAACTCACGAAAACACAAACAACATATGTTGAGCATATGTATCCTCCAATACCAGGTGTGCATGCATTTGATTTTACAGTAGCTCCAGTTGCAGTTTAAATACTTGTGCAGCAATCCTCATCACTTCATTCAAATACAAGAAAGTTAGACAGATAAAAAAATCAACTCTTTGGATGACAGATTTTGTGTCACTAGGAGTACAAGAGACACCACATGCAATGTTAAATTGCTTATATTATCTGAAACTAGATCCACAATATCAAGCCTACTTGTCAAAACTGACATCTACTATTGAGCCTAAAACATACAAAGAAGTTGCTAATGACCCTAGATGGATAGAGACAATGCAGTCAGAAATTGAAGCATTACAAAGCAACCAGACTTAGGATATTGCGTAGTTCCCTAATGTTTCAATAGGTTGTAGGTGGGTGTACAAGGTGAAATACAAGGTAACAGATGCAATAGAAAAATTTAAGGCAAGGTTAATTTTCAAGATTTATAGACAAAAGAAGGGCATTGATTATCAAGAAACTTTTGGCCCTGTGGTAAAGATGAAAACTTTCAAAACTGTTTTACCATTAACTGCTCAAAGGGGTTGGATAGTTCACCAAATGGATGTCTTTAATGCTTTTCTACAAGGTGATTTGAATAATGCAATATACATGAAATTGCTTCAGGAATTCTCAAGTCAGGAGGGAACAAAGTATGTAGACTTGTTAAATCCCTTTATGGGCTAAAGCAGGCTCTAAGACAATGGAAGGCTAAACTGTCTGAAGCATTATTGAAGTTACAATTTAAACAAAGTGAGTATGTTCACTCATTGTTGATCAAGAATACTTTAACAAGTACTGTCCTAGTATTTGTATATGTTGATGACATGCTTGTTACAGAAAATAGTATTCAAATTATAGAAGAAACTAAAAACAAGTTGAAATAGTTTTTCAAAATGAAGGACTTATGTGAATTGAGATATTTCTTAGGGGTTGAATTTGCAAAATCCAATAAGGGAATACTGATGAACCAAAGGAAGTATGCCTTAGAGTTCATTGCTGAAATAGGGCTAAGTACATCTGAACCAGTTGTAACACCTATTGATACAAACTGCAAGTTAACTACTAAATAGTTTGATGACTTTACTAAGCTTTTAGTTGAATAAGAAGTAATAAATAATGATCTAATGGTATATCAAGAGGCATATCAAAGACTGATTGGAAAGTTACTATATCTAATTATGACAAGACAAGATATATCAAGAATCAATCTGGACAAGGTGTTTTACTGTCTAGTAATCAAAAGCATACAGTTACAGTATTTTGTGATGTAGATTGAGAATCATGTTTGGATTCAAGAAAATCGATAACAAGTTATTGTGTTTTTCTGGGAGATTCTTTAGAATCTTGGAAATCCAAGAAACAATCAACTGTTTTTAGGAGTTCAGCAGAAGTTGAATGTAGGAATATGGATAGTATTGTTTCAAAACTTATTTGGTTGCTTAGACTTTTGAAGGAACTCAGTGTTGAAGTCACAAAACTTGTTGATGTCTTTACTGATAGCAAAGTTGCAATATAGCTTGCTGCAAATTCATAACTTGTCAAATGAAATTAGTTATGTCTGATTTTTACATGTATAAATTAAACAAAATTAATAGAAGTCGAATTTTTCAACCAAACCAAATTAATGTGACAATTTCATGAGGCCATTGTGAATTATGTGCAAAGACAATTATGTACTTCTCATTCCTAATTCTATATCGTCTAATTTTCATTGCTTTTCTTTTTGCATCTACTAAATTTACTTACTAGCATTGGTATATAATTTTAGTTTGATACTCAATATAGCCGATCAATTCTATTAAATGAGAGTAGTCGATTTTCAATTTGTTTCAGCACCACAATGAATATAATAGTTTGTAATACACAAATCACCACATGCTAAGGAGAACCAAAAGGGAAAGTATGAAATAGTTAAAAGCGCTACTTCTTCGATCTACGAAGGGTCATATTCGTTTTGGCGCATCATGCAATTACCCGATCCTACACCATAATCGTATAATTATTCTATTTTCCTCGTCACACCCATTGTGCGAACACATATCATAAGATGAAATAGTTTTTATTGCAAGTTTTCAACCATGGTGTGAATATGTATAAACATCACATTGTGGAATATATGTATCAACAATTCAATACATATCGTGTAATTTTTATGGTCACAGTAAGATGTTGGTTGAATTGGGATATCACTCAGAAATTCGTGGCCGTTTGAATTTAGTTGAATCAATCAAAGCAAAATAGTACTTTCTATGTCCCAAATTATATGACTCATTTTGCTTTTTAGTCGGTCTAAAAAAGAACGATATATTTCTATATTTAGTAATATTTTAGCTTTAAAATATCAATTTTACCTTTAATGAAATAATTTATAGTAATATAAATATTTATTACTTATTTTGAATTAAAAGCATTTTAGCTATTCTAAATTTTACCAAATGCCCCGAAAAGCTTAAAAGAGCTCAAAAACGGCTTTAAAGTCCATTCAAATGGGCTCTATGTATTGTGCTAAGAAAATTCCACCTTGTTTTGTGTATTTTTTTTTGCCTATTGTGAGAAAATTCCACCTTTAAACGGCTTTGGAGAAAATTCCACTTTCTCCGTTCAAAATTACTTGTAATTTATTTTTTAAATGAATTTTTTTTTTTGCTTATTACTTTTTACATATCAAGAAACGATTTTTTTTTTATGTTGTACTCTTAATTAATTGTTAGTCTCCAAATTATTTTCTAATACTTATACTAAACATCAATTAATAGAGATAATATGATAAAATTACTATGTCAATCATTATTTTCTTAATGGACTTGTCACGTCAAAAAATGACAATTAATTTTGAGCGGAGCGAGTATCTCAATGAATGCTCTCTAATTAACAATAATATAAATGTATCTCATAAAATACAAGTGCATGCAGTAAAATATAAGTATATTTCAGCAATATATAAATGATTTTTGGTGATTATTGGGATGATTTAAGTGCATCTATAAAGCACATATATCATACCACACATGTATGTAAAGTGTAAGTTGTATGTGACACACTATGATTGTGACAACTATAAAATGTACGTAAATTGATTTGTATTCACATGATTTCAGTTAGCCAGAGATAATGTATTCGCAAATATAATACTCCACCAACTATATTTTGGAACAAATCAGTGCTACATTTTGTTGATACACAAACTACCACACTATATTTTATAGGAGCAAAACTATCATCATATGAAAATTTCTCATCTTACTATTTGGTTTTAGTTGAGGACCTTGAAATTTTCTTGGTATTGCAAGAATTGGAACCATTTTTTTTTGTGATTTTGTGGAAAATCTAAGGGCAAAATTCAGAAATAGCATACTTATCCCCTTAATTATGAGCTTCATAGCAATAATTTCATAATTACATAGTATAACAAGTTGTATTTTGTATTTTTGTAAACTGTTGCTACAAAAATACAAATACATATGATTTTTACTGCCCTTATGATCGATATGTATTTTGTATTTTTGCAAACTGTTGCTACAAAAATACAAATACATCCAAATACATATGCTACAAAATGTAATTTGATAAAAGCGTTGCTATTTTTTGTAATTTAATACTTAAGTATACTACTTTATGTATTTTTTCCAAAATCTCTAATCAATTGAAATATGGGCCTTATTAAAGACTGATCTTGATGGGAGACATAGTGCAAAAGTACCATTGAATGTTACCAAGATTGTTGACATTCGAACCCACAAACAATAGAGATTATTTATTTGGTGAATTTTACTAATAGTGGAGGGTATGTTTTGGTCATAGTGGAGGATGTGGTGGTGGAAAAGAAAAGAAATGAAAAAAATATTAAAAACAAGAGGTCTCACGAAAGTATACTTATCTATAAATAAGAATGCTATATAATTAGTATTGCGAGGAGATAATTACATGTTAGAAGAAAAAAAATATCTAAGAATAAATTTAAATTCTATGCAATGTCAGTGTCAAAAGAATTTCACTATTAGGTACTTTTGAAGGTAAATATAGAAACAAAAGATGTCATTTTTGAGGATAAACTTCTATCTAATGATACTGTTAGGACCGCGTGCAACCACACCCAAACTCCACACTAGTATGATATTGTCCGCTTTGGGCCAAGCCTTCACGGATTTGTTTTTGGGCACCTTCCAAAAGACCTCATATTAGTGGAGTTGGGTGACACCTTAAATAATGAACATTCTTCCTCTATTTTCCCGATATGGAATTGATTTGCATCCCAACAGATACATATATCATTGATACGAATATGAGGTGACGGAAACCATTCTACACCTTCCCAAGGATTTTTGGAAATTGTAGCAACTACTCATAACACCACTCTCCCAAGAAGAGAATCATAGGCTATATGCTCCTCGAAAGCATTCCCTGATCATAGGCCCAACATGTGATTGCCTGATCTTACACCATAATCGTATGATTAGTCTATTCTTCTCGTCACACTTATTGTGCGAGCACATATCATAACGTGAAATAGTTTTATTGCAACTTTTCGACCATAGTATAAATATGTATAAACAATACTAGGTGCAGATGACTCCAATCTAGCCAAAAACACTTTGTGGAATATTTGTATCAACAGTTTTAGTGGTCACAATAAGATCCTTAATTGAATTGGGACACCACTTCGAAATTCGTGGCCATTTGAATTTAGTTGAATTAATCGAAGCAAAATAGGGTGGTTCTCAAATTATATGACTCATTTTTCTTTTTAGCCACTCCTAAAAAGAATTATATAATTCAACATTTAGTAATATTTTGACTTTAAAATATTTATTTTATCCTTCATGAGATGATTTATAGTCATATATATATATATAATTTATTTAGATTAAAAGCATTTAATTATTCTAAATATTACCAAATACACCAAAAAGCTTAAAAGAGCTCAAAAAAAGCATTTAAGCCCATCCAAATGGGCTTTATGTATTGTGCTTAGAAAATTCCACCTTGCTTTGTGTATTTTTCTGCCTATTGCGAAGCACTTAATTATTTGTCACTTTATTTTCTAAATGAATTTTTATTTTTACATGTTACTTTTCATATATCAAGATTTTTTTTTTATATATTTTATCCTTAATTAATTACTATGCTTCAAATTATTTTTCAATACTTTTTAAGGTGACTATATTTTTTCCTTTAGATGTGCCTACAGCTGTAATTGAAGTTTCGTTAGTAATTTGAGTTTTAAGGTGTTTCTCATCGTCACCTTCTAGGTCTAGTTTTTTAATGTGTTCTTCCTGCTTATTTTTTATAGTGCTCGACTTGCACTTTTACATTTGTAACTTTAGTAGTTAGTGTAATAACTCGTGATTGTAATAACTCCATTTGTTTAAACATTTGGAGCAATAAATCAGTCTAGATATCTTTGGCATCAGCCTCTTTCATTGGTAAATCAGTTTGAGTAGCTTTGTCTTGATAAGTAATCTGCAATGATATTTTTGTTAGTATTGATTACTTCAATTGTAAATGTAAAATTCAGTATATTTAATACTAGTCTCCGAATTTCCTTTGTCGTAACTGAGTTTTGTATTTTTCTTGTTAGCCACCATCGTACCTGTGTATTATCTGTTCTAACAATAAACTTGTTATATACGATATATGGTTCAAATGCTATTAAACATTTATATAAAGAACATAATTCTTTTCTATTTATTTCCCATTTTATTTCTGTTTCGTTAAACGTTCCTGAATAATATCTACAATGATGTTCTAATTTTTCTTCTTCATACCTATATTTGAGTACTCCTCCATAACTATATTTACTTGCATATGCTTCTACTATATATGTAAATTTTTTATTTTCATCTGGAAATTGTAATTTTGGTAATTCTTTACAAAGTAATTTTATTTTCTGTACTTGTTTTTTGTCTTCTTCATTATATCTATATTCTACATCCTTTTTAAATTTTTTCTGTAATGGTTTTAAGTTTTCTGCTAATTTTGAAATATATTCTCTTACTTGGTTTACTAATCCTAAAAATGATTGTAATTTTTTTTTTGTATCTAATTCTTCTTCTGAATTTATTTTTTTGGACTCTATGTTGTTGCATTTTGACTCCACTTTTATCTATTTGTATTCCTAAAAATTCTATCTGATTTTTCATAATTTCTGCTTTCTTCTCACTTAAACTTATTCCTGATTTTTCTATTATATCTGTAAATTGTTCTAATAATTTTAAATGTTCTTCTTTAGTTTTTGTATATAATAGTACATCATCTATGTATACTATACAATTAGGTAATTATTTGAAATAACTATCCATAAAATGTTGATATCTACCTGATGTATTTTTATATCCAAACGGTAGTACATTCCATTCATAAAATCCTTGTGGTACCGTAAATGCAGTTAATTCCTTAGATTCTTCTTCAAACTTTAAATGGTAAAATCCTG
This sequence comes from Capsicum pubescens, assembly GCA_030864215.1. Lineage (NCBI taxonomy): Eukaryota > Viridiplantae > Streptophyta > Magnoliopsida > Solanales > Solanaceae > Capsicum > Capsicum pubescens. Next base: position 283,922,481 of record CM061544.1, on the reverse strand, counting down.
ATTTACAATCAAATTTACTAAAATAATTATATCCTTGTATTTGTCTTATTTTTAATATCTTGTTTGGTATTGGGTAATTATAAGTCATTGTTTTTGCATTTAAATTTCTATAATCAATAACCATCCTACTTTTTCCTCTTTTTCGTTCACTATGTTTATTTACTATAAATGTTGGGCTATTATGTTTACTATTACTTTTTTGTATATATTGTTTTTCTAATAATTCTTCTATATGCATTTTAAATTCTTTTAAATCATCAAAATTATATGTTAATGGTTTCTGGGTTATTATGCTAATTTTATCTATTAATTCAATTTTTATAGTGATTTTATGTTTTTCCCATCCTTTTAATGGATCTTCACTATATAATTGTTCTAATTTTTTCTTAATTATTTCTATTTTATTTATTGAAAATATAGTTATTTCCTTTTTATTTATTGAAAATACGACCAGTTCTATTGTATCTTCAGTATTTTTTTATATTTTCTAATTTTGTGTAATTTTTTCACTTCCTTCTATCCAATCAGTTTTCTTTCTTATTTTATTAGTAACTCTTTTTGCTCTTACTTTCTGTTTACATGGTGTTGTAAACCACCAATCCGTTCTAGTTATTATATATGGGTATAATTTATCTAAAAACGGCATTCCTAAAAGTATATCTTTTGATGTTAGCTCATAATTATAGATTTCTTCTATTGTTAATATTTTATCCATACTTGTGTTTTTACATTCTTAGCTTTATAAGTAATTAAGCTTCCTTCGTTATTAAATCCTTTAACTATTATTGGTGTTTTTAATTTATCCCATTTACTTTCTGGTAAACAATTATATCTACATAAATTAGCTTCTGCTCCTGCATCTATCATAGACGTATAATATCTACTGTAATATCCTTCTACTACTATCTTCATTAATACATATATTTTCATATCATGTTAAAGCTCTTCTTAAGAATAATTTTTCTCTATTATATATTATAGATAATTGTGTATATTTTATATTGTATGGTTTTACTTGTTCTAGCCATTTAATCCCTAATATTATGTCTGTTTTTTTGCATTTCTTCCTTTATTTCAAATTCTATTTTCATTTTTCTAACTCCTATTGTTATTTTTTTTTTCTGCTATATTTTTGTAACTATAATCATTATTATCAATTATTTTTACGAATTGTACTCTTCATTGAAAAGTCAAATAAAAAAGAAATGATGTTGATTTTTCACATTTTGCAAACGATCTTCTCCATATAACTTCCAAAACAAAAATGGTCTTTTCCATACCTTTATTAAAAGTTATACAAACAAGAATAATTGAGGGTATATAGTATACCGGACGTACGTTAGTTATGAAATGAAATTAAAAATCATTACGCATATATATATTTGCAACGTACAAAAGCAGGGTCAAAGAAAATACCGTCCACAATCCATGTCCAACAACAAACATTATAAACTCAATTATATCTGCTAGTGATTTTGTTTAATAATAGCCTGACACATCATACACACTTTACGAGAATTCTTATGTATAATATCATGACTTTGAAAAGTAGAGAAATTTATTGTATCTTGAAAAGTAAAAGTAAAGTTATAAGGATTTAGAGTCAAGGCTCACACTTCACAGGAATATTAGTCGAAAAATTAGAGTAGCGCAGCGAAAATATGGAATCGACATACCTTCAGTCATTGTTGAGGATTTGAAGTTGACGTCAGCATCAATAACGTTGTTGGCGTCGCTTTTCGATGAGTCTTCTAATCACTCAACCTCACTTTAGATGGTGTGAATTTTGAGAGGATTGTACTTAGGGGCCAGAACCGGACATGGAACAAAATATATAAATGTTCCACCATCAGGAGCAGTTCCTTAGATAAGAGAGTGGCAACAGTTTAAGAGAAATTTGAATTTTATTTTGAATTTAAAATTCAAATTGAGAGGATAGATGGGAGGTTACGGGCCATAAAGAAAATGCCAACATTCTTCCACTTGGTCCGCATACTCTAATCCCATATGTGAAACATAAGACATGAATCATGAAGATAGTTCCTCTAAAACGAGTAGTATCTTTCATGTGTCACAATGTGTTATGCCTCTGATACAAGAGAGACCAAGAAGACACGAAACATACACCAAAACAGTCCACAAGTTTGAATAACCGAGGACCCCTTTGGTGACCACTCTCGGATTCACTACCAACAACAAGAATACAAGATATAATGGTGTATTTGATACCAAAACAACCAACCCAAACTAATGTAACAACAAGAAGAAGATGAACAACACAATAAGATTTCAACAATAGAACGATTACAAGGTTACACAACAAGAACACTACCAATGGTTACAACAAAATAAAGATAGAAAGATAGACAAATGGAGGTATCACAACTAAAAAAAAATGAAAAACCGACCACAAAAAACCGATCACATGTTGTGGTGGCAAAAAACCAACCACACGTGGTCGATTTTTCATAGTATTTTATTATTTATTTTTTTAAAAAAGCGACCACAAGTGGTTGCTTTTTTATTTTAAAAAATCAAAATAATTATTTCAATAATTTTTATATTCATTATTATTTATTTTACAAATAAAAATAAAAAAAATAGTAAAACCGACCACTAGTGGCCGTTTTTTTTTTTAAAAAAATTAATTGAATTTATTTTTAAATTTATTTTTAAAAACACCTACCACAAGTGGTTGGTTTTTAATATTTTTTTTTTAAAAAAAAATATTTTAAAAAATCGACCACTTGTGGTCGGTTTTTGAATTAAAAATAAATAAATTAACTTTTAGTAACCAATAATTATATATAATTAATCAAATATATATATATATATATATATATATATATATTATTTCCATTAAAAATAGTTATATATATATAATGTAATTTATATATAATTTTTTGAAATTACACTGATCACACGTAGTCGATAACCAGTATGATAATAATAAAAATCAATCATTCTTAAATTTTGTGAAAAAAATTATATTAAAAAATATATCAAATAAAATAAATAAATTACGTTAAACATAATATTTATCTTTTACTTATGTTTCAATATATGGAATAAATATTTTTCTTGTATATACGTTAAATGACGTTAAACATGCATAGTCTTTGTATAATGAATATGTGTATATATAACCGATAATTCATCAGAATATAATGAATGTGTTCTATTATAAGGTAATATACTTGTGGATGTGATATATATAGTACGTATTCAAGAGTTCATATATATATATATATATATATATATATATATCATGTAGTGATCGACTGATGAGCGATTTAGTCAAAACCTAGTATATTAAGCTAATCAAATATAATTAATCGATCACTCATCTGAGTATGTATATGAAACACGTCGCATTATATTATTGGATAATATACTTGTGTACATATATATATATATATGTAACGATCGATTGATGAACGATTTAGTCAAAACCTAGTATATTAAGCTAATCAAATATAATTAATCGATCACTCATCTGAGTATGTATATGAAACACGTCGCATTATATTATTGGATAATATACTTGTGTACGTATGTGATATATATAGTACGTATTTAGAACTTGATATAGTCGATAGTGTGTATATGTGTGTGTATGTATAGGTATATATATATATATATATTTTTATAAATAGTATATACATATTAATTATATAGTGAAGGTAAATTAATGACATAAGATAAAAATAACCGATAATTCATCTGATCAATATATGTGAAATACATTATATATTATTATGGGGTATACGTAGTATATTAAAATCATGTATATGATGTTTATAGTACTTATTTGAAAGTTGATAGACAATTGGATATATGTATATATATGTATATCTCATGTAGTGATGTATGCAGTAATCGAAAGCTCGATAACTGAATCTATAAATCAAAATATTTTGAATAATACATTGATATCATACTATTGAGGAAATAGATATACTATTTAGTGTGAATATGTAGATACGTGTATATTGTTGAAGTTGTAATAACGTAAGACAAGTAATCAATAATTTATTTGATTAACATATTGTATTACGAGGTATATATATATATTATCAATGAATTTTATAATTTACGATAATCGTAAATAACAAAATTCATTGATATTATTATGCAATTGAGGAAATATACTACTCGTGTTATTGTTATAAATATTATAGAATTTATTAAAAAATTAATTTATTTAAAATTAATTTTAATTTATTAATTTTACTAATTAAAATAATTTTTAAATTATTTTGTTAAAACCGACCACATGTGGTCGGTTTTCTGAATTTTTTTTAAAAACCAATCACTTGTGGTCGGGTTTTAATAAAATATCCAAAACACCGATCACAAGTGGTCGGTTTTCAACAAAATAATAAAAAAATATTTTAATTATATAACTCCTACCCGACACCACCCCCACATGACCCGACCCGACCTAAACTGGCCTAATTAGTCGACTGCCCTAAACACACACACACAAAAATACCCTAAACACACACAAAATCTTCCTTCAAATCGCATGCTCAGGCAAGCTTAGCTCCGACAACTACTCCTCCGGCGACTGCTCCGGCAAGCTCAGCTCAGGCAAGCTCACCCTAAACACATATTGTATCTTGCGAAATTTGTGCTTTTTGAGGTTGATTTATAGGTGTACTAGTTTATATAATTGTGAAACTTATAATGGTGAAGATTAGGTTAGTTTGAACTAATTTTTTTAAGCTCGTTTGTAGCTCAAATTTTGTTTAGTTATTTGCGGAATTTTTGAGCTATACACATAATTGTTTGAACTAGTTTTGCTTGTTTAGCTTCTTGTTTTAGATATGACTTTTGATTGATTGAAGTTATTGATTGTATAAATCCTCAAAGTTGGAATCTTTAATTGAAGTTTTGTAAGATTCTTGAATGGATTTTATGGTTTAGCTTGTTGTTTTTTATGAGGATTTAGCTTGTTGTCTTTAAAGTGAATGGGTTTTCTTTTATGTTTTAGCACTTTAGCTTGTTGTTTTTGATATGAGTTTTGCTAAATCACTCAAAGTTGAAATATTTTGTCTTAATATTTTTAGGTTCTTGATTTGGTGACCGGTTATCTCTTTTACTTTAATTTAGGCCAAGCAAAGGTAAGTTAATTTCTCTCGATTCACTATTGTTGTTATCTTCTTATTATTGTTCATATTGAAGTCTAGTGAAGCCGTGTGTGGCCTTGTTCGATTCATAGCATTGTTGTTATCTTTTTGTTATTGTTCATATTGAAGTCTAGTGAAGCCATGTATGGCCTTGTTCGATTCAGTAGCTTTGTTGTTGACATCTTGTAGGTCTTGTTGTTGCTTGTTTCTTGAATGTGGTTTTGTTTTGATACTTAGTCACTTGAAAATGGTTAAGTATAGAAACTTTAAAAGGAATTTTTTTGTTTTGAATGTAGTTTGGTAGGTGACTTAGTTGATTGAAAATGGTTAAGTGTGAGGACTTTAAAGGGGATTTTTTCGTTTTGAATGTGGTTTGGTAGGTGACTTAGTTGGTTCAAAACGGTTAAGTGTAAGGACTTTAAAGGGATTTTTTTTTGTTTTGAATGTGGTTTGGTAGGTGACTTAGTTGCTTGAAAATGGTTAAGTCTAGGGACTTTAAAGGGGATTTTGTTTTTTTGAATGTGGTTTTATTTTGATTCTTAGTTGGTTGAAAATGGTAAAGTGTAGGGACTTTAAAGGGGATTTATTTGTTTTGAATGTGGTTTGGTAGGTGACTTAGTTGGTTCAAAACGGTTAAGTGCAGGGACTTTAAAGGGGATTTTTTTGTTTTGAATACGGTTTGGTAGGTGACTTAGTTGGTTCAAAACGGTTAAGCGTAGGGACTTTAAAGGGGATTTTTTTGTTTTGAATGTGGTTTGTTTGGTGACTTAGTCATTGGAATATGGTTAAGTGTAGGAACTTTAAAGGGGATTTTTTTGTTTTGAATGTGGTTTGGTTGGTGATTTAGTTGGTTCAAAACGGTTAAGTGTAGGGACTTTAAAGGGATTTGTTTGTTTTGAATGTGGTTTGTTTGGTGACTTAGTTGGTTGAAAATGGTTAAGTATAGGGACTTTAAAGGGAATTTTTTTGTTTTGAATGTGGTTTGGTAGGTGACTAAGTTGGTTGAAAATGGTTAAGTGTAGGAACTTTAAAGCGGATTTTTTGTTTTGAATGTGGTTTGGTAGGTGACTTAGTTGGTTGAAAATGGTTAAGCGTAGGGACTTTAAAGGGATTTTTTTTTTGTTTTGAATGTGGTTTGGTAGGTGACTTAGTTGGTTGAAAATGGTTAAGTGTAGGAACTTTAAAGCGGATTTTTTGTTTTGAATGTGGTTTGGTAGGTGACTTAGTTGGTTGAAAATGGTTAAGTGTAGGGACTTTAAAGGGGATTTTTTTTGTTTTGAATGTGGTTTGGTAGATGACTTAGTTGGTTCAAAATGGTTAAGTGTAGGGACTTTAAAGCAATTTTTTTTATTTTGAATGTGGTTTGGTAGGTGACTTAGTTGCTTGAATATGGTTAAGTGTAGGATCTTTAAAAGAGATTTTTTTGTTTTGAATGTGGTTATGGTATGTGACTTAGTTGCTTGAAAATGGTTAAGTGTAGGGACTTTAAAGGAGATTTTTTTGTTTTGAATGTGGTTTGTTTGGTGACTTAGTCACTTGAATATGGTTAAGTCTAGGAACTTTAAAGGGTTTTTTTTTTTGTTTTGAATGTGGTTTGGTCGGTGACTTAGTCACTTGAAAACTTTAAGTGTAGAGACTTTAAAGGGGATTTTTTTTGTTTTGAATGTAGTTTTGTAGGTGACTTAGTTGTTTGAAAATGGTTAAGTGTAGGAATTTTAAAGGGGATTTTTTTGTTTTGAATGTGGTTTGGTTGGTGACTTAGTCACTTGAAAATGGTTAAGTGTGGGGACTTTAAAGGTTTTTTTTTAATGTGGTTATGGTTGGTGATAATTAATTTTTTGTGACTTGATCTAATTAGTTGAATCTGATTGATTGCGTAGATGGAACCTAACAAAGAGCCAGGCTCTAAATCTCAGGGTAGCGTTAGCAGTGCCCGAACAAATCCCCTTTGTCAGGCTTGTGGTAAGAACCACAAGGGTATTTGCAGAGCCGGTAGTGATGTCTGTTTTGGTTGTGGCAAGCCAGGCCACAGGATTAGAGAGTGTCCGCAGTCAGGTCTTCCGGGTCAGCAAATTCATTCTGCAACTCAGTCCGGTCGCCCGAACCAGCAGGGTGCCACTTCCTGTGCTACTAGTGAGCAACGCCCAAATAGACTCTATGCTCTTCAGACCCGACAGGATTAGGAATATTCTCCTGATGTCGTTACTGGTATGTTACAAATTTTCCATATTCATGTTTATGCTTTGCTAGACCCAGGTGCATCCTTGTCCTTTGTTACTCCATACATAGAAGGCAATTTCAGAATCAGTCCCGAGATTTTAGCAGAGCCCTTTTCAGTCTCTACCCTAGTGGGCAAAACCATCATAGCCCGATGGGTATACAGGAACTGCCCGATTATGATATTTCAGAAATCCACGTCAGCAGATTTAGTTGAGTTAGAGATGAAGGACTTTGATGTCATTCTCGGCATGGATTAGCTTCATTTCTTCTATGTCACAGTCGACTGCAAAAATAGGATAGTTCAGTTTCAGTTCCCAAATGAGCCCGCCTTAAAGTGGAAGGGTAGTGTTTCAGCATTCAGGGGTCAGCTTGTTTCCTACCTCAGGGAAAGGAAAATGATTTCTAAGGGGTGTGTGTATCATCTCGTGCATGTTAAAGATTCCAGTTCTGAATCTCCTAGTCTTGAATTAGTCCCAGTGGTTAGTGAATATTCAGATGTCTTTCCTGAAGATCTTCCAGGCATTCCTCCCGAAAGGGAAATAGACTTCGACATAGACCTTCTCCCAGATACTCAGCCTATCTCTATCCCGCCATACAGAATGGCACCAGCAGAACTTAAGAAACTGAAAGATCAGTTAAAGGATCTCTTAGATAAGGGATTCATCAGGCCCAGTGTATCCCTATGGGGTGCGCCAGTCTTATTCGTGCTCAAGAAAGATGGTTCTCTCAGGATGTGTATTGATTACCGTCAGCTCAACAAAGTTACGATCAAGAATAGGTATCCACTTCCCAGAATAGATGATTTGTTCGACCAACTTCAGTGTGCCAGTTATTTCTCTAAGATAGACCTCATATCAGGCTATCATCAGCTCAGACTTAGAGAATGTGACATCCCGAAGACAGCTTTCCATACTCGGTATGATCACTTTGAATTTTTAGTCATGTCTTTTGGTCTAACCAATGCCTCTGCAGTTTTCATGGACTTGATGAACCGTGTGTTCAAGCAGTACTTGGACATGTTCGTCATAGTCTTTATAGATGATATTCTGGTCTATTCTTGCACTGAGCGTGATCATTCAGACCATCTCAGAATTGTTCTTCAGACCCTCAGAAATATCAGTTATTCGCCAAGTTCATTAAGTGCGAGTTTTGGCTAAGATCAGTAGCATTCCTTGGCCATATTATTTCCGGTGAGGGGATTAGAGTAGATCCTCAGAAAACCAAAGCGGTAAGAAACTGGCCCAAACCCGTATCTCCAACAGATATCAGAAGTTTCTTGGATTTGGCTGGCTATTACAAATGGTTTGTCGAGGGATTTTCTTTTATTGCATCTCCTATGTCCATATTGACTCAGAAAAAGGTCAAGTTTCAGTGGTTAGATTCATACGAGAAGAGTTTTTAGGAATTGAAGACTCGACTCACTAAAGCTCCAGTTCTATCTCTTCTAGATGGTTCAGATGGGTTCGTAGTATATTGTGATGCATCCAGAGTAGGTTTAGGTTGTGTCCTCATGCAGCATGGTAAGGTCATAGCCTACGCCTCCAGACAATTAAAGCCCCATGAGAAGAATTATCCTACTCATGATCTTGAGTTAGCAGCCGTAGTTTTTTCCTTGAAGATTTGGAGGCATTATCTTTATGGAGTTCATGTAGACGTCTTCACAGATCATAAGAGTCTCCAGTATGTCTTTTCTCAAAAAGATCTCAATCTTCGCCAGAGAAGGTGGTTAGAGCTCTTAAAGGACTATGACATGAGTGTCCTTTATCATCCGAGCAAGGCCAACATTGTGGCCAATGCTCTCAGTAGACTCTCCATGGGCAGTATTTCTCACGTTAAGGATAACAAGAAAAAGATAGCTCAGGAAATCCATCAGCTTGCCAGACTAGGCGTTCGCTTAGTCGACTCTTCAGAGGGTGGTATATGTGTTCAGAGTAGTTCAGAGTCATCTCTAGTTTCCGAGGTGAAAGAAAATCAATACATGGATCCTAGTCTTGTCAAGCTAAAAGAGTCAGTTCAGAATCAGAAAGTTCAGGTTTTCTCCCAAGGGGGAGATGGTGTTCTTCGTTGTCAGGGTCGTTTGTGCATTCTAGGTGTAGATGACTTGAGGCAACAAATTCTTGCAGATGTGGGATGAAGAGTGATGTTGCGCGATACTTCATTCATCCAGGAGCCACTAAGATGTACCGCGATTTACGGGAGATCTATTGGTGGAGTGGGATGAAGAGTGATGTTGCAGAGTTTGTGGCTAAGTGCTCTACATGTCAGCAGGTTAAGATACAACATCAAAAACCTAGTGGTTCCATGCAGGAGTTCACCATTCCTACTTGGAAGTGGAAATAAGTGAATATGGACTTCGTGGCGGGTTTGCCTAGAACTCGTCATCAACATGATTCAGTTTGGGTCATTGTAGATAGAATGACCAAGTCAGCCCATTTCCTTCCAGTTTGTACTTCCTATTCAGCCGAGGATTACGCCAAACTCTACATCAGGGAGTTGGTCAGATTACACGGTGTTCCCTCATCTATTATCTCAAACAGAGGTACCCAGTTCACCTCTCACTTCTGGAAAACATTCCAAAAAGGTCTCGGTACCCAAGTTTATCTCAGTACATCGTTTCATCCTCAGACAGATGGTCAAGCAGAAAGGACCATTCAGACTCTTGAAGATATGCTAAGGGCGTGTGCAATTGATTTCAAGGGAATTTGGGATGACCACTTGGCCTTGATTGAGTTTGCATACAACAATAGCTATCATTCTAGTATTCAGATAAATCCATTCGAGTCTCTCTATGGTAGGAGATATAGATCTCCGATCGGTTGGTTCGAAGTTAGTGAGGCCTCAGTCATAGGTCCTGACTTAGTATTCGATGCTTTAGAGAAAGTTCAGTTGATCAGAGAAAGACTCTGGGCTGCTCAGAGCCGACAGAAGTCTTATGCAGATGTTCGTAGGAAGGATCTCGAGTTCGAGGTCAACGACTATGTCTATCTTAAGATCTCTCCCATGAAGGGAGTGAAGAGGTTCGACAAGAAAGGGAAACTCAGTCCCCGATATGTCGGTCCCTTCAGGATTCTCAATCGCTTTGGCAAGGTAGCTTATGAGATAGAATTTCCTTCAGATCTAGCCTCAGTTCATCCAGTCTTCCATGTCTCTTTGCTCAAGAAGTGCATAAGTGACCCAGCAGTTGTAGTTCCTGTTCAGAGCATTGACATTCAGAACAACCTCTCTTATGAAGAGATTCCAGTCGAAATCTTAGACTATCAGACTCGTCGATTGAGGAACAAAGAAGACCCTCTAGTTAAGGTTCTTTGGCGAAATCAGTCTCATGAGGGAGCTACTTGGGAAATAGAAACAGATATGCGTACCAAGTATCCTCACCTCTTCCCCGCAAATTCAGATTAAGCTCAAGGTAACAGTTCTCCTTAAGCTTATTCAGTTTCATGTTCATGTCCCCAGTTTAAACTTGGTATCTATTACTATTGCATACCTAGTCATGCATTCATGTATCAGTTCAATTATAAGTTCATGCATCAGATATGCATTCTCATCTTGAGAAGCTCAGTTTATCAGATTACTCAGTTACGCATCCATGTACCAGTTATCCATGCGTCAGATATGCATGAGTTCAGTATGTTTAGCATATCATTCATGAGATCATGTTTCAGTCCTTCATGTTTAGTTCATGTTCGGCTTGTCTTATTCTTCCCTCTCAGTTAACTCTCATTCGAGGACGAATGTTCCCAAGAGGGAGATATTGTAATACCCCAAAAAATCCAACTCAATATTATCTCCATGTTTCAAGATCATGCATAGTACATTATGGTTCCTTGTTATTTTCATGATCAAGGTTGATGTGAATTAAGGTCTCAAATATGTCCTAGCTATTATGCGAATCAAAATGTTTCTTACCGATTGAATTCTTGAGAAGGATATTGGTATTGTCAACTTCAAATGATCACATCTCTAATTATACTAAGAATTTTTGATCCCATGACCTAACAAAGGATATATAATTTAATAATCTTTCCGTCGATACCAAATTCGTCTAAAACGGACACCCGGTGAAGAAGTTATGGCTATTTTAAGTTTCTACTGTAAGACGAATGCCATTTCAGTGCATGGCGCATCGCGCCGGAGGCCAAAATGGCAGTCGTCTATTTCCAGAAAGCCTACGCGATAGCCCCTATTTGCGCCAAGATTCCAGGTCGCAATAATTGGCATTTTACCAAGCTCCGCATCACGCCGGGGCCCTAAATCGGGATAAATTTTTGTGTGGTTTTCAGTTTTTGTTTTAAACTCCTCAAGGGCAATATGGTAACTTCCAAAAACCCTATATATACTCTTTAAACACGGGATTGAAGCCCCAAAGAATCCCTTTACATTAATTTTATCAAAATTCACTCAAAAACAGTCAAGAACAAGTCTAGGGTTTCCATTGGGGTTTCAAGCTTCAAGCAAATTCAATCGTAGATTCCACAAATTCTTAATCTAAGGTATGCGTAGTGTTCATCTATGGATCCAATCCATTCATAGAGCTCAAGAACCATATTTTTAAATGTTATTTTGTAAACTTTTTGTGGTGATATAAGCATGTACATGTTGGTGATTGTTGTTTAAGTTTCAAAATGATATCTAAAGATGTTTTCATGAAATATATGTGGTTGTTAGTTGAAAAACATGAACTTTAGGTGGTTTGATGTGATGCAAGTATGAAATCCACCTATGCCTTAAAGAATGCATGCAAGGTGTTTGATAAAATGCCTAGGATGCTAGAAACCTATAATTACATGATTCCATGATATCTAAATGACAAGTCCATATTAGCTATACACTTCCATATGAATTTCCATGCTATTTATGTGTTGTTGTTGTTGTGGCATGAAGCATGTGTGATAATGGAAATATAAATTATATACATGAAATGTATCCATTTTCTCCCTACCATGTTGAGATGTGAATAAATACATGAAGTATACTATCCCCTACTTATAATATTGTGAATTGTGGACTCTAATCTTGTGATCAAGTCATGTCATGTGTGCCAATTTCCTTCTATCGAGTCCTAGGGGTATTCGTACCCGAAAAATATAGCTGTGTTCCTAGAGCCATGTCATGTGCCATGATAAATCTCAGTCAAGCTATACTTTATAGAACTCAGTCAGTCATGTGACTCAGGAAACATCAGAAATCTCATGATCTCAGTTAACTCTCAGATAATAGTACTACTCCGTTAGTCAACGGATGTTAGTTATTCAGTCCATGTACAGCCAGTTGAATTATGTTCAGTCCCTTCAGATGGGAGTAGAAGTTAGCACCGAGTGAACCCAAGGATGGGAACTCACCTGCCAGTTCAGGGTGTGATTCTTAGAAGTCATCCTTGTGTTCCAGAACTACGTAGCCATCGTAGGTTGAGACATCTTAACCTGTCAGATTAAGGTTGATGAGGTGGCTTAACCTGTCAGTTTAGGGTCCCACCGTTCTCACTTTGAGTACCTACCAGATAAGGGCCACTCACAACTGTCCTTACCAGTGGTGCGGTATTGACATCCCTCCAGTCCGGGCAGAGATTGGACCCCAGCTTAGCCGTAATGGTATACATGGGGCATGTCGGTTAAACAACTACCTCCCATAGTTTCAGTATCAGTCTCAGTAAAAGAACTCAGACAGTTCTTCAGATATCAGTATACCAGGACTGTTAGATACAATCAAATTCAGTTATAGCACGGGACTCAGAGAGTTCTACCAGATTCAGGATTGTCAGACACAGTCGCTCATGTTATCAGAACTACAGTTCCAGTCATGTATTAGCGTACAGATTTAGCTACCACATACTCACGATCTCAGTTACTATGTATGTATGTTTGTACTCTTACGTTCATATCAATCAGTCAGTTAGCATTATTCATGCATGTAAACCCTTTGCATTAGCCTACCTCACTCGTATACTCAGTACTCCAGTTGTACTGACGCATTTGCGCTATGGTGCTTTCTTTTCATATTACACCATAGGTCAAGAGCCATGAGTTCCAGACCAACAGTAGCTTTCCAGTCGCAGTGTTGCAGTGAGTCCTCATCCATCCGAGGATAATATGATTTGATTTATTCATTTATTACTTCAGTTCATTTTTACGGAGTTAGTTGGAGACATGTTCCTTCAACTCCTTATTCAGACAGTACTTAGAGGCTTTCAGATTTAGTCAGATTTAACTATCAGATTCAGTATTCAGTTTTATATTCAGTTGTTTTGGGTATTCATTACCCCATGGATGTTACTATATCTCTTCAGTTGAACCTTATGGCCTACATGTTAAGGTTTTCCGCGTATTATATTATGTATATTATGCAGTGTACAGGTACAGATATCAGTCATGAGTTAGCTTGTGGTCCCTCGAGGTCATGAGCATCGTGTAGCATTCCGATTCAAAAAATCCGAGCGTTACAATTAACTCCACCGTTGGGTCTGGTATTATATCGACAAGACAAGACCATGAGTAATAAAAAAAGTCATCCCCAACTACTTCTCAGTAGGCACGATCCAAGTTAATCCAAATTTGGTGACTTTTTTATTATATAAATTTAAAAAAAAATAGATTTAAAAACAAAAATGGCAAAAAGTCACTACTTGTCGCCTATTTAATATTAACATCAATTATTCAAATTAAATAACATTTTTTACGGTATAAATTGTGTTTATCATTTACTTCCTTATCGTTTTCTGTGAAAAGAAATGACTTAATTAAATCAAGCCGGTGAGTTTTTTATAATTGTGACTGTTGTCACAGATGAGTTATCTGATGCAACAGATATAAAATCTATTGTCACAACTCAATAAAAACGGTTCTTGGAAAGAACTAATTAATAATAATAAGCTGAAAAGTCATGACTTATCACAATATTGCTTAATTTAATTAAGTCATAACTTTTTACACTAATAAAAAATGTAATTAATAAATGGAGGGGAACAATCGCGCCTTTTTTCCTAACTCATTCAAATTTAATCCTCTATAAATAGGTCCCTCCTTACTCAATCGTTCATTCTACTACACTATTTATTTATTGTATCTTGTCTTTTATATTACACCTTTCATCACTTTCTCATCTTTGACTCAGGTAAATTTTTTTCTTGCTTTGTGTGTAAATATACCCGATTTGTAGTATACGTTGTATTACATTTGAATTCTTTTCTTTACTTTTGTTTTTATATTTTTTTTTCAATTATGTGTGTTCTAGATATGACTGATCTAATGTGGGACGTTGCTTCTCTGAAAGATGCCGTGAATGAACGTCGGATGCAGGTTCATGACATGCAGTGGGAGTTGGGAGTAGTGAGAGCAAGGATGCTCTGGGAGATCTGCAGGCTGGGGAGGGCCCTGCTGCTGCCGGTTGAAGATTGACCGATTAGAAATAATAATAATGATGATTATGATGATAATAATAATTAGATTTTTTTTCTTTTAGTCTATGTATTTTTATTTATTTTTGTTTAATAAAAAAATTATATTTGATCGGCTTTGATAGTTTAATTTATTTTTAATTTTCATTCTGTCTATTATCTTCTCAACAAACATGTCGATGATTGGACATAAGGAATAATTTGAATCCAGTAGCAATAGCAAGAGTTGAAACATATTGGTTATCTGTTGGGTTTGTGGTAGGAGCTGATTTGTGTTGTTCCAAACAGATTACTCATCTGATGCAATAGATAATCAGTCTGATATAACAGATAATAAGTCTGTTGCAACAGATAACTAGTCTGTTGCAACATATAACTCTTCTGTTGCAACATATTACCCATCTGTTCGATTCATGTTATGGGAACTATAGAACCATAAACATGAATCCAACATATTAGTCTTTCGTTGCAACAAATTACTCATCTGATGCAACAGATGAGTGATCTGTTTAAATTATGGGCTCTTATGTTGGATTCATGATCGGATTCTATCCATTATTGGAAAAAATAGTAGTTGTTGTGTGAAAAGTGATGCCGAGTAGAAAGTGATTACAAAATAAAATTTCACCTAAAAAATTGGTCAAGTAGCAACAGTAATAGTAAAAACAACAACAACAATGGTCGATAAGAAGAAGATGAAGATGATAATGAAGTGGAAGATGATGATAATGAAGCAGATGATGATGAATAAAGCAGCAACAATAATCGTGAAGTAAGAGAAAACAACAACGGATGAGAAGAGAGAGAAACACGTCTTTTTCCCCCGTTTCCTGTTATATTAAATAACATTTGGATCAAAGTATAAATTTAAAAACTTGTGGGTTATTTTCAAACTTCTCCAACTTTCTTAATTCATAATAAAGTAATTGTCACCTACACTCAATTATTAAGACTTGAGTCATCTACACCTTATTTTCAAACTTTTTTGTCACCTACAGCTCAAAGCCCTAAGTAACTTTGTTTTGTAGTATGTCTAGGTTTAGTTACCTAACACAATAATTTCACAGTCATCGTGACTATGGGTGTGTTTAGAAAATGTCTTCATAAAAAATAAGTTAGTTTCTTACTTATTTTCTCATGTTTGATTGGTGAGTGAAAAATATTTTTCGAAAAATATTTTCTAGTGTTTTGTTGGTGAATGAAAAAAATATTTTTTTAGAAAATATATTTTATTGTTTAGTTAAAGAGTAGAAAATACTTTTAAAAAAAAATAATTTTGATCCCGGACTTTTTTAGGGTGTGTTCGGTATGGAGAAGGAAAGTATTTTCTAGAAAAATAAGTTGTTTCTTACTTATATTCTTGTGTTCGTTACTCACAAAAAATAATGAAAACGAATAGGTTAAGAAGTGCGGGGTAAGAAAAAAGTTTTGAAATATTTTTTAAAAAATTAAGTAAAAATATTAAATTTTTTTTTGGTAGGTGGGTGTGGGGGGGATGTCAGAATAGGTAGTAGGGGAGGGGTAAAAAAAAAATTATTTTAAATAAAATTCAAAAAAAATAAAAAGAATTAAGAAGGACGGGGGGGGGGGGGGGGGTTAAGAAAAAAATTAAAAATTAAATTTTTTTTTTGGAGAGAGGGGGATAGAGGGGGAGGGGGAGGGGGAAAGGGGGCTAGTAAGGGTGGGGTAAGAGAAAAGTTTAATTTTTATCAAAAAATTAGATATTGTTTTGGAAAGGGGGATGGTAGGGGTAGGGGTGGGGGTAGGGGAGGGACTAAGAAAAAATTTTGAAATAATATTTTAAATAATTAAATTTTGGGGGTGGGAGTAGGGGTGATGGTGGTAGGGTATTGAGGGTCGGGGTAGGGATGGATAATTTTGATAGTTGTATGAACATTTCAACTTGAGAGTTAGGTTGAAAGAGAGTTTTGGAAAATATTTTCCTTACTTTTTGAAGGAATGTCATTTTCCTTACATTTAAGAAAATTAAGTTGATTTGGAAAATATTTTTCCAAACATTTAAGCCAACCAAACATGAGAAAACTGAAAAATATTTTACTTCATACCAAATACACTCTATATGTATAAAATACCTCCGATAAAGGAGTCTCCAATTTCCCATAAGGAGACACTTCCCAAATAGATGTCCAATATTCTGTTCCCTTCTCCGTATAAGTGAAATTATTTAAGGTACATTCTTAATCCTTATTAGAATTAAAATAATCACTATACTATGTTTGAAGAAGAAAAGTTAAAGTTAATCATTGATGGTCAATGTCCAATGATGCACAATCGGAACTTCATGGGTTATGAGGGCACGATCAGTACTCCACAAGAAGGAATTGAAAGTTTCAAAGTTTATATGGTTTAATTTTGAACATAAAAAATACGTGTTTAACTCTTTTATTTGTTTATTTATTTTATTTCAAAGCTTGATTTTGTAAGAGAGTCTATGACAACATGTCGTGGTAAAAAAATTCACTATATTGATAAAACAAAGCTCATCACATAATATAGTCTACGATTTAAGTTTTGTTCATATAAAAAGTTTTATTACAATATGTATCTCTCATTATTTCTTTTTCGATAATTTTGTGCATAAGGTTGCAATAACACTTTTTAAAAATTTCATACTATTAAAATTATTGTAGGACAAGGAGAGAGAAAAGTGCACATAGATCGTACCCCTACCTCATCGAAATAAAGAGGTTGTTTTCGAAAGATCCCGACTTAGTTAAAGTGTAATACCCCGTATGCTTCTAAGCTAGAAATCGAACCTTCATTTCTACGAGTGTAAACTCTAGTCCAGGGATTCATACTTGAATCCATATTTCATGATCATTAACCTAGTGTAAAGAAAGATTATGAGGTGGGAAGGATGTTCATAAGTGTCACTTAGAGATAAGTGAGTTAAGAGCCTTTGATTCGGCCAAATTTTGGTGTTTGATTTCACAAGGGTCATCTTTGAACGAGTATAACTTTTTATGTATGTAGAATTTTTCAGATCAAGACCCACCAAATCATAGGAAATTGAATCATCTTTCCAATGATACAAATTTTGCCTTAATCCGATACTTAGTTGAGAAGTTATGGCGATTTTAGTGAAAATAGTAGGGCATCGCGATAAGCACCGCATCGCAGTGAAGGACAAATTCACAGTTTTCCAATTTCCAGTGGAGCACCGTGATTAGACCGCGTCGCGGAGAAGTTCAAGTTCCCATTCATCCCTTTTCCAGTAACTCACCGCGATTTGCCCGTATCGCATCGAAATTCTTAATTGGACAGGCACCGCATCACGGTGGAGTGCAAAATGGCACTCTTCCTTTTCCAGTGATGCAACGTGATTTCACCACATCGCGCCAAAGGACAAAATAATAGTTATTCATTTTCCAGTAAGCCACCGCGATAGCGGTGCGTCGCGATGGAGTGCCAAATTAGGACTTTTCAGTTCTGAGTTAAATTTTAAAGGGCAATCTAGTCGTTTTTCCAAGCCCCAAATCGTGTAAAATACAATATCTAGCCTATTCTAAGCATATTATGCATGCTTTTCACATAATTTCTCTCCAAGAAATCCTAGAACATTCAAATCTTAATCTCCAAGAAATCCAAATTCCACCATTTTTTCCAAGATAACTCAAAATTAAGGATTCCCGATTCAAGAACTTCAATAAATCATCTTCAAAAGCACAAATAGGAACTCAAGTTCAAGCTTCTTTTTTAATTTCATCAATTAAGGTATGTGGGGTTATGAACAAGGATAATCCTTTCATTCTTGTGCCCAAAATTAGTTTTAAAGTTGAGTTTTTCATGAAATTATATGAATTTCAGTTTAGGGTTTATACCCACTCATTACTATTTGAAGATTCTAATATTACAAGTGATTTAGATGTTGAATTGCATGTCTACTTTCGTATTTTTATGCATGTGACATTATTTTCCAGATTTAGAATTGAATTATCAAGATTTTCATTATCAAGCATGAGAATTATGATGTTTTGACATGAATTTGATGAATGGGTTATGAAGCCCTAGTTTGAATATTGATGTTTCAAGAAAGATGTTGCTTTTGAGCACCCCATGACTAGCTTATATTCAGATTTTTCAGAAAAGTTTTGATCTTTTTATCCTCAGTTAAGATATGGAATCCACTTTACAGTTTCATTACAGTTTACAGAAAACAGATTAGTTTTGATTACAGTTTAAAACAGACAGATGCATAATTGGTTTTCATTATAAACCCTTATACTAGTTTTAAAGTGGGTTTCCTACAAAATGAGCATACAGATTAAAGCGAGTAGTATTTAGCACTGAGCGGAAAGTGTGGGTTTAGTGCATCATACTTCCCTAGAACTACGAGCCAACGTAGGTACAGATTCAGATTATTCCCATTTCTATATGGATGACAGTTACAGATGTGATCACTTAGATTAAGTTATACTCTTTGGCAAAAGTATGACACCTCTCTCCAGCATGAAGTTTTTCCATAAGGGAACTAGACGTTGGACACTATGATAGCTCTTATAGTGTATTCGGTTAGAAGAACCTCCCTACAGAAAAGAGTAATCCTAACAGTAAAGAATAACAGTAACAACTTTTAGCCAGAGTAGAGACGTTGTTTAAGGTAAAAGTATCTAGATTACCATGCTAATAGTGACCGACGAACATGTTATTTAAGAATAATCTAGTATACAATAATCTAAAATGATCATATTTTATTATGTATATGATTAGAAGGAATATTTTGATAATAGCATTTTATGAAAAATGAATAATTATTTATCTGACGAAATGGTAGATAAATTTAAAATACTTATTTTGTATGTGCTTAAGGATATAGAAATAACAGATATAAGAAAAATCATATTAGAAGAAATATTTGGTAAAGATTATATGACTAGAGTAAATTACATACCATACCTACCTAACTATTACAAATACTTACGTACACACCAACTATGATAAATTACGTATATCTAGAATTTTGGGAAAAAGATATGAGAAACATACAACTAGTAAAAAAACAAATGAAAACAAATTTAGACAAATATATGGAAACTTAAGATATAAAATATATAGAATTTCTTAATGAAAATATGCAAGAATTATTTAGACTAAAACAAACAACTAGTAAATATTATGAAAAAGCATTTAATCAAGCCTAAATGACAGATGCTATTAAAATACTTGTTTTATATAAACTTAGAGATATAGAAATTATAGACATAAAGAAAATAATATGGGAAAAATTACAAGATTATGAAGAGGAAGAATTATTAAACAATATAGAAAACTTACGCATATATTATGAACATCAACACTATTTAGATTCAGATAGATATTATACAGACTAAAAATGTCAGAATATATTAAGAAAATTAGAGAAAACCAAGAAGATCTACATAAAGAAATTAATTATAGAAAACAAATTAGAGAAATAATGAAAAATCTAATAGAAAAAATAAAATGGATAGACAAAACCTTGAAAAATTTAGAAAAAAGCAAAGATAAAAGTTTAGATAGTTTAAAAAATTCATTAAGAAGAGAACAAGAAAAAATAGTTAGTAGTATTAATAACCTCAAAAAAGATATTAAATATAGTACAAATAGAATAGATTATTATACATTTACTTTAGAAGAATAAAATGAGAAACTACGAATATCTAAAATATTGGAGACAAGAAATGGAAGAAATAAGATTAACAAAAAACCTTATAAAAATAAATTTAATTGAATATTTTAAAACAAAAGATATAGAATATTTAGAATATCTTAAAAATAATATAGAAGACTTACAAATACTAAGAGAAAAAGCTAAAGAATATTATAGTAAAACATTTAATCAACTACCATTTAATCACCCCCCAAAATATGAATATCTGTAAAATTGAATATGTTAATAAGATATATGAAAGTAAAAGATACAAGAACGAAAAAAAACAGTTAATGAATATTACTACAAAGTATATAACAATTACATAAATTAATGGATACATCTTACGAAAAGAATAAATTATTAAAAGAAATCGAAAATAAACTATATAGTTTATACCTAGAATACAAAAGATTACATAATACTAACTAAGATTCTAGAACACTAGATAATTTAATTACGATAATATCTAATTTAGAATATGAATTAATAAAACATCTTAAGTCAAGAAGATAAAAATAAAAATTAATCCAATCAATAATATTCACAAAATACATTATATAAAAATAAATACTTATTACCGAATAACTATTTATTATCTAGTAAAGTTACCGCACCTAAATTTGCACCCCCCTACAATTGGTATAAGATACTATGTTGTTTAAAGTTACGGAAGTAGTATATATTTGGATTTATTCTAAATAATTCTTGCATATTTTCATTAAGAAATTCTATATATTTTATATATTTAGTTTCCATATATTTTTCTAAATTTGTTTTCATTTTTTTTACCTAATAACTATTTATTATCTAGTAAAGTTACCGCGCCTAAATCCGCACCCCCTACAATTGGTATCAGAGCCTATGTTGTTTAAAGTTACGGAAGTAGTATATATTTGGATTTATTTGATTAATTTATTAATCATGACTTATCTGATAAAACTAGATTTAGATATTCCCCAAAATATTATTTAGATGAATAACGTACAAAAATTACCAAAATATAAAGAATTAAAGCAAATAATATCTGAAAAACGTAAAGAATTAAAAATAAGGATAGAAAGACTACAATATAACATAATTGCCGGAGTTAGTAAAAACTCAATAAATGCACAAAAAGAAGAAATATCAAATTTAGAATCAACATAGATAGTCTAGAATATACATACCAACATGATCTATTAACAATTAAATAAAAAATGAACAAAGGAAAATTTATAATAGATGAAAAAATATATGAAAACCATGAAGGATTAAAAATAAAAATAAAAATAGTATTTTCTAATCTAGGAAGAAGGTATAAGAAAATAGGTAAACATTTATATTTAATGTTAGAAAAAGAAGAATTAAAATTAGAAGATAAATTGACAGCTATGGTAAGAATAGAAAAAGAAAATGAAGAAATAGATAGAAAAAAGAAAATAGAAAAAATAAAACAACAAACTACAGAAGAAATACGAAAAATAGAAGAAACTAAAAATAGTAGGATTGCTGAATTAGAAAAACAACTACAAATGCAAAAAGATTTGTATGAAAAAAGACAAAAAGATAAAGAAGAAAAAGATAAAGAACAAAAATTATTAAACGAGATAAATCAATTTAAAGAAAAATTAGAAATAAATACAATAGATATTGAAGAAACAGATAATTATGATTCAGAAGATAGTGAAACATATACAGAAATCTTAACAAATACAAAAAATTTAGAAATCAATGAAAAACAAGAAGTAATTAATAAAGAAAACTTAGAAAATAGAAACACAGAAATAAATACTCTTAATAAAAAAGAAGATGAAAATATAATACCTAGAATATCAGAAATAAGAAAACCTACATATTATAAGAATAAGTTTAAAAGATATGATCTAAAGGATGAATATGACAAATGGACACCAAAGTAAACAGTTAATAAAAATTATAACTTTTTAGACTTAGATTGTGTAATAAATACAGAAAAAATAATACAATTATAGATAGGATATATGACAAAATAATTATTAGATAACAATATAAATGTAATAGATGCACCAGAATATATAGAAAGAACATTAATAGGAACAGTGAAATTATGGTTTTCAAATCTAACTGAAAATAGTAAAACAGTATTAAGAACTGACAAACCTACAGAAGAAACATCATCAACAACTACAACTAAATTAACACCTATAGAATTATTAAAAAAATATGAAATAGCTATAAAAGACGAATTTAGCAGCATGACAACAACAGAAGAAGAACAAAATGAAGAGAAAGATACAAATAGGAATTTAATGTTAAAATTAACAATATGTAATATGTGTTACATAGATGAATATACTTGCGCATTTAAAGAATATTATTATAAAGGAACATATAATACAGAAGAAACTAAAGAAATAAGAAAATTATATTTTAGTAAATTACCTGAACTATTTAGTTCAAAAATAATAAAAAGTTGGGATGAAGCAAAAATAGTAGATACTCTAGGAGCAAGAATAAAATTTTTATAACAATGGTGTAGAAACCTAATATAGAGAAGAAATAAAAATGGAAAAACATTAATAAGAAATTTAGCGTGTTGCAAAGATAAAATAACACCTCAATTTGGATGCGAAGAAAAATATTATAAGAAAACAAAAGGACATAAGAAATATAAGAAATACAAAAAATCAAAATATAAATATAAGAAACCAAGAAAAAGATATTATATAAAAAATTATAAACATAAAAAGACCATATAGGAAAAAGAAATCTATAAAAGAATGTACTTGTTATAATTGCGGAAAATTAGGACATTTAGTTAGAGATTGTAAATTACCTAAAAACCCAAAAAAAAACAAATATCAGAAATAAAAATAGAAAATACAGAATATATGCAGATAGATTATATAGATTACGAATTAGAAAGTGAAGATAGTATATATGAAATTTCAGAGAACGAAACAGATAATGAAATAGATAGTGAATTAGATGAATTAAATGACTGAAGAAGATATAAGAATAAACCAAATAGCTGAAGAAGATATAAAAATAATAACAAAGGAAGAATATTTAAATGAAGAAGGAACAGATCAAAAAATAATATTTGATAGTCATATATTTGATGAAATAAAAGGAAAAGAATTAGATTTAAGTGTAGAAAAAATATTTAAAATACCAACAATAAAAAATATATTTAGTAGAAGAAAAGAAGAATACTACGTAGTAAGCCAAAAAGAACATGTAATAGACTTCAGATATGCAAAAGGTAAAGCTAGTATACCACTAATAACAAAAAGAATAATTAATAAAGAAATAAACAATATAAAAAGTAGAGACTCAATAAAATATGTACACCTTGGAGGTACAGAGGTATTAATAAAAGCATGTTTTAGAGAAGAAATAGATACACCAATAAAATTATATTTAGCAGATGATAGAATTATAAAACCTATAGAAAAAAGTATAATAACGGCCATAAAAGGAAATTTAATATACCAAAAATTTAAATTTATAATAAGTGCGAATTATTCAGTAACAATAATAGATAAAAATACAGATAAATCATTTGTATTATATTGGAAAATATCAGGAATAAAACTAACCCCAGGAAATAAAATATTTACAGCAAGATGTAAAAATCTATATGTATTAACAACAAAACATAAAAAAACAAGAAAAAATAAAATTAACAAAATACAAATAGAAAGTCCTTTCGAACAATTTGCAAAAATAATAGATAATAATGATTATAGTTATAGAGACACAGATATAGAAGAAAATTTAGAAATAATAAATGATAGAATAAGTACAACAAAAAGAATAGCTTATGAAAAACCAGAATCATCAAGTTCATAAAAAAGAACAAGTTATAAAACAAGTTCAACAACTAATTTAAACCAATATTACATAACAGGAACAATACATGAAAAAGAATATTTAATACTCTTAAATACAGGACAAGAAGAACATTATATAGCAATATATCTAGTAAAAAATGAGGAAATAAAATCTGACAATAATATATGCCCAGATCTACCAAGAAGCTTATTAAACACTGAAAATATAGCAGAAATAATAATAATAATAATAATAGGAGTCAGAAAAATAAAAATAGAATTTGTAATAAAGGAAGAAATGCAAAAAGCAGACATAATATTAGGAATAAAATGGCTAGAACAAGTAAAACCATATAATATAGAGCATACACAATTATCTATAACATATAACAAAGAGAAATTATTCTTAAGAAGAGCTTTAACATGATATGAAAATATATGTATTAATGAAGATAGTAGTAGAAGGGTATTATAGTAGATATTATACGCCTATGATAGATATAGGAGCAGAAGCTAATTTATGTAGATATAATTGTTTAACAAAAAGTAAATGGGATAAATTAAAAACACCAATAATAGTTAAAGGATTTAATAACGAAAGAAGTTTAATTACTTATAAAGCTAAGAATGTAAAAACACAAGTATGTGATAAACTATTAACAATAGAAGAAATCTATAATTATGAGCTAACATCAAAAGATATACTTCTAGGAATGCCGTTTTTAGATAAATTATACCCACATATAATAACTAGAACGGATTGGTGGTTTACAACACCTTGTAAACAGAAAGTAAGAGCAAAAAGAGTTATTAATAAAATAAGAAAGAAAACTGATTGGATAGAAGGAAGTGAAAAAATTACACAAAAATTAGAAAATATAAAAAATACTGAAGATACAATAGACCTGGTCGTATTTTCAAAAAATAAAAAGGAAATAACTATATTTTCAATAAATATTATATAAATAATTAAGAAAAAATTAGAACAGTTATATAGTGAAGACCCATTAAAAGGATGGGAAAAACATAAAACTAAAATAAAAATTGAATTAATAGATAAAAATAGAATAATAACTCAAAAACCATTAACATATAATTTTGACGATTTAAAAGAATTTAAAATGCATATAGATGAATTATTAGAAAAACAATATATACAAAAAAGTAATAGTAAACACAATAGTCCAGCATTTATGGTAAATAAACATAGTGAACAAAAAAGATGAAAAAGTAGAATGGTTATTGATTATAGAAATTTAAATGCAAAAACTATGACATATAATTACCCAATATCAAATAATATATTAAAAATAAGTCAAATACAAGGATATAATTACTTTAGTAAATTTGATTGTAAATCAGGATTTTACCATTTAAAGTTAGAAGAAGAATCTAAGGAATTAACCGCATTTACGGTACCACAAGGATTTTATTAATGGAATGTACTACCATTTGGATATAAAGATGCACCAGGTAGATATTAACATTTTATGGATAGCTATTTCAAACAATTTCCTAATTGTATAGTATACATAGATGATATACTATTAAATACAAAAACTAAAGAAGAACATTTAAGATTATTAGAAAAATTTACAGATATAATAGAAAAATCGGGAATAAGTTTAAGTGAAAAGAAAGCAGAAATAATGAATAACCAGATAGAATTTTTAAGAATACAAATAGATAAAAGTGGAGTAAAAATGCAACAACATATAGTCCAAAAATAATAAATTCAGAAGAACAATTAGATACAAAAAAGAAATTACAATCATTTTTAGGATTAGTAAACCAAGTAAGAGAATATATTCCAAAATTAGCAGAAAACTTAAAACCATTACAGAAAAAATTAAAAAATGATGTAGAATATAGCTATAATGAAGAAGACAAAAAATGGGTACAGAAAATAATATTACTTTGTTACCAAAATTACAATTTCAGATGAAAATAAAAAAATTTCATATATAGTAGAAGATGATGCAAGTGAATATAATTATGGAGGAGTACTCAAATATAGATATGAAGAACAAAAATTAGAACATCATTGTAGATATTATTCAGGAACGTTTAACGAAACAGAAATAAAATGGAAAATAAATAGAAAAGAATTATGTTCTTTATCTAAATGTTTAATAGCATTTGAACCATAAATCGTATATAACAAGTTTATTGTTAGAACAGATAATACACAGGTACGATGGTGAATAACAAGAAAAATACAAAACTCAGTTACGATAAAGAAAATTCGGAGACTAGTATTAAATATACTGAATTTTACATTTACAATTGAAGTAGTCAATACTAACCAAAATATCATTGCAGATTACTTAACAAGACAAAGCTACTCAAACTGATTTACCAATGGAAGAGGCTGATGCCAAAGATACCCAGACTGACTTATTGCTCCAAATGTTTAAACAAATGAGGTTATTACAAGAACGAGTTATTACACTAACTACTGAAGTTACAAATGTAAAAGTGCAGGTCGAGCACTATAAAAAAACAACATACTGTGCAGGAAGAGCACATTAAAAAACTAGACCTAGAAGGTGACGATGAGAAACACCTTAAAACTCAAATTACTAACGAAACTTCAATTACAGCTGCAGGAACATCTAAAGGGAAAAATATAGTCACTCAAAATAGACCTGAAATACCAAAGAAAAAGAATTATAACCTCAACCAAATATTTTCAAAACCATATACACCAAATATACAAAATTCAGAATCATTCGCACCACCCCAGATATATACATATTCTGAATCACTTAACCAAGAAAAACAGACATACAACTATGCTTCTTGTAAATACATTGACAACATATACAGCATACAAACCATATTAAATACCAAACTTATTCAAAGTGAAGAGCTAGACGCACAACAAAAAGGATATATTACCCAAAAATGCCAAAATTACAATAAACTTATTGCCCTACCAGGTACAAACCCAAATTTTATTAAATCATGTTACTATTGTGGATTATTATCTACGGTTTACACAACAAATGGAGAAGAGTTAACAGGAATCTCAGAAATTCACAAAGAATTTATGACTTACAAGAGAATTACCAACGAACAATTATTCTATGTTCGATTTTATTCCGCACCAGCAGAAATATTATTTGCCGAAATTTAACCGACTATTAATGTGGTCAAAATAGGTATGACCAGAGATTATATTATTCCGAAAGAAATATGTGAACAGGACAAGATATCAAAAACGCAGACACCAGAATTTTACCGCAACAAAAGAGTTATTGAAATAAGTAATATATTATCAGAGTTACTTAATAATTATTCAAATAAAAAACCAGTTTGAATATATAATTCGAGGAATCAAGCATTGATTTATTCAACTTGCAAAGAAGTTAGAGACCAAGATATGGAAGAACTTAGAAAATGGGCATTAACACTCCTTAGACCAGAATAACAACCGTTAACAAGATCTATCAGAAAGGGAATTACTTTAGATGAAGCTATGGATCAATTTTGTGAAAAAGTTGGCCAAAAATACAAATACCACATATGCAGCAGATGTAGTGGCAAACACAACTTTATTCCAGATATGATGCTACACTGACAAGAAAATAGAGAAGATAACCAAAACAGATACAAGGAAGAAAGAGATAAAGACAAACGACAAGTGAATAAAGTAGCATAACTTTACTTTACGTAAAATATTGTACAAAGTTTTGATGTAAAGTCTTAGGCATTTAATGTTTTTTGTCATTTAGTGCTTTATGTCAAAGTCTTCTTTTAAAAGATGAAGACTTTTTTGTAAGCATTAATTAGTCTAACCTAGACTAGCATAGACTTTGATTTTTCAAGTCATTTTAGGAAACATGTAAAGAAATCATTTGTAAATTTCAGTTATAAATAGAAGAACCGAAGACAGTGCAAAAGCAAGCCTTCTTGCGTTGAAGCAAAAAACTCTCTCTTGTCTACAACAAATATTTTACTTATTTATTAAAAAATAGGTATATATTTCAATGGAAAAATCTATGGAGGAACAAAACTTAGAATTATCAAACCTACCAGAACAGGTCTATTCATTTACAGTTATGAATACCTAAATTCATAAATTTCTAACAATCATGATATGATAAAATAAGTTCATGTTAGTTACCTTATAGTAGAATTATTCGAAGAATAACATGTTAAGAAGTTTATTAGCAAAGTGAAAACGGAGAAAAATCCCTAAGAACTATGTCATCCTAAAGGTGAAATCAATGAGGCAAGAAGCCATGGTGGGGAGTAGCCAGAGTAGAGGCGCTGTTTAAGGGAAAAGTATCTGGATTACCATGCTAATAGTGACCGACGAACATGTTATTTAAGAATAATCTAGTATATAGTAATCTAAAATGATTATATTTTTTATATATATGATTGGAAAGAATATTTTAATAATAGCATTTTATGAAAAATGAATAATTATTTATCTGACGAAATGATAGATAAATTTAAAATACTTATTTTGTATGTGCTTAAGGATATAGAAATAACATATATAAGAAAAATCATATTAGAAAAAATATTTGGTAAAGATTATATGACTAGAGTAAATTATATACCATACCTACCTAACTACTCTTACAAATACTTACGTACACACCAACTATGATAAATTACGTATATCTAGAATTTTGGGAAAAAGATATGAGAAACATACAACTAGTAGAAAAACAAATGAAAACAAATTTAGACAAATATATGGAAACTAAAGATATAAAAGATATAGAATTTTTTAATGAAAATATGTAAGAATTATTTAGACTAAAATAAACAGCTAGTAAATATTATGAAAAAGCATTTAATCAAGCCTAAATGACAGATGATATTAAAATACTTATTTTATATATATACTTAGAGATATAGAAATTATAGTCATAAAGAAAATAATATGGAAAAAATTACAAGATTATGAAGAGGAAGAATTATTAAACAATATAGAAAACTTATGCATATATTATGAACATCAATACTTTTTAGATTCAGATGGATATTATACAGACTCAAAATGTCAGAATATATTAAGAAAATTAGAGAAAACCAAGAAGACCTACATAAAGAAATTAATTATAGAAAACAAATTAGAGAAATAATGGAAAATCTAATAGAAAAATTAAAATGGATAGACGAAACCTTGAAAAATTTAGAAAAAATGAAAGATAAAAGTTTAGATAGTTTAAAAAATTCATTAAGAAGAGAACAAGAAAAAATAGTTAGTAGTATTAATAACCTCAAACAAGATATTAAATATAGTACAAATAGAATAGATTATTATACATTTACTTTAGAAGAATAAAATGATAAACTAAGAATATCTAAAATATTGGAGACAAGAAATGTAAGAAATAAGATTAACAGAAAACCTTATAAAAATAAATTTAATTGAATATTTTAAAACAAAAGATATACAATATTTAGTGTAATAACTCGTTCTTGTAATAACCCATTTGTTTAAACATTTGGAGCAATAAGTCAGTCTGGGTATCTTTGACATCAACCTCTTCCATTGGTAAATCAGTTTGAGTAGCTTTTTCTTGATAAGTAATCTGCAATGATATTTTTGTTAGTATTGATTACTTCAATTGTAACTGTTAAATTCAGTATATTTACTACTAGTCTCCGAATTTCCTTTGTCGTAACTGAGTTTTGTATTTTTCTTGTTAGCCACCATCGTACCTGTGTATTATCTGTTCTAACAATAAACTTGTTATATACGATATATGGTTCAAATGCTATTAAACATTTATATAAAGAACATAATTCTTTTCTATTTATTTTCCATTTTATTTCTGTTTCGTTAAACGTTCCTGAATAATATCTACAATGATGTTCTAATTTTTGTCCTTCATATCTATATTTGAGTACTCCTCCATAATTATATTCACTTGCATCAGCTTCTACTATATATGTAAATTTTTTATTTTAATCTGAAAATTGTAATTTTGGTAATTCTTTACAAAGTAATTTTATTTTCTGTACCTGTTTTTTATCTTCTTCGTTATAATTATATTCTACATCCTTTTTTAATTTTTTCTGTAAAGGCTTTAAGTTTTCTACTAATTTTGAAATATATTCTCTTACTTGGTTTACTAATCCTAAAAATGATTGTAATTTTTTTTTGTATCTAATTTTTCTTCTGAATTTATTCTTTTTGGACTATATGGTGTTGCATTTTTACTCCACTTTTATCTATTTGTATTCCTAATATTATGTCTGCTTTTTGCATTTATTTCTTTATTTAAAATTCTATTTTTATTTTTCTCACTATTATTGTTATATTTTTTTCTGCTATATTTTTAGTGTTTAATAAGCTTCTTGGTAGATCTGGGCATATATTATTATCAGATTTTTTTTCCTCATTTTTTACTAGATATCTTGCTATATAATTTTCTTCTTGTCCTGTATTTAAGAGTATTAATTATTCTTTTTCATTTATTGTTCCTATTATGTAATATTGGTTTAAATTAGTTGTTGAACTTGTTTCATAACTTGTTCTTTTTGATGAACTTGATGATTCTGGTTTTTCATAAGCTATTCTTTTTATTGTAAAAATTTTATTCTTGCTCCTAGAGTATCTACTATTTTTGCTTCATCCCAACTTTTTATTATTTTTGAACTAAATGGTTCAGGTAATTTACTAAAATATAATTTTCTTATTTCTTTACTTTCTTCTGTATTATGTGTTCCTTTATAATAATATTCTTTAAATGCACTAGTATATTCATCTTTGTAACACATATTACATATTGTTAATTTTAATATTAAATTCCTATTTGCATCTTTCTCTTCATTTTGTTCTTCTTCTGTTGTTGTCATGCTGCTAAATTCGTCTTTTATAGCTATTTCATATTTTTTTTTAATAATTCTATAGGTGTTAATTTAGTTGTAGTTGTTGATGATGTTTCTTCTGTAGGTTTGTCAGTTCTTAATACTCTTTTACCATTTTCAGTTAGATTTGAAAACCATAATTTCACTGTTCCTATTAATGTTCTTTCTATATATTCTGGTGCATCTGTTACATTTATATTATTATCTAATAATTGTTTTGTCATATATCCTATCCATAATTGTATTATTTTTTTGTATCTATTACACAATTTAAGTCTAAAAAGTTATAATTTTTATTAACTATTTGTTTTGGTGTCCATTTGTCATATTCATCCTCTAGATTATATCTTTTAAACTTATTCTTATAATATGTAGGTTTTCTTATTTCTGATATTCTAGGTATTATATTTTCATCTTCTTTTTTATCAAGAGTATTTATTTCTGTGTTTCTATTTTCTAAGTTTTCTTTATTAATTACTTCTTGTTTTTCATTGATTTCTAAATTTTTGTATTTGTTAAGATTTCTGTATATGTTTCACTATCTTCTGAATCATAATTATCTGTTTCTTCAATATCTATTATATTTATTTCTAATCTCGTTTAAGAATTTTTGTTCTTTATCTCTTTCTTCTTTTTCTTTCTGTCTTTTTTCATACAAATCTTTTAGCATTTGTAGTTCTTTTTCTAATTCAGCAATCCTACTATTTTTAGTTTCTTCTATTTTTCGTATTTCTTCTGTAGTTTGTTGTTTTATTTTTTCTATCTATTTCTTCATTTTCTTTTTCTATTCTTACCATAGCTGTCAATTTATCTTCTAATTTTAATTCTTCTTTTTCTAACATTAAATATAAATGTTCACCTATTTTGTTATACCTTCTTCCTATATTAGAAAATACTATTTTTATTTTTAATCTTTCATGGTTTTCATATATTTTTTCATCTATTATAAATTCTTCTTTGTTCATTTTTTATTTAATTGTTAATAGATCATGTTGGTATGTATATTCTAGACTATCTATTGTTGATTCTAAATTTGATATTTTTTTTTTTATGCATTTATTGAGTTTTTACTAACTCCGACAATTATGTTATTTTGTAGTCTTTCTATCCTTATTTTTAATTCTTTACGTTTTTTAGATATTATTTGTTTTAATTCTTTATATTTTGGTAATTTTTGTACGTTATTCATCTAAATAATATTTTGGGAAATATCTAAATCTAGTTTTATCTGATAAGTCATGATTAATAAATTAATCAAATAAATCCAAATATATACTACTTTCATAACTTTAAACAGCATAGACTCTGATATCAATTATAGGAGGGTGCGGATTTAGGCATGGTAACTTTACTAGATAATAAATAGTTATTAGGTAATAAATATTAGGCTCTGATACCAATTGTAGGAGGTTGCGGATTTAGGCACGGTAACTTTACTAGATAATAAATAGTTATTAGGTAATAAGTATTTATTTTTATATAATGTATTTTGTGAATATTATTGATTGGATTAATTTTTATTTTTATCTTCTTGACTTAAGATGTTTTATTAATTCATATTCTAAATTAGATATTATCGTAATTAAATTATCTAGTGTTCTAGGATCCTCGTTAGTATTATGTAATTTTTCGTATTCTAGGTATAAACTATATAGTTTATTTTCGATTTCTTTTAATGATTTATTCTTTTCGTAAGATGTATCCATTAATTTATGTAATTGTTAAATACTTTGAAGTAATATTCATTAACTATTTTTCTTCGTTTTTGTATCTTTTACTTTCATATATCTTATTAACATATTCAATTTTACTGATATTCATATTTGGGGGGGTGATTACATGGTAGTTGATTAAATGCTTTGCTATAATATTCTTTAGCTTTTTCTCTTAGTTTTTGTAAGTCTTCTATACTATTTTTAAGATATTCTAAATATTCTATATCTTTTGTTTTAAAATATTCAATTAAATTTATTTTTATAAGGTTTTCTGTTAATCTTACTTCTTCCATTTCTTGTCTCCAATATTTTAGATATTCGTAGTTTATCATTTTATTCTTCTAAAGTAAATGTATAATAATCTATTCTATTTGTACTATATTTAATATCTTGTTTGAGGTTATTAATACTACTAACTATTTTTTCTTGTTCTCTGCTTAATGAATTTTTAAAACTATCTAAACTTTTATCTTTGTTTTTTTCTAAAATTTTCAAGGTTTCGTCTATCCATTTTAATTTTTCTATTAGATTTTCCATTATTTCTCTAATTTGTTTTCTATAATTAATTTCTTTATGTAGGTCTTCTTGATTTTTTCTAATTTTCTTAATATATTCTGACATTTTGAGTATGTATAATATCCATATGAATCTAAATAGTATTGATGTTCATAATATATGCGTAAGTTTTCTATATTGTTTTATAATTCTTCCTCTTCATAATCTTGTAATTTTTCCCATATTATTTTCTTTATGTCTATAATTTCTATATCTCTAAAAATATATAAAACAAGTATTTTAATATCATCTGTCATTTAGGCTTGATTAAATGTTTTTTCATAATATTTACTAGTTGTTTGTTTTAGTCTAAATAATTCTTGCATATTTTCATTAAGAAATTCTATATATTTTATATCTTTAGTTTCCATATATTTGTCTAAATTTGTTTTCATTTGTTTTTCTACTAGTTGTATGTTTCTCATATCTTTTTCCTAAAATTCTAGATATACGTAATTTATCATAGTTGGTGTGTACGTAAGTATTTGTAAGAGTAGTTAGGTAGGTATGGTATGTAATTTACTCTAGTCATATAATCTTTACCAAATATTTTTTTTAATATGATTTTTCTTATATATGTTATTTCTATATTCTTAAGCACATACAAAATAAGTATTTTAAATCTATCTACTATTTCGTCAGATAAATAATTATTCATTTTTCATAAAATGCTATTATCAAAATATTCTTTCCAATCATATACATAACAAAATATGATCATTTTAGATTACTATATACTAGATTATTCTTAAATAACATGTTCGTCGGTCACTATTAGCATGGTAATCCAGACACTTTTCCCTTAAACAACGCCTCTACTCTGGCTACTCCCCACCATGGCTTCTTGCCTCATTGATTTCACCTTTAGGATGTCATAGTTCTTAGGAATTTTTCTCCGTTTCCACTTTGCTAATAAACTTCTTAACATGCTATTCTTCGAATAATTCTACTATAAGGTAACTAACATGAACTTATTTTATCATATCATGATTGTTAGAAATTTATGAATTTAGCTGTTCATAACAGTAAATGAATATACCTGTTCTGGTAGGTTTGATAATTCTAAGTTTTGTTCCTCCATAGATATTTTCATTGAAATAT
The DNA here is from genome assembly GCA_030864215.1 of Capsicum pubescens. Taxonomy (NCBI): domain Eukaryota; kingdom Viridiplantae; phylum Streptophyta; class Magnoliopsida; order Solanales; family Solanaceae; genus Capsicum; species Capsicum pubescens. The sequence continues at coordinate 283,888,081 of CM061544.1, read as the reverse complement.
ATACCTGTTTTTTAATAAATAAGCAAAATATTTGTTGTAGACAAGAGAGAGTTTTTTGCTTCAACGCATGAAGGCTTGCCTTTGCACTGCCTTTGGTCCTTCTATTTATAACTGAAATTTACAGATGATTTATTTACACGTTTCCTAAAATGACTTGAAAAATCAAAGCCTATACTAGTCTAGGCTAGACTAATTAATGCTTACAAAAAAGTCTTCTTCTTTTAAAAGAAGACTTTGACATAAAACACTAAATGACAAAAAACTTTAAATGCTTAAGACTTTACATCAAAACTTTGTACAAGATTTTACGTAAAGTAAAGTTATGCTAATTTATTCACATGTCTTTTGTCTTTATCTCTTTTTCCTTGTATCTGCTTTGGTTATCTTCTCTATTTTCTTGTCAGTGTAGCATTACATCTGGAATAAAGTTGTGCTTGCCACTACATCTGCTGCATATGTGGTATTTGTATTTTTGGCCAACTTTTTCACAAAATTGATCCATAGCTTCTTCTGAAATAATTCCCTTTCTGATAGATCTTGTTAACGGTTGTTCTTCTGGTCTAAGGAGTGTTAATCCCCATTTTCTAAGTTCTTCCATATCTTGGTCTCTAACTTCTTTGCAAGTTGAATAAATCAATGCTTGATTCCTCGAATTATATATCCAAACTGGTTTTTTATTTGAATAATTAATAAGTAACTCTGATAATATATTACTTATTCCAATAACTCTTTTGTTGCGGTAAAATTCTGGTATCTGCGTTTTTTTATATCTCGTCCTGTTCACATATTTCTTCCGGAATAATATAATCTCTGGTCATACCTATTTTGACCACATTAATAGTCTGTTTAATTTCGTTAAATAATATTTCTGTTGGAGCGGAATAAAATCGACCATAGAATAATTGTCCGTTGGTAATTCTCTTGTAAGTCATAAATTCTTTGTGAATTTCTGAGATTCCTGCTAACTCTTCTCCATTGGTTGTGTAAACCGTAGATAATAATCCATAATAGTAACATGATTTAATAAAATTTGGGTTTGTACCTAGTAGGGCTATAAGTTTATTGTAATTTTGGCATTTTTGGATAATATATCATTTTTGTTGTGCGGCTAGCTCTTCACTTTGAATAGGTTTGGTATTTAATATGGTTTGTATGGTGTATATGTTGTCAATGTATTTACGAGAAGCATGGTTGTATGTTTGTTTTTCTTGGTTAAGTGATTCAGAATATGTATATATCTGGGGCGGTGCGAATGATTCTGAATTTTATATATTTGGTGTATATGGTTTTGAAAATATTTGGTTGAGGTTATAATTCTTTTTCTTTGGTATTTCATGTCTATTTTGAGTGACTATATTTTTTCCTTTAGATGTTCCTACAGCTGTAATAGAAGTTTCGTTAGTAATTTGAGTTTTAAGGTGTTTCTCATCGTCACCTTCTAGGTCTAGTTTTTTAATGTGCTCTTCCTGCACAGTATCTTGTTTTTATAGTGCTCGACCTGCACTTTTACATTTGTAACTTCAGTAGTTAGTGTAATAACTCGTTCTTGTAATAACCCCATTTGTTTAAACATTTGGAGCAATAAGTCAGTCTGGGTATCTTTGACATCAGCCTCTTCCATTGGTAAATCAGTTTGAGTAGCTTTGTCTTGATAAGTAATCTGCAATTATTTTTTTGTTAGTATTGATTACTTCAATTGTAAATGTAAAATTCAATATAGTTAATACTAGTCTCCGAATTTCCTTTGTCGTAACTGAGTTTTGTATTTTTCTTGTTAGCCACCATCGTACCTGTGTATTATCTGTTCTAACAATAAACTTGTTATATACGATATATGGTTCAAATGCTATTAAACATTTATATAAAGAACATAATTCTTTTCTATTTATTTTCCATTTTATTTCTGTTTCGTTAAACGTTCCTGAATAATATCTACAGTGATGTTCTAATTTTTGTTCTTCATATCTATATTTGAGTACTCCTCCATAACTATATTCACTTGCATCAGCTTATACTATATATGTAAATTTTTTATTTTCATCTGAAAATTATAATTTTGGTAAATCTTTACAAAGTAATTTTATTTTCTGCACCTATTTTTTGTCTTCTTCATTAAATCTATATTCTACATCCTTTTTAAATTTTTTTCTGTAATGGTTTTAAGTTTTCTGTTAATTTTGGAATATATTCTCTTACTTGGTTTACTAATCCTAAAAATGATTGTAATTTCTTTTTTGTATCTAATTTTCTTCTGAATTTTTTTGGACTATATGTTGTTGCATTTTTACTCCACTTTTATCTATTTGTATTCCTAAAAATTCTATCTGATTTTTAATTATTTCTGCTTTCTTTTCACTTAAACTTATTCCCGATTTTTCTATTATATCTGTAAATTGTTCTAATAATTTTAAATGTTCTTCTTTAGTTTTTGTATATAATAGTATATCATTTATGTATACTATACAATTAGGCAATTGTTTAAAATAGCTATCCATAAAATGTTGATATCTACCTGGTGCATTTTTGGTAGTACATTCCATTCATAAAATCCTTGTGGTACCGTAAATGCGGTTAATTCCTAAGATTCTTCTTCTAACTTTAAATGGTAAAATTCCGATTTACAATCAAATTTACTAAAGTAATTATATCCTTGTCTTTGTCTTATTTTTAATATCTTATTTGGTATTGGGTAATTATATGTCATAGTTTTTGCATTTAAATTTCTATAATCAATAACCATTCTACTTTTTCCTCTTTTTTGTTCACTATATTTATTTACTATAAATGATGGACTATTGTGTTTACTATTACTTTTTTGTATATATTGTTTTTCTAATAATTCATCTATATGCATTTTAAATTCTTTTAAATCGTCAAAATTATATGTTAATGGTTTTTGAGTTATTATGCTATTTTTATCCATTAATTCAATTTTTATTTTAGTTTTATGTTTTTTCCCATCCTTTTAATGGATCTTCACTATATAATTGTTCTGATTTTTTCTTAATTATTTCTATCTTATTTATTGAAAATATAGTTATTTCCTTTTTATTTATTGAAAATACGACCAGTTCTATTGTATCTTCAGTATTTTTTATATTTTTTAATTTTTGTGTAATTTTTTCACTTCCTTCTATCCAATCAGTTTTCTTTCTTATTTTATTAATAACTCTTTTTGCTCTTACTTTCTATTTACATGGTGTTGTAAACCACCAATCCGTTCTAGTTATTATATGTGGGTATAATTTATCTAAAAACGACATTCCTAAAAGTATATCTTTTGATGTTAGCTCATAATTATAGATTTCTTCTATTGTTAATATTTTATCTCATACTTGTGTTTTTACATTCTTAGCTTTATAAGTAATTAAGCTTCCTTCGTTATTAAATCCTTTAACTATTATTGGTGTTTTTAATTTATCCCATTTACTTTCTGGTAAGCAATTAAATCTACATAAAGTAGCTTCTTCTCCTGTATCTATCATAGGCGTATAATATCTACTGTAATACCCTTCTACTACTATCTTCATTAATACATATATTTTCATATCATGTTATAGTTCTTCTTAAGAATAATTTCTCTCTGTTATATGTTATAGATAATTGTGTGTACTCTATATTATATGGTTTTACTTGTTCTAGCCATTTTATTCCTAATATTATGTCTGCTTTTTGCATTTCTTCCTTTATTTCAAATTCTATTTTTATTTTTCTAATTTCTATTGTTATTTTTTTTCTGCTATATTTTTAGTGTTTAATAAGCCTCTTGGTAGATCTGGACATATATTATTGTCAGATTTTATTTCCTCATTTTTACTAGATATCTTGCTATATAATTTTCTTCTTGTCCTGTATTTAAGAGTATTAAATATTTTTTTCATTTATTGTTCCTGTTATGTAATATTGATTTAAATTAATTGTTGAACTTGTTTCATTACTTGTTCTTTTTGATGAACTTGATGATTCTGGTTTTTCATAAGCTATTCTTTTTGTTGTACTTATTCTATCATTTATTAGTTCTAAATTTTCTTCTATATCTATGTCTCTATAACTATAATCATTATTATCAATTGTTTTTACAAATTGTTCGAAAGGACTTTATTTGTATTTTGTTAATTTTATTTTTTCCCGTTATTTTATGTTTTGTTGTTAATACATATAGATTTTTACATCTTGCTGTAAATATTTTACTTCCTGGGGTTAGTTCTATTCTTGATATTTTCCAATATAATACTAATGATTTATCTATATTTTTATCTATTATTGCTACTGAATAATTCGCACTTATTATAAATTTAAATTTTTGGTATATTAAATTTCCTTTTATGGAAGTTATTATACCTTTTTCTATAGGTTTTATAATTCTATCATCTGCTAAATATAATTCTATTGGTGTATCTATTCCTTCTCTAAAACATGTTTTTATTAATATCTCTGTACTTCCAAGGTATACATATTTTATTGGGTCTCTACTTTTTATATCATTTATTTCTTTATTAATTATTCTTTTTGTTACTAGTGGTATACTAGCTTTACCTTTTGCATATCTACAGTCTATTACATGTTCTTTTTGGATTACTACGTAGTATTCTTCTTTTCTTCTACTAAATATGTTTTTTATTGTTGGCATTTTAAATATTTTTTCTACACTTAAATCTAATTCTTTTCCTTTTATTTCATCAAATATATGACTATCAAATATTATTTTTTGATCTGTTCCTTCTTCATTTAAATATTCTTCCTTTGTTATTATTTTTATATCTTCTTCAGTTATTTGGTTTATTCTTATATCTTCTTCAGTCATTTAATTCATCTAATTCACTATCTATTTCATTATCTATTTCGTTCTCTGAAATTTCATATATACTATTTTCACTTTCTAATTCGTAATCTATATAATCTAACTGTATATATTCTGTATTTTCTATTTTTATTTGTGAAATTTGTTTATTTTTTGGGTTTATAGGTAATTTACAATCTCTAGCTAAATGTCCTAATTTTCCGCAATTATAACAAGTACATTCTTTTATAGATTTCTTTTTCCTATATGGTCTTTTATGTTTATAATTTTTTACATAATATCTTTTTCTTGGTTTCTTATATTTATATTTTGATTTTTTGTATTTCTTATATTTCTTATGTCTTTTTCTTTTCTTATAATATCTTTCTTCGCATCCAAATTGAGGTGCTATTTTATCTTTGCAACACACTAAATTTCTTATTAATGTTTTTCCATTTTTATTTCTTCTCTATATTAGGTTTCTACACCATTGTTATAAATTTTTTATTCTTGCTTCTAGAGTATCTACTATTTTTGCTTCATCCCAACTTTTTATTATTTTTGAACTAAATGGTTCAGGTAATTTACTAAAATATAATTTTCTTATTTCTTTACTTTCTTCTGTATTATATGTTCCTTTATAATAATATTCTTTAAATGCGCAAGTATATTCATCTATGTAACACATATTACATATTGCTAATTTTAACATTAAATTCCTATTTGCATCTTTCTCTTCATTTTGTTCTTCTTCTGTTGTTGTCATGCTGCTAAATTCGTCTGTTATAGTATTTCATATTTTTTTTAATAATTCTATAGGTGTTAATTTAGTTGTAGTTGTTGATGATGTTTCTTCTGTAGGTTTGTCAGTTCTTAATACTCTTTTACCATTTTCAGTTAGATTTGAAAACCATAATTTCACTGTTCCTATTAGTGTTCTTTCTATATATTCTGGTGCATCTGTTACATTTATATTATTATCTAATAATTGTTTTGTCATATATCCTATCCATAATTGTATTATTTTGTCTGTATCTATTACACAATCTAAGTCTAAAAAGTTATAATTTTTATTAACTATTTGTTTTGGTGTCCATTTGTCATATTCATCCTTTAGATTATATCTTTTAAATTTATTCTTATAATATGTAGGTTTTCTTATTTCTGATGTTCTAGGTATTATATTTTCATCTTCTTTTTTATCAAGAGTATTTATTTCTGTGTTTCTATTTTCTAAGTTTTCTTTATTAATTACTTCTTGTTTTTCATTGATTTCTAAATTTTTTGTATTTGTTAAGATTTCTGTATATGTTTCACTATCTTCTGAATCATAATTATCTCTTTCTTCAACATCTATTGTATTTATTTCTAATTTTTCTTTAAATTGATTTATCTCGTTTATTAATTTTTATTCTTTATCTTTTTCTTCTTCTTTTTTTCTGTCTTTTTTCATACAAATCTTTTAGCATTTGTAGTTCTTTTTCTAATTCAGCAATCATACTATTTTTAGTTTCTTCTATTTTTCGTATTTCTTCTGTAGTTTGTTGTTTTATTTTTTTCTATTTCTTTTTTTCTATCTATTTCTTCATTTTTTTTTCTACTCTTACCATAACTGTCAATTTATCTTCTAATTTTAATTCTTCTTTTTCTAACATTAAATATAAATGTTCACCTATTTTCTTATACTTTCTTCCTAGATTAGAAAATACTGTTTTTATTTTTAATCCTTCATGGTTTTCATATATTTTTTCATCTATTGTAAATTCTTCTTTGTTCATTTTTATTGAATTGTTAATAGATCATGTTGGTATGTATATTCTAGACTATCTATTGTTGATTTTAAATTTGATATTTCTTCTTTTTGTGCATTTATTGAGTTTTTACTAACTCCGGCAATTATGTTATATTGCAGTCTTTCTACCTTATTTTTAATTCTTTACGTTTTTCAGATATTATTTGCTTTAATTCTTTATATTTTGGTAATTTTTGTACGTTATTCATCTAAATAATATTTTGGAAAATATCTAAATCTAGTTTTATCTGATAAGTCATGATTAATAAATTAATCAAATAAATCCAACTATATACTACTTCCGTAACTTTAAACAACATTAGGGTCTGATACCAATTGTAGGAGAGTGCGGATTTAGGCGCGGTAACTTTACTGATAATAAATAGTTATTAGGTCTAAGTGTAAAGGCTCACAATTTTATTCAGATATTGTTCTACATAAATCATTAGCCATGAGATTTCATCTTTCAGTTAACAAATACAAGGGTGAGTTCTTTTACACTTAGCCTACATGATTTGAAAACAGACTTAACTTCAGTTCTACTTAGTCCACTAGCAGAAATAGTAAAAGTACAATTTTTAGAACTAAGAGTTATGGCTCATAAGATTTATACAGTATGTGATCCACATATACGTCTATGTGCTACATTATCTCATAATGTAGGAACCATTTCAGTTGTAGTCCATCTATCACGATTAGACAGTTACAGATTCCAGCCAGCAGATGATGAGTCCTCCTACTTCGGGGATTTCAGTTAGATGTTATTTATGTACTTTACTTTCTTACTCATATGTATTGATTAGTAGTAGTTGGGGTCGCTTCCCAACTATCTATAGTCAGTATAGTAGATACTTCACAGATGTCAGCCAGAGTCACTCATATAATTTTAGTTCTGCTCTTCAGTTTTATCAGAATGTAAAATTGTATCAGTATTGTATTTTGTCAGATTTCATCATTTATATATTTCCGCACCGTAAAATCCATCACTTTATACATATTTAGATCAGTTGCTTAACAGTATGCCAGTACAAGGGTTAGCTTGGGATCACTTGTGGTCCTAAGCACCGTGTGACGACTAGGGATAGTCTCGGCTCGTTACATAAAGTTGAGTTTGCATAGTTATATCTTAAAACTATTTATCATTATATAAAACTTGTTATTCTATTCAACGAGAGAAAAGTACACGTAGATATCTTATTCTTAAAAGAATAAAGAGATTATTTTCGTAAGATCCCAATTCAAGTAAAATTAAGTTTGCGTAGTTGTATTTTAAAATTATTTATAATGATAGTAAAATTGACATTCTATTGCACTAATACCTGGTACAAAATTCATTGTACTTTGGTTTAGGGTCATAATATCAACGCTTTATATATATACTATTTTACTATTAGGGGTCGTTTGGTAGAGTGTATTGAAATGTTAATGCATGCATTAGTTTAATGTGTATTAGTAGTACCTTGTTTGGTATACCTTTTTACTCTATGTATAACTAATGCAAGCATTGGTTATATACTCTATTGTGTATTAAGGTGTGTATTACTAATACCTCAAAATCCATAGCATTAGTAATGCAATGGATCCAATGCATGCATTAACATGCTTAAAGACCCTATTACCCCTCAAAAAAAATTTCGCATCCTTTCCAACATATCTATTGAGGGTATTATGTAAAATTTTTTTTTTCTTTTTAGAAATTATGTAATTCATGCCTTTTTTAATACATCATACCAAAAACTGCATAAGAAAAATACAAGCATAACTAATGCAAGCATAACTAACACAAGCATTACTAATACAAGCATTACTAATACACCATATTTTGCATTATTCTTATACACTCTACCAAACGACCCCTTAATGATTTTGTCTGATATCATTTGTTTCTTAGAGAGTCAAAACGGACAAATTTGGTGTGTATAAAATTAATTTATATCAGTTCTCTTGTTTTTAAAAATTAATTCGTTACAACTTAGGGAAAATGCATCGTTTCCACCCCAAACTATACCCGAAAAGTCGAAGCCACACCTAAACTATACTAGTGACCTATTACACACCTAAACTATAAAAAAGTGAAACTATTTACATCCTGTCAGGCTACCACCACTTGCATGTGGTGTAGTGTTTTACACGCGCTGCCACGTCAGCACCACGTCAGTAAAAAGTATCACTTTTTTATAGTTAAGGTGTGTAATAGGTCACTTATATAGTTTAGGTGTGGATTCGACTTTTCGACTATAGTTTAGGGTGGAAACGATGCCTTTTTCCTTAATGTTTTTAGCCGTTTACTTTTGTTATTTAATAGGCTGGACGCGCCTAAAATAAGTGTAACACACGCGCCTTAGAATGGGGGTCGTGGGGAGGTAATAATATCACTTTTATATAGTTAAGGTGTGTAATAGGTCACTTATATAGTTTAGGTGTAGCTTCGACTTTTCGACTATATTTTAGGGTGGAAACAATGCCTTTTCCCTTACAACTTATATATTATTATATACTCATATACAATGTCATTCATTTTTTCTTTAACTACTCATATACAATGTCATTCATTTTTTCGTTAACTCATGTGAGTTGTACTTTTTACACATTCTCTCTCTTTTTGACCCTTAAAATTATATTCCACCACTAGATAAATATTAATATTTTAATAATATGTAAAAGTTTTAAATCAACTAAAAATTGCATAAATCTTTTATTTATTTGAACTGTGAAGTCCCAATATTTAGAACTTCAATATCATAAAGGTTTTGCCTTACAGAATCTTACTTAAATAATGGTACATACAGCAACAAAAATATTACCCGGTGTATTCCTACATAGTGGACATAGTGGAGTATGAGGACTTAAATAATGGTGCATAAATTAAATAAAAAATAAAATAAAAATTTTAAAATATAAAGAAAGAGGAATAAAGTCAATATCATATTTAAAAATTACGTAAAAAATATTATAAATTACAATAATTAACAATTTAAGATAATTAAAAGATATAAAATATTCGATTGACTTTTAAAATTTTATCATAATTACATAAACTGGGACATAGAAAATAACATATATTATTTAAAATTACATAAAAAATATTGTAAATCATAATAATTAACTACATGAAATATTAATTACGTAAGTACATAAAGTAGCTTTAGGGTCGAAACTCAAATTGACTTATTCACCCTTCTATTTTTATTTCGTGGCTAAGTATTATTGAAATTCAATTCATGTAATTTGATCAAAGAAATCGATAATTTTTCTCTTCATTATTAATTGCGCCTACTTTTTGAGATTTGTGCCCTTCAAAGATATATAGAGAGAATAGATTATTTTCATTCAACATAGTATTTCTCTTTTACACATCAAGAAAACAAAAATAAAAATCAAAGTTTTTAAATTCAAGTTTTCCCACAAAAATTAAGTACTTTTATTAAATAAAGAATATAATTACCTAAAAAGTAATATAAATTACAATTCTAAGCAAATAAAAATATGTAAAATGCATAACAAATTAATTGACTCTTATAATTCTATCAGTGCCACACGTAAAAGTAATATAAATCACAATAATTAATAATTTAAAATATTTAAAAGTCATATTAAAATTTTGGTTAATTTTCCAAAATCTAAATTCAATCAATGTCCGATAAATTGGAGTAGAGAAAATAACATATATTATCTAAGCATTCTGTAGAAAGTACTACAAATTATAATAATTGACAACTTAAATATTCATAAACTATACTAAAAATTTTAGTTGACTCTCCGAGTTCTATTAGTGCCACATAAATTAGTACAAAGAGAGTATTTTTAGCATGTAAAAAAAACTATAAATCACAATAACTAACAACTTAAAATACTTAAAAAATTATACAATAGTATTTTGAACATCTCTTAAAATTCCATCCTTGTTACATAAATTGAGACATAACAAAAGTTATGTAAGAAATACAATGAATCATAATATTAATTAACTTAAAATATTAATAATCATACAAAAAATTTATTGACCGTCTAAATTTCATTTGTGCTGCATAAATTGAAATAAAAAAAGTAACATATTGGATCCAGGCTAGCACGAGCTCTCCATATGTAGTTACTATACGAAATTGAATAACTTTACCTTCTATACAACTCTTTGACAAATATTACTCATACATATGATCAAGAAAAAGTTATTTTACCCGCCGACATCTGACAAATCTTCAATTTCAAACATAATGTTATACTACAATTGAAGGGTAAATTTCCAAAGTATAAGATACATGAAGCTTATCATTCCATATGAGCTTTGTTAATTGCAATAACAAATGCGAACAATTTGCTAATGTCAAGGCAGTAATTTGCTAGTGTAACCCCTTTTGATTAATAGATTAATCAGAAACAATATTGATAATGAAATCAATCAAGCTAGTAACATAATCAAACCCTAATCGGTACAATTAATGACCAAGCTGTTAATTTCTAATATCTAATAAGTCTGGCTGTCACGATCCAAACCGAGGCTCTGGCCGCGATTGGCATCCTGAACCATGAAGACCTAGACGCCCCTTTCTATCTGGCAATCATGCACTACGTCCATACCACGTAAAGAAATGCGGAAAAATTATCATACGGAAACATGGTCAATATCATAATTCAACTGAACAGTTCAGAATGAAATTCATAAACCTCTAACAACATTTAACATCAGTCTACTAAATCTCTAACACAGCAAAACCAACATCTTGTCTAAAACTGGGACAAGGCCCCAGTCGGACCATAAACCAAAATGAAATAGGAAAGTCTAATAACCAGGCCTTCCGAAATAGAGAAGGCTCACCAACTGCAAGTTTCAGACACACCAACCTACTGCTTAGTGGGACTCCGGGTCTGTGATTCAAATCCTGAAATATAAGGGTCAATACAGATGTACTGGTACATAGAACAGTCCAAAAAAGAAATACATTTTTCATACAACATAGGTGAGAGCATTTTATAAAACGGTGAACATAAGATAAGTGAAAATTCACGGGCATACTTTAATGAACTTCAAAACATTTCTTGAAAATCATGACTCACTCTTTATAATACTTCTAAGCTAGATGGTACACTCTACAATCTGTAATTCCATGGGCTATATAGATACCGCCCTTGACTCGACGGCCAAGCCCCCAAATCAAGTTTGCCGCAAGGATTGGGGCTATCAGTAAGGGAGGCACGCAAGATCACAAAGCAGGGTGCCATAATCCCAATCAAATCAACATGTCATGGTAGTGCAAAAGATCACAAAGCAGGGCTCCTAACTATAGTCCCAATTTAGGATGACATTAATCAAGGTACACAAGATCAAAAAGCAGGGTACCATAATCTCGTGTCGGTAAATCACGATTTCCAGCGTGGAGTCTTTCAACTCGTGCTTTCTTCGGATAACCATCTAATTCTATATAAGCCTAGTTTTAGCCTCTTATAAGAAAACATGCATCATGCTCACAAAACATTCTTTTCTTATTCTCTCAAGGTCAATTCACAATTGGGTATCGTCATACCCGGACTTGCAAGTCATTTATGTCACATCATTCCACAATCCTTCTCACTTAAATCATTTATATGACCATCAAAAGAATTCAATTCATTCGACACACGCATATTGGTTATCGAAACTTTAATACTCAAAGAATTATCGTTGTTCATAAACTAGATACAACATTAGTTAAACACAATTCTTATATTCAAAAAGGGGCTATTAAGTCATGCTCTCAAATAGTTCACAATTCACGCAATACAAAGTACATAAACATCATCATGAGATTAAAGAATTCACAGTTCATATTCAAAAATCATTCTTCAAGTTTAAAACACTTCTATACGAAATTGTAAATCAAGTCTTATAAAAGAAACTCCATGATCATTAGTGTTTTTTTTTTCACAATTTGTCTTCACAATGCAAATCCTTTACTACATATACATACTTAATTAACTTTAAAACTTGTTAAAATTCATAAAACACATGCCCATGAGATTAGGATAGCCCCACGTACCTTAGATTACTTAGTTCGGAGAATGGAACCTGAATCTTGACTCGTTTCTTGGAAATCTTGAACTTAAAGATTGAACTTTTTAATTCTTGGGGGAGGGTTAGGGTTTTATTTATGAGGAAAATTGATCACTTTTGAGCCTATAATGCCCTACAAATGTTTTAATCTTCTGTTTTCACGGCTTGGGGCTATAGGAAAAAGATGAGACTACCCTTCGAATTTAAAATCCACAATTGAAATCCGAATTTGGGCCTTATTGCGATGCACCAAGTGTGCCACCGCAAGGCGCTGCAATTGCGGTGACCTACTGTTTTGAGAATCCAAACACATCTCAAACCTCGTCCGAAAAATACGAAACCCTCTAAGACATCTCCTTTACACCCCTGAACATGAATCAACTTAAAAATCTATGTTTCGGGGTCGAGAAGGTCAATTTAAAAATCGTTGAAGTTAAGGGCTAAAAATAAAACTAAGTCCTTTTTAACACTTAGAGAAATTTCAGGTTGTAAGTCCTCTATACATGTTACTAAGGGAGGTATTAGGTCGAGAATGCTACGGGGTGTTACACTTGCGATTATAAAAAATAAAAAATATAGAAAAAACTATAACTAGTATTTTATTCAAATAAATATAGTGTTATTTTTGAAAATAAATACACTATACTAGACTAAAATAAAATGAGGAGAGAGATACGTATAGAAGTGAGGCAGTAACTTTTCTTTTTCTTTCTGTGTGTTTTTATAATATTGTATGCAATGCCTTTTATAGACAAACTATGACTTGAGGCAGTGACATTGCTACAGTAGTATGTAGGGCCCCTTTTAATGACATTCACTGAAAAAGTAACTCATTTACAATACCCCCCTTGAATGTTATGTACAAAAATTTTAAAAGGGACAAGATGCACATAATGGTTTGTAATACACATTGTTTGTTTCCTCATTCCAAACATTATTAGAAAAATTCAATGAGACAAAGTCTTGGTTAAAAAAAATGCAACACGTATTTACTCTCCCTGATAAAAATATCACTTAATATCTCAGAGACGAAGCATTTCAATCATGTACCTCAGTTTCTTAAGGGTTGAAGTTGGCAATGACTTAGTGAACATATCTTCTACATTATCACTTGAATGAACTTGTTGAACATTTATTTCACTCATCTTTTGAAGATCATAAGTACAAATTTTTTTTTTGGTGAAATATGTTTTGTCTGTCTCCTTTGATATATCCCCCTCTAAATAGAGCTATGCAGGCGGTATTATTTTCATATAATGTTGGAATATCTTTTGTCAAAGAAAGCCACATGATTCCTAGATATGTTGAGTTATTGACCCCAATTAAATACATTCTCGATTTGCTTTATGAATGACAATTATCTCGGCATGATTTGAAGTTGTAGCAACCATGATTTGTTTCGTTGAATGTCATGATATAGCTGTACCTCCACATGTAAATAATTAACCTATATGAAATTGACCTCTATGTGGGTCAGGCAAATATCCTACATCGACACAATCAATTAATTGTGAATCATACTCATTTAATAAAATAGTTCCATATAAATAGTTCCTCGGAGGTATCTGAATATATGATTAATATTATTTCAATATTTTTGTTTTGGGTAAGTGCTAAATCTTGCTAATAAATTTACAGCAAAAGATATGTCCGATCGAGAAATGCTAGTAAGATACATCAATGCCCCAATTGTACTAAGAATATGATATTTTAGTACCAACAAATTCTTTGTCATTTTCATTGGGTTGAAATAGATCTTTATTGATATCAAGTGATCTCACAGACATCGGGGTACTCAATGAATGTGTTTTATCCATGTAAAATATCTTTTAAATATTTTCAGTATATGTGGATTGATGGACAAATATTTCATTTGTAAAATATTCAATTTGGAGATTAAGATAAAATTTTATCTTTTCGAAGTCTTTCAATTCATTTTTTTTAAAAAATATTCTACTGTCTTTGGAAGCTCTTCAGGAGTTTCAATGATATTCAAGACATCAACATATACAACTATTATGAAAAATTCATATTCAAACCTTTTAATAAAGACACAAAGATAGATTGAGTCATTTTAAACCTTTCTTTCAATAGGTATTCGCTAAGGCGATTATACCACATGCATCCTAATTTTTTTAGTCCATATAAATTTTTTGAAGCATGATTGAACAATTTTCTAAAATTTTTTTATACTCTTTCGGCATTTTAAATCCTTCAGGAATTTTCATAAAAATATCATTGTGTAATGAGTTATATAAATAGGCTGTGACAACATCCGTCATATGCATATCAAGTTTTCATGAATTATCAGATTTAAAAGATACCTGAAGGTGATTGCATCCACCATCAGAGAATATGTCTCCATATAATTAGTGTCAGGTCTTTGCAAAACTTCTTGTGCCACAAGTCGTGATTTATATCTTATGACTTCATTTTTCTCCTTTCGTTTTCGCACAGAAATCTATTTGTATCCCACTAGCTTTAGACCTTCAGGTGTTTGGACTATAGGTTCGAAAACTTCACATTTTTCAAGCAAAGTCAATTCAATTTTAATTTCTTCTTTTCAGTTTGACCAATCTTTTTTTTTTTGCCAACACTATTTGATAAATTTTGATTCAAGATCCTCATCTTCTTGCATTATTTCAATAGCACCATTCTAAGCAGAAATATTATCGACAATTATATCATGTCGATTTCATATTTCTCTTGATGAGACATAACTTGTTGAGATGTTTTTATTTCATTATTTTCAGGTACTTGGATCTCTTCTAAGATTTTATCAATTGTTATATCTTGTTGCTTTTCTTGAATAGCTTCCTCCATATTACGATTATTTTGATCATTTGCTTATTTTATTTTTCAAGATTTTTTTTGAAATTGATTGATCTATCACATTTTAAGTGTGATTTAGACTCATTTGCATTAATCAATTATCCCGTTGGGATGTCAACTCGAATTGAAGCATTAGCAGCTAGAATATAAGATTTAATAACTCTTGATAGGTCAGTGAGCACATCTGACAGTTGATTTGCAAATGAATTATCTTTTGAACTTTTAGTTCACATTTATTTATATAGGGACAAATATGAGATAATGATAATGTATTTCTTTCTATTTTTTCAGCTACTTATTTTCTCCTCTTAATATTGAGTACATTGTTTCATTAAAATGACAATCAACAAATCTTGTTGTAAATAAATCTCCAGTCATAGGTTTCAAATATTTTATAATAGAAGGAGATTCATATCCAACATATTTTTCCAACCTTTTTGGGGGGAAACTCATCTTTTTGTGTCGTGGTGGAGCAATTGAAATACATATCGTGCATTCAAAAATTATTAGATGAAAAATATTTCGCTCCTGACCAAAAATTATTTGTAATGGAGAGACTTTATGGTAACTTGTGGGCCTAATTCACGTAAGAACTACTGCATGCAAAATCGCATGACTCCATATCAACATACAAAATTTTGTTCTCATAAGCATTGATCTGGCGATTAATTGGAGGCGTTTAATCAACGACTCTGTTAGATTATTTTGATTATGAATATAAGAAACCGAATGTTCAGTTGTTATTTCAACTGATATATAATAATCTTTAAAAGCTTGGGATGTAAACTCACCAACATTATCAAGATGAATTATCTTTATTGCATAACTCAAAAATTGTGCTCTTAGCTTTATTAATTGAGCAAGTAAACTTGCAAATGTTAAATTACGAGTTGATAATAAACAAACATGTGATCATCGTACAGATGCATCTATTAAAATCATATAATATATAAATGATCCATATAGAGGGTGAATGGACCCACATATGTCACCCTATATACGTTCCAGAAATGCAAGGGATTCAATTTTCACTTTAATTGTTGATGGTCTAGTAATCATTTTCCTTAAGAACATGCAACAGAAAATAATTCTTTAAATTGAAGAATCTTCTGATTCTTCAAAGAATGTCCATATGAATTCTCAATTATTTTGTGCATCATATTAGAATCAGGATGACCCAAGTGGTCATACCAATTAATAAAATTATTTGAATGAGTAAACTTCTGATTTACTATGACATGTGTTTCAACCATACAAATACTTACGCATTATAGACCGAAAGAAAGAGCGAGTAATTTTTCAAGTATATATTGTTTACCCAACATCATTATAGTAAGATGAAGATATCCAATCTTTTCATCACTCGCAGTCTCAATATGATAGTCATTTTGAAGAATGTCTTTGAAACTTGATAAGTTTCTTTGAGACTTACTACAATATAATGCTGCATCAATTGTCAAATTTTTTTCTTCGATAAGTAATAAATATGCATTTTCGAAGCCTTCAATTAATCTTGTACTACCAGACATAGTATTAACATTGACTTCTTTCTTCATCAAATAAGAGATTCTTTTTTATCTCTTACAATAATATGTGTAGTAACACTATCTATAAGACATATATCATCGTAATTGATTTTAGGTACAACTGATGATTTGGGAATTCTCATATTCTTCATAAAAATGTACTCTATAGGAAGTTTGAAAAACTTACGACATAATAAATTGCATTAGAAATGTAGAAATTAGAAGTACATAGTACTTTAAGGAATCATTTGTTTTCACTTAATGGAGGATTGAATTTGAATGGTTCAGACTTCAGACCATTCAGTGCATTTATTTTTTATTAAGATTTTAGCTCTTAATAGGTCTGAATAGGTCTTAATCATTCAAATCTAGAATCAAATCTTAATAGGTCTGAAGAGGTATTATGGTGTTGGATAATATTCACCATTACTCTATTCATAATCATCAATCACCACCTCTGCCACCGCCATCATTGTCAATGACCACCCACTACCACTCACCACCACCAACCCCTCCACCATTTGTAACTCCTTGAATCTGGTACCTAGAACGCTAGATGGTGCTCATGACCCCGAAGGACCAAAAAATAACCCATGAATGATATCTGTAACTGGGCACTGCATAATATACTGTATAAATACGGAAAGAGGCAGAAAGGCCATAAGGTTCAAATATCTGATAAAACATAACATCTGGAAATGCGGTAAATCAATACCAAAATAAAACTGAAATAACTGTCTGAACATGCTATAGTCTGGAAGCCTCTAAACTGTCTAAAAACTGTGGAGTTGAAGGGACATGTCCCCAACTAACTCCGGACTACTGAAATAATAAAGTAATAAAATAATCATGCTATCCTCGAATGATGAGGACTCACTGCTAGTCTAGCTGCTGAACGTCTGATCTACTAAGGATGCTCTGGATCTCGTGCTTCTGAACCTATGGTATAAAACACCATAACGCAAATGCGTCAATACGATTGAATGTTTTGGTATGCAGGTGAGGTAGGTTGAATGCAAGGGGTTTATATGCATGAATAATACTAACTGACTGAATAACATGAACATGAGAACACATGCATGAATACGTGAACTGTAACTAAGATCATGACATCACTGAATCTGACTACTGATATACTATTATCTGAATGACTATGTCTGACAGTCTTATTTCTGATGAATCTAGCTGAGTTACGTTCTGAGCTGGGTGACTGTATCTGACAGTCCTGAATTCTATAGAAATATCTGAGTTCTATTGCTGAAAATGAAACTGAGACTGTAACTGTGGGAAGTAGTCATTTAACCAACATGCTCCTAATAAGCTATTATAGTTGAGTTGGGGTCCAATCTGTAACCCCAATTGGAAGGGTGTCAATACTGCGCCACTGGTAAGGATAAGCTGTGAGTGATCCCTCATCTAATAAGTACTCCAAGGAGAATGGTGGGACCCTTATATAAAAGGTTAAGCCACCTCATCTACCCTCAACTAGCAGGTTTGATGTCTCAACCTACACTGGCTACATAGTTTTGGAGTGCAAGGATTGCTTCTAAGAATCACACCCTCTAATAACAGGTGAGTTCCCATCCTTGGGCTCACTCGGTGCTGATTTCTACTCCCATCTGAATATACACTGAACATGATTAACTGAACTGAACTGGACTGCGTTCATTGAGCTCTGTTGATTGACAGAATATTACTCAGATTTGATAACTGACTGAGATTACTAAGATTACTACGATTACTGAGTTTTCCTGAGTCATGCGACTGACTGAATTCTACTGAGTTCTGAAACTGACTGAGAATACTACTAATCATGGCATGATTGAGATTATCATAAAACTTACACTGGCTCTAGGCACATAGCTAAATTGTCGGGTCCAAGTACCCCCAGGACTTGATAGCATGAAACTGATAAGACATGACACTTCTTGACACATGACCATAGTCAACAATTAATAGTACAATCATTGGGGATTTTCATGAAGTATTCGCATGCTATAAGCTTACACATGAATAGGAATGCATGTAAACATATCATAATTTCATAAGCCTAATCTCATGAGCATTACGTCAATCCATTACAAAGAATAACAATAACGTAGGAGTCATATCAAACATAAGGGAGAAACATGGATTCATCAATTTTGGTCACAAATGAGTCATAAGGCATAATTCCTATTCTCTTAGGCATTTTATCAAACACCTTGCATGCATATCTTTAGGCTTAGGCATGAATATTGAAATAATACTTCATGACAACATTTTACACTTCCAATGTAAGAATTTCAACCACATACTAACGTATTTTCATGATATTCATTAAAGACTTCAACTTGGAAATCAATCAACAACATAAACATAGATATAATTCAATTCATACCATGAAATCCAAAGTTTATATTTCAAATAGGGTTTATTGAGCTTCATGGGTGATAGGAACCCATGAATCAACACTTGACATACCTGGGTGGATGATAGCTTGAAGATTAGTGGAGGAAAGCTTGAATTCTTGACTTGGGATTAGACACCTAGGGTTTATTGTCCTTGGGGATTGATCTTTGAGAGAAACCCTAATTTGGTATTGTGGATGAATAATGAAGTTATGAGCTCTGGTTTGGTATAATTAGGGATTAAAACGGGTGGAAAAAAACCCAAAATACCGTTTTAAAAATAGCTTAAAATCACTGATCGGAAGTGGCAACGGTTTGGTCGATGGTTTTTCGCTGGCTCAATGGTCCGCCGGTCTTGATCGTCGCACTTGGCCAGAACCTGAACTTTTTGCCATGTCTGCGATGGTTTGGGGGATGGTCCGTCGCTATCTTGACGGTCTCTCGATCCTAAACATCGCACTTGGCCAGAAGATGGGTTCACTGCCTTAGTCGCGATAGCTTGGGCGATGGTCCGTCACTAGCTCGACGGTCCATCGGCCTGATCGTCGCTTCTCGGCACTTCCGACAGTTTTCTGTAAAACGTACATAACTTTTTACTCCAATACCAGATTTGGACGAAATTGGAATCATTGGAAAGCTAATTCAATTTCCCATATGATAAAAAGTCAAAATTGGGGAAATTGTATCTGATTTAATCATTAATAATTTAGGAAGTCATCACTAACTCTTCTGTCTGAGGATGAAAGGCTATACTGAGATAAACTTGGGTACCAAGACTCCTTTGGAATGCTTTCCAGAAGTGAGAGGTGAACTGGGTACCTCTGTCTAAAATAATAGACAACATAACACCGTAAAATCTGACCAACTCTCTGATATAGAGTCTGGCGTAATCCTCGGCTGAATAAAAGGTATGGACTGGAAGGAAATGAGATGATTTGGTCATCCTATCTACAATGACCCAAGATGAATTATGCTAACAACGAGTACGAGGCAAACCCATCACAAAGTCTATGTTTACTTTTTCTCACTTCCAAGTAGGAATACTGAACTCCTTCATAGACCCACTAGGCTTCTGATACTCTATCTTGACCTGCTGATATTTAGAGCACTTAGCCACAAACTCTGCATCATCTCTCTTTATCCCACTCCACTAATAGATCTCCCACAAATCATGGTACATCTTAGTGGCCCCTGGATGAATCGAGTAGCGTGCACCATGCGCTTCTGCAAGAATTCATTGCCTCAAGTCATCTATACCTGGAACACACAGACGACCTTGACAATGGAGAACATCATATCCCTCTTGGGAGAAAACCTCTACCTTCTGATCTCTGACCGACTCTTTCAACTTAACAAGACTGGGATCTCTATCTTGCTTTTCTTTCACCTTGGATACTAGAGATGATTCTGAACTGTTCTGAACCCATATACTACCTTTTGCTGAATCGACTAAGCGGTCACCTAGTCGGGCAAACTGATGGACTTCCTGAGCTAATTTCTTCTTACTGTCCTAAACATGAACAACACTACCATAGACAGTCTACTGAGAGCGTCAGCTACTACATTAGCCTTGCCCAGATGATAAAAAACACACATGTCATAATCTTTCAAGAGCTCTAACCACCTTCTCTGACAGAGGTTAAGATCTTTCCGAGATAATACGTACTGAAGGATTTTGTGATCTGTGAATACATCTACATAAACATCGTACAAGTAATGCCTCCAAATTTTTAAGGCAAAAACTATGGCTTCTAACTCAAGATCATGAGTCGAATAATTATTCTCATGGGGTTTAAGATGTCTGGAGGCGTAGGCTATGACCTTACTATGCTGCATGAGGACACAACCCAAACCTACTCTGGATGCATCACAGTACACTATGAATCCATCTAAACCGTCTGGATGAGTCAAAACTGGAGCTGAGGTGAGTTGAGTCTTCAACTCCTGAAAACTCTTTTAACAAGGATCTGACCACTGAAACTTGACTTTTATCTGAGTCAATCTGGAAATAGGGGATGGAATTGAAGAGAATCCCTCAAAAAACCATCTGTTATAGCCATTCAACCCCAAGAAACTCCTGATATCTGATGGAGATACAGGGCGAGGCTAATTTCTTACTGCTTCGGTCTCTTGAGGATCAACTCTAATTCCATCACCGAAAATGATATGACTAAGGAATGCTACTGACCTTAGCCAAAATTCGTACTTATAAAATTTGGTGAACAACTGATGATTTCAGAGAGTTTGCAATACTATTCTGAGATGGTCTGCATGATCATGCTCACTGTGGAAATAGAAAAGAATGTTATCTATGAAGATTGTGACGAACATGTCCAAGTACTACTTGAACACACGGTTCATCAAGTCCATGAAGGCAGCTGGGGCATTGGTAAGTCCAAAGGACATGACTAAGAATTCGAAGTGACCATACCAAGTACGGAAAGCTATTTTCAAAATATTACATTCTCTGACCTTGAGCTGATGATAGCCTGATCTGAGGTCTATTTTACAAAAATAGCTGGTACCCTGAAGTTGATTGAAAAAGTCATCGATTCTGAAAAGTGGATACTTGTTCTTGACGGTGACTTTATTGAGCTGACAGTAGTCTATACACATTCTGAGAGAACCATCTTTCTCGCATACGAATAAGATTGGTGCACCCCACGGGGACATACTGGGTCTGACGAATCCTTTATCTAGGAAATCCTTCAACTGTTCTTTCAACTCTCTGAGTTCTACTGGTGCCATTCTGTATGGAAGAATAGATATAGGCTGAGTATCTGGAAGAAGATCAATGCCGAAGTCTATTTCCCTTTCAGTAGGAATTCCTGGAAGATCTTCGGGAAAGACATCTGAATATTCATTCACTACTGGACTAATCAAAGATTGGGAGTTTCGAATCTAGAGTCCTTAACTCAAATAAGATGATAGACACATCCCTTAGATATATTTTTTGTGCCCAAAGGTAGGAAACAAGCTGACCTCTGAAAACTGAAGTACTACCCTTCGACTTTAGGATGGGTTCATTCGGGAACTGAAACTGGACAACTCTATTTCTGTAGTCGACTGTGGCATAGAAGGAATAAAGTCAATCCATGCCGAGAATGACATAAAAATTAGTCATCTCTAATTCGACTAAGTCTGCTGAAGTGACTTTCTGAGATACCATAACCGGACAGTTCCTGTATACCCGTTGGGCTATAATAGTTTTATCCACTGGGGTAGATACTGAGAAGGTCTCTGCTAGAATTTTGGGACTGACTCCGAAATCAACTACTATATAAGGAGTAAAAAAAGATAAAGAATCTCCTAGATCTAGCAAGGCGTAAATATGTACATGAAAGATCTGTAACATACCAGTAACCACATCAGGATAATTTTCCTGATATTTTTGGAACTGAAGAGCATAAATTCTGTTTGGGAGCTACCCACTGGTAGCACTGGAAGAGGAACCCTGCTGGTTCAGGCTATTGAACTGAGCTGGAGGGAGATTACGCTAACCCTGAGGACCTGACTGGGGATAATCTCTAACTCTGTGGCCTGGATTGCTACATTTGAAGAAAATATCACTGCCAGATCTGCAAGTACCCTGATGGTTCTTTCCACATGTCTGACAAAGAGGAAAGGTTCGGGCACTGTTAATACTGCCTTGAGACTTAGAGCCTAGCGCCCTATCTCTGTTGCCGTCTCTGAATTTCGACACTGGAGCACTGGCTGAGGAAGAAGCTGGAATAGATGACTTTGGGTGAAACTGAGAATGGTTACCACCCTCTAACTTAGGCTGAGAAAAGTTGAAACTACCTGTCTTTGCTTTCTTATTCTGCTTCTCTCTCATCTTAATCTTCTGCTCTTCTATCTGTTGAGCATGGATCATAAGTCTGGCTATGTCCATCTCTTAATCAACATTACAGATCTGTACTCATTGACCACACTATCATTCACCCAGAAATAAACTTACTCATCTTAGCCTTGCTGTCTGCCACTACATTAGGAGTATATCTAGCTAATTGAGTAAACTTAAGAGAATACTCTTTCACTGTCATGCTGCCCTGCCTGAGGTTGATAAATTCTAATACCTTAGCTTCTTTTAGATCTAGGGGAAATAATCTATCTAGAAAAGCAGTGGAAAAATCCTCCCACTCTATGGGTCCTACATCTATACCCCTCTCTACTTTCTACTGTTTGAACCATGTGTGAGCCACCTCCTGTAACTGATATGCAGCTAGCTCAGCACTCTCAACTGCTGATACCCCTATGATATCAGTAACCTACTGAACCTAATCAAGAAATTCTTGAGGGTCCTCGTCTGACTTAGACCCAAAAAAGAATGGTGGATTTATTCGGGTGAAGTCCTGAATCCTGGCTGTAGCTGAATTGGCCATGAGGTTAGCCGAAATAGCAGCCGACCATTCATTCTGAGCAACAATTGAGTTAGCAAGAGTAGTGAATGCAGCTCTAAACTCTGCATGAGAAATATGTTCATCCAAGAGATCTGCTTGGACGGGCTGAGGGGCTGACTGATTTTCGTTTCTTCTTTTGGGAGGCATGTTCTGTAGAAGAAAGGGAGAAGCAAATTGGACGAAGAGTTAAATTTAAGCTCATTCTCACTGGCACGACATGAATACTGAAAGAAGGAAAACTGTTCCTAAATATCTTATATCCTTTTGTACATAAATGTGGCGCGCAACACACCCATGCACAAGACTCTACTAGATACGACTTTCAGACTTTCTAGGACACTATTGAACCTTAGGCTCTGATACTAAGTTTGTAACACCCCGAATTTAGTCCTCGAAATGCTACACGGTGCTCATGACCCCGAAAGACCACAAGCTAACCCATGACTGATATCTGTAACTAGGTACTGCATAATATACTGTATAAATGCAAAAAAAGGCTGAAAGGCCATAAGGTTCAAATATTTGATAAAACATAACATCTAGAAATGCGGTATATCAATACCAAAATAAAACTGAAATAACTGTCTGAACATGCTATAGTCTGAAAGCCTCTAAACTGTCTAAAAACTGTGGAGTTGATGGGACATGTCCCCAACTAACTCTGGACTACTAAATTAATAAAATAATTATGCTATCCTCGAATGATGAGGACTCACTGCTAGTCTGGCTGCTGAATGTCTGATCTACTAAGGATGCTCTGGATCTCGTGCTTCTGAACCTATGGTATAAAACACCATAGCGCAAATGCATCAATACGATTGAATGTACTGGTATGCAAGTGAGGTAGGCTGAATGCAAGGGGTTTATTCATGAACAATACTAACTGACTGAATAACATGAACCTGAGAACACATGCATGAGTAGTGAACTGTAACTGAGATCATGACATCACGGAATCTGAATACTGATAACATAAGTTTTCATATAACTGATATACTATTATCTGAAGGACTGTGTCTGACAGTCGTGTTTCTGATGGAACTAGCTGAGTTCTGTACTGAGCTAGGTGACTGTATCTAACAGTCCCTAATTTTATAGAACTATCTGAGTTCTATTACTGAGACTAAGACTGAAACTATAACTGTGAGAAATAGTCATTTAACCGATATGCCCCTAATAAGCTATCATAGATGAGTTGGGGTCTAATCTGTAATCCCAATTGGAAGGGTGTCAATATCGCGCCACTGGTAAGGACAAGCAGTGAGTAATCCCTCATCTAACAGGTACTCTAAGGAGAACGGTGGGACCATCATATAAAAGGTTAATCCACCTCATCTACCCTCAACTACCAGGTTTGATGTCTCAACCTACGCTGGTTACATAGTTTTGGAGCGCAAGGATTGCTTCTAAGAATCACACCCTCTAATAACTAGTGAGTTCCCATCCTTGGGCTCACTCAGTGCTGATTCTTACTCCCATCTGAATATACACTGAACATGATTAACTGAACTGAACTGGACTGCATTCATTGAGTTTTGTTGACTAACAAAATATTACTGAGATCTGATAACTGAATGAGATTACTGAGATTACTGAGTTTTTCTAAGTCATGCGACTGACTGAATTCTATTGAGTTCTGAAATAGACTGAGAATACTACTGATCATGGCATGATTGAGATTATCATAAAACTGACACTGGATCTAGGCACACTGCTAAATTATCGGGTCCAAGTACCCCCAGGACTCGATAGCATGAAACTGGCAAGACATGACATTTCTTGACACATGACCATAGTTAATAATTCATAGTACAATCATTGGGGATTTTCATGAAGTATTCGCATGCTATAAGCTTACACATGAATAGGAATGTATGTAAACAATCATAATTTCATAAGCCTAATCTCATGAGTATTACGTCAATCCATTACAAAGCACAACAATAACGTGAGAGTCATATCAAACATAATGGAGAAATATGGATTCATCAATTTTGGTCACAAATGAGTCATAAGGCATAATTCCTATTCTCTTAGCCACTTTATCAAATACCTTGCATGCATATCTTTAGGATTAGGCATGAATATTGAAATAATACTTCATGGCAACATTTTACACTTCCAATGCAAGAATTTCAACCACATACTAATATATTTCATGATAGTCATTAAAGACTTCAACTTGGAAATCAAACAATAACATAAACATGGATATAATTCAATTCATACGATGAAATCCAAAGTTTATATTTCAAATAGGGCTTCTTGAGCTTCATGGGTGAAAAGAACCCATGAATCAACACTTGACATACTCGGGTGGATGATTTCTTGAAGATTGATGGAGAAAAGCTTGAATTCTTGACTTGGGATTAGACACCTAGGGTTTCTTGTTCTTAGGGATTGATCTTTGAGAGAAACCCTAATTTGGTGTCGTGGATGAATAATGAAGTTATGAGCTCTGGTCTGATATAATTAGGGGTTAAAACGGGTGAAAAAAGACCCAAAATACCTTTTTAAAAATGGCTTAAAATCTCTGATCGGAAGTGGCGATGGTTTGGTCGACGATTTGTCGCTGGCTCGACGGTCCGTCGGTCTTGACCGTCGCACTTGTCCAGAACCTGAACTTTTTGCCTTGTCTACAATAGTTTAGGGGATGGTCAGTCGTTAGCTCGACGGTCCATCGATCCTGACCGTCGCACTTGGCCAAAAAATGGGTTCACTGCCTTAGTCGCGATGGCTTGGGCGATGGTCCGTCGCTAGTTCGATGGTCCGTCGGCCTGACTGTCGCTTCTGGACAGTTCCTACGGTTCTCTGTAAAACCTCCATAACTTTTTACTCCGATACCGAGTTTGGAAAAAATTGGTATCGTTGGAAAGCTAATTCAATTTTCCATATGATAACAAGTCGAAATTAGGGAAATTCTATCTAATTTAAACATTAATCATTTAGGAACTCATCACTAACTCTTCTGGAGACTAGATTTGACTTAAAGAAAGTTCGGGGTATTACACCATCACAACCACTATCGACAACAAATATTGCTACCAACCACCATTTTCAAATGTTACCACACCTACTACCTGTATTATTCTATTTATATTTACCACCACCACTGCTGTCAACAACACCACTACTGGCCAATCCCTACTATCGACTAACTCATCTATCACAACTAGTACCACCACTAACTAGCACTAATACATCACAATCTCAACACATTCTTTGGTGGCCACCACCATTTTCACTAGTAACGCCACCTCTACCATCACTTCAATCACTATCATCGCTATAATTTATCTCTACTAACAATCATCTCCACCATCACAACTAAAAACATCTTCAACTAGCACCAACACATCGTCAACCATCATGCATTCATTTTTCAGCCATCACAATCAACATCTCCAACTACTAACATCCAAAAACATCACATCACAACACTACTATCAACCGCCACCATCATAACAGGTACTACAATACGAACCATCACAACTATCACCACTAACATTACTAATCACTAACATCAATTATTTTCACCGCAACCACCATTATAAATCATCTCCACTATCACTAACAAGCATAAATATTTTTTTTAATCAAATAATAATTTTGTTGTATTAAATTACATACTTTTCTGATATATAATTAGTTTTTATTTGAATTGTATTTTTTATTTTATTATATATACAAATAAATTTTTTTTGCACATTCAGATGTTGAAAAACAAACAATCTTAATCATTCAATTTTCAGATCAAGAGACAACATCTTAATCATTCAGATGTGCATTCAGATTCAGACGTCTGAATCTTAAAAAAATAAATGTAGCCTAATAAAACATATTTAATAAGAGAAACATAATTGCAAATAAAAAAAGAAAAACAATAACTTTCTTCATAAGTTTATTGCCTAGTAAGGTGATCAATTCTTCAATCAATATTTTTATAAAAAATTTCATCTCTCAAATGAGTAATATTTGAGAGGCCCTTAAAGTCATCATCTTTGTAAGAAAGATTTACCTTAATATAATTATATGCATTTGATGAAGTTGCTCCATCATCATCACCTCGAAAGGTCAAGTGCACTTACCATTATTTTCTTTCCTTTTGAGGGAAGCTTGATAAAATTTGACAAAATGATCAGATGTACGGCGAGCACTTGTCCTATGACCACTCATACTATATAAGTAAAATTAACTATACCTTTTGAAGGATTATTTTGATAACCTTTATTGTCCTTCTATTTATTTTCACCATTATGATGGTAACTTTTTTGTCCTCTTCCACATCCTCACACACATCCACGATCATGAGCACAACCACGACCGCAATGGTAATTTTGCCTTATTTCAAGCTAATCATGCACTGCTACAATATTTACTTCAGGAAATCGAGCAGATTTAGTGGAACGAGCTTCGTAATTTTTCAGTAACAAAGTATTATTTTACTCTGTCAAAAGTAGGCAGGCATGTAATCAATTCAAAATATGTTTTAAACCCCTTTTCAAGGTATTGCTGTTGTAGCAATACATTTGAAGAATGAAAAGTGAAAAGAATATCAGTGATGGTTTCTCCATACAATCTTGATATTGAAACTTATTTTATGAATAACAGAAATATACTCAACTACGATTTTAAAATCTTGAAACCAAAGGTGCATCCAGTCATATTTATCTTTTGGTAATACCGTCAATTTTAGGTGGTGATATTGATCCTTCTAATTGATCCATAATTCATGTGCATTTTTCATAGTTAAAAATTTAGTTTTCAATCCTTCATGGAGGTGATGGTCGTAGACACATAATTTTGCCCCTCCAAAAATTAATTTTATTCATTTTACCTCACCTTACCATACACCCCATCCTATTTAATAACTTTTCTACAAAAGGATAAAAATAACTAAATCTCAACAAAATAAACCCTACTCCACGTGCCCTACCCCAACCCAACCCACATTCTCACCCATAACAAGATAACCACCTAACAACTCATAAACACACACAATATACACACCCCCTCCACACCCTCTCAACAGAATAACAATACACATTATAGAGATATTTACGTACACAGACACTATATAGAAGAAGAAAGAAGCCCATACACAGAGAGAAAAAAATAGTGAGGTGAGAAAGAAAAATCAGAAATGAGGAGAGGAAAAATAGAGAGGAACTGAGAAAAAGAGAGAAAATAATAAGATAAAACAATAAAAATTAAGCGTTGATTTAGAAGAGAAATGGCGTGAGAGAAAAAAAGTAACGGAGAAATGGAGAGAAGGGAAATAGTGAGAGAACACAGTGTTTTCTCCAGTAAAATTTCACCAAAAATACCATCTTCGATCAAAACCAGCAAGATACCCAGTTAAATTCGATCTCTATTTGTCGAGTACGGCGATAATCCACTAAAAATTGCTACAGTTCAGGTCCTAAACATAAATCCAACCATCTTCGATGAAACCCATCAAAAACATGTAAACCGACGAGCTCTAACCAAAAATCAAATCAGCTCCGGTGGAAATCCATCAAAAATCGGCCAAAATAGATCTGTCACCTAAGAAACTAATTAGAAATTGAGGTTGTTTGGTCCCATAATCAAATTTGAGATTCTAGTGTTTGAGGTTTCTAATGAGTCTCCATCGTCAATAATTTGACCAACCACGGTATCGACTTTGAAAGAATCATTCCAATTGAAAAAACATTGAGGTTTATTTCTCTTTTCATTCTTTATTTTTATCTCGAATTTTAATTGTTGTTGTGGATATAAATGACTTGTGTGCTTACTATGCTTGGATATTTGTTGTGTGTATATGGTTGATGATGAATTCAGATGTTGGGAAAATTGATTGAGAAAAAATGAATTGATAGTTGAAGAATTAAGTTAATCATTGATTGAGAATGAAATTCGGGGAGGGATTGACATTGATAAAAGTGAATATGGGTTTGTTTTGATCTATTGATGATTGTTTATTTCAAAATGAATGTTAATTGTGTCAAGCTTGATAGTATCATGATTAGGTCGTCAAATGGGGTAGGCAAATTTTAGGATTCCATCTTTATCAAATGTTTGAATGTGTGTTCGAATGGTTTTCTATTTTTTTGCATAGCATTGAAATTGTATTCATTTGTCGAAAAATGCCTCGAGAAAAATTATATTTATTCACTGGAGAATATCCCGACATATTATATCTTCGAAAAAGGTTCGTGATCAAGGCCTGAGGCGTCGGGTAGAGCATAGCTTATTATTAGTGTACGTTAGTTTATGTTTACATTTCAGTACCGTTTCATTTTGGGACTGTATTAATCAGACTTGACATTATTTTTGGATCCTCATATTTATTTGTGTACTTTTTTGCTTATGTGCTTTTGTGTGAAGTTTATTTATCACATAGTCTCATACTTGTCGATATACTCCACGGATAGTCTCATACTTGTCGATATACTCCACGAAGCGACTGTGGTCGAACAATGAGACCGAGGGATGTCTAACACCTTTTCCTCAGTCAACAGAATTCCTTAATCAACATCTCTATTTGTGGATCCGTTTTAGAGAGTCAAAATTATTTTGAAAAATGATTTCCAGAGGTGACTTGACACACCAAATTTATGCCAAGTGGCGACTCTGAGATTAATTATAAAAAAATCCTTTTCGAAGAAAATTTTATTTTTTAGTCACTTTAATAATTAAAACCCTTTTCGAACTTAAAATCAACATTTTTTTTCGGTAAAAAAGTGTGTGATAGCTCTGGCGACTCTGCTAGGGATTTTTATTTAGAATTTGAGCTTCAATGTTGAGTTGTATCGGCTTAGTTTGAAACTATGAGTGTATATGCATTTTATTTATGTTATCATTTGTGTTATCTTTATTATTGTTGGATATTTATGTGCTATGTGTTTACAATTTTTTCTTATGTGTTATCGCTTTATATCTGTCATAATATGTATTACCCGAGTCATTTCTTTCGCAACAAGTATGGTAGTACACGTTGTGTACACGATCATTCGTTGAGTCACCCTTATATTAGGAGGGGGAGCCTTCAACTGGTATGGAGTGTATGGAAAGCTGTCACAACCACTATCGATCATATGCTCCCCCGAACAACCATGTTAGTTGAACTCCAACCTAGATCAGTATTTAGGTCATTCTTATTTGCATCATGTTGAGACCTAATAGGACTCTTTTGGTCTTTTGTAGGAAACTCACCCCTAAGCATTCCTACGTGCTAATTGTTGCATCTTTGAGGGTAACAGGGTCATTCGACGGACTGATTTAGGGTGACATGTGCTAAAATTGAGGAAAAAAGTGTTTTTAGGCAAGGAAAAATTCAAAAAAAGTGAGTCAAAGGAAAGAGTTTCTTAGTTTATAGTTCTTTATGACTTTTGTTTTTTCACGATAAAAAATTCAAAAAGATTTTTTTTTACCTTTTGTATGCATTTTCTCAAAAAAACAAAACATCAAAAGATTTTTTCTTTATTGTCTTCAGCACACATTCATAATTTGAAAATGTCAAAGAAAAAGATTTTTATTGTGTTTGTAGGAGCTTTATACATTTTTTATAGAGGAAAATTCAAAAAGATTTTGTTTTAAGTTTTTGTTCCTTTTATATAATGAAAATGCCAAAAAAGGATTTTCCTTTCATAGTTGTTGGTTGCTTATTTTATGAAATTTCAAATTGAAAACTCAAAAAAGATTTTATTAATTATTTTCCATTATCTGTTTTGGTCATGTCCCTCAAGTCGTGGTCCTGTCTTTTAGTTATCATTTGATTGTTCAGTTTGGACGAACTATGCACACCTGATTATCCTCTCTCGGGAGTGAGATACGTAGACAACCCTTCTTGGGTTCGGTGATCTTATTTAAAAAATTCAAAAGAATTTTCTCCGCGTTTCATTTAAAGTAGGTGTTTCATATATGCCTTGAAAAAGAAAATTACAAAATAATTTTTCTTTAATTGTCTTAGGTTGCATTTTGGTATGAAATTCAGAGATGAAAATCCATTTTTTTTAATATCTTTTGAAAATAATAATAATAATAATAATAATAATAATAATAATAATAATAATAAAAAGATTCTCTTCATTTTAGATTAGTTGTTTGCACATGTTGCTTCTTCCGAAAAATACAAAATGATTTTCATCTACTTTTGAAACTTTGTTATTTTCTTTTCCTCTAAAATTTCATAAAAAAAAGAAAAAAAGTTTGATTGACTATATTTGGCCAAACTTCACGAACTATGCACACCCGATTCTCTCCTCTCGGGGGTGAGATACGTAAGCACTTTTTTAGGGTTCAGTGATCTTTTAAAAAAAAAGGGAGAAGTTTTTGGATAAGATGTTAAACTAACATATTTGTTACTTCTTTTATTCAGTTAGTTTAAGGTGATTGGTTTGTGGCATTCTAGATAGTCACCCATATTATACCAAGTCCAAGTTAAGTTAGCTATGGCCAACAAGGAGATCGAGGTTGTTATCACTGATCGGACAAGAAGTTCAGGAAATGAGAATTTAGGATCTATTGAAAAGATATTAAAATTAAGGCAATAAATGATGGAAGTGCATAGAGCTTGGGTTAATGGGCTTCCTCCTCCTCCATTTTTCATGGATAAGTCAGAAAATTCTCCTAGCTTATCTCAATGCCACATGTACAATTTTTTATTTTTGTTGACATGCCAGAACATGCACCATGGTATACTCCGAGGCAATACTATCCCAATACTTTCAATATTCATTTCCTAACTCCTCAACAAAAAACTATCACATACTCGGCTCCACTTGTTGTTCATGCTTTTACAGCGTCACCCCTACTACTTTTGATCTTCATCCAACGGTTGTGCCTCCCCACTCTGCGAGAGAGCCTGTATTGAATGTTTCTGGTGATCAACATTATGTTCTTGAGCCCATATTTAAGTTGATTGGCCCTTATGACTACACTCAACCACCCGAATTTCCTCTGATGTTGAAAAGACTGTTATGACAGAAGAATAAGAAGAAATGACCAGAAAGGTGAAAATTTTGGAACTGGCTATGAATAACTTACATGACTTGGGGGGGATGGGAGTTACAAAAGTGTCTCATATAACTACTTATGCATGTTTTCAAGTGTTAACCTTCCTCTTGGCTTTAAGATGCCAAAGTTTGAGAAATATGATGGACACGACGACCCTGTAGCACATTTGAGACATTATTGTAAACAACTAATGGGTGTTGGAGGGATGGAAGAATTACTCATGGCTTATTTTTGTAAGAGTCTTTCGAGTCTAGCCTCATAATGATCTGTTGATCAGGACATCGACAAGTGGAATAGTTGGGATGACCTAGCTAATGAATTTGTGCAACAATTTCAATACAATGTGGAGTTGATTCTCGATGATAAACTCCTAACTAATACAAGGAAGAAGAGTGCTCAAAGTTTCAGGGAGTATGCGATTAGATGACGTGTACAAGCTGTTAAGGTGAAACTACCAATAAAAGAAAACAAGATAGTGGAAATGCTTATTCAAGTATAGGATAAACCATATTATCAATATTTGTTACCTGTATTAGGCAAGCCATTTATTGAGGTCCTCAAAATTGGAGAGATGATAGAAGATGGAATTAAGACCAATCACATCGTGTGTTTTGCTATATTGAAAGCAACTATTCAAGCAATTCAAAATAGTTTTAAAAATATTGGAGGAAAGAAGAATAAGAAAGATGTAACTGTTGTTGTAGTTGGACAACAAGCACATTCAGGAAGACCACATCGTCATTACTCTCAGTCTCAAGCCCAAGTTCATACACAAGCTCTATATAATCACTCCCAAAACCCATTATACTCCATTACCACACCTTCATATACAATATGTAACGTACAACCATATGTTCATCACCCTTCTTACCCACAATGGCACACACTAACTCCTCAGAGCCATACTCCAACTCCACAAACATACCAAAGCCCTTCTAGGCCCAATTTTTTTTATCCAAGTCAAACAATGAAAAGAGGCATAATTCAAGGGATAGTTCACATCAATTGAAAAATAGCATGGCAGTTTGTTCTAGAAATTGAGACAGTTGGGCATGACTACTCATCTCCTTGGGTACACTCCTGACCCACATCAACTATCTTCAGTGAATGCTACTACGTTCTTCTATTTCTTCCTTTTGGATAATGGTCGGGTCAAAATTTTATCTCGTTGTCTACTTCATTGTATGCAAATACTTTGTGTTCACAAATTAAGAGAGGCATGATGTAGACACGTAATTTTGCCCCCCCAAAAGTCAATTTTATCCATTTTGCCTCACCTTACCATACACTCCACCCTATTTAATAACTTTTCCACAAAATGATAAAAATAACTAATATTCAAAAAAATAACCTCTACCCTACGTGCCCTAGCCCACCCCAACTCACATTTTTTCTCTCACCCATATCAAGATAACCACCCAACAACTCATAAACACACACAATATACATACTGCCTACACATACTCTCAAGAGAATAACAACACACATTATATAGATATTCACGCACACAGATAATTTAGAGAAGAAGAGAGAAACCCATACTCAGAGAGAAAAAATAGTGAGGTGAGAAAGGAAAATAAAAAATAAGGAGAGGGAAAACAGAGAGAAATTGAGAAAAGATAAAAAACAATAAGAGAAAAAAATAAAAATTGGGCATTGATTTAGAAGAGAAATAGCGTGAGAGAGGGGAGATAACAGAGAAATGGAGAGAAGGAAAATAATGAGGAAAACCGTGCTTTCTCCGATGGAACTTCAATGGAAATACCGTCTTCGACCGAAACCAGCAAAAAACCAGTCAAATCGAATTGCTATTTGTTGAGTTCGATGATAATTCATCGAAAATCACTACGGTTCAGGTCCTAAACATAAATCTTATCAGCTCAGGCGAAAACCCATCGAAAACACATAAACTGGCGAGCTATAGCCAAAAATTAAATTAGCTCCGGTGAAATCCACCGAAAATCGGTCAAAAAGATCTGTCTCCTAAGAAACTAATTGGAAATTGAGGTTGTTCAGTCTCGAAATCGAATTCGAGGTTTTCGACGAGGATCCGTCGTCAATAGTTTGACCAACCACGGTATCGACTTCGGAAGAATCATTCCAATTGAAAAAGCATTAAGGTTCATTTCTCCTCTAGTTCTCTATTTTTATCTCGAATTTTAATTGTTGTTGTGGATGCGAATGACTTGTGTGCTTACAATGCTTGGATCTTGTGTTAGGATTTTTGCCCTGATTTTCTTACCAAATTTAAGTTTTACTTTTCGTAGAAGGAAAATAAAAGTAATACCATAATTACTTTTACTTTTCGTAGAAAGAAAATATAAAACTTTTTCATATTTGGCTAACTCTATCTTGAAGGAATAGTTTTGGACCTCTATAAATAGAAAACCCCCTTCTCATATCATAACACAGAAACATTCGCAATGTAGTTTTTAAATAGTCTTTGTTTAAGGGGAGATTTTCTCCCAATAGGTTTTATATTTTTCAAGATTAGTTTTTCAATATGTAGGTCGCTTGACCAAATAATATCAATAATAGATTTTTTTAGTATGTTTAATTTGTCGTTTGAATTATCACCACGCTATGGTTTGCAACTACAAGCTTCCGCATGACCCTCTTGATTTCGAACCCAACAAGTGGTATCAGAGCCTACGGTTCAATGGTTCGAGCCTACGATTCAAAAATCCAATGGTTTGGTGAAACGAGGTTGAAGACAAGTTCAAGGCAGTTCTAATGAATTTGCAATCAATTTGATGATAATGAAGATTCTTTGTCCAACTACATCTGGAGAAAAAGTTTTAAACATATTTCAACATTCCTGTTGTTGCATCTTTAAAAATAAAAATAAAAAAATTATTTTTAATCCATTTTTAACCATAATATTTTAAATTTTATTTTTAACCATGGCAAGCAACAGTGATGAAGATTATGTAAAGAACGAAGATCATGCACGCGAAGAAGGTGGATCAAATTATTTCAAGAAAATCAAGTAAAAAAGGGGATATTTTTGCCCTGATTTTCTTACCAAATTTAAGTTTTACTTTTCTTAGAAGGAAAATAAAACTAATACCATAATTACTTTTACTTTTCCTAAAAAGAACATATAAAACTTTTTCATATTTGACTAACCTCTTTCTTAAAGGAATAGTTTTGGACCTCTATAAATAAAAAACCACCTTCTCATACCTTAACACAGTAGCATCCATGATGTAGTTTTTAAAGAGTCTTTTTTTAAGGGGAGATTTTCTCCCAATAAGTTTTATATTTTTCAAGATTAGTTTTTCAATATGTAGGTCGCTTGACCAAATAATATAAATAATATATTTTTTAGTATGTTTTCTTTGTCGTCTGAATTATCATCACGATATGGTTTGCAACTACAAGCTTCCACATGACCTTCTCGATTTCGAACCCAACATATTGTTGTGTGTATGTGGTTGATGTTGACTTCGGTTTTTGAGAAAATTGATTAAGAAAAATTGAACTGATAGTTGAAGAATTAAGTTAATCATTGATTGAGAATGAAATTCGGGGAGGGATTGACATTGGTAAAATTGAATATGGGTTTGTTTTGATCCATTGATGGTTGTTTAATTCAGAATGAATATTAATTGTGTCGAACTTGATTGTATCATGATTAGGCCGTCAAATGGGGTAGAAAATTTTTAGGATTCCATCTTTATCGAATGTTTGAATGTGTGTTCGAATGATTTTCTATTTCTTTTCACGGAATTGAAATTATATTCATTTGTCGGGGAATGCCTCGAGGAAAATCGTATTTATTCACCGGAGAATGCCCCAACGTATTATGTCTTCGAAGGAGGTTCGCGATCAAGGCTTGAGGCATCGGGTAAAGCATAGTTTAGGATTATTGTAGGTTTCAATTTCAGTATTTTTTCATTTTGGGACTATATTAATCGGACTGGACATTATTTTTGGATCTTCTTATTGTTTGTGTACTTGTTTGCTTATGTGCTTTTGTGTGAAGTTTATTCATTCCATAGTGTCGTACTAGCCGATATACTCCACGAAGCAATCATGGTCGAGCCGCGGGACCGAGGGATGTCTAACACCTTTCCCTGGGTCAACAGAATTCCTTAATCGGAATCTCTATTCGTGGATCAATTTTAAAAAGTCAAAATCATTTTGAACAATGATTTTCAAAGGTGACTTGGCACACCAAATTTATGCCAAGTCGCGACTCTGAGATTAATTGTAAAAAATTCTTTTCGAAGCAGATATTCATTTTTAGTTACTTTAATAATTAAAACCGTTTTCAAACTTAATATTTTTTTTCAGTGAAAAAGGGGTGTGACAATGACGAAGAAAAAGAATAGCCTTTTCCTTATCTTGACTTGAGCATTATTTTCTTGTTTAATAGTATCCCCAAGACCTCTAGCATCAAGATGAATTTCAACATTAAGGACTCGTGATAAATAATTTTTTCGGGTAATGTCTAGTGCCATAAACTTATGTTTCGATAAATTTGACATAGTGAAACTGAAAGATAATTCCATATTGATAACGTGTTGAAAGTAAATACACTGTATAAACTTATACAAAAGGAGGAGAGAGAGAGACGTATAGAAGTGAGGCAATGATTTTTCTTTTTCTTTTTTGTGTGTTTTACAAGATTGTATGCAATGTCCTTTATAGCCAAACTATGACTTGAGGTAGTTACATTGCTATAGGGGCCCTTTTAATAACATCCACTAAATATATAACTTATTTACAATAGATAATACATATTTATTACATAATCATAATAAAATAATCAGCACTGGTATGATATTTTCTTCTCTCTTTGTAACTTGTATGTCCAATTACACGAATCACTCAATTGTGTTGTGATACAATAGAAAAAGGAAAAAAAAATAAAAGATTTGTCCCAGTAATGCACAAATTGAAATCCTTTAAAGTGTTTGATCAGTTGCACAATGACAGTCACAGCAAGATAACTTACACGAATATAGGAAAAGTAACACATGAACATGTAAATATTTTTACATTTTACTGAATCATCTCGTTAGAATTTATAGCTCTGTCACTGATGATCGACGTAATCAGTCTAGCAATTGGGATGGTGAAGAAGTGTCATGAGTATCTTCTACTGAAATTTCAGTGGCATCATCAACAATACCAGTACTGCTATTAATTGCTGGCTTTTCAATCTTGAGGCCTGGTCCATTGCTCAACATTTCCTTCTCCAAATACTGGCAATAACTCTCGAAAACTCGCGCACTTACATTAACTCCAAAATCTAGCAAGAATAGCAGTTCTAATTCCAGCTTGTTTAATTCTGCATTGCTTACTCCTCCAACACGGGCATAGAACTCATTGTTGTAGTGTCTGAAATACATTACGACAAAAAAGATTAGGATATAAGTGTATTTTATATTCTTCACTACTCGTACCAGAAAGGCGAAACAAATGAAATCTCTTTTTCTCAGAGGAGGAGATTAGAGCAAAGAAATGAAGAATATTGAATCAGACCAAATCATTGTTCTGAACGACTATTCCTCACAATTGCTTCTTATTTCTTGTTTGTGATTGCTCGAGCTTGAAGGGCATTCCTTTGTAGTAATATAAATTATTACAGGCTATTCAATTTATAGTACTTTGCACTTATAACTTATTAGTTTCCTTGTGTAGTTCTAAAAAGGGAGATATCAGTCCTCCTTTACTCCATATTTTACAGCAAAATCGTACAAAATGGAAGACTTGAAGATTCTATGTTTAGATTCATGTCAAACATTAAATAGCTTGACCCTAACTAGCTCATACTCCGAATCAAACCAAACAAATTCAAACAGATGAAGTAATTCTAATTATCGGCATATTGAGACTCTAGAGAGAGCAAAGAACTCCAAATCAAGTCAAAAAAATTGAAACAAATGAATTAATATTTATTGGCATGTCTAGACTCTAGAGAGCAAAGAACTTACGCATCATCGAGCATTTTGGAAGCAACCATAACACTGGTGACAAGCAACCTATGCACATTCAAAGAAACCAGGAGAGAATCTGGATACTTATGCCCCAATCTATCAATATACACATACCCCACCACAAAACAAGAAGGGCTACAATTCGTATACTTGTATAACCTCTCCAAATACTTTGGTATACTTATGTTGGGCGCTCTCACCCCATGAAATGCATTAAAATTCTTCCCTAGTACCCTCTCTAGGCCGCCTTCACCATTGCTCATGAGCCCATTATCTTCAGCAACAATATGGCGGCCTAGCATTAGTAACTGGTCATTTCGTGCTACGAGCTTTTCAAGCACGTAGGACAAGATGGTTAGGACCCGAGGGTTGGCTGCGTCTACCGCGCTCGGGTCTGGCCGGCGGTGGAATTCGTCGCTGCCGCCCTCGTGTAGCATCTAATTAGTGAAAATGATGTTGTGTATGAGGGAATATTTTAGTGTAGTTTTGTGTTGTTTAATTGGAATTTGGAAGTAGAACGTTTGGTACTGGTCGCACGTTATCTGGTTTGAGTTGTTTTCCATCGTGGGCTGTTCGACACGTGTTGCTGAATAAGACAACACATTAGTTATATGTTGGTTTCTTCTTTTCCAATTTTAGCCAAACTACTAGGTCCACCCTTTAGTGAACTGTCAAATGAATTTGTGTTTTCTTTTCTTCTTCCCCCCTTTTCATGATTCTAAGTAGGTGCTAAAACATTAAAAAAAGTAATGTGATGTTTGAAAGAAAATTAAAATGGAGTTGCTCGAATAATAAGTTTTCTTATTTTTAATTTTAAAATTATAAATTTGAGTCAACAAAAGAGAAAAAGAACTTAAAGAACTAGAAGGGAGGAATCAAAAATATTACAAAGAAATTATTTAAAAATTAAAGCTGTATTTGAACATGCAATTAGCTTTTAAAAAAAAAGAATTTTTGTGATTGGAAAATAAATATTACTTGAAAAACTAGTCAATAACTACCTTTTCAAACTTAAAACTCATTTCAAGAAATCAGTGGAATGTATAATCTAATGTTTTTTTTTCTTTTAAAATAAATTCATATCCAAATGGGCCCTAAGGTCGAATATCTCAATTTCCTTTTTAAGGTATCCACGGGTATCAATTCTTCATCGATTTAGATCTTAATTTTATGAAAATTCACTAGCCAAGCTTTGTAAGATGTAATATTAGCTCACTGTTCTTATT
Organism: Capsicum pubescens; assembly: GCA_030864215.1. NCBI lineage: Eukaryota > Viridiplantae > Streptophyta > Magnoliopsida > Solanales > Solanaceae > Capsicum > Capsicum pubescens. Next base: position 283,848,159 of record CM061544.1, on the reverse strand, counting down.
GCTTTCTTTGATTTAGTAGATTTATTTAAGAGATGGGTTTTAAAATTTGTATTCTACAAGGATCGGTTGGGCTAAAGAAAGAATTAATTCCCAATACAATAATTTATAAAGACTAGTAGAATTGTAATTAAGTTGTTGCTATATCATAGTTTGTTAATTTAAGTCTCATATATTGTTCGAAAGAAGATTACACAACCCTCATCAGACACGTGAGATGCACACTCACGAATAATTTTTTAGTAGCAAGCATTATAGGATAGCAAATAGAAATAAGACAAGTGTGAATAATTGTTATTTTTCTTCTTGAGTCTTATCTAGGAAGTTTCTTTAATCTCATCTGGGAAGTTTCCTTAGTTTTGTATACATGGACAACCCTTTATAGAGAAAGAGATATCTAAATTTTTTTACAATATTGTTCTTGATTAATTCTTATAGCTTTCCAACATTATTCTTGATTAATTCTTATATGATATCAGAGCAATAAATTATCTTCTAACAAATTGATTATCACTATAAGCAATGGCTGAAAATTCATATTTTCCTGCTAATATCACAATAACTATTGAAAATATTACTTTCATAGCTTCAAATCACCCTTATCATCTCCACGCCTCAGATGCGCCTGGTATGACATCAGTAAATAATCTTTCGAATGGGAGAGTGTATCAAGGATGGAAAAGGTCAGTCCTCATTGCTTTATCAACAAAGCAAAAAATGAATTTTATCACTGGATCTCAGTTATTCTCGTTAATTGGAACAATAGATCTTCAACTTTGGAGTAGGTGTAATGATATGAACATATGGTCACATCCTGACTACTTAATTCTCTATCAAAGGAAATAACAGATAGTGTCATCTACTCAAGTATTGCTAAAGAACTATGCATGAGTCTAGAACACAAATTTGGGCTATCAAATGGTGTAAAGCTTTATCATCTACAAAAGGAGCTTAGTGGGACTATACAAGGCACTGTCAACAATGTAGGTTATTTCACAAATTTGAAAAGATTATGGAGTGAGTTGGATTCTCTTAATTCTAATATCAAGTGTAACTGTATGTGTCTATGTGAAGGAACCCAAAAACTGAAAAAATCTTTGCAAGATTAAAGACTTGTACAATTTCTTATGGATCTCAATGACACATGCACGAGAAGAAGTAATAGTTTGATGATTAACCCCTTACCTTACATTAGTCATATATATTCTTTGATTTTATAGGATGAAAATCAAAGAGAGACCAACATGATTCTAATCATCTCTTTCAATTCCTCTTCTTCAATGACTGAAAACATGAATCATTACAAAGGAGAAAAGTAGACCCAAATATTTACAGATATCTCAATAAGAAGTGGGAGCACACATTCCAGGTTTAACTACCTTTAACAAATGCATCCTAAATCTAATTACCCTCAGCATACACACAAGTATCAGAAGCCAAATCAGAAGTTCAAAGGAAAAAATGCGAAGTATAACCTTAATATTTCTTATACTTATTACGGCAAAGTAGGACATAAGGATATAAATTATTTCAGATTTCATGTTTTTTTCTTGAAGATTTTTAATTTACAATTAGTAAGAACTTTCATGGACAAATAAAGAAAAATGAGGCAATGACAGTTGAGCACATTGAAACAAAAAACAACACTTCTGTAGATCACAATATTGTCAATCAATGATACAACAAGGAGCAATACAAATAATTTGTTCATATGTTCAAATAAATAAAGGTGGAAAAAACAGAACAAATTAATGAAGGATCTGAAATAAATACAAATTCTGTGGCTAGTGCTATTCTAAAGTATCTTGGTTCATGCTTTTCAGTCATTAATTCTAATGCTTGGATCAGAGATTTAGGTGCCTATAAAAATATGTGCTTTAATCAAAATTCTTTCACTCATTATCACCTTTAAAAGTGCCATTAACTGTTAATCTCCCCAATAGACAAACTATTCTAGTCACTCATACAAGAACTATTTCTATATCTTTTGATCCATCTTTGCAGAATGTTTTCTACATTTCTAGTTTTTGATTCAATATTATGCCAGTTCATAGATTTTATGCTCAGTTTCATTCTATCCTCCTTTTCACTTCTCTACACTGTATGGTATAGGGTCTTTCAATCGGAAGGGCTCAAGTTTTTGTTAAAACATAAAATGGAGTCTATCTTTTCCAACCCAATCTTATAACGTCTATTTTAAATTTTAGAAAGAATGTTTCTAGGATATCAAATATTGTTCATTGATGTCAAATGTTGTTCGTAGTGATTCTGTTCTTCATTCCTTTCATGTTTCAGTTCCTAGTAAGCCTTGTTCATTTTCTTATCTAGTTTGTACAAGTGCAACTTTTAATGTAAAATTATGGCACTTTAGATTGGAGAATTTGCCTTTATCTTTAATGAAAAATGTCAGTTTTCTTTCAATTTTTACTGTTTCTGCTTCTGATTGTTTTTGTGATGTTTGTCCTAAAGTAAAACTATCTATCCACCATTTCCTATTAGTCAAATAGCTACAAATACGTTTTTGATCTTATTCACATTGATACTTGAGATCCATTAAAAGTACCTACTCATAATAACTATAGATACTTTCATATTATCGTGGATGACTATAACAAGGGTACTTAGACTAATTTGTTAACCACAAAGAAAAAATTCCTTTTCAGCTTTTCAATCTTTTTTACAGATCGTTGAGAGACAATTTAATACTAAGGTAAAAAAAGATAATATTAGGTAATGCCTTGGAGCTAGGATTGAGTGCAACAATCAATACTTTTTCAATTCCCAGGGCATTATCCATCATACCTCATGTGTTGCTACCCCTCAACAGAATAGGATAGTTAAGAGAAAACATAGAAACATTGAGATTGCAAGAGCTCTTTTGTTTCGATCCCAGGTTCCTCTATCCTATCGGGGTGAGTGTATTCTTACAACAACATTTTTGATAAATAGGTTGCCTTCAAAAGTTCTCAATGGAAGCACTCCCTACAATATTATTTTTGGCAAGTCCCCTTCCTATCATACCTTAAAATATTTTGATTGTTTATGTTATGCTAGCACATTGACACAAGGAAGAGGAAAGTTTGAACCTATAGCACAAACTTGTGTGTTCTTAGGTTATCCTAGTAACCAAAAAGGGTATAAGCTCTTGACACTAAATAGTAGAAAACTATTTATTTCTAGAGAATGCAATTCCTTAAAAACATATTTCTATTTGTTACAGGTGTTGATACTGTTCCCTCTTTTACTTTTTCTGTTTCATCTTTTGATATTTCGGGTCCTCCTTAATGTATGCTTGAATCAATCTCCATACCTTCTACCACATAAAATCAAGAATCTACTTCTTCCCCTTCCACCAACCTACTGCTGATGTTTCTATTCCCATGCCTTCACCTATCCTATCTGTACCTAGTCCTAGAAAATTCACCAAATCGACCAAAGAAAGGCATTCTACCTACCCATCTCAAGGATTACTTCTGCAATTCTAATTCTTCAGTGATGTTACTAGTTCTTGTTTCTCTGAACCTACCACCCCTATCATTCTTCCGTTCACTGGTGTCTCTTCTTTCAACCAAAATCTTCTACATTCCATTTCTCATATCACATAGCCTACTAGTTATTACCAAGTTTTTATCCACTCGAGGTGGAAACATGATATGGAAGCTTAAATCGAAGATTTACAATAAAATCACACTTGGGATGTCATATCCCTTCCTCAAGGTAGAAAATCTCTACTACCTAAATGGGTTTACAAGGTAAAGAAATATGGAGATGGAACTTTGGAAAAGTTAAAAATCAGAATCAGAGGAGACATTCAAAAAGAGGAAATTGATTTCCTTGAATCCTTTTTTCCTATAGTCACGATGACTACAATCAGGTGTTTATTAGCTATTGTTGTCAAGAAGAATTAGGATATCACTCAATTTGATGTTAACAATGCTTTCTAGCAAAGAGACTTGCAAGAAAAGGTCTACATGAAGTTTTCAATTGATTGACAGCTCCTAGTCCTAATATGGTTTACATGCTTAGAAAATCACTTTATGACCTAAAGTTGGCATCTAGACAGTGTAATGCTAAGCTTGTCGAGGTTCTCAGTTTTAAGGGATTTATTATTTCACTTAATAATTATTCATTGTTTTATAAAAAAATAGGTGATTTAGTCTATATAGTGGTAGTTTATATCGATGAAATCTTTGTTTCTGGCGATGATCACAAAGAAATACAAGCACTCAAGTCATTTCTTCATCAAGAGTTCAAAATTAAAGACCTTGGTTCTTTTCATTATTTTTTAGGCATGGCAATATGGAGGGAACAAAATGGTATTATTATCAGTCAACACAAGTATACCTTGGATTTACTCCAGGAATTTGATGTATCATATTTTCCTTTTGCCTCTTCTCCAATGGATCCTTTACATAAGCTATCTACAGATTCGGATTCTTTTATGTCAAATCCAACACTTTATCGACACCGTATTGGCAAGTTAACTTATTTAAATCATACAAAAGCCAGGTCTGTGTTTTGCTGTTTTGACTCTTAATCAATTTATGCAAAAGCCTTGTCATACTTATTTTACCGCAGTCTTAAAATTTTTGAGTTACCTGAACGGTACTCCAAATCAAGGAGTTTTTCTCAATGCTTCTCCTTCATTTACCCCCTCGACATTTTGTGATGCCGATTGAGCGTTGTACCGTGACTCGTCAATCTATAAGTGGGTTCTTTATAAGTTTGGGTGGATCTCCCATCTACTGGAAATCAAAAAAATCAAACTTCTATTTCAATTTTGTCGGCTAAAGCTGAATATAGATCGATGCACCGCTTGGTTATTGAACTAACTTGGCTAACCAGATTCCTCTCCGATCTCTCCATCTCATTAGAGTTGCCCATTCCGTTCCACTCTGATATCTAGGCGGCTGTTCATATTTCTCAAAATTTTGTATTTCATGAAAGAACAAAACATGTTGAGCTAGATTGACATTTTTTCAGGCAATAATATCTTTCTGATCTTATTTCCCTGTCATTTGTTCCTTCCAGAGATCAGTGGCTGACATATTACTCAATCATTGTCAGGACTTTCTCATCATCATATCATTTGCAAGCTGGGTCTCACTTCTCTCCCCTCCATCTTGAGAGGGATGTTGGAAAGAAGATCACACAACCTCCATCAGTCATGTGAGGAGCACACTCATGAATAATTTTTAGTAGCAACCATTATAGGATAGCAAATAAAAATGCAACAAGTGTAAATAATTGTTACTTTTCTTCTTTGAATCTTATCTAGAAAGTTTCTTTAGTTTTGTATATATGGAACACCCCTTACAGAGAAAGAGAGATCTAAAAATTTCCCCAATATTGTTCTTGATTAATTCTTACAGCTTCCTAACATTGTTCTCGATTAATTCTTTCATATATATGCATAAATCACAGGAAAAATTACATATATACACAAGGTAACTATTACTTATTACATAAAATTCCTTATTTGAAAGTAATTACAAAAATTTCATATTAATTACATAGAATTCCTTCCTTTTAGACTTTTTCTCTCTTCTGCCTCATACATCCCAAAACACCTATTTTTTGCTCTATTTTTAGCCCGATTTTTGCTCCATTAATGCACTCCTTATTTTACGCCTAATTTCAAGTTAAGTGATTTGAGGGATTTCAAATTTGTCAGTTACAAGTGATTAACTTCATCACCTTCTTCATTTAATTTTGAGTTTTTTTTTTCAACTTTACCAAATCAAAATTAGTTTCAAATTTTTTTTTGGTTGTATGTATGTATTTATCAAATTATCTGCTTTTGCAATGTCATACATAGAAGGTAAAGTATAATAAAAATGAATACACTTGCATCATACATAGAAAGTAAAATATAATACATTCTCATACATATAACACATGTTGTTGCTAGAGTGTAAATCATACATATAACATTGACATCATACATAAAAAGTAAAGTATAATACATTACGTTCTCATACATATAATGTGAAATATTTTTTACTTAAATATAAAATCGAAAACATTTGCATCATACATAGAAAGTAAAGTATAATACATTCACATACATATAGAACATGTTGTTGTTGGAGTGTAAATCATACATATAACACTGACTCATACATAGAAAAAAATGTATAATACATTCTCATACGTATAACACATGCTGGAATGACTAAGTAAATTAAACTGACTTTCATACATGAGTGTAAATAAATATCATACACATACTGTTGTTGGAGTGTAAATCTAATATTTGTAGTGTAAATTTCATAAATAATGTCAAAATATCATTCAAACTTGGTAATGTATAATAATTTCTCATACAATACTGTGCAAGTTTTTGCTTATAACTAAAATACAAATACATTAGCATCATACATACAAAGTACTGTAAAAAACCTTCTCATACATTAATTTTTCAAATCACTGTATACAAAGTAATGAATTATTTCACTTCAAATTCTGAAACGTCTAATGAATAATAATTTTGCAGCAAATTTCTGTTTGTTTGAGTTGAAATTGATGTTGGAAGCCACCTCCTGGATTAGCGTATAACAATCGTCTCATTGTCCTTGACTATTCCAAGAATGCTCAAAAGTTGCTCTTGGTACTCTTCTCCAATGCAAGGCTCCAACATATCAATAACATGTAACATTGTAGCAGTAACCATAACAGAAGGCCGATAACACATAAATCTACAATCAATAAGTGTCGATATAAGCACCCTCTCATATCTCCTAAGAAGTTGACAACAAATGTGATCATCTAATCCAAGCCTTCTGGAGAAGTAATCAAGAAACGAAAATGGTGTTATTGAATTCATCTTCCACTTGAGTGTAGAAAGTACCAATAGCTCCATTCTATGAATTGTTCTTGGCTCAAACAAGTATTTTGATTCCTCCACTTGGAGATCCAGAAGTAAAGGAACTTGAGTCTCCTCACAGATGTTTCTGGTTTTTTCTCAAATTGAATTTCACATTGCAATTCCAAAAAAAAATAATTGTGATGATGTTTTAGGATATTTTTTAATTTGAATTACAGTTACTATTTGTAAGCATCCACAAAATCAAAACATTAATTACTGCCGTTATTAAGGTAAGAGAATAATTGGATCTGATTTTATTTCCATAATTTAAGGAGAAACAGTTTCCTCATACATTTGAGTTACGTATGAGGTACATTGACATGTATATGTGTTTTCCCAAATCTGGGAGAGAGAAAGTCAATCAGGGATCTTACGTAATTAATTTCATTTAGGATGGGATTTATATTATGTATACTAAATCATAATTGTGGGCAAGTAGCGTCGCTCTATTATCACAATTTGCTTCTGTTACTAGTTTAATTTAACAGAAGATGACTGAATTGTACTTTTCCACATCATAAGTAAAATCTAAGATTTGGATTGCCCATATATATAAAGAAGAATATATATGACATACTTAGTTTTTTAATATTCATGTTGAATTCATCACTTCAGAATAGTTAGCTTAAAAAGGGCAGCCCGGTGCACTAAAGCTATCGCTATGCGCGGTGTCCGGGGAAGGGCCCCACCACAAGGGTGTATCGTACGCAGCCTTACCTTGCATTTCTGCCAGAGGCCGTTTCCAAGGCTTGAACCCGTGACCTCCTGATCACATGACAACAACTTTACCAGTTACTCCAAGGCTCCCCTTCAGATTAGTTAGCTTATCAGTAATAATTTAGGAATAGAAAGTACTTTAGACTTTATTTGTAAGGAACAATCCTGGTCCATAGCCCAAATTTTGATCAGGGTGAAAAACAAACAAATATAAGTAGGGACCTTAGTAACTCACTTGGTTGGCTACTTAAACTTTTACCTTACTGGTGAGGGGTCAAGTCCCACCTTGTAATCCTCTCTCCATTTCCCCTTCCCTTACCTACATCGCCTCAAGTTATTATTGCCAACTCTTATCTGCAGTTGTGTTGCTATGCTACCGTATCAAATTCTATGTTTGGCTCACGTGCACCCACACTTTTCGTGCTTTTTTCATAGTAATATAGTCATCTCTCGATGTTATACTTTTCTAATTGATGCTAAAAGTTGTTTGATTCTGATCATAAAGATGTGTCTGAATTATGCTGGATTGTGAAGTGATCATCATGTTATGCTAGTCGAGGAGGAAAATGATTATGGTCTATGGAGCCTATGTGCGACTTTTGTAGGATAGTAAGGGCAATGGTGTATTGTACACCAGATTTTAGCCAGGCTTTTCTTGGTTTGTGATTGATTGGTGCACTCAGCAAACTTTTTGTCGCGAAGGCGTCCTCTTTCAATCATTTGTCGAAAATGAAGTTCACAGCCCGCGATCATAAGATGCATGGAGGATAAACTGTGCTTGTGCAGGAGCTGTGATTCCAATGGAAATGGTTGCTGTACCTACGGAGCCAGGGCATGAATTCTTATAGTTGTTGTCCTTCCCTGTTGAGTTTGCTAAGATTTGGTCTGGGGTTGTTGAAATGACTAATAGTAATAATATCCCTAACGAGAATAACTGCTCAACTCCTAGTTTGGAGCCTAGAGGAAGTGAAAGTTCTTTGGTGGCTAATCTTCCTTCTAATCCCACTTGCTTATTTACACACTTCAATAGAGATCCAACACTTGTTTTCCCAGAAGGATCTACTCTCTCAAAATTTATATATATTTCTTTCTTGGCTTGCTTTCCATTTTAACTTGTATACACTGACAAGTTAAAAGTTTTTTACACGATACATTAAAGCTACTACCTAAAAGCAAGGCAAGTGATCTTTGACAACGTGTTAAATATATGAGAAGTGTGAAATTCTCATTGCACTATAGGTAGAGAGTAGTTAAAATTATATGATAGTGGGTGTGAAAATTATGATAAAAAGAAGTGGGTTTTGAGGTAATTTGAGCGAACATGGTATCTTGGCTTGCTTATATGGTTGGTTGTTTGGTCACAGTTATTTTTTGACAAGACTATCTATAAGTTCAGTGACTTAATAGTAACAAAAAGTAGTTTAATAACTTATAGAAGAACATTGCAAATTCGATGGCTATTAGAGGAATTAACTTTTTTCTGCTATGGTGGTTATAATATCACTATGAATGCTAGCTAGGGGGACTATGACTAGAAATCATAAAAAATGCTTCTCGTTTCCTCAAATGCAGATCTTGGATTTCAAGGAGGTGATAATCTCTTAGAAGCTATTGACTTGGATGACGCATCATTGAGATTTGATTGTGGTTACGAGATTCTTGGAAGCTTACAACAAAGTCATCCAACACGGACTGGTGAAGACAGCAGAAGATTGGATTGCCTTGTCCAGGGGAAGATCTTATCTGTAACTGAATCTATATTTAATCATCTTGAAACTGCTCTGAAGGTTCTCATATCTGTTAATTGTTGTCTCCCAACTGTGTTTTTTCTACTCCTCTTCGTTTCCAGCTAAACGAAGCCACCAAAAACAAATTTGGCACTAAAACAATCCAGATTGAACTTGTTTACGATCTTTATGCTTTTCAATATGATAGAGCTTTGCTGACACGTTTAATTTGCTATTGAAAGTTACGTATCATATTGTATTTTTTTAGGCATCTTCTTCGGACAGCAGGAGCGCGTAGGACTTCAGATGTCCTCACAAGTGGCTGCAGCAGTTAGTTCGGCAAATATGTCGCAGACAATGAGTGTCACAGCGCCCGATAGCATGCTTATTAATTCTGGCTGCAACAGAAGCATACGTTTAGCATTTCCATCTGTTCCAGTCCATTTAAGCATTTCCTTATCACTTCAAACGTCACTGAAGAAAGTAGTGAAACAACTAATTATCAAGATTGTAGATTGCCAGTCTTTCTGATGGTGAATCATTATGGGAATTGGATAAGGATATGGAAACTAGTACTTGAAATTCAACACTTCTAATATAAAGACCATCTTGGGTGGTGGTGGTGGTGGTGGTATGGTGGACCTGTTTTGCAAGAATTGGTGTGAATGGTTGCACTTAAAATAATTTCTTCCCAACTGGAGAAAACTGAAATTTGAAGGATACTTTTTCAACTTTCACATCTGTTCCCTTATTTCCCTTTAGTTTTTTCTTTGTTTTTCTATATATTCATCTAGAGTTCTTTCCTAAACTTCTCTCAGGTTCGTTTCTTTCTTTGATAACAACCTTTTGTACTGATTATACCAAAATACCACTATTTACTTTAATTAAGATTCTTCTTCATGTTGATTAGATGAGTCACAATTATTGGCCTAGAAAGGTCATTTCATTTAAAACTCGACTTTTCCTCGACTTGCCATTTCACTATTATCATGTCATCCTTTATGATTAAAGGCAGATTTGTTAAGGCAGTGGAATCTTATGATTATGATCCATTGAAAACAAGGATGTTTGAGTTAAGACAGCCGATTATCGCTTATAATTACAACATGAAAAGAATTAGGGCATAATCAGCGACATAAAATAAGAGGGGGTGTAGTATACTCACAATGAAAGTACACATTTGAGTGATCGAGTAAAATTAATTTCATGCAGTAGTTAAATATGTAATAAAACATATATAATTTCTTATCAAGAATATATGTTTATATATTAAAAAATTGTGTATTGACATTTGGCATTTTACTTGTGGACTCTGCATACTGGATAGAATTTAATGTCTATGGGTTGTAGGGCTGTTCAAAATCGATTCATAACCGATAACCTAACCGCAAAATTAGCTTATTTGTTTATTGGTAATAGAGTATCGGATTAACGGTTAGTGAATGGATTGAAACTTTATAGTTAATGGGTTATTGGTGTGAGGGCGGATTACTCAAATTTTTTATCGGATAAACTGTTAGCCCGTTAGGAATTATCATACTTATAATTTTTATCCGTAGATATATAAAATATCTCTTGTAAACCTTATTTACCTTTTAGCGTAGGAAATAACAAGTCACTTCTTGTGATTTCTAATCATAAAGCACAGTCGGTGTCTCAATAACATAAAAGAAATATGAAATTCATTTTTAACTCAAAAGACAAATTAATCTTGATAACATGAACAACACAACAAAAATGAAATAATTCCAATTTGTCCTTCACAAAGTCTGATATAAAACTAGAAAGTATCAAATCATATCAAATTGTTAATTTTCTGTCGACCCAGTAATTAAAAAATATTTCTACATACGTTTAGGCTAAAAGAAAATTCTCATTTGATTTTATGTTACAGCCAATTAAAAAAATTGTACAAACAACCTAAATTATTGAATACACCATCTAACAGTGGCGGAGTCAGATTTTTTATGTTACAACCTAAGAAAATTGATAAATAAATGAGTCATAGTATACAAACAACTTCATTAAAAAATAGAGGAAAATATGAGTAATCACTTCATATTTCATTCTCTTAGATTTATCGAATACACCATCTAACAGTGGCGGAGCAAGATTTTTTGTCAAGGATGTTCATACTTTATAACCACGAGGTGAAAAAATAAAAGCAAGACATAAATTATTATTCAATAACGTATCTAAAGTAATCTTATAAATAGAGTTTGGGAGCTAGTGTGTATACATATAAATTAAACTTATAGTGCATGAAAAATTATACCGACCGTAGTATTCAAATCTGAAGAAGAATTTGAGGAGGAAGTGAGAGACTCCCAAAGTGAAGTTGATCAAGGGAATCGCAACTCTAACTCAAAATTCTTCTCTATTCGGTGGTTAACATTGCAAGGGTCATCATTTTTTTTGTTTATCAAATCAACTACCCAAAAGAGATATTTCAAAAAAAAAAAAAAAACTGACAAAATAACAGAAAATAAACTAAGAAGATGAAATAAGATAAATATGTCAACTAGTAACTTCATAGAGACATATCAAAATATATTTGACATATAGTGCAAGAAAATAAATTTTCATTTTAAGCTAGAATCACAAATACATTCCACGAGGCTTCATTTCTTGAAATGTCTTTATAATAGACTCATTAGAAACATCTTTAAATATTTTTTTTTTTACATAAGGCACTATACAACCATCTAAAAATTCATCATCCATTCGATTCCTCAAGTCATTCTTGATGTACTTTATTGCCAAAAAAATTCTTTCAACTAATGCAGTGATAACGGGTAGAATCAAAGCAAACTTCACCAAATGGAATACAAGATAATAGTTTAAATGCTTCTTCGTCTCAACTAACTTTCTGAAAAGTTCCTCAAATCCATCCAAATTAGAGAGTCTTTTATCAATATCACGAATATCAATAATGTAATTGGCAAGTTAATTCTCAAGATCTCTCATCTTGAATTCATTGAATTCATCAAGATATAATTCGTCCATTCTAACTTTCTTTTTTACATCAAAACTAGAAAATTAAGCGATTGAATTCAAGCATGCAACTCCATTAAGCAAATCACTTGTCACCTCATTGAAATGGTCATTAAGTTCTTGCAGTTGCCAATAAATTATTTTATAAAATACATTCACACGATAATGGTTCAAAGTAGTATAATCAACTACTTTACGTCGTGATCTCCCAAAATTAGCATATGACTCATAATAATCGGGTAATAAAATACTATGCTTGACACAAAAATGCATCCACCTTTTCTTTAAGTGAATCCCATCCAATATTTTTCTTTAAGTGAGGATAGCATTCATTATCTCTTAAAGCTTGCAACTTTCTCTTTGCTATATTTACAAGAATCATGGCATTTGCAATATCTTGCTCCTTTTTCTATAACGACACATTAAGATCATTTGTGATTCCTAAAATATCAGTCATCAAGTGTAACAAGAAAACAGTTTCAAAAGTTTGAAAACTTCTAAGAAATCCCGATGCACTAGCTTTTTCATCCAAAGTACTTGGATTTTCAACAAGACCATCAAGTATATCAACAATAGAGGCAAAATTACGGATAAAGTTTCCAAACAATTTGTAGTGAGATCCCCAACGAGTATCACCAGCTTTAGTAAGACCAAGTTCTTGATATAGGCCTCTACCTGTTTCTAGTTCACTCATATCTAATGTCTCTCTGAGTTTTTTTTTTTGACTCTCTAAATTCATCCACACATTTAAAAGAAGCTCCTAATACATTCAAAATATTTGAAACAAATAATAAAAGTTCTCCCACTGAAATACACTTTTTAGAAATCGTAACAAGAGTCAGTTGAAGTTGATGAGCAAAATAATGAATAAAATGAGCCGATATGAACAAAATGAGCCGATCTACTTTCTTGTCTAATTAATATTTTAAGTCCACCTAGCTCACCTTGCATATTACTTGCCCCATCATAACATTTTCCACATACATAAGATAAATTCAAAGAATGATAAGCAAGTACATCCACAATTGCTTTCCTTAAATACAAAACACTAGTATCTTTAACATGAACTAATCCAATGAATGCCTCTATCAAAACTTCCTTCTTATCAACATACCGTAAACAAATAGCCATTTGATCTTTGCGTGATACATCTCTAGATTTATCAATCAATAGTTTAAAGTAATCACCATTTAAATCCTTTATTAGACTTAATTGTTTCTATCTTACACGCAGTCACAATGTCTTTCAAAATATCATAAGAAGTCATTTTATTATTTTTGGAGCTTTTTCTAGCACATAAGATTTAACCTCATCACATCTCTCTGCATACCAAGAAAGAACTTCAAGAAAATTACTATTGTTTAATGACGATTCAGTTTCATCATGACCACGAAGTGTCAAACCTTGACTCAAGAGAAGTCTTACCACATCGACTGAAGCAATTAAGTGAATTCGCTATTCATGCTTACTTTTATCATCCAACTTGCAAAATGCAGCCCGAATGTATTGTGTAATGATCCTTCCAATTATTTTTCATATTTATGCTTATCTTCAATATTAGGGATTATCCATAGCTTTCACAAGTCATTTATGACTTTTCGGAATCTATGGTTCAATTATTAGTCAATTCGTTTGTTTTTTAGAAATAATTTCCTGTTTTAAAGTCTTTGCAGGTTTCAAATAGTCATTGAGAGAAAAAATTCAGTGGAATAATCTCGCATGCAAATTTTGACTGCGCTAGCAAATTTAGAATATCAATTTTGGGCTAGGTAGACCTTTGGTTTGGGTCCCAATGTACCCGATCTTATTTCGACCTATTGATCGAAAAGTGGAAAAATCTGAAATATGGGTGTGAAATCCACACTTGATTGAAACAACCTTGAATGGAAAATATGACTTTTCCATCACTTCCTAAACACTAATTTTAAGGTAAGGGACCCTTGGTTCAGGTCCTAAGGCTTTCAGATTTATTTTGGGTTATTGAACGGATTTTATGAAAAAATAGAACTATAGGTGTGGGCCTCACTTTTGCCAAAACAATCTCGGATGATATTTTTGATGATTTTAATGGATTTGAAGTGTGGTGTACTATTAAATTTCACTATTGGATCATGTTAATTAGGTTTCGAGGGTCAACAATAAGTTTTTGACTTTGCTGTCATGGGATACCACATCTCTTCGTGGGGGGGAGGGGGGAGGGGTCTATAAATAGGCCCCAGGGTCGTGAATTTGGGCATTTTACTTTCATCTTTGAGAGCCTAAAATCCTAAATGGGTATGATAACTTAAATTGAGATGTGTGGGTGACTTAGGATCTTGATTATCATCTATTTTTGCTATTATCATCCGTATTAAGGTAAGATTACATCACTTTATTGATGAAATTCTTAGTTCTTGATCCAAAATTCCAAATTCACTTAGGGCTTGATTTTAGCCCAAAATTAGTTTTTTTGCACTAATTTTTTGAGGATTATGATTCCGTTATGATGTGTGAGTGTTGGGTTGGCCTCTGAAATGTATTTTTTGTAAGTAGGATCCACTTGGGGGTTTTTGGTGTCGTTTTTGGACCCGAAGTACGATAGTGAATATGAGTATCGTTAGACTCATATTGATAAGTAGATTATATTTTTGATAGCATGATAGAATTTTAGGGATTGTAAAGTGAAGATGAGCATGTGGTGAATGATGTAAGGTTTTGCGGTTCAGCTTTGAGGTAAGATTCTACCTACTCTTCTTAGAAGATGATGTGTGTTATGTATGACATGTGAATAATAATTTTAGGCTTGATTATGAATAGAATAAATTATTATTTATTATTGATGTTTGGGGAATTAGATGATGGTTTTAGACCCGTAAAATAAAATGTTTATGACCCTTTTAGAATCTTATTGCCTTTTTCCTAGGTTGAGATGATTTGTAGTATGGATATGATAGTATGCTAGATTTGAGATGTGGTTTATGTGTTGGAATCATGGTTAGTATGCTTAACCTTAGTTGGGCTATCCTAGTGATCTAAAAATCATAATTTGGGTATTGCTGGCTTAAATACCCATGTTTCTAGCTGAAGTTCATATCTTAGGATTTTTCATGGGTTACTTGACATTTAGAAGTTGAACTAGATACCTTAGCCTAGTTTGGGGCATAGTTTACCTAATTATGGAAATTAAGGATTAGAAGTAGGATCTTGACCTACCTTAAGCTTGGATTTATATAGTTCCATTGAAGACCTTAGATGCTTGTTAAAAGCTTAGAGAATGGATTTGGGAGCATGTTGGCTAACCATGGTAAATGAGTTATGGTGATAATATTTGAGGTGATGTATATGGTTGTTGACTACATTATCATTAATGCTATGTGTTGCTATGGATTATGCTATTAATTAAGCCCATGACTATGCTATCATTTAAATCATTTACTAGACTACTATTTCGGGCTTTGGACTATGATATTACTAATGTTATACTTTTCCTAGTATCCAAACTAGTGATTAGGCTAGAAAGCCCTCTTGTTACTAATATTGTGAATCACGAT